>CM038143.1:429489312-430689312 GCA_021437245.1 Aegilops speltoides
ATTAAAGGAATTCACTAGGTTCAACCAAAATATTTCGAAAGAATCCAAATGGCTTTCAAAAAATGTTCATCATTCTTGGAAATGCCGGAAACAAGAACCAGAGGTGATGCACATTTTTCCATGACATATTTGGGCTCTGGATTAAATCATACTCTATTTGCATTTGGGCATTTAAATACTATTAAATATTTTAAATGCTCAAATAATCATAAACTAAAATGTTTACTGTAGGATATATTCCCAACAGTGATCATGAGTAGTTTCATGATTTTTGAAAGAGTCTAAGTATTTTTAATAAAGCCCTAAAATTACAGAAAAATAGAAAACAGAAAAGAGAGAGAGAGACTTACTCTACTGGGTCCACGGGCAGCCCACTGGCCCAGATTCTAGCCGGGCCCAGCCCATCGGGCTCGGAGGCCTTCTTCAACCTCTCGCCAAGAGGGCAGAGGCGTGGTCGACGCTGTGGCTACCGAGGCCTCCACCTCATGCTTCCTTGCCGCCTCTCCCCGACGCGCCTGGAAGCGCCACGCAGCCCCCTGGTCCCCCTCGCTCCTCTCCCTCACTCTCTGCTCTCTCTCTCTCTCGCCCTCTGCTCCCTCTCCCGAGCACACCCGAGCGGAGCTCGTCGTCGCCGACGCAATTTACGGCGGCCACCGTCCATCCCGTGCCTCTCCGATGGGTCCAGAAGAACTTGCCGGTGTCAAACCGCGGATCTCGGTAGGGGTCCCGAACTGTCGTCTAGGCGGATGGTAACAGGAGACGAGGGACACGATGTTTTACCAGGTTTGGGCCCTCTCGATGGAGGTAAAACCCTACTCTGCTTGATTAATATTGATGATATGGGTAGTACAAGAGTGGATCTACCACGAGATCAAGGAGGCTAAACCCTAAAGCTAGCCTATGGTATGATTGTTGTAATGTATGTTGTGTCCTCACGGACTAAAGCCCTCCGGTTTATATAGACACCGGAGGAGGCTAGGGTTTACAGTAGTCGGTTACAATGGTAGGAGATCTACATATCCGTATTGCCAAGCTTGCCTTCCACGCCAAGGAAAGTCCCATCCGGACACGGACGGAGTCTTCAATCTTGTATCTTCGTAGTCTTGGAGTCTAGCGGACGATGATAGTCCCGGTGTCAGGACACCCCTAGTACAGACTCCTCAAGAGTCTCCTCGAACCAGGCTTCAATGACGATAAGTCCAAATAGCAGTATATAGTTCGGCATTGCAAGGCGGTTCCTCCCTTGAATAATCCAGAGAAGATCATGAACACTGTGATAGTGTCCGCTCGCAAAATAAATTCCACATTCCATCGTAGAGAATAAAATGCACACAAGTCCAATCACGACGATTATGTGGCGTGGCATCACACCGCTACCAAAGCTTTTACTTGAATCGTTTTTATTATACCACTCAAAGATGTTTAGCGGCTGCTTCCTTGGCATGTCTTGTCGAGGCGAGATCGCGTTCCCTTATTCCGGATTCTCATCAATACGCGTGGGTAACCCAACTGCGCGTGCCGCCACGCCTCTATCGAAGGTGAATCCGAACGTCACGGAGACGACTCTTGGTATTTTCCCCTTTATAAGAGGACCAAGGCTCGCTCTTTTCTTCAATCTCGATCGAATCTCCTTCTCGCCTCCTAGTTACAACACCCAGAGCCCCAGATTCGAGCACTTCGGATTCTCAACCATGTCCGGCTCCGACCTCCAAGATCGGTGGATGCCCTCCTGACCCATTACTTTTCACAGGAGTGGGTAGCGCGATCGAAGCTGATAAGGTGTCCGGCTCCCCTCCTAGAGACCGCACTGGAGCCCGTGCTAGTCAGAATGTTGGAGGTCGCGCCCGTAGAAGGGAGCGATGGGGAAAATAGAGGAGCTATTATTTCGCCCAAAGGGGCGTCTGAAGAGGGGGGAATCAAAAACCCCTTCTTCCAGGGGGAGAAGAGGACCGCCTCCGAAGATCCGGAGGCCAAAGCCCCTAAACGGGGGAAGAGATCTTCGGGGGTCCAAGCGTCCGGGAGAATCTGGACGTACAATCGTCGCCAAAGGATCAGCCCTCCAGTGAGCCGTGAGTAGGAAAAGGGGAGTTCATTAGTAAGAAAATACCTCCGTTCGTGCTTCTGTGGGTAACCGAAATTTTTATCTTGCAGTTCGGATTTGCAGCCTTCACAGATGAGTTCGTCTTCGGGGGACCTTCTTCCGGAGATGATGGAGAGCGAAACGCCTCCGTCTGCTGTCTTGCGCCGATATGGAGATGAGCCCAAATATCGTCGCATGAGGGTGTCCCCAAGTCCGGAGGGGCCAGAGTTCGGCGCCCACTAGTATCCGCCGAGAATCAAGAATCTGCTTGAGAGGGCGCCCATCTCGTAAGATCACCGTGCTTTGATGCGTATGGTGATTGAAGGATTTCGTCCGCCGAGAGCGGATTGCGTAATGCCGCCTCTGAGTTTGTTGGCGGGATTTGAGGTACGCAAGAATTGGCGACCTGTTTTTTGACAGATTTTGCACATAAAAGTGTGCCTGTGTAGATAGTAGCCCCCGAGACTCGGTAGGTTGTCGAAACGACAAAGTGCGTCGAGGATCAAAATCATAAGTAATGGATATCGCCGTTCCTATGCGGTGGCGGATAGTACGAGGGCTAGCCGGACTAGTGGAGTTGCCGAGTTAATGTGGCAACTTGACGTTGCGAATCTGCGACATCGCACTTGTCAACCGCGACTTGACGAGTCGCAAGGTAAATGAGTTCTCCACGCTTGCTTTATTAAGGGTCAAAGCCCTCCTCCGATAAATTATATGTTGTGATACGACGGGCGCTGCTGTGTGGAGAGTTTTCGGGCCAACTTGCTCAAGCTAAGGAGCAAGCCCGAAGGAGTGACGCGTTGCTCTCGAGGACGCCGAGGAGTTGAAAGTCGAAAAGGCCGCATTACACCGCCTAAGCAGGGGAAGAGATGGCGAATTGGCAGAAGATTAAAAGATCTTTGCCGACCGCAATGAGGCTCTTGAAAAGGAGCGCTTATCGGGGCGGGAAGACTGGGAAGGCCACCGCCGAGGCCAAGGATGCCCGCTCACGAAGTGCGGGCTATGAAGGAGGAGCCGCGCCAGTAGGAGATATTGTGGCCGGCAAGCCTTTTTTGTTGCGCGCCGATTTACGGATCAAAAGTATGCTCAACTTGGCTAGTGTGGGGTCCGGAGGATCCAGATATGGACTTAGCGGCAAGTGCTGCCGATGCCGCTGAGCACTTCCGAGCCGAAGGATCACAAGACGGAAGAGCTATTTTGGTCTCAATTCCATAGTCCGGATCGTGCACTTCCGCTGACCGATCGGTTGGCGAATGGGCCGAGCTGAATAGATTGTCCGGACTTGCCATGATCGACATCGTGGGCTCGCGTCCGCGAGAGAGGCCCAAGACGACAAGTTATTTCGGCTTATTGCAGCAATTTCTTGGAGTGGTGTCGCATATCGAGGAGATGAAGCTGTCAGCCTGCATCAAAGGCGCGCGGATGGCTCTTGCCCGTGTGAAGACACATTGGACAGAGATGGATGCCACCGCTATTGCCGCCCAGGGTTCGGATGAAAGTCGGTTACCCACCGAGCACTATTTCGGGGAAGTTATGCGTGGCGCTCGTGTAATAGAGTCGCAGTGCTCAAAAAATGTCACATTCAAATGAACGTTTTATCTTGTAAAACAATGATTATGTTATAACTGCTTTTTATACTTGTGCGTCCCAAGTAGTAAAATTTCTCCTATGCGGCCGTTTACGTATACATTTGTATAACCCGAAAGATTGCAGTCTTGACTTCAATTTCATGCACAAGGTGCGGGGTGTTCGCAAAAATAGCGCGTTTTCACACTTAATCCGACGCCTCGGTCCTATTAAGGAGGTGGTAGCGAGCAAACGAGGCAATCCAGACTATGATGCTTTATCACTTTCACTTAGCTGGAGTTCGAGGGTGGGGCTACGATATAGCTCCCTTGGGGCACCGCACTTCTCCCGAGTTCGGGCGTGTGTGCCTCGACCGAAACGGTCCTTCGTCAAAGCGGAATTCTAAACATTCCGGTAGTCGATCGAGTGGTCGACGGTCTCCGCTATATCATGACAACAAGCGGCTTTCATCGAGGTGCTCGCCCACCAAACTGGGGCACAATCGCAGATGAGTTCTCCGGTGCGCGTTAGCCGATGATCTGTAACGTAAGGCAGCAAACACAGGAGCCGGGCAAACCCAACATTTGACCAAAGACATGATTCGGAGCTGATGCATATAATGCCTAACTCGAGACGCCGAACACTCCCTAAGGTGTTCGGTCTTTATAATAATGGGAAGAACAATGCCCTAAGCCCCTAGTGTCCAGGTACAGGCATGGTCCTCTGACACGGCCGATGCCAAAACATCAGGCTCCGCTTTGGTTATAGGAAGAAACCAAGGAAGAATAGCAACAAGAGACAGTAAAAAAGGTTTACGCAGGGTCTTAATCTGAAAAGAATCCTCTCAACGGGTCCCTACCGCACGTCTGCGCTGTGTCTCCGTTGCAGCCGTTATCCTGACGGTATGCATGTTGTTCATCCAGAAAAGAGAGGAACGCTTAGTTTGAAAACAATTCGTGCAAAAAGGTATATGTGAAAGAAGGAGTATAAATAAGTAAAGCGGGGTTTGTATGAACTCGCGATTGTTTAGCGCGCAGCCCTTGTGAAGGGTGTGCGGCTAGGGAGCCCCTAGCCCACCGATGCGGACTTGTCTTATCCGTGTTCGGGTCTTTGGGTGACTCAAGACTTGAAATGATGCCACGTGGACCGGCATCTTGAGTGTAAGAGACACGTAATGCGGTATGGCATTGAAACGGACAAAAGCCTTTCGTCCCAAGAGTGCTTGATATCCACTTTTAAATGGGACGATGTGAAAGATTAGTTTTTCGCGTCGAAAGTTGTTCGGTGATCCGAACACAATTTCTAGTAGTAGGAGCCCGTGCACTTGGCGTAAGGGCTCAAGGCCTCCTTTGAAGGAAGTGCGGCTGTGTCGAATTTTAGTAGGGTCTATCCCATCTTGCGGATTGTGTTTGAATACAACAGGTTTAAGTCGCTGCCTCCGTCCATTAGGACTTTAGTAAATTGTAGTCCGTCGATTATGGGATCCAATATCAGGGCAGTCCGTCCTGCGTTTCGAACGCTTCTGGAATAATCCAGGTGGTCGAAAGTGATTGGTTTTGTTTTGGTCTGCTGGGTTGGACCGTGCGAGGCTCTTTTTAGAAGGTGCCGCGCTATTTTTCCGTGATATCACATGAAGTGAGTTTAATGTTTTGACCTCTTGTGGGAAAGTCTTTTGTTTTCGGTGCTCACTGCTTTGGTAGGGTTTATCGCTCGCTGACGATCGAGCCCCTTGTGTTCGGCGTTTAGTCGGCCGGACTATTTAAAACCCAACAATCTCGATGGGTGTGGTTTGCGTGCCTTCCGGGTACTGTGGATTTGACATATCCGACCTGTAATCTTGTTTTGTTGACAGCTCATCGCCGTCGTCCTTAAGAGGCGGTGTTTTGTTGTTTGGTCATGAGCTTTTGAATCCGGCCTTGACCGCTGCCGTGCTTTTGGGCTTTTTCTTTATTCCGCGCTGCTCTTTTCTCGCTGCGCCGTGATTTTCCGTTCCATCTCTTATCTCGGATGTACTTGGGTCATTGGTGTCAGCATCTTGCTAGCTGACTATCCTCTCCCGCATAGAAGCGGGTCATGAGGCTTGTTAGCGTGACATTGTCCTCGGTTTCTCTTGGCCGAGGTGTCTGCAAGCCATTCGTCTCGGACGTTGTGTTTAAAAGCTGCTAAGGCTTGGCGTCCGGACGATCGATTATTTGGTTCTTTTTGGTGAGGAACCTGCTCCAGATTCTATGCTACCGACTCTCCCGGCTGTTGAGTTATATGACTTAGATCATCTCAGATCCTGAGGGCGGACATAAGTCCCTTGAAAATTTGCTCTAAACGGCGTCCTCGAGCTCTTCCCAACTTCCCACAAGATTATTTTCGGGAGGCTTTTAAGCCAATGACGGGCTGGCCCTTTGAGCTTGAGGGGTAGGTATTTTATGGCGTGGAGATCATCTCCTCCGCCATGTGTATATGTAGTATATAGTCTTCTATCCGCACTCTGTGGTCTGTTGTTCCATCGTAGGCCTCTATGTTTATGGGTTTAAATCCTGCTAGGAATTCATGGTCCAAAGACCTCATTGGTGAAACATAGTGGGTGCTTGGAGCCCCAGATTTGGGTGTGCCACTATCTTCGGACACTTGACGTGTTGCCTTGCTTCGGGCCTTCTTCTTTGGCCCAGTAGATAGACCTGGCCGGGCCATCCGCCTTTCCAGTTCATTAGTTGGTTTATGTCTTGCGCCGCTTTGAATTTGGCCTATCATCGGCCGCCTATCCAACCAGTGCAGCCTCTTTATTTTTTGACCGTAGGGGCTCTATGGCTTCCTCGTCGAATTTTGGTAGCAGCTTGCGCTTCGGGTAGCTCTTTGATTGGTGGCCATTGCCGTATTTATCCGCGGTTTTGAGTACTTTGCTCCACCTCATTCCGAGTGTGTCCTCCTTCGTTTTGAGCTTCCTTTTCCTTCTTCAGGCTTCTTGCAGTGTTGACGAGTCTTTTCTGAAGGTTTTTACTCTCCGGCGGCGTGTCCGGCGTAAGATCGTCCGGACTGTCATTTTCGCCGGGCTTGGACTGATTATCTGACTCGTCTTGTTCGGACAGTTGCTTATCTGCATGTTCGTCGTCCACTTGTGTGCCCTGCTGTGTTGCGGGGTCCTTAGGAGTGTTGTTGTTGTCGAGGCGGGACTTAGGGCGGCGTCTGTGTCGCCATTTTGGTTGTTTGTCGGCGGGGTTATCTTCTGCCGCGGCCCGTTGGTCCTCGTTATCGCTCTCTTTTGGGGTATCCACCATATATATGACATATGACGAGGTGGTCCTTCCGCGTCTCCGTAGGCGCTGGTTCTTGTTCGCCTCCCGCATCGCCGCTATTCCGCCGATGTCTTCGAGTCATAATCTAGCCTGTCGGTTAGATCGCCGACATTGGCTACAAAGTGGGTGGTGGTGGGCTCAATTTCTTCGTCGTCTGTATCCCAACCATCCTAGCCATAGTCCGCCAGACTCTCCCGATAACGAGAGATGCTTTAGCGAAGTTTAGGATGTCGCCAAAGAGCGAGTATTGGAAGATGTCTGCGGCGGTGAATTCCATAATCGGCGCCCAATCCGATTCGATTGGTAGGGCGTGGAGGTCCGGAGTCCGCAGGAGTCCGCACCTCGAATCACGAAGTTTCGCGAGGGCAAGATTAGCGTTCGCTCCATCGCCGTGGAAGTTGAAGCCGAGGCGGTGTCCATCCACCGATCCTCGATCTGGGTGATCGCCCGGACTAAAGGGCAAGCGGATTCGTGTCAGCGCCACCAAGGCCTTCGTTCGTCGGCAGAGCTAGATCATGCCCATCGTGATCTGGCGCCTTTCGGCGTGGGCTCGAGCCCGTCGAAGATCAAGTCTCCGCGACGCCGGCCGTTAAGTTTAGACTTCCGAATCGACCGACGCTGTGGGCGTAGCTTTCAATCTGCTCCAGATGGCTTAATTAGCCCGCATCGCGGTCGCCCGAATCACGAAGATCTGTCCCGGGAGAAAAGTCTCACCCTGGATAGCGTTGTTGGTTGAAGATGCCATCGAGCCTATCGGTGACGACACATAGGAACTCTCAATGAAAGCACCAATGTCGGTGTCAAAACCAGCGAATCTCGGGTAGGGGGTCCCGAACTGTGCGTCTAGGCGGATGGTAACAGGAGACGAGGGACACGATGTTTTGAAGGAAATATGCCCTAGAGGCAATAATAAAGTTATTATTTATTTCCTTATTTCATGATAAATGTTTATCATTCATGCTAGAATTGTATTAACCGGAAACATGATACATGTGTGAATGCATAGACAAACAAGATGTCACTAGTATGCCTCTACTAGACTAGCTTGTTAATCAAAGATGGTTATGTTTCTAACCATGAACAAGGAGTTGTTATTTGATTAACAAGGTCACATCATTAGTAGAATGATCTGATTGACATGACCCATTCCCTTAGCTTAGCACACGATCGCTTAGTATGTTGCTACTGCTTTTATCCATGACATATACATGTTCCTGTAACTATGAGATTATGCAACTCCGTTTATCGGAGGAACACTTTGGTGCTACCAAACGTCACAACGAATCGGGTGATTATAAAGGAGTACTGAGTGTCTCCAAAGGCGTATGTTGGGTTGGCGATTTGAGATTAGGTTTTGTCACTCCGATTGTCGGAGAGGTATCTCTGGGCCCTCTCGGTAATACACATCACTTAAGCCTTGCAAGCATTACAACTAATGAGTTAGCTGTGAGATGATGTATTACGAACGAGTAAAGAGACTTGCGTAACGAGATTGAACTAGGTATTGGATACCGACGATCGAATCTCGGGCAAGTAACATACCGATGACAAAGGAACAACGTATGTTGTTATGCGGTCGACCGATAAAGATCTTCAGTAGAATATGTAGGAGCCAATATGGGCATCCAGGTCCCGCTATTGGTTATTGACGGAGACGTGTCTCGGTCATGTCTACATTGTTCTCGAACCGTAGGGTCCGCACGCTTAAGGTTTCGATGGCGGTTATTATGAGTTTATGTATTTTGATGTACCAAGAAGTTCGAGTCCCGGATGTGATCACGGACATGACGAGGAGTCGAAATGGTCGAGACATAAAGATTGATATATTGGAAGCCTATATTTGGAGTTCGAATGGTTCGGGTGAAATCGGGATTTTCTCGAGTCAGGGGGTTACGGAACCCTCCCGGGGTTAATGGGCCTTAGTGGGCCATGAGGGAAAGGAAGAGGGCCGCCGGGGGGCAGGCCGCCCCTCCCCTAGTCCGAATAGGACAAGGAGGGGCGGCGCCCCCTCTTTCTCTTCCCCCCAATCCTACTCCAACTAGGAAAGGGGGGGGGGGAGAGTAGGACTCCTCGTGGCGCCTCCCTTGGGCGGCCGCACCTCCCCTCCCTCCTTTATATCTGGGGCAGGGGGGCACCCTAGGACACACAAGTTTGATCTACGGATCGTTCCTTAGCCGTGTGGTGCCCCCTCCACCATATTCCACCTCGGTCATATCGTCAAGCTTAAGCGAAGCTCTGCGCCGATAGAACATCAAGATCGTCCACCACGTCGTCTTGCCGACGAACTCTCCCTCCACACTCGGCTGGATCGAGTACGAGGGACGCCATCGAGCTGTACGTGTGTCAAGAACTCGGGGCGCCGGAGTAACGGCGCCGGATCGGTCGGATCGCGAGGAGAACGTCGACTACTTCCTCTACGTTGTGATCGCTTCGCCGGGTCTCGAGGGTACGAGACAACACTCTCCCTCTCGTTGCTATGCATCACCATGATCTTGCGTGTGCGTAGGAAATTTTTGAAATTACTCGTTCCCCAACAGTGGCATCCGAGCCTAGGTTTTTATGGTTTGATGTTTTGCACGAGTAGAACACAAGTGAGTTGTGGGCGATACAAGTCATACTACCTACCAGCATGTCATACTTTGGTTCAGCGGTATTGTGAGATGAAGCGGCCTGACCGACATTACGCAGACGCTTACGCGAGACTGGTTTCACCGCCACGAGCACTCGTTGCTTAAAGGTGACCGGTGGGTGTCTGTCTCTCTCACTTTAGTTGAACCGAGTGTGGCTACGCCCGGTCCTTGAGAAGGTTAAAACGGAGTCTATTTGTGAAATATCGTTGTGGTTTTGATGCGAGGTGAGATTGGTTCTTGCTTAAGCCCGTAGCAGCCACGTAAAATTTGCAACAACAAAGTAGAGGACGTCTAACTTGTTTTTGCAGGGCATGTTGTGATGTGATATGGTCAAGACGTGATGCTATATTTTATTGTATGAGATGATCATGTTTTGTAACGAAGTTATCGGCAATCGGCAGGAGCCATATGGTTGTCGCTTTATTGTATGCAATGCAATCGCCTGTAATGCTTTACTTTATCACTAAGCGGTAGCGATAGTCGAGAAGCATAAGTTTGGCGAGACGACAACGATGCTACGATGGAGATCAAGGTGTCGCGCCGGTGGCGATGGTGATCATGGTGGTGCTGCAGAGATGGAGATCACGAAGCACAAGATGATGATGACCATATCATATCACTTATATTGATTTGCATGTGATGTTTATCTTTTATGCATCTTATCTTGCTTTGATTGACGGTAGCATTATAAGATGATCTCTCACTAAATTATCAAGAAGTGTTCTCCCGAGTATGCACCGTTGCCAAAGTTCGTCGTGCCTGGACACCACGTGATGATCGGTGTGATAAGCTCTCGTCCATCTACAACGGGTGCAAGCCAGTTTTGCACACGCAGAATACTCGGGTTATACTTGACGAGCCTAGCATATGCAGATATGGCCTCGGAACACGGAGACCGAAAGGTCGGCGTGAATCATATAGTAGATATGATCAACATAAGATGTTCACCATTGAAAACTACTCCATTTCACGTGATGATCGGTTATGGTTTAGTTGATTTGGATCACGTGATCACTTAGATGACTAGAGAGATGTCTTTCTAAGTGGGAGTTCTTAAGTAATATGATTAATTGAACTTAAATTTATCATGAACTTAGTACCGATAGTATCTTGCTTGTTTATGTTTGATTGTAGATAGATGGCTCGTCTTTGTTGTTCCGTTGAATTTTAATGCGTTCCTTGAGAAAGCAAAGTTGAAAGATGATGGTAGCAATTACACGGATCGGGTCCGTAACTGAGGATTATCCTCATTCTTTGCACGTAAGAGTTACGCCCTGGATGCACCGCTGGGTGCGAACTTCTTCTTTGGAGCAACACGGATGTTATGAGCGTCTGGCGAGCAAAGTTGATGACTACTCTATAGTTCAATGTGCCATGCTTTACGGCTTAGAACCGGGACTTCAACGACGTTTTGAACGTCATGGAGCATATGAGATGTTCCAGAGTTGAAGTTAATATTCCAACTGAATGCCCGGATTGAGAGATATGAAGTCTCCAATAAGTTCTATAGCTGCAAGATGGAGGAGAATAGTTACATTAGTGAGCACATACTCGAGAATGTCCGGGTACTACAATCACTTGACACAATTGGGAGTTAATCTTTCGGATGATTGTGTCATTGATGTAATTCTTCAATCACCGCCACCAAGCTACAAAGGCTTCGTGATGAACTATAATATGCAAGGGTTAGTAAAGACTATACCGAGCTCTTCGCAATGCTAAAGGCTGGAGGTAGAAATCAAAAGGAGCATCAAGTGTTGATGGTCAATAAGACCACTAGTTTCAAGAAGAAAGGCAAAGGGAAGAAGAAGGAACTTCAAGAAGAACGACAAGCAAGTTCTGCTCGGGAGAAGAAACCCAAGTCGGACCTAAACTGGCCGAGTGCTTCTCATCGCAAGCGATAGTCCTTTGAGCGGAACTGCCCCAAGTATTTGGCGGATAAGAAGGATGGCAAGGTGAACAAAGGTATATGTGATATACATGTTATTGATGTGTACCTTACTAGAGCTCGCAGAGCACTGGTATTTGATCTCGGTTACATTGCTAATATTTGCAACTCAAAGCAGGGACTACGGATTAAGTGAACACGGCAAAGGACGAGGTGACGATCGCGTGGGAAATGGTTCCAAAGTCGATGTGATCGCGGTCGGCACGCTACCTCTACATCTACCTTCGGGATTAGTTTTAGACCTAAATAATTGTTATTTGGTGCTGCGTTGAGCATGAACATTATATCTGGATCTTGTTTGATGCGAGGCGGTTATTCATTTAAATCAGAGAATAATGGTTGTTCTATTTATATGAGTAATATCTTTTATGGTCATGCACCCTTGAAGAGTGGTCTATTTTGATGAATCTCGATAGTAGTGATACACATATTCATAATGTTGAAACCAAAAGATGCAGAGTTGATAATGATAGTGCAACTTATTTGTGGCAATGCCGTTTAGGTCATATCCGTGTAAAGCGCATGAAGAAACTCCATCTTGATGGACTTTTGGAGTCACTTGATTATGAATCACTTGGCACTTGCGAACCGTGCCTCATGGGCAAGATGACTAAAACCCGTTCTCGGTACTATGGAGAGAGCAACAGATTTGTTGGAAATCATACATGAGATGTATGTGGTCCGATGAATGTTGAGGCTCGTGGCGGATATCGTTATTTTCTCACTTTCACAGATGACTTAAGCGGATATGGGTATATCTACTTAATGAAACATAAGTCTGAAACATTTGAAAAGTTCAAAGAATTTCAGAGTGAAGTTGAAAATCATCGTAACAAGAAAATTAAATTTCAACGATCGATCGTGGAGGTGAATATTTGAGTTCGAGTTTGGTCTACATTTGAAACAATGCGAATAGTTTCGCAACTCACGCCACCCGGAACACCACAACGTAATGGTGTGTCCGAACGTCGAATCGTACTTTACTAGATATGGTGCGATCTATGATGTCTCTTACAGATTTACCGCTATCGCTTTGGGGTTATGCTCTAGAGGCGGCCGCATTCACACTGAATAGAACACCGTCGAAATCCGTTGAGACGACACCTTATGAACTATGGTTTAGCAAGAAACCAAAGTTGTCGTTTCTTAAAGTTTGGGGATGCGATGCTTATGTGAAAAAGCTTCAACGATAAGCTCGAACCCAAATCGGAGAATGTGTCTTCATAGGATACCCAAAGGAGACAGTTGGGTACACCTTCTATCACAGATCCGAAGGCAAGACATTCGTTGCTAAAATGGATCCTTTCTAGAGAAGGAGTTTCTCTCGAAAGAAGTGAGTGGGAGGAAAGTAGAACTTGATGAGGTAATTGTACCTTCTCCCTTACTTGAAAGTAGTTTGTCGCGAAACCGGTTTCGAGACACCTACACCAAGTAGTGAGGAAGTTGATGATGTTGATCATGAAACTTCAGATCAAGTTACTCTGTAACCTCGTAGATCAACCAGAGTAAGATCCGCACTGAGTGGTACGGTAATCCTGTTCGAAATCATGCTACTAGATCATGATGAACCCACGAACTATGAAGAAGCGATGGTGAGCCCAGATTCCATAAAATGGCTTGAGGCCATGAAATCGAGATGGGATCCATGTATGAAAACAAAGTATGGACTTTGGTTGACTTGCCCGAGGGTAGGCAAGCAATAGAAAACAAGTGGATCTTCAAGAAGAAGACCGACACGACGGTAATGTTATCGTCTACAAAGCTCGACTTGTCGCAAAGGGTTTCGACAAGTTCAAGGGATTGACTACGATGAGACCTTCTCACCAGTAGCGATGCTTAAGTCTGTCCGAATCATGTTAGCAATTGCGATTTTATGATTATGAAATTTGGCAAATGGATGTAAAGCGCATTCTGAATGGATTTACGGAAGAAGAGTTGTATATGATGCAACCGAAGGTTTTATCGATCCAAAGGAGCTAACAAAGTGTGCAAGCTCAGCGATCCATTTATGGACTGGTGCAAGCATCTCGGAGTTGGAATAAACGCTTTGATAGTGTGATCAAAGCATTTGGGTTCATCTGAGACTTTTGGAGAAGCCTGTATTTACAAGAAAGTGAGTGGGAGCTCTGTAGCATTTACGATATTATATGTAGATGACATATTACTGATCGGAAATGATATAGAATTCTGGATAGCATAAAGGATACTTGAATAAGAGTTTTTCAATGAAAGACCTCGGTGAAGCTGCTTACATATTGGGCATTAAGATCTATAGAGATAGATCAAGGCGCTTAATTGGACTTTCACAAAGCACATACCTTGACAAAATTTTGAAGAAGTTCAAAATGGATCAAGCAAAGAAAGGGTTCTTGCCGTGTTACAAGGTGTGAAGTTGAGTAAGACTCAATGCCCGACCACTCTGAGAAGATAGAGAGAAAATGAAAGATGTTCCTATGCTTCACCATAGGCTCTATCATGTATGCAATCTTGTGTACTGACACTGATGTGTGCCTTGCTATAAGTTTAGCAGGAGGTACCAAAGTAATCCAGAGTGAATCATGGACAGCGGTCAAGAACATCTGAAATACGAAAAGGACTAAGGATATGTTTCTCGTATATGGAGGTGACAAAGAGCTCATCGTGGCAGTTACGTTGATGCAAGCTTTGACACCGATCCGGACGATTCTAAATCGCAGACCGGATCGATTTACACTAAACGGAGGAGCTGTCGGTTGGTGCAGTTCTAAACAAAGCGTCGTGGCGGGATCTACATGTGAAGCGGAGTACATAGCAGCTTCGAAGCAGCTAATGAAGGAGTGCGGATGGAGTTCATATCCGATCTAGGTGTCATACCTAGTGCATCGGGTCCAATGAAAATCTTCGTGACAATCTATGGAGCAATTGCCTTAGCGAAGGAATCCAGATTTCACAAGAGGACCAAGCACATCAAGAGACGCTTCAATTCCATCCGGACTTAGTCGGTGGGAGACATAGAGATTTGCAAGATACATACGGATCTGAATGTTGCGCACCCGTTGACTAAGCCTCTTCCACGAGCAAAACATGATCAGCACCAAGACTCCATGGGTGTTAGAATCATTACTATGTAATCTAGATTATTGACTCTAGTGCAAGTGGGAGATCAAGGAAATATGCCCTAGAGGCAATAATAAAGTTATTATTTATTTCCTTATTTCATGATAAATGTTTATCATTCATGCTAGAATTGTATTAACCGGAAACATGATACATGTGTGAATGCATAGACAAACAAGATGTCACTAGTATGCCTCTACTAGACTAGCTTGTTAATCAAAGATGGTTATGTTTCCTAACCATGAACAAGTAGTTGTTATTTGATTAACAAGGTCACATCATTAGTAGAATGATCGATTGACATGACCCATTCCCTTAGCTTAGCACACGATCGTTTAGTATGTTGCTACTTGCTTTTATCCATGACATATACATGTTCACGTAACTATGAGATTATGCAACTCCGTTTACGGAGGAACACTTTGGTGCTACCAAGCGTCACAACGTAATCGGGTGATTATAAAGGAGTACTACAGTGTCTCCAAAGGCGGATGTTGGGTTGGCGTATTTCGAGATTAGGTTTTGTCACTCCGATTGTGGAGAGGTATCTCTGGGCCCTCTCGGTAATACACATCACTTAAGCCTTGCAAGCATTACAACTAATGAGTTAGCTGTGAGATGATGTATTCTGAGCGAGTAAAGAGACTTGCGAACGAGATTGAACTAGGTATTGGATACCGACGATCGAATCTCGGGCAAGTAACATACCGATGACAAAGGAACAACGTATGTTGTTATGCGGTCTCGACCGATAAAGATCTTCGTAGAATATGTAGGAACCAATATGGGCATCCAGGTCCCGCTATTGGTTATTGACCGAGGCGTGTCTCGGTCATGTCTACATTGTTCTCGAACCGTAGGGTCCGCACGCTTAAGGTTTCGATGATGGTTATTATGAGTTTATGTATTTTGATGTGCGAAGAAGTTGAGTCCGGATGTGATCACGGACATGACGAGGAGTCTCGAAATGGTCGAGACATAAAGATTGATATATTGGAAGCCTATATTTGGAGTTCGAATGGTTAGGGTGAAATCGGATTTTACCGAGTACCGGGGTTACGGAACCCTCCCGGGGTTAATGGGCCTTAGTGGGCCATGGCGGAAAGGAAGAGGGCGGCCAGGGCAGGCCGCCCCCTCCCCTAGTCCGAATAGGACAGGAGGAGGCGGCGCCCCTTTCCTCTTTCCCTCCCCCAATCCTACTCCAACTAGGAAGGGGAGTCCTACTCCGGTGGGAGTAGGACTCCTCAGTAGCGCCTCCCTTGGGCGGCCGCACCTCCCCCTCCCTCCTTTATATACGGGGCAGGGGCACCCTAGGACACACAAGTTTGATCTACGGATCGTTCCTTAGCCGTGTCGGTGCCCCTCCACCATATTCCACCTCGGTCATATCGTCATGAAGCTTAGGCGCTTCTGCGCCGGTAGAACATCAAGATCGTCCTGCGCCGTCGTCTTGTGGAACTCTCCTCGACACTCGGCTGGATCGAGTACGAGGGCGTCATCGAGCTGTACGTGTGTCAAGAACTCGGGGCGCGGAGTAATGGCGCCGGATCGGTCGGATCGCGAGGAGAACGTCGACTACTTCCTCTACGTTGTGATCGCTTCGCCGGGTCACGAGGGTGCGTAGACAACACTCTCCCCTCTCGTTGCTATGCATCACCATGATCTTGCGTGTGCGTAGGAAAATTTTGAAATTACTACGTTCCCCAACATGTTTTACCCAGGTTCGGGCCCTCTCGATGGAGGTAAAACCCTACGTCCTGCTTGATTAATATTGATGATATGGGTAGTACAAGAGTGGATCTACCACGAGATCAAGGAGGCTAAACCCTAAAGCTAGCCTATGATATGATTGTTGTAATGTATGTTGTGTCCTACGGACTAAAGCCCTCCGGTTTATATAGACACCGGAGGAGGCTAGGGTTACACAGAGTCGGTTACAATGGTAGGAGATCTACATATCTGTATTGCCAAGCTTGCCTTCCACGCCAAGGAAAGTCCCATCCGGACACGGGACGGAGTCTTCAATCTTGTATCTTCGTAGTCTTGGAGTCCGGTGGACGATGATAGTCCGGCTGTCCGGACACCCCCTAGTCCAGGACTTCCTCAACCGCCATCGCCTTCTGCGTCTTCTACACCAACCCATTCGACCGCGGGAGCCCTGTAGCGTCTTCCCCGAGCTCATCCCCAACCTCCGGCCGCCGACGAACTTTTCGGGGATTCGCGAGCTCCAGTCCCTCCCCAGCCTCGCCGTTGCCTCTACCGGATTCGCTGTGAGCTCCTGCTCCGAACCCCTCTCTTTCCCGTCTCTTTTGCGCCGCGTAGCCCTAGTTTCACCGGAGCCGATAGCTCCTCGCCGCCGGCAATGGTGCAGACGAGGCTATGCGCACTGCAGCCCGTATCCGAGCACACCAGCGTACTCGACGCGCCTCCACGAACCTGCAGCCACCAGTAGATTCCCCTCCCATGGCCTCTACCACTGTACTCGACCGCTCCTGAACGCCGGCCGCCGCCACAAGCTCGACTCCGGCGAGCTCGTTCCCCCCCAGCCCCTCCCACTTGGCACTCTGGATGCGCAAGAGCGCGTGCTCCCTCCTGGTGCCCTCAGCACGCCAATCCGACGCCCCTAGCGCAAGTCCGGCGTGCCACCGCCGTGTCCTGTGGTCGCCGCCGGCTCGTCCCCGACGTGCTGACGTGGCGTCGTTGTTAGGCACTAATGACCCAGCTTAATTACCCCTGACCCGCTTACACATGGGCCCCACACCCTTAATTAATCTTAGTTTATTTTCTGTTAAGTTTAACTAACCACTTGGGCCCCACCCGTCAGCTTTGACCGCGCTGGCATGGCTGTTGACCGGCCCCACTCGCCAGAATTGACCCAGCTGACGTGGCCGTTGACTGGGACCACATGTCAGCGACACTAATCAGCCCCAGTCACTGACCAGTGGACCCCACTGGTCAGGTTTGACCCGGACCGTGCCCTGTTGACCTGCTGATGTCATGATGATGTCAGGCTGATGCAGTAATGCCTTTTCTGGATTTATTCTTATATAGGAAATTCCAGAAAATCTTGCAAACTTCAAAAATTTATAGAAATTAATCTGTAACTCCAAATGCAAAGATTTATATATGAAAAATGATCAGAAAAATCCAATCTATCCATCTGTACTGGTTTCATGCATGTTAGAGCAACCTAACCTTGCTGTTTAGATGAAACAAGTTAATGCACCTTTATGACTTCATAAAATGGGTTGCATTTGAATCTTTGGTTCAAATGGACTCATCTCGATCTGTTCTAGCTTGCATTAGCCCAAAACACATTCATATTGCCATGTCATAGCATGCATCATATTGTTGCATATCATCATGTGATGATTGTGTTCGACATATCTTTCGTGGTAGGTTCTGCCTCCGAGGATACCTACGATTATCCGACTGAAGGGCAATATCCTACTATCACTCCATCAGGCAAGCAAAACCCCCTTGTTCATTCCGATACAATCCTACTCTCTCGCTCCTGCTCTCTTTTACTGCATTAGGACAACAACGATTCATACATTACTTGCTGCGGTAGCTGAACCCTTTATCCTTTGCATGACTGTCATTCCACGGTAAATAGATGAAACCCACTAGCATGAGTAGGAGTTGTTTGAGCCCTGTTGTGCCTACTCATTCATGCTTGTTTGTCATGCACGCTCTTGATTAGAGTTGAGTCGGGTCCGATTCATCGAGGATGAATCGGAGTGTGTGAACATGTCATACGTGTATGAGCTAAGTGTGTGAACATGATTTGGTAAAGGTAGCGGTGAGAGGCCATGTAGGAGTACATGGTGGGTTGTCTCATTGCGGCCGTCCTCAGAACTCGAGTTCGTGTTTGTGATCCATGAAACAGATACTACCACGCATTGGGCCCGAAACCAATGGACCTCTCGGCTTCTTAATCACCCTTGTCCTCTGTCCGGGGAGTTGCAAGTAGTTTCGGTGTTTGTAGTATCTTTGGAGGCCGTGGGCGCGCTTGACGGGAGGGGTGGGCTGTGATCACGGTAGGCACGTGGCGCGGTGTACCGGGCGCCCATTTGGTGTCTCGGGAACCCTGCACACATCATTTGGGGCTATGAGCGAAACTCCGGCCGGATCTCCTCGCGGATGGAACCCAAATAGGCGATAAACCTGGACTAGAGACTTGAGTGTTTAGGTAGGTCGTGGCCGACACCCTCGTTGGGCTTCCGCTTGAAGGTTGCCGAGTACATGTCGTGTAAACGGCGGTAAGTGGTGAGAGCGTGTGTGAAGAAGTACACCCTGCAGGTTAACATCATCTATTGAATAGCCGTGTCCATGTAAAGGACTTCGGGTTGCACATGCAGTTCATAGACAAGTGAAAGTGGATACTCTAAAATGCGCAAGATAAGCGTGAGTGCTATGGATGGCGTTCTCGTAGGAAGGCGGAGCGAATCCATAGTGGTGTATTGATATGGTGAATATGTGGACTCGTGTGCGCCACCTCAAAAGAGTTACTTGCGTTAGTAGTTCGGGATAGCCACCGAGTCAAAGCTGGCTTGCTGCAGTTAAACCCCACCATCCCCTTTATTGACAATGATGCATATGTAGATAGTTCTGATGTAAGTCTTGCTGGGTACATTGTACTCACGTTTGCCTATTTTATGTTTTTGCAGAGAGACTTCAGTCTCACTAGTAGTTCCGCGTGGACTTCGACGTTAGCTTGTTACCTCAGCTACGATCTTGTGCCCTCGGCAGGATCTAGTGGATAGTCAGGCTTCTAAGCCTTTTTCATTTGTAGATGTCTGTACTCAGACATGATAAGCTTCCGCTTGTGCTTGACTTGTATGCTCTGGATGTTGGGTCGTGAGACCCATGTTTGTAATATCTCGCTCCTCGAAGCCTAATGAATACATACTTGAGTCGTAGAGTCATGTTGTGATGCCATGTTGTATTTGCACATATCGAGCATATTGTGTGTATGTTATTGAAATGCTTGGTATGTGTGGGATCTGACTATCTAGTTGTTTATCCTTAGTAGCCTCTCTTACCGGGAAATGTGTAACGCCCCGGACACACCCGCCGGTGGTCGTTACTCCTGGCGGGATCTAGACTGGCCCCACAGATCAATACTAGTCTTTTCTGCAAGACTTTGTCCTCACTCGTGCGCACCGGAGCAACTTCGGTCGGTCACCCATCCTGAAACTACTCCAAGTGAGCACGCTTAACTTTGGAGTTCTTTCGAATGGGCTCCCGGAAAGAAGGAATTCCTTATTGATATGAGTAGTCTATCATCCCTAATAAGCCGAGGCTATTACATACACCCACACTAAGAGGAACCGGCGTCCTCGTCGGCCACGTGAACGTTCCCTCTTGGCACAACCGTCATGCATCCGGTCCGTACATGTGCCATGCCGTGTGCCTGACGGGTCACAAGCGTCATGAACAACATGACCGTGCACCGTCGCAACCATCCGTGTAACCGTGAGGGTCGGCTCGATACCAACTTGTAACGCCGGACACACCCGCCGGTGGTCGTTACTCTGGCGGGATCTAGGCGGCCCCACAGATCAATACTAGTCTTTTCTGCGACTTTGTCCTCACTCGTGCGCTCGGGAGCAACTTCGGTCGGTCACCCATCCTGAAACTACTCCAAGTGAGCACGCTTAACTTTGGAGTTCTTTCGAATGGGCTCCGGAAAAGAAGGAATTCCTTATTGATATGAGTAGTCTATCATCCCTAATAAGCCGTGCTATTACAAAATGTCTCCTAGTGCTTCCATCGAGCCATGGTAGCTTACTCTTTGCTCCTAAGCAACTTAGGCTGGCGGCATGTGTCCTTCTTCGTTCTCGTATACGTCGCCGGGAAATGTCGCGATGAATCCGGAGTCTGTTAGCCGCTATAGCCAGTTCACCGAGTCTCATTAGCCAGTGCTACTGACTGGATTCACTCGTGATGGCCGACACGTTTGATCTTTGGTCATGGATGCTTGTCCTCGTAAGTTTGTGCCACTTTGAGTTTCACGACTAGCCATGTCGGCCGGGCTCCTTATCATATGGATGCTAGCGACACTATCATATCGTGTGCCAAAAGGCTAAACGGTCCCTGCAAAGGTAAGGCGACACCCGTGGGAATACCGTGCGTGAGGCCGCAAAGTGATATGAGGTGTTACATGCTAGATCGATGTGGCATTGAGTCGGGGTCCTGACACCACCCCAGGTTGCCAACGGAGATCACGAGACAGATCCTGCATTGTTGCATCTGGTGCGCTATGTAAGTGCACTAGAGGAACTGTTCGATCAAATCACCCTTGATCTGATCGCAGCTCGTGGAGAACTGGTTCGCCGAGCGACGACAAGAGGAGAAGATGAGCCCGACGCCAACAACCTAGTTGTGCTGTTCGGACAACCGATTGAGTCCTTGAGGTCTGCCCCAGCCATCGACCAAGATACTCTGGTGTCCCCAGAAGTACTTCGTTGCCTTTTGGGAACACGCTCCAACGGGATTGTGGCCAACAACCCCCGCGATGGTCATCATCGCTACCCCGACCCTGCAGCCCCTCAACTCCATCCAGCTAACCCCGATGGTGAAGCCCATGGAGAAGCCTCGACGTCCACAAGGCATGCCCGCTTAGATATTAACGAGGTAGACTAAGTCTCTCGAGTAGTACCGAGTCTTAGTATGTCCACGCCCTGTAATTGTGTGATCTTGTATCACCATAATTAAATGTTGTCTGCTTGTGCGCCCCTATTTTAAATAGTAGCATGCATAAGTATGTTGGTGCACGGTTGCTTTTTTAATTCTGGGCACAGCTACCAAAAACCACCACAACGACACCCACAGTAATACATCACTTGCGTGAGATATGTGTATCTGTGGCATTGACCCCGACCCCATAGACCAGAACCAACAAACTAGTTGCCCCACACCGTAATTAATAACCCAGCCCCAATGCTATATAAAAGGCCACCTTGTGACCTTGCCAAGTACCCCTCACCTTGTGCACAACTCTCACAACCATTCCTTGCCATGCCAAGCCCTAGTATTTACCTGATAACTCCAGATGCAACCCCAGGTAGTTTTGTTAAAATATTGTGGGACTTTACCTGCAGTACCATGAGTTCTACCCATCCACCCCAGTACGAGTTACTCAAATCGAGGATCACTCCATCCACCTCGAAATATTGGGCAGTGGTGCACATCCCTCCCGCAAACCCAAACCAAGACCCAACAGAAGTCTTCTTCGTGGGGAAATCTATGTCGATTCCGCAAATGGCCATAGAAGCTGCTGCGTACGAAGCGCTTGCTCGCCTTCGATTCGCGGTACCCTATGCCAGCGAACGAGGGTATTATTACTTCCCGAGTCGTGCAGCACCCAGAGAAGTAGCATCTTTTCCCGGTGAACGAATTGAGAGAGACCCAGTACTGGCCAACCTTGCCCAGTATGTCATCACTCAAGAGCGTTTGACCCAACGAGTAATGGGTTATCTCCAGAGCCTCGCTGATTTAAATCCTCAGATCGCCATCGGCAGACCACTGATAGAAGAGGAGTGTGCCCCAGTACCAGAGACGTTTCCTCAGGACCCTGTCTATTTACCGTTTTCGTTGTAGATGTCACTGCTATGTTTATTGTCCCAACATTTATTTATGCATTGCAACTTATGCGTGGTATCCTAAATTTGTGCAATGAAATTAATATTTGGTTTCAATTAATGTGAGTAGTTTTTACTACTGTTAATTTTGATTAACTATTTTCACTCTCGGTAAATTCTGAAGTGAGATTTTTTCCCTGAGTTGTTGCAGCGTATATCTCTTCACGAGATAGATTTATTTATTCACGCAGCACCATGACAGCAGACGCACAACCACAACCACTCGGCCACGTGCACTATGCAAATCCATGTGCACATGTTGCACCTAACTGATCACCCCTAGCACACCACGGTCTCTGAAGGAGAGATTTGTGGGTAATCATTCGGGTGCAAGTTGCTTCCCGCACACTGACAACAGTTAGCACCCGACACCGCACTTAATCCTCATGATCACCACCACCGCGGAGAGCTAACACTCGAGCGGAAGCATCACGACAATCATGGAGGATCATCACGCACAAGAGCATGGAGAACCCCAGCAATGTCGCCAACCCTCTGCACATCAGGATCATGTACCAGTCCGGCATCACCTTCGCCATTAGAGCCTCGTTTCGAGCTCTTGCAAACAGAAATGGAGGAGAAGGAAGGAGAAGGAGAAGCGAGGCCAGGTGTGAGGAAGAAGAAAGGAGCACCTCAGACATTTTATAGCTCGAGATCGGTGTACGGTGGGCGAAGTCCACCAGCGCCGCTCGTCGCTCAATCACCGGTGTTCGGAGGCGAATCCACGAGCAGTGCCGACAGTGCACTGGCCCGCGAGGTGAGTGCATGCTGCACCGGCAGCTAGCGCGCCGCGCACTACCGCAGTACGGCCTAGATGCTCTACGCGCTAGACGTCGCCGGTGGAGAAAGCGTGGGAAAGCGCGCGAGAGAGAGGAAGAAGAGAGAGCCAGAGGTAGAATAAGAGACTGACAGTGAGCCCCGGGTCCATCTGTCAGCCAGAGAGAGCACTGTGCTCTCGGGTATGACCAGCGTATTTTAGAAATTTAGAAATTTATTCTAAATTTACTGTAACCAAGAGTAGAAATTTCTCGTTTTCCCCCAACCATAGATTTTTCCACGCAGCGCCAGTATTCCACACTGTAGTTTTACACCACTTAAATTGCCCACCCACTGTAGCCACATTTTATTGCATGAGTAGGATGGTTATTTTTGTGATATTACTTTGAGATAGTAGGAGTAATTCTTTTCAAAGCAGCCCTTAGCAAATATCGAGGACGAGATTTTTCTTAAGGGGGGTAGTGTTGTGACACCCCAAAATTTTGACCTTGATTTATTAATTAAAATTTTGCCAGGAAATTAAATTTTTATTTTCTGGTTTTATCTTTTAATTGCAGATCACTCTGTCCCTCTGGATTTTTGAGTTTTTCCTTCTAGGTGGAAACCTTTCAAAAATATTGATGGACTTGTATATCTTCCCAAGACCATTTCTTTTTATGAGTGGAATTATTTCTACAATTATTTTTCCTGAGCTTTATTTGTTTAAAAATGATTTTTCATAAGTTTTAGAGTTCCATTTGCACTACAACCCTTTCAAATAATTCTTTAAAATTTCCACCAAAATTTGGGGATGTCATGTGATGTCCCACATCACTTTTATGCAAAAATCTCTTTTAGTCATTTGGAGATTTTGAGCCGTACCTCAAGTTTTCAAATCTGGTCCAGTTTGTAATTTGCACTACAATCTATTTAAATATTTCTTTAAAAATCCCACCAAAATTGGGGGATGTTAGTAGTAGTGTATAATTCAACTATATGCAAAAACCCATTGGTGTTCTTTGAAAAATTTGAGCAGATCATCCTCATCTTCATTCTGGTCCAGTTTGGTGTTTTGTATTGCAACCATGTTTTATCTTGCCCTATTGCCCTTGATTTTTCTCCTGCTTATAGACCAGCCTACAAAACCCTTAAGTCCAGGAGATTTGACCCATTGGAGTATTTTTGGTCCATGCAATAATGCCCTTCACTTTCTGTCCAGAACTAAAGATTTGCGGAACTTTCACTAACAAGTTTCTGGTTTTGCCCAAATAGCCTTGCCATCATCACTTGCACCTAAAGAGACCCCAACCTGGAGATTTGGGCCACCAGAAGAGATGCATAGATGCCCATGGCATTCTATCGAGCACCTTGTGTTCATGGACAGCTTTGGCATATTTTTATGTTTGCAATGTGATCTTGCCCCTCTGAACAAACCAGCATGTCCACTAATCTCCTAGCCACCTCTAACCTAGACCTGTTAATTGCCAGCCTCACCCAAGACCTCTAGGCCACCCTGGCTTTCTGTCGAGCATGTAACGTGCGTGCTCAGGGCGCGCCCAGATCGCACGTTTTGCACACACGCGCAACCGAGCCGCTGCGTCTTGACCCTGGCCTTTGCTCGCCCGTAGGGCCATGCCCCGTTCTCATCCACTCGCCAGAACCCTCCAAGCCGCCCCTGGCGCCCTACAGCACTGCCATCAGAGCCCTCTTGGCGGCACGCCGGCGTCTGCAACACTCCCCTGCCATGGCAGCGCCCCCCAAGCCATAGCCGCCCGCCAGCTGCCCTCCGGAACAGCCCGAGCTCATCCAGGAGCCCGTCCGCTAGTGCCCGTCGCCGCCACATCGCCCTGCTAGCAACAGAATGGCGGTTCGCCAGTGTTCTTATCCGCAGCCACGGGAACCGACCTCGACCGCCTATAAAAGGAGCCCTCGAGCTCGTCCAGACCCTCAAGTGACCTCAGGCCATCTCCCTAGTGCTCCCATAGCCAACAATCGACGAAGGGAGGCCGTCTGCCTCGTCTCCGGCCAGTTCGGCAGCCGCCACGATCCGGTGCCGTACGTCGTGAGCAGGGCCTCCCCAGTTCTTCCAGCGCCACCGTCCGACTACCCTCAAACGTGCGAAGCCGCCCCACCTCTCTAGCCCGATCGGTAGCCACCATAGCTCGAGACCGCGATCCACCCGAAACCACCGTCCGCCATGGAGCTCGCCGCCGGAGACCCCCTCCATCCCCGCCCTCAGAATCCCGCGGGGAGCCACCGTTCGTCGACGCAATCGCCGTAGCCCCGCCACCGCTCGGCCAGAGAAGGAAGGAGAACGCGGCGATCGGTGAGTGAAACGACCGATGACCCGACGGCCCCACACGCCGATGACCCAGCTCTGCCGACGTGTTTCAAGTGGAAACGTAAAACACAGGAGTACGTCTTCTCTGTCTCAAAAGCGTATTCCTATTCGAACCGTTTTTCTTTTTCTGTTTAATTTAAAAACAGATTTTTACTAAAACTTTGACTAGCTATAACTTTTTAAATATAACTCCGTTTGACCTAATTCTTTTTTTGTTGTTTCCCAAATTCCATCTTGTTTATTTCCATATTTATTTAATAAAAATTCAAACAACTTTTTGTACTATTTTGAAACTATGTGTTAATTTAAATTTTCTTAAAATAGGACTTTTGAAGAAGGAATCAACTTTCAAAAAGTGCACCCCACATACAGACTCTTGGAAGGCAAGCATTCTGAACCCCGGCATAATATTTGTTGTGTGTCATTCGATGCTAATACGACACCGCCTTGACATGAAGTGTTTGGTATTTTATGTGATGATATGATCATGTTCATGAGTGCATAATGATGATTCCTTACTATTGGACTTTGATATGCTTCTGATAGTAATCACCCTCGTATGCCTTTCATGCCTATCGGGAGGAATCCGGGGAAAGTCTCTGTTTTGGGTAGACACGAACTTGTCTCTAACAATTCGTTGAGACGATTATGTCCGGTAAGGCATGGTGAGGTATGATGAGTGGTGATTACATTTCTTTGGTGTGAAATATATTTGTTATACTAATCACTGAGGGAATGCCTTAACCTCTGAGTCGACCATAGATCGAGTCTTGTTCGATAACCCCATACTTGTTTCAGACTACCACTTGTCCCCGCCATAGGTAGGGTACAATTCGATAAGTTGTCAACCCCTTCCTAGCACACACCGCATCTGAGAGAGGCCATGGTGGAAGATCTGGTGCATCTAGTAGACATCCCACTTTGTCCGGGGCATGGGTGTTTCGGTTGGAGCCGAGGGGTAGTCCCCTAGTTCTTGTGCGTTATAAATTTTGTGATCCCATGCTAGTCGAGGTTGTAGCCTCCCACTTAGAGTTTTGCTACTTGGTGTCGTGGGTGATTCGGACACCGGTAAGTTAGGCCGGTGTGTGCGGTCAGGTGTGTTTCAATTAAAAGACCGTAGACGGAATTAGTCCTGATGGACTAAAGGAATCCGTTACTCATGGGTAAAGAGTACACCCTTTGCAGAGATTATATCTATTCCAATAGCCGTGTCCATGGTTAAGGACTAGAGTCTGGGATGGGTCAAGTGTCGGTCTTAGTGTTGGTCTTCGAAGGAAAAATTGCTAAACCAGAACATGGATCATGACTTGTGACTCATGATGATTATGATTACTATTATTATGGACTAACCATTTACATTATTTGAATTATTGAGTATCCCTGGGACGGTTCTACCTCCTGGATATTCACTGTGATTATTCTCTTATAAGCCCTTTATGTGGTGTCGCTCAGACGCCCGACTGTGGCATGCTTATTATTTAAATTACTTATAAGCCCTTTATGTGGTGTCGCTCAGATGCCCGACTGTGGCATGCTTGTTATTTAAATTATTTATAAGCCCTTTATGTGGTGTCGCTCAGACGCCCGACTGTGGCATGCTTGTTATTTAAACTAGATGACTCGGTTGCGCCAATGGCGCAAGAAGCGAAATAGAAAGAATGTTAGTATTGAGTAAGTAGGAAATGTAGTTGGGAATATAATGCAATGTGGATTGTATTACATCATGTATTAACCACAAATCATGAAATCAATACCAGAGAACCAAATAATGTACTAACAACCAACATTTCAGCATAAGGAGTATCATAAGAGTGTTTATTTGCACATCAGGAGTATCACAATTACAACTAAGGAGGCATTGTCCCCACTGCTGTCCCTGAGCCCTTCACAAGAAGCGTCCCAAGCCTCGCAACTTCACAAGAAGCGTTCCAAGCCTCGCAACTTCTTCCTCCAGCTCTGCACATACCCTCAGTTACGAACCTAATCCCTCAGCTATGATTATTTCAAGATCAACTTTGTTTCATCAAGGGAAAGCTATCATCCATGCGCATCAGTGATTTCTCACGTGTTCTGCTTAACGAAAACATATACATACATGTATATAATATCGCTATCAGTCCTCATGCAAGGCACTTTTCAGTTTACCACTATAAGGCAATAGAAGCCATTCACTTAACATCCATGCAAATAATTAATCGTCCAAAAATGGAAGTAGCTGACTAACATCATATAGCTGGCCAATTAAAAATAGCTGAAAAACAGTATTAACACTACAGTGGTAGATCAACACATTTAGCTACCACATGGTATTGGTAAGAACGGGATAACATGATAAAGATAAGCTGCTAAATGCGTATAAGTTGAATCAGAGAGCAAAATAATATATGGGCATTCGAAAAGAGAAGGTAATTCTACAATAAGATACAGTTATGGCCTTATGGGAACTGGTCAAATTTTACAATATGGGCTTCTGAGGTATCATATGATATGTATCAAGCTAAATTCAGTCTAATTATAAATTCAAATAAAAAGAAAAAATTTATGTGGTGTCTAGCCTTAAGTTTCTTCCATTATTTAGTTATATTGTCACTGTAATCGTGCAGTTCAAAGCGTAGAATTATTCAGTAAACTGATGTAGTGAATCGAAGTGGCTGTCATCTTTTTCTTTCCTAATTCAGAATCTTCAACCTTGGGTACAGATCATGCCATCGGTCCACATAGCAAAGATAATGATGCAGCCCCTGCCAACAATAGAGCTCTCTCCTCATATTCCTAAAGAAATTAAAAAAAACCAATCAAATGGTTGGCATCTTTTTCTTACTAATTCAGAATCTCCAAACTTAGGTACAGATCCTGCCATCATCCACATAGCAAAGATCAACCATATCACTTGTGGAAATGATGCAGTCACTCCCAACAATAGAGCTCTCTCCTCATATCCCTAAAAATATGAAAAACAAACAAATCAAAATTTATGTATAAAAGCACACTCAAATAAGCAAATCTGAGGCAATATGCACCATGGCTTGATCGGAGTGCAAGCCAACAAGAGGAGAAGAGAAAGGCTAGAACCTGCAAGCTCAAGAAGCAGAGCATGTAGTTGAGGCAAGGAATGAGAGAAATCTGAATCGCCGGGTCGTGTCGTCTCAGAAGGTGATGACCACAGGCATACCCTCTTCCACCCCCGCGCCTTCGCCCTCTTCCACTGCCTCCCCCCCGTGTCGCCGCCCTCTTCCTCGGGCAGCTCTCGTGGCTTCCAGGTCCAGCTGTTCGATCCTAAAGCAACAGAGTAAATATCGACAATACTTAATTACCATTATAGAGATTCTCTCCTACAAATTCATATGAAACATAGTGTGCATAGAAGCAACACGTACAGGTCAACTCCATATATTTGAATGAACACATGCAAAGTACCACGGCCTTCTATATGAAATTTAGACCATTTTTGCTGCCAAGGTTATAGAGCATTACTTGTCCTGTTTCTGGCACAAAACAATCTATGACTTCAAAAAAAAGAAACAAACTGAATTCTTGCAGCTGAACACCGCGAAATAAAATGCAGTAATGCCTTGTCTCATTCACTGAGTACTATAGTTGAACAAATTACATGTGAACCTCACAGAAATAACAATGCACTGTAAAGGACATGAGAAACTTGAGGCCTAGATTGGGTTCAGCTCACCTTCTAGCACATGACGAACTCATCTGGACAACAAAACACCTAACTTGAATTACTTTTTATTCTTCCCACACTTTGGGTGCCTGTAATCAAAGCACACGCCGAAGAAAATTCTATATGAAAACATTGCAAAAAGGCTATGGTACAGGTTAGCAAGTAATCCTATGCATAACCGAGGGATTACAGAAAACAAATTCAGAAAAAGGGAAGGGAATGTGCAAACCTCATTCAGGTTGCTCTCCTCGCCAAGTTGCTTCAAAGTAGGAGGAACAGCTCGGCAAGATTATGGAGGAAGAGGTTTCCAATCCTCACGCTCCTATAGCCCACATCCTCATCGATGATACGAAGAGGAGACGAGCTGCTGCTTCCGCCGACGTCATCTCTCTCTACTCAGCGCCACCGCCGCCTTCGCCGCCATCTCTCTCTGCCCAACATCGCGGGCTGGAAACTGAAAGAAACGATTCATAAAATGTACAAACTTTATTCTACACACTGCTGCAAGCTATGAAAAACAGAATATCCTCAGGTGCAGGTTCTTCAAAACAACTTCAATTGGTTGCACCTTAGTCATATCAAAGCTTATTTGAAAGAATAACATCAAAGAGTCCTCTCACCAAGTGCCCAGGCAATGGGAAGCACATGCAAAAACCATTGATGCTCCTTTCCGTAGAAGAAATAAGTGAATGGACAATCTTCTCATCTCTATATATTCTCTCGTACAATCCAGCTTGCAAAACAGGTGCAAGGAACAGACTGTTGCGTAATGATATTAGCAAACTTTAACCATGAACAGTTTTCCTTCGCATAACCATAAGCAATCGATCTTCATAACCCACATGATAAATCCAACAAACCATTGATTCCCTTCCCCGTACCTGGTGAAAAATAAATAAAGACATAAACCTGTAGCATCAAGTGAAGCAGCATTTGTGACTGTTACAACAGAACAGATATGTACATGATCAAATAACAAAAAGACATTTTGATACTTCTCAACCGATACCCCTATATTCTCATAAAGTAGGTGATACATACAAGATATGTCTAATACCTTCAATGGCAGGGAATTGGATAATTAAAAAGAATAACTCCAGTCATCTTTACTTGTAGTGAAAACCATATTTTAACAATTTGTCCTAGGAAACAGTTTGAGCTTTTAAACTGGCAGTAAACTTACTATCAACGGGAAACACCACGCTGCACTATATGTTTGTAAATAGTTTACAGAAGATCTGACAACTCTGAAATCCTGAGCAGTATCTATGCATGTTTTTAGCATGGTAATAAGCACAAATTGTTACCGGATGTAAATATAGCATACCAATACATATAGTTGAACAATCACTATATCATAGGACCCCTCTCCTCTTTCCTCTCACTTTCTCCATCATGGGCGGGGGCGGTGGCGGCGGCGCATGAGGAATGAGGGTAGGGTCACGGGGTGGGCTAGGTCTCTCTGTCTCGCTGCCCGCTCGCCTTCACCTACCCTCTTGAACTGGCCGCCGTCATCGAGCAGCGACGGGAGCCCACCCACATCCGCCGGCCCACCAACCCCTGCTGTGCCTCTACCACGAGCCCGCTCACATCTGCCGGTCCACCAATCCCTGCTGCAGAGGGTTGGAGGTGCAGATCTTGGGGAGCTCGGGGGCGTGCGGCGGCCGGAGCTTGCCGGAACCGGCCGGCGTGGGTGAGGGCTTTCTCCTTCCTAGCAGTTCTTGAGGGTTTATATGTTAACATGATTGCGTCTAAACACAATAGCTATCCGCTACAGGAAAAGGAATCCCATATTCATGCAATCCCTTGTTCAAAAGGATATAAAGAGCCAATGAACTTCCATTGTGGTTAACAACTTCTATTTATTTATGGTCCCACATTGTAACCAACAACCTAAAGCACTGAGCCACTGCACCTTTCATTTGCATTTTCACATAGAATTATTTATCTATCCAACATCTAAACTCAAAGAACATATGCTTGAGTGACACAACTGAGCAATAACAGCAGACTGTAACAGAATGGAGAGACAAGTAGACAACCACACGGACCTTCAAATGCTTGATTAGGGGCTCTAAAAACCCTAGGAACTCAATCCCATCGAGCACCTTGAAGACGTATTCAGCATTGATCTTATGTATCTTTCCGTCCTTGCAAACATGTCGTAGGTCTTCCCTGCAAATAAGATCACACTCATGTTACTATCATCATCCCATAAACATCACATCACGGGGAGAAGCCTAATATTATGATCTTGGACGTCTTCCCCTCGACCAAAGAACAGAGCAATTAGCTAAAGACCTCAACGATGCAGATCCTAAACCAGCAGGCTAACTAATGCGAATAAATTAACTACCGCTATTTTCTCCCCCTAAGAAACCCCAAATATTTCACAGAAGCATCAAATTCGCCAACCAGATTACCTAAAAAACTACATCAATCAATAAGGATTACTCCCAAAAACATAGCAAAAACAGGGATGAAGAAGAACAAGGAGATGCAAGGCAGGAGGCACGTCCGTGGCGGAGAAGTAGTGGATGAAGATGCGGACGCTCTCAGCGAAGGTGGCCATGGGGTCCTTGTCCACGACACCTCCGCCTTCCCGCTTTGCCGGCGCCGGCCATGACGACCCGGACGAGCTTGCCCTTGACCAATCCCCAATGACCTAGGGGATCTGATCCGCCTCCACTTCTGCCAACGCCGGTGGCGGCGAAGGCTTGGCCTTGGACCCCCTCCCCTGCGTCTCCTTGGTCTCCCCCGCCATAGATCCTTGGCTGCTTCTTTTCTGGTCTCCCCCGTGCCACCTCCTCTTCCTTTTTTCTTCTAGCGGCGGCGCAGTCCCCCCATGGCCTCTTGGTGGTGAGGGCTCACGATTTGGGAGGAGAAGAGGAGCCCGTGGCTTCTTGGTGGTGAGGGCTCACGGATTGGGGAGGAGAAGAGGAGGCGGCGGATTGGGGAGGAGGAGAGGAGTCGGGGAATGGGAGAAGAGGAGGCATGGGATTGGGGATGAGAGGAGGCTGTCGATAGGCTAGGGTTTTCACTGTGTTTGCTTGGACGTGAAATTACTAAAATGCCCTCGGCGGGACATAAAATTTGCATGCGGTGGCACGAGTACTGTTCGCGATTTAAAGGCGACGTGGCTGGCTTCGTTGTGCTAGGAGTTCTTCAGGGTTTATATGTTCAATTACTTATAAGCCCTTTATGTGGTGTCGCTCAGACGCCCGACTGTGGCATGCTTGTTATTTAAATTATTTATAAGCCCTTATGTGGTGTCACCCAGACGCCCGACTGTGGCATGCTTGTTATTTAAATTATTTATAAGCCCTTTATGTGGTGTCGCTCAGACGCCCGACTGAGGCATGCTTTATATTATTTAGATATATTAAAACTGAGCACCCTTCCAGCCCTCTGAGACCATCAGCATTTTTATCCGTTGGATCGTCTCTTTTTGGTTTCTTGGCCGTCCGATCACTCTTAAACCCATCTAAATCGCACGTAGAGGCTAAATCATGCGTCTGTTGCGCTTAGCCTTATTCGCCATTCTTTCCGGTGGCTTTTTGGTCGTCGACATTCAACTGGCTCTTGGCGCTCTTGGGCTTGTATTTGATTATCGGCCCGGTTCCTGCTCGACTTCTCCTCTCCCCAACCTCTCTTCTCTTCCGTCCGCTGCTTGAAGTTTAAAGTCTTGTGAGGAGAAATCGCATGCGCAGCCGTCGGCGGGGCTTGCGCCCAGGAGGTGCTGTGGAGGTGAAGGAGTAGGGCCGGATCTGGTGGCTCCTCGCCACGCTTGAGGATCCGGACCGCCTCTGTCACAATTAACTACTTGGGCTTCTCCTTCGTTAGGTAAGTCCGAGATGCATCCTATTATCGAGTGCATCGTCGGATTCGAAAGCACTGTAGTTAAGCGCAGACTAGATCAAATGGATATGCATATTTCCTTGTTGGAAGGGGAGATGGAGATTTGTGGAATGCTTGGCGCCGCGGGACCATACCCTAATGATGGAGGAGAATTACTGGAGGCTGGAGAAAACAATGGGAGAAACACCATTCATATTAATTGTTGAATTTGTGCTCTGATGATTACTAGAGCGTACTGATTGCTTATGTACCGCATTGCATCTGCAACCCCTTTTCAGCACATTACAACGATTTTTTATGTTTCTCCCCATTTTTGTATCGTAGGTGGGATTTGGTTATTGTAGTGAATGAGGAAGGAGAAGATTCCTCGGCCTCTGGTCCCTTTGGTGGCGCACCTCAAAGCTGACCCAGAGCGATTGCCAAGGAGGTTACACCATCCTCCTCCGGCCCTAATAACTGGATTACGGAGGCGGTGCACCATTGTTCACCAAGGGCACCATTCAGAGGTTCATCGTCTACTTGTGAATCGACTTGTGTTCATTTAACTGTTGCCAGCGGTGACGGCTCATTTCGCGTGGTTGCTTAGTGTTGGCGGGTTCGTCCAAAGACATCGGAGGTCTGGAGCGGATGACAACCATTGAGTCCAAGATCTGCAGCTCGAGGAGACCATCGCCATCCGAGCAATGAAATCTGTAAGTGGAGGATATATTATAACACAGTAAAATAATGTGTACTGTTCGAGAGTAATAATAGCGTAAGCGTGTCTCGGATTTGTTAGGTAGAAGGCCATGATGGGAAACTGGTGGACTCCATGAAGGTATATTCTCGATGATCTAATTTACGAATTTTGCGTTGCAGTCACAATATCGACAAAAATCTTGACAATTATTATTTGTAGATGAAAATCCACTTCGATTATGCAATACATCCTCTCCGTCTCCACCTCTGCGTGTTGATGTCAAATCCCTTCTCCAAGGTAACGGACAATCCTCTTCATACAAATTTGCAAGCTTTGTTTCTCAAGTCTCCACTCACCCGCATACAATATTTCATTGAATTTGTGAATTTTCTCTGAACTAATAGAGCCGGTTGTAGGTCAAAATGTTGTGATATGAGGTAAAGGAAATATTTATGGAGGGGAAATTTACTTTTACAAATCCCATAGATTATCTTTATCTAAATCATGTGGTCCATTTTCAGTTATGAGTAGCAGTAGTACTACATGAAGATTATGAATTAGGTATGATTGTTTTTGCTCTTTAGTTCATCAGTACATGAGTACAAACTCAGTATCTCACTTCTACCATGTAACGACACGACAATCGTGGGGCGAACGTGATTGAACCTTATAAGATGGCCTCAAGAACACAAAGATCTATTTCATTTTATTTCCCAGGACCTTTTAAATACTTATGCCAAAAATTTAAGCATAACACAATGTCTGCTATAGATACCTGTAAATGTCTTTCTTTAGAACGTCTAACCCTTAGTATATAATTCCTGGAAATAAAACTCTAATAACTCTATCTGCGTTAAAATTTAGACATTATTTTTTGGTTGTCGAATAAGGTTTCACAACAGTGGTAGAAATAGTTCAAACTTGCAACACAAGGACAAACATGCTAATCTCAACTTTTTCAATAGTGTTGCAATAAACATGGTTGTTCCCAGTTGAGCGGATTTTATGTTTTTAAGAGGATTCAAGTTTCTTCTTTTATATGTGTACTCATGCAATACAATTTGATTGAATCGTTCTGAAATTTGTTTCAAATAGTAATGCATAACTATGTAATGATATCTAGCTTGAACAGCTCAAGTATGGCGCACAAGATACATCTGCGTATCTGATATCTTATGCATTACTTCACATTTATTATAGTTATCACTTTTGATCTAATACTCTCTTTCATCTTATACATGATGTTACTTGCTATATCAGTTATGTTGTCATGACCGGGAAGTTTTCTTTTCTTTACGCAACGCAGGTGGTTACTGATTGGTTGACATCTCAATTTGAACCTTATTTTATTCGTGCAAGTTAGCAAACACCATTTTCCATGCTGGTTTGTTTGGGTAAGTCTTTCCATGTATCAAATGGAAAGTCACATGACATTCTTACATATATCTTTCAGCTAAGTTGTTCTTTACAAAACAAGCAAACAAAATGAAAATATAATTACCACATATCCCCTGCTGCTCGTATGTAGTATTTAGTAGGAGTATATCGTTCTTGGATATTGCCACTAATTTAATCCTTGTTAGGACTCTTGTCCTATGAATGTGATGCCTCCACAAAAAATGTCCAGGTGCACTAGGCTAATTTAATTCTTCATTGTTTCCAAACATGGTGGCCCACTGGTAGAGGCATGTGAAGATCTAATCTACGCATCATGTATACAATCAATTTCTTATTTCCTATTATCCAATACTGATTAGTTGTATTAACTATCTAAATTGTTGTGTATGTTGTTATACCAAGCCACTTTGTATATGTGACATTTGCTTTTACCGAGTATATATGAGATTTCATTGAGTTACCGACTAATAATGGTTATATTTAGGCAAATTCATTATGTTTAATGTGGTCATATATTTATCAAAGTTCCTACCATTTCATTGTACAAATAGACGGGCGCAGCAAAGCGCGCCGTCAATGATCTAGTTATCCTTTCAAGGCGTCGCTTCAGACACCCGATCGGTGCATTCTATTTCTACTCCCTTATTGCATATTCATGTTGTATATGAACAACCTGCTTGCGTGCATCATGGATTTTTATTTCGTGACTGACGTTGTGATCATGAAATAATTCAGAGCATGATTATCATTCAGTATGTTATACCTGTGTTCATGATGTTTGCAAGTACATTCAAAGTACTCACTGGCTTGTCCCTGGCTATTGTCTTGGCCAGATTTCTTGCATGGAGAGGAGCTTGCGATGACAGCCCCGGAACCTACGCAATGATGAGAGCAGCCTCGTGAAGATAGGAGTTATCCAGGTCAGCTAGTCCTATGGGAAATGGAGTCCCATAGACGTTGATGAACCGCAAACCACTTCCGCCATCAACCACTAGAAACCATTTGTTGTACTCATAGGTCAAAATGGTCTTGTACTACACATTCTGTATTTTGCTTGGAGTTTCTGTATCAAGTTGGTGTCTCATCAGCTAATAGTAATCCTGGGGCTGGTGAGCACAAGGGCCATTTTTTGGGAAATTAATATCCTGGTAAACCGGTCTTGACAAGCGCCTCTATGCCGGGCTACGTCACGGCGCAGCTCAAAAGAGTCTGGTCTGCTTATTCGGCCCGGCCGGATTTGTATTTAGTATATCAGGCGTGTCGGTCATCGTCATGCGTTGGGGCGCGCCCCCGTGATCCGTAGATCGATCTTGGCTGTCCTACTTTGTTTTTCAATTTGACTCGCAGGTCATGCGTGTAGCCCTGTGCCTTCGTGTCTTTGTTCGATTGGCGACGGGGTGCGGGCTGGACTTCGGGCTGATACGCCACTTTGTCTCGGCCACGAGGTGGCCGGTTAGCCGCATCCTGCGCTGGCAGTGTAGGCTTTAATGCCTCCTCCTCGAGTTGAGGTAGCAACCTGCGCTTTGGATAACTTTTGAATGCGCGCTCGAGTCCGTATTCCTCGGTTTCCAGGAACTGAGTCCATCTATCAGTTAGCAGATCTTGATCGACTTGAAGTCATTCCGCTTTTCTTGACCTTTTTGCGGTGGCTATAAGCCGGCGCCTAAAGCGCTCCTGCTCGACGGGATCCTCAGGCACGATGAATTCTTCGTCGCCGAGGCTCATCTCGTCTTCGGAGAGGGGCATGTAATTGTCATCCTCTGATTCTCCATCCATTGCCTGTTCCTTAGGGCTAGCCCCATCCTCCCGTTCGGCCTGCTCGAAGCTTGGCTAGGCGGAATTGTTTTCGTCCTCAGCATTATCCGCAGTGTTATTGTCTCTTGTGCCGGTATTGCTATTTTCTGCTGTGAAGAAGCTTAGAGCAGCAGCGATGACGCCGATGCTTAGATTGCTTCTCAAGGGGATTATCCTCCGTTACCTCATTGCCATTGCTTTCTTTGGGCGTGTCCACCATATATATATATATATATATATCATATGATGAGGTGGCTGTCCAGCGCCTGATACGTCTCCAACGTATCTATAATTTTTGATTGTTCCATGCTATTATATTACCCCTTTTGGATGTTTATAGGCTTTATTTTACACATTTATATCATTTTTGGGACTAACCTACTAACCGGAGGCCCGGCCCGTATTCTTTTTTTTTTGCCTATTTAGTATTTGAAGAAAAGGAATATCAAACGAGTCCAAACGAAATGAAACCTTCTGGAGCGTGATTTTTGGAGCAGACGTGATCCAGAGGACTTGGAGTGCAAGTCAAGAAGCAAGCCGAGGCCTCCACGAGATAGGAGGCGCCCCCCATAGGCGCGCCTGCCTCGTGGGCCCCTCGGCGCCCACCGACGTACTTCTTCCTCCTATATAAGCCTCGTGCACCAAAACATACTGAGGAGCAGGCGAAACACAATTTCCACCACCGTAACCTTCAGATCCATGAGATCCCATCTTGGAGCCTTCACGGCGCTCACGAGGGGGAATCAACCACGGAGGCTTCTACATCAACATCCTTGCCCCTCCGATGAGTTGTGAGTAGTTTACCAAAGACCTACGGGTCCATAGTTATTAGCTAGATGGCTTCTTCTCTCTTTTTGGATCTCAATACAATGTTCTCCCCCTCTCTTGTGGAGATCTATTCGATGTAAACTCTTTTTGCGGTGTGTTTGTCGAGATCCGATGAATTGTGGGTTTATGATCAAGTTTATCCATGAATAATATTTGACTCTTCTCTGAATTTTTTTATGTATGATTGAGTTATCTTTGCAAGTATCTTCGAATTATTAGTTTGGTTTTGCCTACTAGATTGATCTTTCTTGCCATGGGAGAAGTGCTTAGCTTTGGGTTCAATCTTGCGGTGTCCTTACCCAGTGACAGAAAGGGTTGCAAGGCACGTATTATATTGTTGCCATCAAGGATAACAAGATGGGGTTTATATCATATTGCTTGAGTTTATCCCTCTACATCATGTCATCTTTCTTAATGCGTTACTCTGTTCTTATGAACTTAATACTCGAGATCATGGCGAGTCGGTCGATGTGTGGAGTAATAGTAGTACATGCAGGCAGGAGTCGGTCTACTTGTTGCAGACGTGATGCCTATATACATGATCATGCCTAGATAATCTCATAATTATTCGCTTTTCTATCAATTGCTCGACAGTAATTTGTTCACCCACCGTAATACTTATGCTATCTTGAGAGAAGCCACTAGTGAAACCTATGGCCCCCGGGTCTATCTCTTATCATATTTGCTTCCAATTTACTTTTATTTGCATCTTTACTTTTTGCATCTATATTATAAAATACCAAAAATATATTTATATTATCTTATTATCTCTATTAGATCTCACTTTCGCAAGTGGCCGTGAAGGGATTGACAACCCCTTTATTGCGTTGGTTGCGAGTTCTTTGTTTGTTTGTGTAGGTGCGTGGGACTTTTGAGGAGCCTCCTCTTGGATTGATACCTTGGTTCTCAAAAGCTGAGGAAATACTTACGCTGCTATTTCGCATCACCCTCTCCTATTCAAGGAAAACCAACTCAAGCTCAAGGCGTAGCAAGAAGGATTTCGGCGCCGTTCGGGAGGTCTTCGCTAAGTCAAGACATACCAAGTACCCATCACAAACCCATCTCCCTCGCATTTACATTATTTGCCATTTGCCTCTTGTTTTCCTCTCCCCCACTTCACCCTTGCCGTTTTATTCACCCTCTCTTTCCCAATCTCCTCCTCTCCTTTTCCGTTTGCCTTCCTGTTGCCATGGCCGAATTAAAAAGAACTAAGGGCTCTTTTCTAGGCTCTAGTACCTTGGATAACCCCTCTATCCTCTCTAAGCTCATAAATAATGATGCTATAGAAAGACCCACCAGGGTCACCGATGAGAGCTTGAATAATTTTGATGAGGATGACTCTGGAATTTTTCGCTATTTATTTGATGAGTCTTTAAAAGATGCTTGGGATAGGTTATTAAGGATTCGGGCGAGCTATGTGCCACAATATCAAATTGAAGTTTACTTAAAAAGTTTCTATGTTGGCTTGCCCGCTTATTTCAAACAAGTTTTAGATTCTATTTTTGAAGGAGGTTTTCTTGAAGGGGATGATATAGATACTTATGAAAAAATGAAAACCATATTTGGGCATCCTATGAATGATAAGGTTGAATCAACTACTCTCTTATGCTTTTATCAAAATGAAATTATTAAAGAGATGAAGTCTAGTTTAGTGGCAAACTTCCGTAATGTGCTTAATCTTACTTCTTCCATTAATGGCCATGTGCTTACCTTAAATAGAAGAATGATTGCCATAGAAAGCAGATCCTCCTCTCCAAGTGCCAAAGATGGCACCCGTTAGATCTATCTTTGTTTTTATGCCTAGCTAGGGGCGTTAAACGATAGCGCTAGTTGGGAGGCAACCCAATTTTTCTTTATGTTTTTTGTTTTTGCTCCTCTTTAGTAATAAATCTTGCTTCTACCTTCTGTTTATATGTGTTTTTATCTTTTAATTAGTGTTTGTGCCAAGTAGAACCTATAGGATAACCTATGATGATAGTTGATTTGATTCTGCTGAAAAACAGAAACTTTGTGCGCACGAATATAATTTTGTTAAATCACAGAAACGAGATTTTGCGTTGATTATTTTTGATGCTGATCTATAAACAAATTGTACATGACTTCCTATTTTTGTAGAATTTTTGAAGTTCCATAAGTTTGCGTTAGTTACAGATTGCTACAGACTATTCTGTTTTTGACAGATTCTATTTTTCGTGTGTTGTTTGCTTATTTCGATGCATCTATGGCTAGTAAAATAGTTTATAAACCATAGATAAGTTGGAATACAGTAGGTTTAACACCAAAATAAATAAAGAATGAGTTCATTACAGTACCTTATGTGGTGGTTTTGTTTTCTTTCACTAACGGAGCTTATAAGATTTCCTGTTGAGTTTTGTGTTGTGAAGTTTTCAAGTTTTGGGTATAGCATTTATGGACTATGGAATAAAGGGTGGCAAGAGCCTAAGCTTGGGGATGCCCAAGGCACCCCAAGATATTCAAGGATAGCCAAAATCCTAAGCTTGGGGATGCCACGGGAAGGCATCCCCTCTTTCGTCTTCCTTCATTGGTAACTTTACTTGGAGCTATATTTTTATTCGCCACATGATATGTGTTTTGCTTGGAGCGTCGTGTATTATATTAGTCTTTGCTTTTTAATTTACCACAATAATCCTTGCTGTACACACCTTTTTGGAGAAGCCTACTTGATTAGAATTTGCTAGAATACTCTATGTGCTTCACTTATATCTTTTGAGCTTGATAGTTTTTGCTCTAGTGTTTCACTTATATCTTTTAGAGCACGGTGGTGTATTAATTTTGAAGAAATTTCTAGTCTCTCATGCTTCACTTATATCTTTTTGAGAGACTTTTAGAACAGCATGGTATTTGCTATTGTTTTAAAGTTTGTCCTAGAATGATGAGCATCCAAGTTGGGTATAATAAAAACTATCATAGAAAAAGAATTCGATGCTATGATCAATATGATGCTTGATAATTGTTTTGAGATATGGAGTAGTGATATTAAAGTCATGCTAGTTGGGTGATTATGAATTTAAAGAATGCTTGTGTTGAAGTTTCTGACTCCCAGAGCATGCACGTATGGTGAGCTACTTTGTGATGAAGTTGGAGCACAATTTTATTTATTGATTGTCTTCCTTATGAGTGGCGGTCGGGGACGAGCGATGGTCTTTTCCTACCAATCTATCCCCCTAGGAGCATGCACGTAGTGCTTTGGTTTTTTATGACTTCTCGATTTTTGCAACAAGTACATGAGTTCTTTTGACTAATGTTGAGTCCATGGATTATACACACCCTTTCACCCTTCCATCATTGCTAGCCTTTCTTGTGCCGCGCAACTTTCGCCGGTACCATACACCTACCATATACCTTCCTCAAAACAGCCACCATACCTACCTATTATGGCATTTCCATAGCCATTCTGAGATATATTGCCATGCAACTTTCCACCGTTCCGTTCATATGACACGCATTACTTTTGTCATATTGCTCTTTGCACGATCATGTAGTTGACATTGCATTTGTGGCAAGGCCACCTTCATAATTTTCATACATGTCGCTCTTGATTCATTGCATATCCCGGTACACCACCGGAGGCATTCATATAGAGTCATATCTTGTTCTAGCTTTGAGTTATAATTCTTGAGTTGTAAATCCATAAAAGTGTGATGATCTTCATTATTAGAGCATTGTCCTAGTGAGGAAAGGATGATGAAGACTATGATTCCCCCACAAGTCGGGATGAGACTTCGGACTTTACAAAAAGAAAAGAAAAAAAAGAAAAAAAAGGAGAAAGGCCAAAATAAAAAAAAGAAGGCCAAAGAAAAAAATAAAAAAAGAAAAAAAAGAAAATCAGAGAAAAAGAGAGAAGGGGCAATGCTACTATCTCTTTTTCCACACTTGTGCTTCAAAATAGCACCATGATCTTCATGATAGAGAGTCTCATATGTTGTCACTTTCATATACTAGTGGGAATTTTTCACTATAGAACTTGGCTTGTATATTCCAATGATGGGCTTCCTCAAAAATGCCCTAGGTCTTCGTGAGCAAGCAAGTTGGATGCACTCCCACTTAGTTTCTTTTGTTGAGCTTTCATATATTTATAGCTCTAGTGCATCCGTTGCATGGCAATCCCTACTCACTCACATTGATATCTATTAATGGGCATCTCCATAGCCCGTTGATATGCCTAGTTGATGTGAGACTATCTTCTCCTTTTTGTCTTCTCCACAACCACCATTCTATTCCACATATAGTGCGATGTCCATGGCTCACGCTCATGTATTGCGTGAAAGTTGAAAAAGTTTGAGATTATTAAAGTATGAAACAATTGCTTGGCTTGTCATCGGGGTTGTGCATGATTAAATACTTTGTGTGATGAAGATAGAGCAACAGCCAGACTATATGATTTTGCAGGGATAACTTTCTTTGGCCATGTTATTTTGAGAAGACATGATTGCTTTGATTAGTATGCTTGAAGTATCACCATTTTCATGTTAATATGAACTTTTATTTTGTATCATTTGGATCTGAACATTCATGCCACAATAAAGAAAATTACATTGAGAATTATGCTAGGTAGCATTCCACATCAAAAATTCTCTTTTTATCATTTACCTACTCGAGGACGAGCAGGAATTAAGCTTGCGGATGCTTGATATGTCTCCAACGTATCTATAATTTTTGATTGTTCCATGCTATTATATTACCCCTTTTGAATGTTTATGGGCTTTATTTTACACATTTATATCATTTTTGGGACTAACCTACTAACCGGAGGCCTAGCCCGTATTGCTGTTTTTTTGCCTATTTTAGTATTTCGAAGAAAAGGAATATCAAATAGAATCCAAACGGAATGAAACCTTCGGGAGCGTGATTTTTGGAACGAACGTGATCCAGAGGACTTGGAGTGCAAGTCAAGAAGCAGCCGAGGCCTCCACGAGATAGGAGGGCGCCCCCCCTATAGGGCGTGCCCCCTATCTCGTGGGCCCCTCGGGCGTCCACCGACGTACTTCTTCCTCCTATATAAGCCTACGTACCCCAAAAACATACAGGGAGAAGACGAAACACAATTTCCACCACCATAACCTTCTATATCCGTGAGATCCCATCTTGGAGCCTTCGCTGGTGCTCCGTCGGAGGGGGAATCGACCACGGAGGGCTTCTACATCAACATCCTTGCCCCTTCGATGAGTTGTGAGTAGTTTACCACAGACCTACGGGTCCATAGTTATTAGCTAGATGGCTTCTTCTCTCTTTTTGGATCTCAATACAATGTTCTCCCCCTCTCTTGTGGAGATCTATTCGACGTAAACTCTGTTTGCGGTGTGTTTGTCGAGATCCGATGAATTGTGGGTTTGTGATCAAGTTTATCTATGAATAATATTTGGATCTTCTCTGAATTCTTTTATGTATGATTGAGTTATATTTGCAAGTCTCTTCGAATTATCAATTTGATTTGGCCTACTAGATTGATCTTTCTTGCCATGGGAGAAGTGCTTAGCTTTGGGTTCAATCTTGCGGTGTCCTTACCCAGTGACGGAAAGGGTTGCAAGGCACGTATTGTATTGTTGCCATCGAGGATAACAAGATGGGGGTTATATCATATTGCTTGAGTTTATCCCTCTACATCATGTCATCTTGCTTAATGCGTTACTCTGTTCTTATGAACTTAATACTCTAGATGCAGGCAAGAGTCGGTCGATGTGTGGAGTAATAGTAGTACATGCAGGCAGGAGTCGGTCTACTTGTTGCGGACGTGATGCCTATATACATGATCATGCCTAGATAATCTCATAATTATTTGCTTTTCTATCAATTGCTCGACAGTAATTTGTTCACCCACCATAATACTTATGCTATCTTGAGAGAAGCAACTAGTGAAACCTATGGCCCCCGGGTCTATCTCTTATCATATTTGCTTCCAATTTACTTTTATTTGCATCTTTACTTTTTGCATCTATATTATAAAATACCAAAAATATATTTATCTTATCTTATTATCTCTATTAGATCTCACTTTCGCAAGTGGCCGTGAAGGGATTGACAACCCCTTTATTGCGTTGGTTGCGAGTTCTTTGTTTGTTTGTGTAGGTGCGTGGGATTTTTGAGGAGCCTTCTACTGGATTGATGCCTTGGTTCTAAAAAACTGAGGGAAATACTTACGCTACTATTGCTGCATCACCCTCTCCTCTTCGAGGAAAACCAACGCAAGCTTAAGACGTAGCAGCGCCCTGTGGGCGGTGGTTCCTATTCTTCTCCGGCGTCGTCGTCCATACCGTCGATGTCGTCGGGGTCGAAATCCAGCATGTCGGTTAAGTCATCGTCAGTGGCTATTAAGTGGGTGGTGGGTGGGGAACAAATTTCTTCGTCGTCCGCTTCCCACTCAAGCCGGACATAGTTCGGCCAGGAGTCTCCTAACAGGGAGAGAGATTTTGATGAATTTAGCACGTCGCCCAAGGGCAAGTGCTAAAAGATATCCACAGAGGTAAACTCCATGATCGGTGCCCAATCAGATTTGATAGGCACGGATGCATGCGGTTCGGAGCCTATGACCGGAGATGAGTCCGAGGGTCCGATGACACAGGCCTCATCGGAGGCGAAGTCTGTGTTCGGCTCTATCGCCACTGAGTGTGTGGCCTCCGTGGCAGGGTCCATCCACCCGTCCTCGGATGGCGCGATCTGCTCCGGATTAAGGGCCAGGGCAGCCGCAGGTGTGATCTCCCGAACACCGTCCGATGGCAGATCTAAGTCATGCTCGCCGTGACTGTTTGGCACACCTGACATGGGCTCGAATCCGTCGAAGATAAAGTCTCCGCGGATGTCGGCGGTGTAGTTCAGGCTTCCAAACCTGACCTGATGACCAGGGGCGTAGCTATCGATTTGCTCTAGATGGCCAAGCGAGTTGGCCCGCAGTGCGAAGCCGCCGAATTCGAAGATCTGTCCGGGGAGGAAAACCTCACCTTGGATCGCATCGTTGTAGATGATTGAAGGAGCCATCAAGCCTTATGGTGACGCCACAGTGGAACTCTCAATGAAAGCACCAATGTTGGTGTCAAAACCGGCGGATCTCGGGTAGGGGGTCCCGAACTGTGCGTCTATGGCTAATGGTAACAAGAGGCAGGGCACACAATGTTTACCCAGGTTCGGGCCCTCTCGATGGAGGTAATACCCTACTTCCTGCTTGATTGATCTCGATGATATGAGTATTACAAGAGTTGATCTACCATGAGATCGTAGAGGCTAAACCCTAGGAGCAAGCCTATGATTCTGATTGTCCTTGCCTACGGACTAAACCCTCCGGTTTATATAGACACCGGAGGGGGCTAGGGTTACACAGAGTCGGTTACAGAGAAGGAGATCTACATATCCGAATTGCCAAGCTTGCCTTCCACGCAAAGGAGAGTCCCACCCGGACACGGGACGAAGTCTTCAATCTTGTATCTTCATAGTCCAACAGTCCGGCACAAGTACATAGTCCGGCTGTCCGAGGACCCCCTAATCCAGGACTCCCTCACTCACCTCGTCTCTGGAGAGGGGCATGTAATTGTCATCCTCCAAGTCTCCATCCGTTGCCTGTTCGTCAGGGCTAGCTTTCCCATCCTCTTGTCCGGCTTGCTCGAAGCTTGGCTGGGCGGGATTGTTTTCGTCTTCGGCACCATCTGGAGTGCTATTGTCTCTTGTGCCGGTATCGCTATTTTTGCTATGGCGGGGTTTAGAGCGGCGCCGCTGATGCCGACGCTTAGATTGCTTCTCGAGAGGGTCACCCTCTGTTGCATCCTTTTGATCCTCGCCATCGTTTTCTTTGGGTGTGTCCACCATATATATATATATATATCATATGATGAGGTGGCTGGCGAGCGCCCTGTGGGCGGTGGTTCCTGTTCTTCTCCGGCATCGTCGTCCAAATCGTCGATGTCTTCGGAGTCGAAATCAAGCATGTCGGTTAAGTCGTCGATAGTGGCTATTAAGTGGGTGGTGGGTGGGTAATGAATTCCTTCGTCGTCCGCTTCCCAATCAAGCCGGACATAGTTCGGCCAAGAGTCTCCTGACAGGGAGAGAGATTTTAACGAGTTCAGCGTGTCGCCCAAGGGCGAGTCCTGAAAGATATCCGCGGAGCTAAACTCCATGATCGGTGCCCAGCCAGGTCTGATGGGCACAGATGCACACGGTTCGGAGCCCCTGGCCGGAGACGAGTCCGAGGGTCCGAAGACACATACCTCCTTGGAAGTGAGATCTATGTTCGGCTCTATCGCCTGAGTGTGTGGCCTCCATGGCGGGGTCCATCCACCCATCCTCGGATGGCATGATATGCTCGGGATTTAAAGCCGGGGCAGCTATAGGGGTGATCTCCTGAACAACATCCGATGGTAGATCTAAGTCATGCTCATCACGACCGTAGGGCGCACCTGTCATGGGCTCTAATCTGTCGAAGATCAAGTCTCCCCGGATGTCGGCAGTGTAGTTCATGCTTCCAAACTTGACCTGATGGCCAGAGGCATAGCTATCGATCTGCTCCAGATGGCCAAGCGAGTTGGCCCGCAGTTTGAAGCCGCCGAATACAAAGATCTGTCCGGGGAGGAAAACCTCACCCTGGATCGCGTCATTGTAGACGATTGCAGGAGCCATCAAGCCTTATGGTGACGACACAGTGGAACTCTCAATGAAAGCACCAATGTCGGTGTCAAAACCGGCAGATCTCGGGTAGGGGGTCCCGAACAGTGCGTCTAAGGCTAATGGTAACAGGAGGCGGGGGACACAATGTTTACCCAGGTTCGGGCCCTCTCTGTGGAGGTAATACCCTACTTCCTGCTTGATTGATCTTGATGATATGAGTATTACGAGAGTTGATCTACCACGAGATTGTAGAGGCTAACCCTAGAAGCTACCCTATGATTATGATTGTTGTTGTCCTACGGACTAAAGCCTCCGGTTTATATAGACACCAGAGGGGGCTAGGGTTACACAAAGTCGGTTACAGAGAAGGAAATCTATATAGCTGAATTGTCAAGCTTGCCTTCCACGCAAAGGAGAGTCCCACCCGGACACATGACGAAGTCTTCAATCTTGTATCTTCATAGTCCAACAGTATGGCATAAGCGTATAGTCCAGTTGTTCGAGGACCCCCTAATCCAGGACTCCCTCACCCACGCCGACTGATGTTTGCTCTTCGGCGCAACTGCTGCGCATGTTTGCCATGTTCCACGACGACAACAGCGACCAAGAGTTCAAGTACCTCCATGTCTTCAAGAGGATCGACAAGTGCGAGAAGTGGGCAGATATCCGGCGCACCCTTGCCAAGGCCAAGGAGACGTATAAGTCGAACGCACCGACCCCGGGCGCGGCTGACAGGCGCCCGGATGGCAACAAAGGGGCCAAGAAGGAGAAACATGCTGAGTCGGTTGCCGCACACGTGCAAGAGTCAATTGAGCATTGCCTCGCCGACACCAAGACCAGGGCTGCCCTACGAGTAGAGAAAATTGAGGCGCGGTGGGCTGCTTTGATGACAAACAATGCCATCAAACTCGACTTGCTCCGGACCAACATCGCCGCGAAGAAGAGGAACACCGACCTGGCTTTCTTGATGGGTGGCGCTGGCATGCTCCAGAGCGACGATGAGAAGCTCAATTGATGATGCCACAGTCCAGCCCGAGTGATGATGCCTCCATGCCGACTAGTCCAGAAGCCGCGCCGACGCCTCCCAGCTCGCGCACGTCGCTGATGACGCCGGAGGCCGACCCCGACGTTTGATGCATTCCTTGCATGTCCTTTCTTTTTGTGCGCCGAACTTTTCATTTGATCGCCGAACCGTGGCACGGTGATGATCGCCGAACTATTGCGCCGATCACCGGATTATGGCGTTTTTTGGAGCAGGAACAGATCAAGTTTGAATATGGGGGCGTGGCTGGGGCCTTGGTTGCCCCCAGGGCCTAAAAATCCCGGGCGAACGCCCGAAAATGCGCCGGCCTATGCGCTGGGGGCCGAACGAGTGGAGATGTTCTAAGCATTGTTCAGCCATTATAAACCCATGGTAGATATGCAGCCGCACGAGGCAGTGGCAAGGTAGTTTTAGTACCACCTCAACTAGCTGACGAGAAGTGCAGCTTCGGCAGCACTATAAAGGTAGCAGGTGGACAATCAGTTACCTTACACTTGCCCATATAAATGCAGTACTGTACGCGAGCTTGCTCCGTCGCTATAAAAATAGTATTGTGAGCGAAAATTAAAACTAATGATAATTGTAGTCATGCCCGACGGGTGCCCGATTAGGCCGGGTAACCCGATGAGTTCGGCCATGGGTCTGCTTTAAGACCCATGGGTAGGGTCGCGGGCGCAAGCTTAACCCGTTAAAGGGTTCAGGCGTGGGTCTGTCTAAGGTTGACCTGGCCAAACCTGACCCGATTGCCAGGTTGAGCGGCGGCGGCTACGACTGCAGCGGAGCAAGCAGAGGTGTCTCGCGCGGGGATGATGAATCCGCCCGTGACCCACGGCCGCGTTCCTCGAGCGCAGAGTACCCCGTACACCTACTCACCGCGACACGCGCGTCCCCCAGCGCCACCCTGCGTCATGGCACCCTGCCCTTCTCGCAAGCATCATTGCCGCATCTAGGAAACACCGATGACACGGAGGCCAACATGGACGACATCATTGCGACCGACTCGGTCGCCGCCGCCTCCCCCGGGTTCTACGCCCAAGAAGATACAGTCATCCTTGATGGCGGCATGGACGACGGGCTCGACTACGGCGAGGAGGAGCCAGAGGAGGACGAGGATGAGGACGAGGAGGAGGAGGAGCCGACGCCTGCTCCGGTGACAAAAGGGAAAAGAAGAGGAGGGGCGGCCAAGACCGGTGAACCGCGTGTCAAGTGAGCGGCCAAAGAAGACGAGTGCCTTGCCGAAGCATGGAAGGTCATTTGCCTCGACCCAATCACCGGCACGAACCAGAACGTCGACACGTACTGGGAGCGCATCAAGGCGGAGTTCGATGAGTGCAAACTGGTCGACCAGTACTTCTCCGGCGTCCACATGGACCGCGGCTCTAAGGCCATGTCCAACCATTGGGCGCTCATCCAAACGGCGTGCAACAAGTGGCATGGGATCGTCGAGGAGGTCACGGCTTGCCTCAAGAGCAGTGCCAGCTACGAGAGTCAGGTATGACGCCGGTCTCTCGTGCCACTTTTCACAGTGTGCATCGCCGGCCTCAGCTGTTCCTCGGCACACATGGTCCTGATGTTCGCCATGTATCGCCAGGACAGTAGCACCGACCAATATTTCAAGTACCTCCATGTATTCTCCCGGATCGAGAAGTGCAAGAAGTGGGCGGATGTGTGGCACTCCCGCACCAAGGCCAAGGAGACGTGCAAGCCGGACGCGCCCACGCCCGGCGTGGTAGAAGGCCGCCCAGACGGCAACAAAGGAGCCAAGGCGGCAAAGGTCGCAGCACCGGCTACCGCGCGTCTGCAAGAGTCCATCGAACACTGCATCATCGACGCCATGACCTGCGCCACCCAAAGGGAAGAGAAAACCGCGGCTTGATGTCGACATTGATGGCGAACAACGCCGTCAAGCTCGACCTGCTCCGGACCAATGTCGCCGCGAAGAAGAGGAACACCGACCATGCTTTCCTGATGGGGGGCAGACATGTTGGCGATGGACGAGCAGGTTAAGGCGTGGTTCATGGCAGAGCGTGGCCTCATACTGAACCAGATCCCGTCGATGGCAGTGCCAACTCCCTCACCGACCATGCCAAGCCCAAGCGACGCCTCCATGACGCCCAGCACAGAAACCGCGCCGACGCCGACCAGTGCCTCCACGACGCCTAGCGAAGCCACGCCGATGCCGACCAACGCCTCCACGACACCCAACACAGAAGCTGCGCCGACGCCGACCAGCCCGCGCACGCCGACTCCCGCCAGTCCAACGTTGGAGGACGGCGCCACCGTTTGATGCATTGCCTACACGTCCTTCTTTTTGAACACCGATCTTTCAAGTTATTTGGTCGCCGACCTGTGGCATTGTGATCCCGGACTTTGTGGCGCTGATTGTTCGGACTTGTGGTGTTTTTCTTGTAGTAGGAAATTTCATGTTTTGAATTTAAACGGCTTGAGGCCGTCCCCTGGGGCCGTGACTGGGACCTAGATCGCCCCTAGTGCCTAAAAAGCGCCGGGAGATGGCCTGAAATAGCACCGGCAGCTGCGCTTGGGGGCCGTGAGTTGCTCTAAGTTTAGATAGTAGCCGAGGCTGGGGGTGAAGGAAATATGCCCAAGAGGCAATAATAAAGTTGTTATTTTATATTTCCTTATATCATGATAAATGTCTATTATTCATGCTAGAATTGTATTAACCAGAAACTTGATACATGTGTGGATACATAGACAAAACACCATGTCCCTAGTATGCCTCTACTTGACTAGCTCGTTAATCAAAGATGGTTAAGTTTCCTAACCATAGACATGTGTTGCCATTGATGAACGAGATCACGTCATTAGGAGAATGATGTGATGGACAAGACCCATTCGTTAGCTTAGCATTATGATCGTTCAGTTTTATTGCTATTGCTTTCTTCATGTCATATATATATTCCTCCGACTATGAGATTATGCAACTCCCGGACACCAGAGGAATACCTTGTGTGCTATCAAATGTCACAACGTAACTGGGTGATTATAAAGATGCTCTACAGGTATCTTCGAAGGTATTTGTTGGGTTGGCATAGATCGAGATTAGGATTTGTCACTCCGAGTATCGGAGAGGTATCTCTGGGCCCTCTCGGTAATGCACATCATATGAAGCCTTGCAAGCAATGTGACTAATGAGTTAGTTACGGGATGATGCATTATGGAATGAGTAAAGAGACTTGCCGGTAACAATATTGAACTAGGTATGTAGATATCGATGATCGAATCTCGGGCAAGCAACATACCAATGACAAAGGGAATAACGTATGTTTATATAGCAGTTCGACCGATCAAGATCTTAGTCGAATATGTAGGAACCAATATGAGCATATAGATTCCTCTGTTGGTTATTGACCAGAGAAGTGTCTCAGTCATGTCTACATAGTTCTCGAACCCGTAGGGTCCGCACGCTTAACGTTCGATGACAATATGTATTATATGAGTTATGTGTTTTGGTGACCGAAGGTTGTTCGGAGTCCCGGATGAGATCACGGACATGAGGAGAAGTCTCAAAATGGTCTTGAGGTAAAGATTGATATATTGGAAGGTGGTATTCGGACACCGAAAGGGTTCCGAAGTGTATCGGGTACATACCAGAGTACCAGAGGGGTTACCGGAACCCCCGGTGGAAGATATGGGCCATATGAGCCATAGGAGGGAGGCACACCAGCCCACAAGGGGCTGGCGCCCCCCCCCACTAGGGGGAAACCGAATCGGACTAGGGAAGGGGGCGGCTCCCCCCTTTCCTTCTCCTACTCCCTCTCCTTTCCCCTTTCCCCCTCCGGTAAAAGAAAAGGGGGCGCCGAATCCAACTAGGAGTCCAAGTGGGACTCCTTCCCACTTGGGGCGTGCCTAAGGCCGGCCTCCCCTCCCTTCTGCTTTTATACACGGGGGGAGGTGTCGGTGTCAAAACCGGCGGATCTCGGGTAGGGGGTCCCGAACTGTGCGTCGAAGGCTAATGGTAACAAGAGGCAGAGGACACGATGTTTTACCCAAGTTCGGGCCCTCTCGATGGAGGTAATATCCTACTTCCTACTTGATTGATCTTGATGATATGAGTATTACAAGAGTTGATCTACCACGAGATCGTAGAGGCTAAACCCTAGAAGCTAGCCTACGATTATGATTGTTGTTTTGTCCTACGGACTAAAACCCTCCGGTTTATATAGACACCAGAGGGGGCTAGGGTTACACTGAGTCGGTTACAGAGAAGGAAATCTACATATCCGAATATCCAAGCTTGCCTTCCATGCAAAGGAGAGTCCCATCCGGACACGGGACAAAGTCTTCAATCTTGTGTCTTCATAGTCCAACAGTCCGGCCAATGTATATAGTCCGGCTGTCCGAGGACTCCTTAATCCAGGACTCCCTCAGTAGCCCCTGAACCAGGCTTCAATGACGACGAGTCCGGCACGCAAATTGTCTTTGGCATTGCAAGGCGGGTTCCTTCTCCGAATACTCCATAGAAGATTTGGAACACAAGGATCGTGTCCGGCTCTGCAGAACAAATTCCACATACCACCGTAGAGAGTATAATATTCCACAAATTTAATTTGCCGACAACTTTTTATAGCATGACGTGACGCCATGGCCCGGTGATTATTCGAACCGTTTTCATAACCTGCCGACGCACATATCACGAGGCGGTTTTATCAGCACTTCTTGTCGAAGCAGAGATCATGTCCCCCCATTGCGGGATTCTCATTAATACGGGTGCAGGTATGTCACATCCCTAATTCTGGTCTGACCTATGCCAGCTTCCATGTGTGCATCATGTTTAGAATTCAAATGAAATTTGAATTGAGGAATTTTCAAAGCCTCAGAAAACCCCTAAAAATAACCAACATTTAAATCTCATCAAATGAGTCCAAGAAAATGTTCCTATTATTCTGTGAAAATATTGGCATAAGGTGAAATTCAAACCAATATTTTTGGAGTCACAAAAATAATTTATTCGGGCCTTTGTTTTAAATCAATAATATATTTGTGATGGAATTATTTCTGTTATATAAGAAATAATGTCCAAATAATCCTAAACTGAAATGTTGCATGTTGGGTTTATTCCATACAGTGAGCATGAGCTGTGATTTTTGAAAGTGCCTGGGTATTTCTAGAAAAGCCACAAACTTGCAGAAATAATAGGAAACAAAACAAAATAGAGAAAAGAGAGAGAGGATTTTACGGGCCACTTACAGCCGGCCCGGTGGCAGCCCACCCTTGGCCCAGCCAGCCCTCCCTGTCGTCTTCCTCCTGCCGGGAGGACAGACAACAGGTGTGCAAAGGCGCCGACGACGCCTTGCCACCTCCTGCTTCCCGCCGCTACCCTGGTGCGCTTGGAGACGCCACGACACCCCCCGGACCCTCTGCACCTCTCCCCTCTCTTGCTGGACCTCCTCCCCCTCCTTTGCATCTTTCTGCGGCACCACCGAACGCTGCCGTCACCGCCACTTGCTGCTGCCGCGGCCACCGTCTCCCCCTCGACCCCTTGTCGTGCCTGCGAGCTCTGTCTCGACGTCCCCGACCTCCTCGACGAGCCACGACGCCACCGCCGCCGTTTCCCTCCTCGGCCGCTGGAGATCGGCCTCGCCGCCCCGCTCAGCTCCGGCCTCCCCCGAGCCCGCTTCGAAGCCTACTGGAACCGCTGTAAGCCCCTGATCATCCTCCCTCTCAGTTTTCTCTCTAGAATGCCGTAGCCGCCGTGCCTCTCTCACCTGACAAGCGCCACCGCCAAAGCTCGCCGACAATGACGCTTTGATGACCATTCGGTCCCGGGCATGCGTCCAACGTTCTCGCCGCACCGCATAGACACTGTAGGTGTTAACCCCGCATTGCCAAGGCTGCTGTGGCCTCGACCCCGAGCTCGTTCGAGATCCGGCCACCACTTCTGTGCTCGCCGTCGTCATCTCTGGCGACTCCGAGGCCTTCCGATCGCTCTGCTAGACGCGGTCGAGCGCGGGCTACTCCCTGGTGGCCTTCGCGCATCCATCCGTCGCTTCTTCTCGGTCCGTGAGTTCCGCCATGATTTAGATCATCGCCGTGAAACTCCGCTGAAAGGCGTGGCCTCGTCATTAGGAGCTAACCCAGCCAGCTAAACACCCTACAACCAGCGGCGGTGGGCCCCACCTGGTCGAACCCGGTCGGTATTTGGGTTTGGCCGATTAGTTCATGTGTCAGCGGCGTGTGGACCCCCATGTCGGGTTTGACTGGACTAGCCCATTGACACTGCTAACGTAGTCTTGATGTCATCTTGACAGTTAATAATTTTCGGATTTAAAATAATTGAGAAAATTCCGAAAATCTTAAAACTTCTAAAATTAATATAAATTCAACCATAACTCCAAATGAGATAAATTATATATGAAAAATGATCAGAAAAATCCAATATTTCCATATGTACCATTTTCATGCATGTTAGATCAAGTTATGACTACTGTTTAGGACAAATCATTTAAATGGCATTTAAACCCTCACATATGGAGTTTGAATTTGAACCCAGGGTTCAAACCAACTCCATTTAACCTACTGCTAGATGCATTAGCTCAAACCACAGCATATTGCCATGTCATGATCATGCATCATGTTGTGCATTGCATTGATTGTGTTCTTCCTTGTTTGCTGGTGTTTGTCCCCTTTCGATAGACGTGGTTCCGACGATGAGTTCTTTTACACCGATGAAGAACTATACTATCTTCAGAAGTGCCAGGCAAGCAAAACCCCCTTGTTCATTCCGATACAATCCTACTCTCTCGCTCCTGCTCTCTTTTACTGCATTAGGACAACAACGATTCATCTGTTACTTGCTGCGGTAGCTGAACCCCTTTATCCTCTGCATGACTGTCATTGCCACGATAAATAGATGAAACCCACTAGCATGAGTAGGAGTTGTTTGAGCCTGTTATGCCTACTCATTCATGCTTGTTTGTCATGCACCACTCGCTTAGAGTTGAGTCGGTCGATTCATCGGGATGAATCGGAGGTGTGTGAACATGTCCTACGTGTGTGAGCTAAGTGTGTGAACACGATTTGGTAAAGGTAGCGGTGAGAGGCCATGTAGGAGTACATGGTGGGTTGTCTCACTGAAGCCGTCCTCAGGAACTGAGTTCTGTGTTTGTGATCCATGAAACAATTACTACCATGCATTGTGCCTGAAACCAATGGACCCTCTTGGCTTCTTAATCACCCTTGTCCTCTATCCAGGAGTTGCAAGTAGTTTCTGGTGTTTGTAGTATGCTGGAGGCCGTGAGCAGCGTGGCCAGGAGGGTGGGCTGTGATCACGGTAGGCACGTGGCGGGTATCGGGCGCCCGTTTGGTGTCACGGAACCCTGTACACATCGTTCGGGGCCGTATGTGGAAACCTCGGCCTGTCGGATTTCGGGTTCCGGCAGACCCTTGAGGTTCGGACACTAGGGTGCGCGTAGAGATCACACCCTCAGGCTGCCCATGTTTCACCGCGTCGCTAGGATCTAAACTACACGAAGAACAACACAAGGGACACAAGATTTATACTGGTTCAGGCCACCATTGTGGTGCAATACCCTACTCCAGTGTGTGGTGCGTGGATTGCCTCTGGGGCTGATGAGGAACAGTACAAGGGAAGAACAGCCTCGCGAGGGTTTGTTCTTGGTGGATGCGATGAACTGCTAGGGGAGTTCAGTCGCCTCTCTCTCTCTCTCTCTTGGGTGTCGATTTGATCGGGTCCAGATGCCCTACCCTGTGGGTGGCCAGTCCTATTTATAGGCGAAGGCCCCGGGCCTCTTCCCAAATATTGAGCGGGAAGGGCGCCAACAATTGGCCATTTTGAAGGGGAACATGTAGTACACTTATCCTGACTAAAGTTGGTCCTCGCCTGCGAAAGACCCTGACGGTGACACTGGCTTGGGCTCCACAATGACCTCTGTTCTGCCGTCCTGCTGGTCTTGGTCTCATTGCACCAAAATGGTTGCCTTTGCTTGATGCCCTTGCCTGTGCTTGCCCCCTTTGCACCAAAGGGGAAACAAGGACACTGCACAGGCCGGCACCCGCCTGGCGCCCGCCTGCGCCTTGGTCGTCATGGCTTGCGTCACGGGCACCTCGTGAGGTACCGTGGCTTGATCTCTTCGCGCTCCTCATGAGCCAGCCTGACGAGGCCGTGCCTGAGGAAGCCTCCTATCGTCCGCCCCACGAGGCTTGGCCCCTCGCGAGGGTCTTGAGCATGTGTTGATGAAGATGGGCCGTACTAGGCCACTCCTTGAGCCACGCCGCAGGCCGCAGGTAGGCAAGTCTGGGTACCCCCATTCCCAGAACGTCGACAGTAGCCCCGGGGCCCAAGGCGCGCTTGGACTTGGCTTAGCAGAGAAGCGAAGAGGCAAGTGCAAAGCGCCGCGGGCCCCAATAGCCTGCGGCCTTGGGAGCCGTGTGGCGGTTGATTGGACGCAGGCGTCCTGGCTCCCCCATGATGCCTCGGCAATTGTACGATTTGACAAGTCCCTGCATGCAAAACGGGTCATGATTACCTGTGATCGTGGAGGTCGACGGTTGGCCTTCCTCGGCTATATGTATGGAACGGCGCGAGCCCCTCCAATCCATCTCTTCCCGCTACTCTTCATCTTCTTCTCTGCCGCTCGCCATCCCCATGGCTCCGCCGAAGAGGTTCTCGGCCGTGGAGAAAGGGAAGGCTCGCCAGGAAGGGCCCGGCTCCCCTCCGACCAAGCACGGTCAGGGACGCCCCCGTAAGCACCCCACTGCCCCTGCTGCGGCTTCCCGGGGCCGTGGAGACAGCCCTATGCGCAGCGGAGGGTGTCCGACTGCAAGCGAGAGGTATGTTGGGGCTGCGCGGCCCCCAAGGCCGCGCTTCCGTTCGGCTGAGGTGCTGCCGGAGTTCGTCGTGTGGTCAGCGGACCCGACCGACACCTAGCTCCAACTTCCTCATTTCTTCATAGGTGAGCTTCCGGCTGGTGCCCCTGGCGGCCTTTGGCTTCTGGAAGATGGTTGCTGCAACAGGTCCTCTTGGGCTACACTGGAGGTCTCCACCGCCAGGGAGGCGGCCTTGACCAGCGGCTGGCAAACATTCGCCCGCACGCGCGGCCTGTGCCGCCGTTGCACTCTGCACTTCAAGTTGGACGGCGACGCCACCCTCTACGTGAGGGTGTTCGGGGAAGACAGCTGCCGCGCTAGATGCTGTCCTGAAGATGATGACCGCGGTCGCGCGCCCAGCCCCGGCGTTTGTCGGGGTGAAGGGGGCGGAGGCCGCGCGAGCAGCGGGGCCCGAGATCCACCAAGCTCCGGCGACTCGTCTTCGGGTAGCAGCTCCTCGATGGTGGCCACGACCAGCCCCCCGTCGCCGCCCTCGTGCAGGAGAGGCGCGGGTCGGCTTCGCCGCCGTGCTCGTGAAGCGGGGCGGAATCAACCGAGCCGGAGGCGGTCTGAGCCATCGGCTGGAGCCGCACCGAGCAAGTCGCCCCCCCTTTTGCTTTCCTTTCTCTCCTGCACGAAAAGAATGTAATCCGTTGCCCCCACAGGCGTCTTTGAACGATTCTTTGTTTTAATTCGTGCGTTGTTTCTTCTGCTTATGTGCTATGTTTTCATGGTGTGTGCCTATGCGTGAAAACCACTTATCTTGGGGGGCTCGTCGCGGTCCTCGCCTCCCGAGGCCAGTGCCTCATCCTGCGCCTTGTGTCTTGCAGAGTTTAGTCAGCAGGGGTAGTCCCCAGCCTTGGTAGTGAGGGGAACCAACCCAAACCCCATGTTCGTGCCACGATGCCCGCGGGGCACGGACTGGAGGGGTGCTCCCGTAGCGGGCTCGAACAGGGAAGTTCCAAATTGTTGGGCAGAAAACACTCGCGAGGGTGCCTAGGCTCCCCCCCTCGTGAGACTTTGCGTGGGAGAAAACAAAACGAACAAGTAAAACGGGAGAGTCGCGAGCTCGAAATGGCAACAGCTTTGGAAAAACTTCAAATAGGAACAAACATGCCAACTGCGGAAAGCAAATGAAAGAGGCTGCGTCTGGCACCTAGTCTAGTCTTCGACGTCTTCTCACTAGCGCGGAGCTAAGTGCTGCCACTGGGCGTGGGCAGGAGCCCCCGAGGCCCGGGGGCGGCACTCCGGAGACTCCGGGGCATGTACAGCCCCACTCATTATTACGTGAGAGTGTCACGGGCGGCGAGCACAGGCGTTTGCCTTCTTCACAGGCACCGGGCCTTTTTCCAAAACACAGCGGCTTCACAGGCATTCGCCTTCTTCACAGGCACCGGGCCTTTTTCAAAACACAAAAACTTCATAGGCATTCGCCTTCTTCACATGCACCGGGCCTTTTTCAAAACACAGCAACTTCACAGGCATTCACCTTGTTCACAGGCACCGGGCCTTTTTCAAAACACAGCAACTTCACAGGCATTCGCCATCTTCATAGGCACCGGGCCTTTTTCAGGGGTAAAACCTTTGAAGGTGTTGGATGTTCCACGCGTTCTGGATGGGCACTCCCTCCTGGGTCTCCAAGCGTGCAGAGCCGGGCCTGGAAACATGAACAACCTTGAACGGGCCCTCCCACATGGGAGAGAGCTTATGCAGCCCCTCTCTGGAGAGAACCCGTCTGAGCATGAGGTCCCCTACCTCAAGAGTCCTGGGGTAGATGTTGTGGCAGTGGTATCGCTGCAGTGCTTGTTGGTACCTTGTTGCTTGAGGCGCTTCAGCGATGCTCCTCCCCCAGCAAGAGATCCGTCCCCCGCATGGCGTCCTGCTGCGCTTCGTCGAACACCAGGACCCGCGCGGAACGACGTCTGACCTCGTGAGGGAGAATGGCTTCAACTCCATAAACTAGAAAGAACGGGGTCTCGCCAGTCGGCTTGGTTGCGGTCGTGCGGATTGACCACAGCACGGACTGGAGCTCATCGTACCAGCCCCTGCGGTAGGCCTCCAGCTTCTTCTTGAAGGTTCTGGTCTTGAGGCCCCTCAGGACCTCTGCGTTGGCTCGCTCGGCCTGACCGTTGCTGCGCGGGTGCGCCACCGAAGCGTAGCATATCTGCGTTCCAAGGTTAGCACAGTATGTTTTGAGGAGGTTGCTGGTAAACTGCGAACCATTGTCGGTGATGATGCGGTTTGGCACCCCGAATCGGCTCACGAGGCCCTTGATGAACTTGACCGCGGAGCCTGCGGGGATGGTGTGGACAGCTTCCACCTCACCCCACTTGGTGAACTTGTCCACAACAACATAGAGGTAGCGGTAGCCCCCTGGCGCCCGAGGGAACGGGCCTAGGATATCCAGTCCCCAGACTACGAAGGGCCACGAGAGGGGTATAGTCTGCAGACCTCCCGCCAGCTGATGGATCTGCTTGGCATGGAACTGACAGGCCTCGCAAGCTTTTACCAGTTCCGCAGCGTCATTGAGTGCTGTGTGCCAATAGAACCCGCTGCGGAATGCCTTCGGACGAGGGTTCGCGATGACGAGTGATGCCCACAGTCACCACCGTGTATGTCTACCAGTAGCTCCTTCCCCTGCTCCCTGGAAATGCAACGCAGGGACACATCATTCGGTCGTATTCGGTAGAGCTCCCCATCCTTAAGGCAGTATGCTGTGGCCTGCCGTGCCACACGCTCCGCCTCTTCCTCCTTTTCTGGCAACGTGCCTCGCGTTAGGTAACTCCTGAGCTCTGTGATCCAGCACCCCTCCTGCGATTCCAGCGCCAGAGAAGCGACGCAGCCTCGATGTCGGGCGCAGACGGGCTCCCTAAGGCAAGGCGGTGGGAGCTCCCTCGGGGCTGCGCCGTGCTTGATAGCGATGGCGTCGCTGAGGGCTTAAAGATCCGTTCCTCGAAGACGCCGGGCTCCTGAGGTAGCCGCCTGGATGCCCTTTTCGTGATGTCATCAGCCTCTTGATTGGTGCCGCGAGGCACGTGCTGCAACTCCAGCCCCCAAAACTGCTTCTCCATCCTGCGGACCTCTACAAGGTAGGCTTCCATGTGCTCGTCCTTTGGTTCATATACTTTGTTGGAGAAGTTGACAAGGAGCTGCGAATCACCCTTGATGGTGAGGCGCTTCACCCCAGGCGATCAAGGCCTTCGGGCCCGCCATCGAGCCTTCAGATTCTGCTATGTTGTTGGAGACCTTTTCCCCATGCTGAAAGCAGAGTTGCAGGCGTAGTAGAGCTTGTCTTGAGTGGGGATATGAGTACCACACCAGCCCTACTTGTTGTCTTGGGAGAACGCCTGTCAAGTACATGACCCATCGGTCCGGTGCCTCACTCCACAGGGAGAGCGATCGATCTCGCCAGCCTCGAGGCTGGCGCCCCGCCCATTCCGCCACGAAGTCCATAGCGCTGCCCCTTTGATGACTCTGGTTGTGCTGAATTTATCTCAAACGCGCTGCAGCTCGATGTTCCACTCAGCGACTCTTCCGGCTGAGTTGGGGCTCTGAGCACCCTTTCCAAGGGGTATCTTTGAGACAACCTTGATGGGATGGCCTTGGAAATAGTGCCGCAGCTGCGCGAGGCCACCAATAGCGAGGAGGAGCTTCTGGGGCATGGGGTACCACGCCCTTGCATCCCGCAATACCGTGCTGACGAAGTATACTGGGTGCTCAACTAGGTTGGGAGTGCTGGTGCCACTAGCGTCCTCCGAAGACTAGGGCGCCTCCTGAGACAATAGGGCCCCCGGCAACTGGTCGCCTGGGGGAGGGGCCTCTTCTGTTTCGGGTGTGCTTCCCTTCCGTGGCTCGTCTTCCTTGGCTGCACTTGCAGTCCTTTGTGAGGCCCTCTCGGCCCCGCTTTGCTTTAACTTGGACGGTTCTTTGCGGCCTTGGTCCCACGCTCCTCCCTAACAGCCACCAGGCTGCTTGTTGGCAGAGTAGGGGTGGCGCAAGGTAGAGCACTAGGGCTCCCCGAGGGCTGGAGCCACCATCACCGGGGCTGGTCGGTACCTCTTGAGATCTGGAACGCCTTTGTAGGCCTCTTCATCCATTCAAAGGGCCCTTTTCTTCATCGGCTTGAAGAAGGGCAGCGCTCGTTCCCCAACTTGGAGATGAAACGCCTAGCGGTCACACGCCCGTGAGCTTCTGCATCTCTCTGAGGGTCTTCGGCGGGCTCATGTCCTTGACTGCTTTTACCTTTTCGGGGTTGGCCTCGATGCCCCGGTGGGATACCAGGAAACCCAGGAGCTTGCCCGAGGGGACTCCAAACACACACTTCTCCGGGTTGAGCCGCAGTCCACCTAGTTAAGGCTCACGGTTTCCTCCAAGTCCTCAGACGAGTTTTTGCCTCTCGAGACTTCACCACAATGTCATCGACATAAGCCTCCGCATTCCTCCCGAGCTGCCGTCCCAAGGCGATGTGCATTAGCCTGAAGGTCGTGACTGCATTGTGCAACCCGAATGGCATGCGTGTAGCGATAAACCCGACGGGGTCGGGAAGGCCGTTTTTCCACATCTTCTCGCCATCTTGATCTGGTGGTAGCCGGAGAAGGCATCCAGAAACACAACAAGTCGCTTTTCGGTGGTGGAGTCGATAACTGTTGATGCGAGGGTGGGGATGGATCTGCGGGCGAGCCTTGTTGAGGTTGGTGAAGTGGACACACATGCGTTCCTTTCCCTTCTTCTTGGCACGACCACGAGTTAGCCAGCCAGTCCGGGTAGCGAACCTCGCGAATGACCCTGCCGCTTCCAACTTATGGGTCTCTTGGACTATGAAAGCTTGCTTCTCGGTGGATCGCCACCTTGCCTTCTCGCTTCATTGGCGCACATTGGGACACACATTGAGGTGATGCTCGATTACGCCCCTCGGGACCCCTGCTAGCTGATCAGGTTCCCACGCGAATACCTTCTTGTTCGCGCGCAGGAATTTCACCAAAGCTTCTTCCTATTTGGGCTCGAGGTTGGCGCCTATGGTGAAGGTGGCACTGGTGGATCCGTCCTCCTCAACTAGCACCTGCTTGGTTTCCGCCTTGCCCTGAGTGAATAGCTGCTTCTTCTTGGCTGGTGCAGCCCCCTTGGGCTTTGGGGCGTCTGAGTCGACGGGTTGTGCCGCCGCCGCGGCCTTCAAAACGAGCTTGAGCGCTTGCAACGCATCCCCGGTGTCCCCAGACATGGTGAGGACGCCGCTACTCCCGGTCATATTCATGAGGTTGTATCCGGGTGAGTCGCGGCCATGAACCGGGCTAGTGCCGGGTAGCCAAGGATGGCGTTGTATGGGAGGCCGATGGGGGCAATGTCGAAGTCGATTAGCTCCGTGCGGAAGTTGTCGTAGGTGCCGAAGGTCACCGGAAGGCGGATCTGTCCTAGGGAGCCGATGTAGCTACCCCCGACGCCCAAGAAGGGCTTGCTGGGCTGCAGCCGTTCCGGCGGTACGTGGAGAAGGCTGAAGGCCTCCACTGAGAGCATGCTGAGGCCAGCACCGCCGTCGATGAGGGTCTTAGTGACCGCCACGTTGCAGATGGTGGGGGTGCATAACATTGGGAGCGCGCCCAAGTAGGCCGAGTTGGAGGGGTGATCATCTGAGCTGAAGGCCAGATCAGCCTTAGGTGCCGCCCAACCCGAAGGCGCCCCGCGCGGCACAAGAGCGGCGCCGATCTGGCGGACGAATGGCTTGACGTGGTGGCCTGAAGGTGGTGCCTGCGATCCGCCCAGGAGGGCTGCGATGACAGGGGGTACCGGCGCGGCATGATGGGCAAGGAAGATGTTGTGCAACTCCTCCCAGGAGGCCACAAAAGCCGCCGGTAGGTGGAGCAGCCACATGCACGGGACGCCGGTGAGGGCCATGGGCAGCCAGTTGGCCATGGCCCTGTCATCGCCTCCGGCCTTGAGAACGGCTTCTTCATACGCTAGCTGTCGGGGCGTGTCTCTGTGGCCTCGAACACCTATGGGGCACTGGGGGCCCCTTCTGGTTCGGCAAGGGAGCGGGGATCGTGCGCAGAGCAGATCGACATCAGGCGCGCGCGGGGCAACGGGCAATCTTTACCCAGCTTCGGGGCTCTCCGGAGAGATAACACCCCTACTGCTGCTTTGTGTTTGTTATTTAATCTTGCTCGAGCGTGCGAGCGTATGGTGGTGCTGTGGGTGTCGAATGGACCGAACCTCTTCTACGTGCGCATGGGCCTCCCTTTTATAGTCTGAAGGGGGTACCCACAGGTGGCAACGTAGGAAGAGGGGGTAGAAATGTAAAAGTGCAGGTTCGTACAATAGTGCACAACAGTGCCCCTACCTAACTCTGACGGCAGGGGACAAGGGCCTTAAATGCCCGTCTGGTCGCCCCAACAGTGTAAAGAAGAGACCGTTAGGTGAGCCACCGGTTGCCACGATGGCGCCTCTGTCAGCTCCGTTTGCCACCTCGCTCCGCATGGCTGTGTAGCGCCTCGCCACGTGCCCTTTGGATGGCCTTGCGATGACACGTCATTGGGTCGCTGGAGTCTGGTGGCAGCCTTGCTTGCGGCAAGTGCCTTGCATGCCCATTTCTTCTTTGTCTTAGGCAAGCTTGTTGGCGCCGGCTTCTTGCCGGCGGCTGGGCGCCGCGGCAAGTCTTCTGATGGTGCCCTGGTTGGCCTTCCCGGCAAGCTCCTCTTGCCGGGGTCTTCGTGTTCTTGGCTAGTACTTTGTTCTTGAATGGCAGTAGTAAGGAGTGGTGGAGAGCCTTGCCGGGCGTCCGGCAAGCCTTGCCACGGGGGTGCTGCGACTGCCCGTGCACAAGTTCGGGGTACTAAGGTACCCCCTACTTTAGTACACCGACAGGAGCCCCCGGGGCTGGGCCATACACGGTGCCGAGCGTTGTTGGGCCAGCCCAAAAGCAGTGCTGCGGGCACGTGTGGCTGGGTCCGCGACAAAGAACGGGCTCAGCTACCATCGCTCCCCATAGAATTCAGCACGCGTCGATTATGCATCGTGGGAGACATGGGTGGCGCATGCGATCTTTAAGGCATCCACCCCGTGATCATGGGCGCAGGCGGGTCACTTCACCGTCGCCCGCCGGCTCTCGCCCGCCACGCTGCTCACATGCGTGGGTGGTCGTGGGCGGCGAAGGTGGGAGACCGAGCCGTCACGGGCGAAGATGGCGAGTCGGCCCCGCTCCTCTGCCCTCCTTGCTCCCTGATTGGTTGAGCGGGGCGGCTGAGCCCCCACCTCGCCCTTTAAAAGGGGCGGAAGGGGAGCACAATAGTCTCGCTGAAAGCACATTTGCTCCCTAGGTGGTTTTGGTAATTAATGACAACATACTTTGTGGTTGGACTAATGCTTTTATCAAGTATGTCTCAGGAAAGTCAATCACTCTGGCATGGCAAAAGGACTAGAGAGGTGAACCCCTAGGATGCTAAGGAAAACATTGGCAAAAGCTCAAGACTCCATTTTTGGTTTAGTGATCCAAGATCACATTGAGTCCATAGGAAAGCCAATACTATTAAAAGGGGATGAGGTTATGATGATGATCTGGTTGCTCTAAGTGCTTAGTGATTTATCTCTCAAACTATCGCAATCTTTCATTCCAACATAAACCCATAAGTAATCTCGGTCCCACCGATTCCAAACTCAGTCACCGAGATGAACCACCTCGACCATATAGCCAAACCCTAAGAATCTCGGATTTTCCGATTCCAAACTCGGTCATTCGAAATTGGTGTTGCCAGCTTATGTAACCTTCGTACTCAAATCGGTGTCACCGAGATGAGAAAGTCGGTCCCACCGAAATTGGCAAACCCTAGACTTTGGAAGAATCGGACTACTTAGAGATTGTATTTTCGGTCCCAAGAAAATCCCAACGTTCACAAGATTTGAACTTTCGGTCTCACCGAGTTGTCAACTTCGGTCCCACCGAGATTGGTCAAATGTGTGTAACAGTTGGATTTTGTGTGGAGGCTATAAATACCCTCCACCTCCTCTTCATTCGTGGAGAGAGCCATCGAAAGAACTACCACTCCTACCTTACATTTCGAGAAGAAAACTACCTACCCTTGTGTTGAGATCAAGTTGCTCCACTCCCACCATATGAAACTTGATTTCTAGCCTTCCCAAGTTGCTTTCCACTCAATCCCTTCCTCCACCACAGCCAAATCGGTGAGGAGAGTTGAGTGTTGGGGAGATATCATTTGAAGCACAAGAGCAAGGAGTTCATCATCACCAACACCATCTATTACCTTTTGGAGGTGGTGCCTCCTAGATTGGTTAGGTGTCGCTTGGGAGCCTCCGTCATGATGTGGAGTTGAACCAAGGAGTTTGTAAGGGCAAGGAGATCGCCTACTTCGTGAAGATCTACCCCGAGTAAGGCTAGTCCTCCGTGGGACGTAGGCCATGATGGCATAGACAAGGTTGCTTCTTCGTGGACCCTTTCGTGGGTGGAGCCCTCCGTGGACTCAAGCGCGGCCGTTACCCTCCGTGGGTTGAAGTCTCCATCAGCGTGGATTGACGATAGCACCACCTATCGGAACCACGAGAAAAATCTCCGTGTCTCCAATTGCGTTTGCTCTTCACAATCTCTCCCTTACTATTCATGCAATTTACTTTCCGCTGCCCTATACTCTAGAATTGCATGTTTAGTATGTTGCTCGACTTGTATGCATGATGCTTGACTTGTCCTTCATTGTGAACTTGCTATGAACTTATGTTAATCAAAAGGCATAAACTTTTATCTTGTCGAGTTGTCTAATCACCCCCTCTAGACACTCTTGCCTTCAACGATCCTACAATTGGTATCGAGCATTGGTCTCCATTGCTTTGGTTTGCACACCATTGGAGGAAGATGGGCGGTTCACGTTTGGGAGTGTTAGTCATAGAGTGCCTATTCTTGATGGAGTGTCCTATAACTCGTGGAGGATTGAAATGCTTGCTATCTTTAAGATGTACAACTTAGCATGCAAATATGTTGAAACCCCATATGTACCACCATTTGACCCCTTGCACCCTACTGTAGATGAAGAGCTTGATTTGCTTCAGTAACCTTAGAACTGTCAATCTTATCATTAGAGGTTTGCACGATAACTTGCTTGAGCTTGTCACGAACTTTGAGTGCGCCCATGCTATGTGGAAGTTCTTGGAAGAACTTTATCCGGACTACTCTTTGAGAGGTCTTGATGAAATTCTATACAAGACTGTTGAATTTGATATGTTGCGCCCCAAAGATCCTAACTTTGATAAATGCTTCTTTGAGCTTCGTGATCTTATGAAAAAGAAGGGTGATCCCGGTTTTATCAATGTGAAATGCTCTTGTATTGCATTCCGATGACTATTATCACGTTGATAAAACTGATGCAAGTCATTGTCAAATTGACCTAGGTATTGATGATGAATTATCTATGGGTCAATATGATGATGAGCATGAGCATGATGACGATTCGGACAAGAGCTAGACAAGATCATGAAGAGTCTCGATCTAATGGCAAATATGAGAGACTACATATCCGGTGGCAAAGAATGGATTCTTGATAGTGGATGCACCGATCACATGACGGAGATGAAGACATGTTTGAGAGCTTGCAAAGAACGATGGTCCACATAAGTATGTGACTTTTGGAGACAACTCAAGGGTAAGGTACTTGGCCTTGGTAAGGTGGCCATATCTCATGATAGCTCCATTAAAAATGTCATGCTTGTTGAATCACTTGGATACAATTTACTTTCCGTGTCTAGATTAGCTGACTTTGGATTCAATGTGCTATTCACCAAAGTAGATTGCCAAGTTTTTTGTAGTGACAATCATAACATGGTCTTTATTGGCATTCGTAGAGGTGACCTATACATTGTCGATTTCACTAAGAAAGCTCAACCTAGAACTTGCTTTATTGCTAAATCTGCTAAAGGTTGGCTTTGGCATAGAAGGCTTGGACATGTTGGTATCTCGAAATTTAGATAAGCTAATCAAAGGAGATCACATTCTTGGTGTTAAAGATGTTTTCTTTGACAAAGATAGACTCTGCGATTGCATGTCAAGCAGGAAAACAAGTAGGAGGAAGTCATCCGTGAAGAATATCATGACCACAAGGAGACCGCTTGAGCTTCTTCATATGGATCTCTTGGTCCCAATGCTTACAAAAGCCTTGGTGGTAACTCCTTTGGTCTAGTTATTGTTGATGACTTTTCAGATTTACGTGGGTATTTTCCTTGATGACAAATCGCAGGTTCGAAAATCTTCAAAACCTTTGCTAGAAAGGCTCGAGAATCAATTTGAGGTGAAGATCAAGAAGGTTCGGAGTGACAGCGGAGCGGAGTTCAAGAACGCCCATGTGGACTCTTTTCTCGATGAGGAAGGATTCTACATGAGTTCTCGACTACGTACACACCTCAACAAAGCGAGGTTGTTGAGAGGAAGAACCGAGCAGCTCATTGAGATGGCGAGGACAATGCTTGATGAATACAAGACACCAAAACACTTTTGGGGTGAAGCCGTTGAGACGACTTGTCATGCCATCAACAGACTTTATCTTCACAAGCTTCTCGGCAAGACTTCATCTGAGCTCCTTACGGGTAACAAACCCCAAGTGGGATATTTTCGTGTCTTTGGTTCAAAATGCTATATTCTTGATAAGCATCGTCGGTCTAAATTTGCTCCTAAAACTCATGAAGGCTTTTCCTCGGTTATGGATCAAACTCTCACACCTACCGTGTCTACAATAATTTCACCGAAAGGTTGAAAGGCGGTAGATGTGAAGTTTGATGAATCTAATAGCTCATAAGTAGAGAAAATGCCTATTGATGTAGGAGACAAGGACCCATCGGAAGCCATTCAAGATTTATCCATTGGAAAGATTAGTCCCATGGAAGTGAAGGAGAGTACCTCATCTACATATGTGGAGCCCCCTACCTCACGGCAAGGTGAACCTCAAGGCAACATGGAGGCTTCCACAAGTGGAACTCACCAAGATGAGGAAGTGCGACAAGAAGATCCACCACAACCTCCTTCTCCACCACCTCAAGACAACACCAACAACACGGATGAAGAAGAAGATGAGGATGATGAGGAAGCTCAGCCACGACCACGACAAAAGCTATCCGAGTTCGAGAAAGAGTCAAGAAAGACCATCCGTGGAACAAATGATGAATGACATCGACTCAGGAGAATCACTCGCTCTAAAACTCGTTTAGCTAACTTTTGTGAGCATTACTCATTTATTTCAGTCTTGAACCTATGAAGGTAGAAGAAGCGCTTGAAGACCGGATTGGGTGAGCGCTATGCATGAAGAGCTGCACAACCGAGAGGAACAACGTTTGGTCTTTGGTAGAAGCCCAATGATGACCAAAACGTCATTGGAACCAAATGGGTGTTTCGGAACAAGCAAGATGAGGATGGACAAGTCATCCGCAACAAGGCTCGTCTCGTAGCACAAGGTTACACACAAGTCGAAGGTATGGACTATGGTGAGACCTATGCCCCCGTTGCTAGACTTGAGTCCATTCGCATTCTTCTTGCTTATGCCAACCATCATAACATTACTCTCTATCAAATGGACATTAAAAGTGCTTTCCTAAATGGTGAAATTGAGGAGGAAGTATTTGTGAAACAACCTCCGGTTGTGAATCCTAAAAGCCCAATCATGTTTACAAATTGCACAAAGCTCTTTATGGTCTTAAACAAGCCCCTAGAGCTTGGTACAAATGCTTGACTAGCTTTCTTCTTGAAAAAGGATTTGAAATTGGTAAAATTGACTCAACGCTATTCACAAAAAGGGTTGACGGTGAACTATTTGTGTGCCAAATATATGTCGATGATATTATCTTTGGATCAACTAACCACGATTTTAGTGAGAAGTTTGGGAAGCTTATGTCGGAGAAGTATGAGATGTCCATGATGAGTGAACTCAAGTTCTTCCTTGGATTGCAAATCAAGCAATCTAAGGAGGGTACTTTGTCTCACAAACTAAGTACACTAAGGATCTCTTCAAGAAGTTCAACATGCAAGAGAGCAAAGGTATGAGAACCCCATGCCTACTAATGGACATAATGACTTGACTAAAGATGGAGAACCTGTTGATCAAAAGGTTTATCGATCCATGATTGGTTCTCTACTATATCTCTGTGCTTCTCGTCACGATATAATCTTGAGTGTATGCATGTGTGCTCGATATCAAGCTGCTCCTAAAGAATGTCATCTTAAAGCTGTTAAAAGAATTGTGAGATATTTGATACACACACCTAACTTTGGCATTTGGTATCCTAAGAGGGCCTCTTTCGATCTTGTTGGCTATTCCGACTCGGACTATGCGGAGACAAGATAGATAGAAAGTCAACTTGGTACATGTCAATTTCTCGGTCGATCCCTTGTATCTTGGTCATCCAAGAAACAAAACTCAATATCGTTATCATTGCAGAAGCGAGAATATATTGCTGCTGGTTAGTGTTGTGCTCGATTGCTATGGATGAAACAAATGCTTAAGGACTATGGGATACATGCGAGACATGTTCCTTTGCTTTGTGACAACGAGAGTGCAATTAAGATTGGACACAATCCGTGCAACACTCTCGCATACGAAACACATTGAAGTTAAATCACCATTTTATTCGTGATCATATTGCTAAGGGTGACATTGATCTTAAGCATGTTCGTCTTGACAAACAGCTTGCAGATATCTTCACAAAACCACTTGATGAGAAAGTGTTTTGTCGCTTGAGAGTGAGTTGAACATCATTGATGCTTCAAACTTGGGTGAAAACTCCATTGATGCATGCAAGGCATGAGCCTAATTGACTAATCCTTGATATTTCTCTTATGATGATGATCATATGTCTTGGACACATTTGCCCCCTTGTATTGCATCTAACTCCTTGCAGGTACTTGGATGGTCTACATTCAACAAGATTATCACTCACTCAAATCATGAGTAATCTTGTCATTAACCAAGTATCTAGCTCTTTGGGATGTTGAGTTCAAGGAACAAAATTCCACATATCCTTTTGACACCATATACTTCTAGTACTTCACTCATGTCATATTGGATATTCTTGAGTATTTCCTTGCTTGCCTAACCCATGTAGGAAGATGAACTACACACTTGAAAATGGTGCTCCAACTTCACATTCTATGAGCATCAACATCAAGTTCACCTACATGAGAACAAGCAACAACAAGCCCAAGGTATGTCTTTCACATCTTGAAAAAGCTTTGCTCAAAGTCATGAGTACAAGCAGCTTCAAAAGATGTGATCACATCAAATGCTTAATCGAAAAATGGTAACCCCATTTTGAGCTTAAGCGATGAGTATGACCTATGATCAAATGTTCTCATTTGACTCCTAAGTCAATATACTCAAACATAGGTGACTTTATGCCGACCCTATCTAGATGAAGTACATATGTTTTGGAGTTTTTCTGTTTTCTCTTATGCTCTCTCATTGAGTTTCCTTGCTTATTATTTAAAAAAAACTTCATCTAGCAATCTTTTCATTTCATTTCTTATGTTCTTGTGTATATCCTTTAGCTCGATAAATTCACGAAAATCATTTACAAATTCATTGCAAATCTTGAAACATTTCTTGCAAAGTGAGCTGAATTATTTCTGTATTTCCTTGGAATTAAACTCGAGTCACCGATTCAATCATTTGATTCGACCGAAAAGGATCTGCCCTAAGTCTCGACTTTCGGACTCACCGATCCATATCAATTCGGTGTCACCGATTTACATTCACCAGGATATCATCTTCTACAGCTCATCTAAATGATTTACATTCTACATACTTAATTTGCTCAGTTGTGATTCTTAATGAATCCACTTCTTTCCTTCCATCTTTCCTGCCCTTCCTGGTTTACTGTCCTTTTCGGCACTTGATGTCAAAGGGGGAGAAGATTTAGGGGGAGCTGGGGAGCTTAAGGGAAGATTGGAGGATAAAAAAAAAAATTTAAAGGAAGAACAATCTTACCTTAAGGGGGAGAGGATCACATCAAAGCTTTGCCATATATTTCACTGTGATAATACTTTTGGCATTATTCTCCTGATTTTGCTTCTCTTGCTCTCACCATTGGTATCTTCTGAAAAGTAAAATTGGTATCTTATACAATTGGCATCTTAAAGATCACAATTGGTATCTTATGAAAAGCAAAATCTCTCGAGCTCATTGAAAATCTTTTAGTCTTGGGAGACATGTTGGCTGATTCAAGCTAGTGCTCAACATGAGACACTCTTTATACATGTCATCCACGGCTTGGTACTCTTGATGTTCTTCTTTGTTGGTTGAAGAACTACTCTTGTGTTATCTAACCTGTTTTCCCAAGTTTATTTCTTGGTACAATACCAAGGAACTTCAAGGTAAGTATATGCATCTTGCAGGATGTGCATGATGGTGACTTGCTTGTGAATACTTGTTTGCAAGAAATCACCATGCACATATGCATCATCTCTCATTACCCTCATACGCTTTCGATGCATATAGCCAAGCTGCATGCAGCACATCTTGCTTTTCTCTCATGTGTGCTTGTGGTAGTCCAAAACCAAAATCTAAAATCTTGCACACTTGTAGGGGAGCTTGTGTACTACATGTTTGTCAAAGCTTTAATGTTAACCTGTCTTTCTTTCAAGAAGCTTTGATATCTTTTTTACGTGTGTTGCCATCAATTACCAAAAGGGGAGATTGAAAGCACATTTGCTCCCTAGGTGGTTTTGGTAATTAATGACAACATACTTTGTGGTTGGACTAATGCTTTTATCAAGTATGTCTCGGGAAAGTCAATCACTCTGGCATGGCAAAAGGACTAGAGAGGTGAACCCCTAGGATGCTAAGGAAAACATTGGCAAAAGCTCAAGACTCCATTTTTGGTTTAGTGATCCAAGATCACATTGAGTCCATAGGAAAGCCAATACTATTAAAAGGGGATGAGGTTATGATGATGATCTGGTTGCTCTAAGTGCTTAGTGATTTATCTCTCAAACTATCAGCAATCTTTCATTCCAACATAAACCCATAAGTAATCTCGGTCCCACCGATTCCAAACTCATCCACACCGAGATGAACCACCTCGACCATATAGCCAAACCCTAAGAATCTCGGATTTTCCGATTCCAAACTCGGTCATTCGAAATTGGTGTTGCCAAGCTTACAGAACATACGTACTCAAATCGGTGTCACCGAGATGAGAAAGTCGGTCCCACCGAAATTGGCAAACCCTAGACTTTGGAAGAATCGGACTAACCGAGATTGTATTTTCGGTCCCACGAAAATCCCAACGTTCACAAGATTTGAACTTTCGGTCTCACCGAGTTGTCAACTTCGGTCCGACCGAGATTGGTCAAATGTGTGTAGCAGTTGGATTTTGTGTGGAGGCTATAAATACCCTCCACCTCCTCTTCATTCGTGGAGAGAGCCATCGAAAGAACTACCACTCCTACCTTACATTTACGAGAAGAAAACTACCTACCCTTGTGTTGAGATCAAGTTGCTCCACTCCCACCATATGAAACTTGATTTCTAGCCTTCCCAAGTTGCTTTCCACTCAATCCCTTCCTCCACCACAGCCAAATCGGTGAGGAGAGTTGAGTGTTGGGGAGATTATCATTTGAAGCACAAGAGCAAGGAGTTCATCATCACCAACACCATCTATTACCTTTTGGAGGTGGTGCCTCCTAGATTGGTTAGGTGTCGCTTGGGAGCCTCCGTCATGATGTGGAGTTGAACCAAGGAGTTTGTAAGGGCAAGGAGATCGCCTACTTCGTGAAGATCTACCCCGAGTAAGGCTAGTCCTCCGTGGGCGTAAGCCATGATGGCATAGACAAGGTTGCTTCTTCGTGGACCCTTCGTGGGTGGAGCCCTCCGTGGACTCATGCAGCCGTTACCCTCCGTGGGTTGAAGTCTCCATCAACGTGGATTGACGATAGCACCACCTATCGGAACCACGAGAAAAATCTCCGTGTCTCCAATTGCGTTTGCTCTTCACAATCTCTCCCTTACTATTCATGCAATTTACTTTCCGCTGCCCTATACTCTAGAATTGCATGTTTAGTATGTTGCTCGACTTGTATGCATGATGCTTGACTTGTCCTTCATTGTGAACTTGCTATGAACTTATGTTAATCAAAAGGCATAAACTTTTATCTTGTCGAGTTGTCTAATCACCCCCCCTCTAGACACTCTTGCCTTCAACGATCCTACACTCGCACTTCCTCTTCTCCCTTCGTCTTCAACTTCCGCTACTCTTCCCCCCATCTGCCATGGAGGGAGGGAATCCTGGTCCTTCAACGGTGGCAGCGAGGGTCACCTCCAGGCAGCGCTCCTCTCCCTATCCCGCACCTGTGGTGGCCGAGCCGGCCACGAGGGGGAGAAGGAGGGGGCGAGGCCACGGACAAGGTCGAGGACGTGGTCGAGGCGCTCGGGGGAGAGGCGGCCGGGGCGATGCGCCTCCCCCGTCTCCGCCAGCGGCTCCTTTCCTCGAGGCGGTCCATACCGGAGACGATCCCTGGGAGTTCTTCATCAAGCTGCGCCGAGCACCTCGTCGCCGCCTCCGGCTGCCGGCCCCGTTCGCGAGCGCGTGGAGCCGGATCTGCCCGAGATGTTGGAGTTGTGCATGAGGGGCTGCGGGATCAGTGGCACTCGAGTGAGTGTCGTATCCCCAGCCCCCGGCGTGATGTACTTCGACCGAGGGTGGAAGACGTTCGCCCGCTTCCACAGCTTGACGGCGGGGTTTACCCTCCATTTTAAGTTAATGGAGGGCGACCTTCTCGCCGTCAAGGTCTTCGGGGACTCCGGCACCGGGCGAGTCTTTGTGTGGACAGCTCCTCCGATAGCGAAGTCCTCCTCGGCGAGAGTGACGAGGAGGGAGCGGCAACGACGGCGACGAGGATGGCGGGTCCGACTAGGCGTCGGGACGCTGCCTCGCGCGCATGCCTTGGCGACCCCATCATCCGGGTCGCCGGCCTCAACTCCCGGGGCCGTCTCCTTGGGCTCTTTGGCGCAGGAGGCTCTTGAAGAGGAAGAGGGTGGCGGCAAGGCCGTCTAAGTCGAATCTGAGGCGAGAGCCCTCGTCGGCGGCCGACGCCCCGCCGCCCGTCTTCAAGCTCGCCTCCGGCGCCTCCGCCAAGCAAGCTCTGGCCGCCCCAGGAAGTTCTCTTGGTGTCTTGGCGCCGTAGCTCTCCTAGGCGCCTTTAGCCCTCCCCGGCAAGCTTCTCTTGCAGGGGCCTCCTGACCTACCTCTGAGCAGAGAAACAGGAGGGGGATTCTGGCACCTTATCTTTTAATTTGTAAGCCTTGGGCCTTAGTTGCATTTAAAATCTGTAATCCTCTCTATCATGTTTTTCATCCTCTTATGGACTTGTACTAAACTGGGATGTTTTTAATGAAAAAGGGAATGCTGCCGGACTAAGTCCTTTACTTGATTTTGTGCTTTGTTCATTCCCACCCCTCGCTTTTAGGGGACTTGCTTGAGGCGAACACACTTCTTGAGTCTTGGGGCGTCGGCCTTCTTTGGCGGTGTTACTTCGGCAAGAAACCTTGTCGGCCGATTGCAGCGTAGCGCTTGTGTCGTTGGCGGACTCGGAAACAAACCAAGGGCGCAACTTGGCGCGACTTCGGCTTCTCAGCGCCAGACAGTTTTTTTACAAAGCACACTCGTTCAAGGACGCGCCCCGCCTTCCCAGTCCACAAGAGGATGCATGACGAGGATGAAAAAACTTATCGACTCCGTAGCTCCCGGTGACCTTAGCTCACGGAGGAGGAACCTTGGCCTCGCAGCCCCAAGCAACTCTGGCTCGGCAAGACCAGTGTGCAGTCGCCTTCTTTGGCCCTTATCGCCGACACCGCTGGCCTCCGAAGTCTGGCCCATCGCGAAGGAGCTTTGGCGCTCGCAGCCCCAAATAAGCCGGCTTGCTTGTGGCTTTGTCTTGATCGCCTTCCAGCTTCTCCTTGTCACTGTGATCATAGCCACGAAAACAAGCGAGACAATAACTGTAATAAGCTATTCTTTCATGGTGTGACTCTACCACGCGATGCCATGCTTTGCCCTTCGTATGTTTACACTCTATGCTTCTAGGGAACTTGCCGGCGCTAACACACTTTCTTTGGCAGGCGTCGGCCAACTATTTGGCGGTGTTGTATCCGGCAAGAAACCTTCTCGGGCCAGTCGCAGTGCACTTGAATTGTTGAGCGGACTCGGAAACAAATCAAGGACGCAACTTGGCCGTGAGTCAGTTCCTCCGCGCACAAGTTCCTCATACGAAGGTCGTCCCATGGCAAGGCTTGCTATGTTACGCCCTCTGCTCTGTTGTATCCCTCGACGTTTTAACCCTCGCTTCTAGGGAACTTTGGCGCTAACACACTTCTTGAGTCTCGGGACGTCGTGACTTCTTTGGCGGTGTTGTATCCGACAAGAAACCTTGTCGGGTCGATTCACGGCGCACTTGTATTGTTGAGCGGACTCGGAAACAAAGCAAGGATTTAACTTAACCTGAGTTGGTTCCTCTGCGCATGAGTTTTTCGTACAAGGGATAAGCGCTCGAGGACATAACACAAGGCTATAGGACTGAAAAAGTGCTCTGTACAAAAGCTCGGGTGACTTAGCTTTTCTGTCTTCAGCAATCCGACGGGGTCGTGCTTCTTCCCTGATTTCCACTACCCCCTTGTATGTTTTCTCCCCACGCGCCGGGCATCCTTGGTATGAAACACACTTGCTCGGCGCGAGGGCATCAAGAGTTCACCGGCGGTGTTGCCTTCAGCGGGAAGAACTCGTCGGGCTGGTTGCGGTGCGCTTTTATCGCCGAGCGGACTCGAAGCGGATCGATGGCGCAACCTAACCACGATTCGACCCCTCTGCGCCCGGGTTCTTCATACAAGGTATGGACTTTCAGAGAGCACAACTCAAAAGTTCGATATTTGGCAGCTTTCTTGGCCTTATCGGCTGGCAGAGCTCGATGGCGTGTCCTCGACGGCAGTGCGGCACTCCGGAGAGGCGGGCTTGCCGGAGTGAGCGCCAGAGCTGTTCTCGCCGGGCTTAGCCTTTGGTCGGTCTGCCTTCGCCTTCTCGCACTTGCCGATGGAGCTCGATGGTGCATCCTCGACGGCAGCGCAGCACTCCGGGGAGGTGCGCTTGCCGGAGTGGGCATCAGAGCTATCCTTGCCGGACTTAGTTTTCTTCTTCCTCCGGGGAGCTTCAGCGGCAAGTGGCTCGCTGTAGGATCGTTGAAGGCAAGAGTGTCTAGAGGGGGGGTGATTAGACAACTCGACAAGATAAAAGTTTATGCCTTTTGATTAACACAAGTTCTTAGCAAGTTCACAATAGGGATCAAGTCAAGCATCATGCAAGCAAGTCGAGCAACATACTACACATGCAATTCTAGAGTATGGGCAGCGGAAAGTAAATTGCACAAGTAGTAAGGGAGAGATTGTGAAGAGCAAACGCAATTTGGAGACACGGAGATTTTTCTCGTGGTTCCGATAGGTGGTGCTATCGTCAATCCACGTTGATGGAGACTTCAACCCACGGAGGGTAACGGCTGCGAGAGTCCACGGAGGGCTCCACCCACAAAGGGTCCACGAAGAAGCAACCTTGTCTATGCCATCATGGCCTACGTCCACGGAGGACTAGCCTTACTCAGGGTAGATCTTCACGAAGTAGGCGATCTCCTTGCCCTTACAAACTTCTTGGTTCAACTCCACATCTTGACGGAGGCTCCCAAGCGACACCTAACCAATCTAGGAGGCACCACCCTCCAAAAGGTAATAGATGGTGTTGGTGATGATGAACTCCTTGCTCTTGTGCTTCAAATGATAATCTCCCCAACACTCAACTCTCCTCACTGATTTGGCTGTGGTGGAAGAAAGGATTGAGTGGAAAGCAACTTGGGAAGGCTAGAAATCAAGTTTCATATGGTGGGAGTGGAGCAACTTGATCTCAACACAAGGGTAGGTAGTTTTCTTCTCGAGAAATGTAAGGTAGGAGTGGTAGTTCTTTCGATGGCTCTCTCAATGAATGAAGAGGAGGTGGAGGGTATTTATAGCCTCCACACAAAATCAACCGTTACACATTTGACCAATCTCGGTCGGACCGAAGTTGACAACTCGGTGAGACCGAAAGTTCAAATCTTGTGAGCGTTGGGATTTTCAGTGGGACCAAAATACAATCTCGGTTAGTCCGATTCTTCCAAAGTCTAGGGTTTGCCATTCTCGGTGGGACCGACTTTCTCATCTCGGTGACACCGATTTGAGTCTGAAGGTTACAAAAGCTTGGCAACACTAGTTTCGTATGACCGAGTTTGGAATCGGAAAATCTGAAATACTTAGGGTTTGGGTATATGGTGAGGTGGTTCATCTCGGTGTGGTGAGTTTATGGAATCGGTGGGACCGAGATTACTTATGAGTATATGTTGGAATGAAAGATTGCGATAGTTTGAGAGATAAATCACTAAGCACTTTGAGCAACAGATCATCATCATAACCTCATCCCCTTTTAATAGTATTGGCTTTCCTATGGACTCAATGTGATCTTGGATCACTAAACCAAAAATGGAGTCTTGAGCTCTTGCCAATGTTTTCCTTAGCATCCTAGGGGTTCACCTTTCTAGTCCTTTTGCCATGCAGAGTGATTGACTTTCTGAAACATACTTGTTAAAAGCATTAGTCCAACCACAAAGTATGTTGTCATTAATTACCAAAACCACCTAGGGAGCAAATGTGCTTTCAATCTCCCCCTTTTTGGTAATTGATGGCAACACACAAAAAAAGATATCAAAGCTTACTGAAAGAAAGACAGGATTATCATTAAAGCTTTGACAAACATGTAGTACACAGGCTCCCCTACAAGTGTGCAAGCTTTTCATAGATTATGGTTTTGGACTACCACAAGCACACATGAGAGAAAAGCAAGATGTGCTACATGCAGCTTGGCTATATGCATCGAGGCGGTGAGGATAAGTGATTGATGATGCATATGTGCATGGTGATTTCTTGCAAACAAGTATTCACAAGCAAGTCACCATCATGCACACTCTGCAAGATGCATATACTTACCTTGAAGTTCCTTGGCATTGTACCAAGAAATAAGCTTGAGAAAACAAGGTTAGATGACACAAGAGTATTCCTTCAACCAACAAGCAAGAACATCAAGAGTACCAAGCCGAGGATGACATGTATAAAGAGTGTCTCATGTTGAGCACTAGCTTGAATCAACTAACATGTCTCCCAAGACTAAAAGATTTTCAATGAGCTCTGAGAGATTTTGCTTTTCATAAGATACCAATTGTGCTTTTCAGAAGATACCAATTGTGAAAGCAAGAGAAGCAAAACCAAAGAAAATAATGCCAAAAGTATTACTGTGATAATATGGCAAAGCTTTGATGTGATCCTCTCCCCCTTAAGGTAAGATTGTTTTTCTTCCTTTAAAGTTTCTTTTCTCCCCAATCCTCCAATCTTCCCTTAAGCTCCCCCTAAATCTTCTCCCCCTTTGACATCAAGTGCCGAAAAGGACAGGAAACCAGGAAGGGCAGGAAAAATGGAAGGAAAGAAGTGGGATCCTTAAGAATCACAACTGAGCAAATTAAGTATTCAAGGAAATCATTTTAGGTGAGCTGCAGAAGATGATATCCAGGAGAATGTAAATCGGTGGCACCGAAGTGTTATGGATCGGTGTGTCCGAAAGTCAGAGACTTAGGGCAGATCCTTTTCGGTCAGACCGAAGTATGTGAATCGGTGACGCCGAGTTTAATTCCAAGGAATAATAGAAATAATTCAGCTCACTTGCAAAGAATGTTTCAAAAGATTTGCAATGAATTTGTAAAAGATTTTCAGGGAATTGATCAGAGCCAAAAAGGTATACACAAGAACAGAAGAAATAGAAATGAAAACGATTGCTAGATGAAGTTTTTTTTAAAAAAAAACAAGAACTCTCAATGAGAAAAACAGAGAAATTCCAGAACATATGTACTTCATCTAGATAGGGTCGTGACTAGGTCACCTATGTTTGAGTATATTGACTTAGGAGTCAAATGAGAACATTTGATCATAGGTCATACTCATCGTTTAAGCTCAAAATGGGGTTGCCATTTTTCGATTAAGCATTTGATGTGATCACATCTTTTGAAGCTGCTTGTACTCATGTCTTTGAGCAAAGCTCCTTCAAGATGTGAAAAACATACCTTGGGCTGGTTGTTGCTCGTACTCATGTAGGTGAACTTGATGTTGATGCTCATAGAATGTGAAGTTGGAGCACCATTTCCAATTGTATAGTTCATCTTCCTACATGGGTTAGGCAAGCAAGGAAATACTCAAGAATATCCAAGATGACAAGTGTCAAGTACTAGATGTATAAGGTGTCATAAAGGATATGTGGAATTTTGTTCCTTGAACTCAACATCCCAAAGAGCTAGATACTTGGTCAATGACAAGATTACTCATGATTTGAGTGTGTGTGATAATCTTGTTGAATGTAGACCATCCAAGTACCTGCAAGGAGTTAGATGCAACACAAGGGGGCAAATGTGTCCAAGACATATGATCATCATCATAAGAGAAATATCAAGGATTAGTCAATTAGGCTCATGCCTTGCATGCATCAATGGAGTTTTCACTCCAAGTTTGAAGCATCAATGATGTTCAACTCACTCCTCAAGCGACAAAACACTTTCTCATCAAGTGGTTTTGTGAAGATATCTGCAAGCTGTTTGTCAGTACGAACATGCTTAAGATCAATGTCACCCTTAGCAATGTGATCACGAATAAAATGGTGACGAACTTCAATGTGTTTCGTAAGTAGAGTGTTGCACGGATTGTGTCAATCTTAATTGCACTCTCATTGTCACAAAGCAAAGGAACATGTCTCGCATGTATCCCATAATCCTTAAGCGTTTGTGTCATCCATAGCAATCTGAGCACAACACGAACCAGCAGCAATATATTACGCTTGGCGATGAGATAATGATATCGAATTTTGTTTCTTGGATGACCAAGATACAAGGGATCAACCGAGAAATTGACACGTTCGAAGTTGACTTTCATCAACCTTGTCTCGGCATAGTCCGAGTCGGAATAGCCAACAAGATCGAAGAGGCCCTCTTAGGATACCAAATGCCAAAGTTAGGTGTGTGTATCAAATATCTCACAATTCTTTTAACAGCCTTAAGATGACATTCTTTAGGGCTGCTTGATATCGAGCACACATGCATACACTCAACATTATGTCAGGACGAGAAGCACAGAGATATAGTAGAGAACCAATCATGGATCGATAAACCTTTTGATCAACAGGTTCTCCATCTTTAGTCAAGTCATTATGTCCACTAGTAGCCATGGGGGTATTCATACCTTTGCTCTCTTGCATGTTGAACTTCTTGAAGAGATCCTTAGTGTACTTTGTTTGTGAGACAAAAGTACCCTCCTTAGATTGCTTGATTTGCAACCCAAGGAAGAATTTGAGTTCACTCATCATGGACATCTCATACTTCTCTGACATAAGCTTTCCAAACTTCTCACTAAAATCAGGGTTATTTGAACCAAAGATAATATCATCAACATATATTTGGCACACAAATAGTTCACCGTCAACCCTTTTCGTGAATAGCGTTGAGTCTATTTTTCCAATCTCAAATCCTTTCTCAAGAAGAAAGCTAGTCAAGCATTTGTACCAAGCTCTAGGAGCTTGTTTAAGACCATAAAGAGCTTTGTGCAATTTGTAAACATGATTAGGCTTTTTAGGATTCACAAATCCGGGAGGTTGTTTCACAAATACTTCCTCCTCAATTTCACCATTTAGGAAAGCACTTTTAATGTCCATTTGATAGAGAGTAATATCATGGTGGTTGGCATAAGCAAGAAGAATCCGAATGGACTCAAGTCTAGCAACAGGGGCATAGGTCTCACCATAGTCCATACCTTCGACTTGTGTGTATCCTTGTGCTACGAGACGAGCCTTGTTGCGGATGACTTGTCCATCTTCATCTTGCTTGTTCCGAAACACCCATTTGGTTCCAATGACGTTTTGGTCATCATTGGGCTTCTCTACCAAAGTCCAAACGTTGTTCCTCTCGAAGTTGTGTAGCTCTTCATGCATAGCGTTCACCCAATCCGGGTCTTCAAGCGCTTCTTCTACCTTCATAGGTTCAAGACTAGAAATAAATGAGTAATGCTCACAAAAGTTAGCTAAACGAGTTTTAGAGCGAGTGATTCTCCCGGAGTCGATGTCATTCATCATTTGTTCCACGGGATGGTCCTTCTTGACTCTTGCTCGAACTCGGGATAGCTTTTGTCGTGGTCGAGGCTGAGCTTCCTCATCATCCTCATCTTCTTCTTCATCATTGTTGTTGGTGTTGTCTTGAGGTGGTGGAGAAGGAGGTTGTGGTGGATCTTCTTGTCGCACTTCCTCATCTTGGTGAGTTCCACTTGTGGAGGCCTCCATGTTGCCTTGAGGTTCATCTCTCCGTGAGGTGGGGGCTCCACATATGTAGATGAGGTACTCTCCTTCACTTCCATGGGACTAATCTTTCCAATGGATAAATCTTGAATGGCTTCCGATGGGTCCTTGTCTCCTACATCAATAGGCATTTGCTCTACTTGCGAGCCATTAGATTCATCAAACTTCACATCTACCGTCTCTTCAACCTTTGGGTGAAATTATTGTGAACACGGTAGGTGTGGGAGTTTGATCCATAACCGAGGAAAAAGCCTTCATGAGTTTTAGGAGCAAATTTAGATCGACGATGCTTATCAAGGATATAGCATTTTGAACCAAAGACACGAAAATATCCCACTTGGGGTTTGTTACCGTAAGGAGCTCGTATGAAGTCTTGCCAAGGAGCTTGTGAAGATAAAGTCTGTTGATAGCATGACAAGCTGTCTCGACGCCTTCACCCCGTAAGTGTTTGGTGTCTTGTATTCATCAAGCATCGTTCTCGCCATCTCAATGAGCGTTCGGTTCTTCCTCTCAACAACTCCATTTTGTTGAGGTGTGTATGTGGTCGAGAACTCATGTAGAATCCCTTCCTCATCGAGAAAAGAGTCCACATGGGCGTTCTTGAACTCCGCTCCATTGTCGTCCGAACTTTCTTGATCTTCACCTCAAATTGATTTTGGGCCTTTCTAGCAAAGGTTTTGAAGATTTTTCGAACCTGTGATTTGTCATCAAGGAAAAATACCCACGAATCTGAAAAATCATCAACAATAACTAGACCAAAGGAGTTACCACCAAGGCTTTTGTAAGCATTGGGACCGAGAGATCCATATGAAGAAGCTCAAGCGGTCTCCTTGTAGTCATGATGTTCTTCACGGGATGACTTCCACCTACTTGTTTTCCACGCTTGACATGCACTCGCAGAGTCTATCTTTGTCAAAGAAAACATCTTTAACACCAAGAATGTGATCACCTTTAATTAGCTTATCTAGATTACGCATACCAACATGTCCAAGCCTTCTATGCCAAAGCCAACCTTTAGCAGATTTCGCAATAAAGCAAGTTCTAGGTTGAGCTTTCTTAGTGAAATCAACGATATACAAATCACCTCTACGGATACCGGTAAAGACCATGTTATGATTGTCACGACGAAAAACTTGGCAATCTACTTTAGTGAATAGCACGTTGAATCCAAAGTCAGCTAATCTAGACACGGAAAGCAAATTGTATCCAAGAGATTCAACAAGCATGACATTTTGAATGGAGCTATCATGTGATATGGCCACCTTACCAAGGCCAAGTACCTTACCCTTGGAGTTGTCTCCAAAAGTCACATACTTGCGTGGACCATCGTTCTTTGCAAGCTCTCGAAACATGTCTTCATCTCCGGTCATGTGATCGGTGCATCCACTATCAAGAATCCACTCTTTTCCACCGGATATGTAGTCTCTCAGATTTGCCATAAGACTGAGACTCTTCATGATCTTGTCAAGCTCGGTGTCCGAATTGGAGACACAGAGATTTTTCTCGTGGTTCCGATAGGTGGTGCTATCGTCAATCCACGTTGATGGAGACTTCAACCCACGGAGGGTAACGGCTGCGAGAGTCCACGGAGGGCTCCACCCACGAAGGGTCCACGAAGAAGCAACCTTGTCTATGCCATCATGGCCTACGTCCACGGAGGACTAGCCTTACTCGGGGTAGATCTTCACGAAGTAGGCGATCTCCTTGCCCTTACAAACTTCTTGGTTCAACTCCACATCTTGACGGAGGCTCCCAAGCGACACCTAACCAATCTAGGAGGCACCACCCTCCAAAAGGTAATAGATGGTGTTGGTGATGATGAACTCCTTGCTCTTGTGCTTCAAATGATAATCTCCCCAACACTCAACTCTCCTCACCGATTTGGCTGTGGTGGAAGAAAGGATTGAGTGGAAAGCAACTTGGGAAGGCTAGAAATCAAGTTTCATATGGTGGGAGTGGAGCAACTTGATCTCAACACAAGGGTAGGTAGTTTTCTTCTCGAAATGTAAGGTAGGAGTGGTAGTTCTTTTCGATGGCTCTCTCAACGAATGAAGAGGAGGTGGAGGGTATTTATAGCCTCCACACAAAATCCAACCGTTACACATTTGACCAATCTCGGTCGGACCGAAGTTGACAACTCGGTGAGACCGAAAGTTCAAATCTTGTGAACGTTGGGATTTTCGATGGGACCGAAAATACAATCTCGGTTAGTCCGATTCTTCCAAAGTCTAGGGTTTGCCATTCTCGGTGGGACCGACTTTCTCATCTCGGTGACACCGATTTGAGTACGTATGTTCTGAAGCTTGGCAACACTAGTTTCGTATGACCGAGTTTGGAATCGGAAAATCCGAAATACTTAGGGTTTGGGTATATGGTGAGGTGGTTCATCTCGGTGTGGTGAGTTTATGGAATCGGTGGGACCGAGATTACTTATGAGTATATGTTGGAATGAAAGATTGTTGATAGTTTGAGAGATAAATCACTAAGCACTTTGAGCAACCAGATCATCATCATAACCTCATCCCCTTTTAATAGTATTGGCTTTCCTATGGACTCAATGTGATCTTGGATCACTAAACCAAAAATGGAGTCTTGAGCTCTTGCCAATGTTTTCCTTAGCATCCTAGGGGTTCACCTTTCTAGTCCTTTTGCCATGCCAGAGTGATTGACTTTCCTGAAACATACTTGTTAAAAGCATTAGTCCAACCACAAAGTATGTTGTCATTAATTACCAAAACCACCTAGGGAGCAAATGTGCTTTCACTCGCGCTCTGCTGCGGCTGCTGCTTCCCGGTAGATCTTGTCGGCGCAGATGAGCGCATCCCTCTTGGCGCCTTGGACAGAGATAACACTCATCGGACCGGGCATCTTGAGCACATTGTATGCATAGTGAGAGGCCGCCATGAACTTGGCGAGTGCGGGTCGGCCGAGTATCCCGTTGTAGGGCAAAGGGATATCAGCCACATCGAACGTGACCCTCTTAGTCCTGAAGTTCAGTTCGCTTCCAAACGTCACTGACAATGTGATCTTCACCTTGGGCTTGCTCCTTCCCGGATTTATTCCTTGAAAGGCACCGGTTTCTTCGAGCTCGCTGTTGGGGATCTGGAGCTTCTTGAGCACTGCGGAGGAAATCAAGTTCAGGCCGGCCCCGCCGTCAACCAGCATCTTCGTGACCTTGAGGTTGCGGATTGTTGGTGAGACCAACATCGGCAAGCACCCGACCGCAGTGATGCGATCAGGGTGGTCCTCAACGTCAAAGACGATGGGCGTGCTGGACCACTTCAGAGGCTGCTGGGCGCCTCGACGGACGGCTCTCGCTGCAGATTCACTTCGCACCCTTCGCTTGAGTTGGCGGTGCGAGGTGTGCAGGAGGCGCCGTCAATGCACAACACTTCATCAGCATTACTCAAACTCTTGATCATCGGTCTCATCTTCCTCCATCTCTTCATCCTCATCTTCATCTTCGTCCTTGTCGCGGCGCTGGGAGGCTGTCTCCTTGCATGGCTTAGCCTTGCTGCGGTGCCCTCCCAAGCGGGAAGCTTCTTGCGGATCCTCCGCCATGTCCCCGGCTCTCTCCTTGTCGCGGTGCTCAGATTCAGCTTTCTCAGAGCTCCGCCATCCGCCCACTTTCTTGCAGGTTTGGAGGTCATGGCCTTTGGTGCGGTGGATCTTGCAATATCGCTTGCCGGAGCCATCTCGCTTGTCGTGGCTGCTACTGCCTCGCCGAGTCGTTGGTCTTGGCCTTGTGAGCCGCCTCCATTGCCGGAATGCTCAACAGCTAGCACATCCTTAGCTTTCCTCTTCTCGTTGTTCCGCCTCCGGTTCCTCCTTGCGGGCGGCACCTCACTGTCGAGATCCTTCGCTTCCGCAATCTCTCCGGGATTTTCCTCCCTCCTCAGCTCGTGCACACTTGTCGGCTAGGCGTAAAGCTCGCCGACATCTCGATCTTGCACATCGCCATCTCCTCCCTCATCCTGCGCGTTACGCACGCTCGATGAAACACGCTAATAACCGCGCAGGTGGACGTGCGGGATGTTGCGTTGCACTGGCTGAATCTTTGTATATACTTGCGCAGGGCTCCCCTCCTACGGATGAGTAAGTGGAGGTCACTCTCCTGGCCATGAGGCTTGTGGCCACCCGTGAAGGCGCCGACAAACCGATGGCACAGTCCGCCCATGAGGAGATGGAGCCGTCCGGCAAGTGCATGAGCCAAGATCGACGTTGGGCTTGAGTACCGCCGGAAGTAGTTGGCAAGGATCTTCTCGTCGCGCCCGCAGCCTGCACCGCGATGGTGTAGATCTTTGAGGAACTCCGACGGATGTATCTTGCCGTCGTGCTTCTTCGCACGCGTCGCTTGAAGTTCTTGGTTTTGGGCCTTTCGACTTGCCGCCTTCGCGGGTGAACGCAGGGCAACCCGCCGCTGTCACGCAAGTCGCTGGTTCCCAGGTGCATGCGCGCCGACAATGGCCCAGCGCGCTGGTCAGATTGACGTTGTGCTTCTCTCCGGCGCTCGATGCGGGTACGAGCGTCTTCGTGTTGCCGCTCTTGGAGGACGTGGCATTGATCGCGGCGAGTTCGTGGGTCCAACGACGCGGTGGAGTCGCCGTCGGGGTTGGTCCGGCGAGCTGGCGATCTTGGCCTTCGGGGCTGGGAGTGCACTGAGGTGGCACCCCCAGCGGTCTTGTCGGGCGCCGGCTTGCACTGGACGCCTTGCCGGGCCTCGACGCGCTTCGATCGCGGGGTTTATCGCCGTTGGCGGCCGATGAGGTCGTAAATGGCCATCCTCCGCCGCCGATCTTGTGCGGCGCCGAGGGTAGTCTAGAAGCAAGCGGGCTCGCCGGCGCTTCTCTCGCATCTTAGGTGGCGGCGGTGACGAACGGCGCGAGGAGCGAGATGTGCTCGGACTCCCAACTGGATTGGGAGGTACAACACCCCGTCCGGGCGACCGTATCTCGCTCACGCCAGCATGCGGGCGTGCATGCTGACCTCGGGCGTCCCACGACCCACCAGCTTGGCCTTGTTCCAACACGAGCACGGTGCTAGGAGCACCGGGGCGTTGTTGACCTTGCACTTCCTGGGAAGGGTGCGGCGTCGCTCGATCGCCGACGCTATGGGCCTTGTTTTTGGATCCGGTGGCGACACGAGACCCACCGGCGGCGCCCGCTCTCGCCGGCGTCCACTCCACCGCTGTTTGCTCCAGTGGTGGTGGTGGAATCGATGTAGACGGAGCGGCCACCTCCGAAGGCTTCTTCTTCGGTGGCATGCTGATGATGACGCTGATGCAGCGCGCGTGGAGACCGGATCAGATGCTCACGACCCCGACGCACCCCCTGCCTGGCGCGCCAAAGATGTCGGGGCGTGTCTCTGTGGCCTCGAACACCTATGGGGCACTGGGGGCCCCTTCTGGTTCGGCAAGGGAGCGGGGATCGTCTTGTGAGCGATCGAGGTCGGGCCTTGGGAGACGGGCAATCTTTACCCAGCCGGGGCTCTCCGGAGAGATAACACCGCCATCGCTGCTTTGTGTTTGTTATTTGATCTTGCTCGGCGCATGCAGCGTATGGTGGTCTTGTGGGTGTCGAATGGACCGAACCTCTTCTACGTGCGCATGGGCCTCCCTTTTATAGTCTGAAGGGGGTACCCACAGGTGGCAGCGTAGGAAGAGGGGGTAGAAATGTAAAAGTGCAGGTTGGTACAATAGTGCACAGCAGTGCCCCTACCTAACTCTGACGGCAGGGGATAAGGGCCTTAAATGCCCGTCTGGTCGCCCCAACAGTGTAAAGAAGAGACCGTTAGGTGAGCCACCGGTTGCCATGATGGCGCCTCTGTCAGCTCCATTTGCCACCTCGCTCGCGCATGGTCGTGTGGCGCCGCCACGCGCCCTTGGGATGGCCTTGCGATGACACGTCATTGGGGCGCTGGAGTCTGGTGGCAGCCTTGCCGCTGCAAGTGCCTTGCCATGACCCATTTCTTCAGCTGTGCGGCAAGCTTGCTTGCCGCCAGCCTTGCCGGGCGCTGGGCGCCAGCAAGTCTTCCGATGGTGCCTCTGTTGGCCTTCCCGCAAGCTCCTCTTGCCGGGTCTTCGTGTTCTTGGCTAGTACTTTGTTCTTGAATGGCGGTAGTAAGGAGTGGTGGAGAGCCTTGCGGGCGTCCGGCAAGCCTTGTCATGGGTCTTCTTGTTGCCGTGCACAAGTTCGGGGTACTAAGGTACCCCCTACTTTAGTACACCGACACTAGCAGGAAGGCCAGCGGATCGGCCGCACCGTCGTAGCGCGGCGGCATGTCCGGCTTGAACTTGTTCACATCGCACCCGCCGCGAAGGCGGGGCAAGGCTTGAAGTTTCGGTACCGGGCCGCGAGATAGCGTGAGGGCAGGCGGCGTCGGCCGCCATGAGGGCGGAGCGTGGTGCTGATGGAGAATGGGTCGATGGAAGGGAGAGCTCCGGCGCACCCCTACCTGGCGCGCCAAATGTCGGATTTCAGGTTCCGGCAGACCCTTGAGGTTCGAACACTGGGGTGCGCGCAGAGATCACACCCTCAGCCTGCCCATGTTTCACCGCCTCACTAGGATCTAAACTACACGAAGAACAACACAAGGGACACAGGATTTATACTGGTTCAGGCCACCATTGTGATGTAATACCCTACTCCAGTGTGTGGTGTGTGGATTGCCTCTGGGCTGATGAGGAACAGTACAAGGGAAGAACAGCCTCATGAGTGGATCGATGTGCTGGTGGAGTTCGATCGCCTCTCTCTCTCTCTCTCTCTCTCTCTCTCTCTCTCTCTCGGGTGTCGATCTGATCGGGTCCAGATGCCCTACCCTGTGGGTGGCTAGTCCTATTTATATGCGAAGACCCTGGGCCTCTTCCCAAATATTGAGCGGGAAGGGCGCCAACAATTGGCCATTTAGAAGGGGAACATCTAGTACACTTATCCTGACTAAAGTTGGTCCTCACCTGCGAAAGACCCTCACGGTGACGCTGGCTTGGGCTCCACGATGACCTCCGTTCTGCCATCCTGCTGGTCTTGGTCTCGTTGCACCGAAATGGTTGCCTTTGCTTGATACACTTGCCTCCACTTGCCCCCTTTGCACCAAAGGGGAAACAAGGACTTCTGACAGTCGGTGCCCTTTGGCGCCGCTGCGCCTTAGTTGGTCATGGCTTGTGTCACGGGCACCTCGTGAGGTACCCGCCTTGATATCTCCGCCTCGTGAGCCGGCCGACGAGGCCGTGCTCGAGGAAGCCTCGTAAATGCCTCATGAGGCTTGGCCCTCGCGAGGGTCTTGAGCATGTGTTGATGAAGATGGGCCGTACTGGGCCACTCCTTCAGCCATGCCGTAGGCTGCAGGCAGGCAAGTCTGGGTACCCCCATTCCCAGAACGCCGACATGGCCGAACTCCCTGTGGATGGAACCTGAATAGGTGATAAACCTGGACTAGAGAGTTGAGTGTTTAGGTAGGTCGTGGCCGACACCCTCGCTGGGCTTCCGCTTGAAGGTTGCCGAGTACATGTCGTGTAAACGGTGGTAAGTGGTGAGCGTGTGTGAAGAAGTACACCCGCAGGTTAACATCATCTATTGAATAGCCGTGTCCACGGTAAAGGACTTCGGGTTGCTGTGCGGTTCATAGACGTGAAAGTGGATACTCGAAAATGCGCAAGATAAGCGTGAGTGCTATGGATGGCGTTCTCATAGGGAGACGGAGGCGGATCCATAGTGGTGTATTGATATGGTGAATATGTGGGCTCGTAGCGCCACCTCAAAAGAGTTACTTGCGAAATGTAGTTCGGGATAGCCACCGAGTCAAAGCTGGCTTGTCGCAGCTTAAACCCCACCATCCCTTTGTTGATAATGATGCATATGTAGTTAGTTACGATGTAAGTCTTCTGGGTACATTTGTACTCACGTTTGCCTATTTTATGTTTTTGCAGAGAGACTTGGTCTCACTAGTAGTCTGTGTGGACTTGACGCTTAGCTTGTTACCTCGCCTACGATCTTGTGCCCTCGGCAGGATTTGGTAGTTAGTCGGGCTTCTCGGCCTTTTTCATTTGTAGTTATCTGTACTCAGACATGTTAAGCTTCCGCATGTGCTTTGACTTGTATGCTCTGAATGTTGGGTCGTGAGACTCATGTTTGTAATATCTCGCTCGTCGGAGCCTATTGAATAAAATACTTGAGTTGTAGAGTCATGTTGTGATGCCATGTTGTATTTGCACATATCGGCATATTGTGTGTATGTTATTGAAATGCTTGGTATGTGTGGGATCGACTATCTAGTTGTTTATCCTTGGTAGCCTCTCTTACTCGGAAATGTCTCCTAGTGCTTCCATCGAGCACTCGGGTAGCTTACTCTTGCTCGGAACACTTAGGCTGGCCGGCATGTGTCCTTCTTTGTTCTCTGTGTGCATCCCTTCGGGAAATGTCACACGGTGTCTACCGAGTCTGTTAGCTGCTATAGCCCGGTTTCGGAGTCCTGCTAGCCCAATTGCTACAGCCGGATTCACTCGTGATGACCGACACGTTCGTTGTTGGGTCATGTATGCCTGTCCCTGTAAGTTAGTGCCGCTTTGGGTTTACGACTAGCCATGTCAGCCCGGGTTCTTGTCATATGGATGCTAGCGACACTATCATATACGTGAGCCAAAAGGCACAAACGGTCCCCGGCCTGGTAAGGCGACACCTGTGGAAATACCGTGCGTGAGGCCGCAAAGGGATATGAGGTGTTACATGCTAGATCGGTGTGGCATAGGATCGGGGTCTCGCGCCGAACAATCCTCGTCAGAAGATCTGCTGGTTTCGGATGCTATGGGGAGCCGGACACCCTCGAAGGCCTCCTCCTCCAAACGGAGGAATGACACCGAGGTTTCATCCCAGATGGACCCAGGCCACAGAGGAGGGGAGAAGGTCGCAAAGGCGGCACCAGGAGGCCATACTTCTGGGGTCGGTCACACAGGAGAGAAAGCTCCCGTGGGTGTCGACGGCGGGGGTCATCTTGAATCCGGAACCAAGACGAACACGATTCTAGAGACCCATAAGGTTCCCGAGTCAGACAGACAACCTCCACCAACTGGAGGAGGTATGCCTGCTCCACCGACCACCTCTGTCCAACCAGAGGTGCCGGATACTTTATCGGTGGCGCTGAAGGGTGCCTCCATCGTTGATGAACACCGTGCCCTCATGGGTGCGGTGATTGAAAAGATTGACCACCGAGAGTGGACTGAATGAATCTTATCAACCTCATAAGAGGCTTTGAGGTATGTTTTATGAGTTTTTGGGAGAGTGTCATGGTATAGATAGTAGCCCCTGATACACTGTTCGGTGAAAGAAAGAACCGGACAAAGGATCAAATTCATGTTCGCAGGAGACTCACTTGATGACATTTATCACTCTTTTTAACCAGCAGGCATCTGTAGCGACTGCCGCCTCTCAAGCTGCGGAAGTATTTGGACCGAGGCATAGTCTGGAGCGGGCCGAAGGAGAACTAGGCCAAGTGAAGAGACATCTGGAGGATAATCAAGGTATTTAGAAACCTTGTTTATGCAGCACAAATGAATAATTGTACATGATGGAAATATTTTTATAATCTGCTCTAGGAGCGACGGTCGAAATTGAGGCTCTCAGGAGGGCTGTGGCCGAAGCCAAGAAGAAGGCAGCCGCAGAGCAGGCTCTTTGTGAGAAACACGAGGCTAGAGTTATTGAGGCTGAGCGATAGCTTCAAGAGGCCATGCAGAAATGCGAGACCTTGGAGCAGAGTTTAGCAGGGAAAGAATCTGAACTCTCCCAGGCTTACCAAGCCGCAAGTGATGCCTGGGGGGAAGCCCAAGGTGCCCTGAAGGAAATTCAAGAGGCGAGGAAGATTGCGGCTGGTAAGGCTTTTTCTGTACAAAGCAAGTATTGGAGATGAGAAAAATCAAATTTGACAACTTGAGTTTTGATGTATACATGGGTATTTGCGGAGCTGCCGTGCAACATATCTGATGTTGCCCAATTCTAGCGAGCCAAAGGGGGGAATACTGCGGATAAGCTCTTGTGGATGCAGTATCTGGCGCCGAATTATCCGGTGCCTTTCTCCGATCAGCTGAAGCAGCTGGTCGAGCTGGATAAGGCGGCCGAGTTAGCCATGAAGGATTTAGTTATCCGGCTGTGGCCTGCTGAGCCGATTCCAAGCAACTACTTCGGACTCGTGAAGCGGCTTGTAAGTGCCTGCCCTCGACTCGAAGACATCAAGTGGTCGGTCTGCATAGAAGGTGCGTGAATGGCCTTCGCCCGTGCCAAGGTGCATTGGGGGAAGATGGATGCAAAAAAGCTGATGACCGAGGGACCGTCGGAGGGGAAGGAGCACCGCAAGCCCGAGCTGTATTATGAAGGTGTCTTGAAAGGAGCCCGCCTTGCAACGGAGCAATGCACCAAGGACATTATATTTCCATAAATACGGTCATGTTCGTCCTTTGTAATATTTGAACAGGAGCATTCTTATCATCTATTGCTTGTTGTTTGAAAGTTTTTCCTCCTGTGCGGCCGTTTTATATATTAATCCTGAGAGTCGGCCAGTCGTCGGCTTCCGCCCCCATGTAGTGAACACGGGGGTGTTTGGGATAAACCTGAGCAATCTTTATCCCAATTTTGGGCCCCTAAAGGAGGTGTTCAGCACAGCGAACCAGGCAATCGGACTATAGGGCTTTATCGCTGTCACTTAGCCATTGGAGTTGTTACGAGGAAGGTAGGCGCAACCCCTGGTGTTCGAAAGGCCGCACTAGGGGCTCTATAAGCGCCTGATCGGAAAAGGCCGATCCGTCGCACGCTGCATTGGTTATAGCATTACAGAAGAAATCCTTAAAGATTTCAGAACCTCTCGAACAGCTGACCATCTCTCACTGCATCATGACAGTCAGTTTTCGGCTTTCTCTACTGAGGTGCTCGTCCGGAAGAACCGGGACACAATCACAGTAGTTCTCCCAGTGCTACCTTAGCTGATGTAGCGGAACGTAAGGTACCAAAACATAGGAGCCGGGCAAACCCAACTATTGACCCAAGACATGATTCAGAGTTGATGCATATAATGCTATAAGTTCGGGGTGCCGGACTACCGTGAAGGTGTTCGGACATTTTTCCGTAGTATGGGCGTGACGAAGCCCCTGGCATATTAAGGCATATCGCGATAAGCAACCGCCTTTTAACAAAAGAGTTTTAAATAAGAAATAGCAGTAGGTGAGCATCACATAAATCCACATGTTGTATTTGAGTAATACGTCAATGCGTATGAGTACAGATGATGTGATAAAAAGAAATATGATTGCGGAACCTGCTGATACCGGGCGTGAGGAAGTTGTGTTCGGATCCGGGGTGTAGTCGGATGATTATAGGGGAATATCTAAGGATTCCCCGACGCGCTCGAATTGTTCCCACGCCATCCATCATATCCTACGTAAAGGTGAACCTGTAAAGGAAACATAAGAAAATGGTTTTGTGCCACTTGGCGATTGAGCCGCAGTATGTGGCTTGTATTATCCTTTTCCGGAGTGTTTTTAATTAATCTTCGAGCAGGCCGGGCTATCCCGCCGTGCAGTAGTTTGGACTCCTTTGATGGTGTCCGGGAGCTTGGTCTTCGACTCGAGGTTCGACTGGAAGGTGTCGTCCGTTGTTCTTGGTGTTAAAGCGGTGGTAGACTCTTCAGCCGTGAGGGGGAGTTCGGAGCTGCCATTAACTGTGATGACGCCGCATGGACCAGGCATCTTTAATTTACGGTAGGCATAATGTGGCACCGCGTTGAACCGAGCTAATGCGGTTTGTCCGAGCAGTGCCTGATGGTAACTGCGAAAGGGGACGACGTCGAAGACTAAGTCTTCGGTACGACGGTTGTCCGGAGATCCGAAGACAACTTCCAGTGTGATTGAGCTCGTGCAACAGGCCTCTACACCTGGTATGATACCTTTAAAGTTGTTTTTGTGGGTTTGATCCTTGAGGGGTTGATGCCCATTTTGCACACTGTATCCTGGTAAAGCAGGTTCAGGCTCCTGCCTCCGTCCATAAGGACTTGTGTGAGGTGGAATCCGTCAATGATTGGGTCGAGGACCAATGCGGCTAGACCGCTACGACGGATACTGGTAGGGTGGTCCCTGCGATCGAATGTGATCGGGCAAGAGGACCATGGGATTGTTTTCGTCTTCGGCACCATCCGGATTGTTATCTCTTGTGCCGGTATCACTATTTTTGCTATGGCGGGGCTTGGAGCGGTGCCGATGACGCCGGTGTCTAGATTGCTTCCCCAAGGGGTTATCTTCCGTTGCCTCATCGCCATTTTTTCTTTAGGGGTGTCACTACAAAAAAATACACTTCCGTGATGATACGTGTTTGTCACAGTAGGTCACATTTTTTGTCATGTATGTACATCCATGACGATTTTATGACAGAATCAAGATAGTCATACCTATGCTGTCGTAGAAGTGTTCCATGACATTACCAAAATTATCATCACGGAAGTATCACGGAAGTGTCCACTTCCATGACGATAAATCGCGCGTCACAGAAGTGCTTTCGTCAAGGGTGACCGACACGTGGCATCCACCGTAATGGAACGCCGTTAAGCTATCGGGTCGGGTTTTGGATCCGATAACCCGTCAACAGCCCCGACCAATGGGAAATTTCCACGTGTAAAATTCTTATTGGCCGGACGAAACACGATGTCGGCTCGTCGATGGGGTCGATAGGCGCCTATGTTATGTCGACACGTGCCACGGCCCACCACTCGCCCATTTAGCTTACAAATTCGGCCCGTTTGACTTGGTCAAAAGTTAACGGCTGGCCCATGAAAAGCATTAACAGTCTCTTCAAGAATAGCCCATTTTACGGCCCGTTAACTCACGACTGTGTCGGTGTCAAACCGCGGATCTCGGTAGGGGGTCCCGAATGTGCGTCTAGGCGGATGGTAACAGAGACGAGGGACACGATGTTTTTACCTGTGTTCGGGCCCTCTCGATGGAGGTAAAACCCTACGCCCCGCTTGATTAATATTGATGATATGGGTAGTACAAGAGTGGATCTACCACGAGATCAAGGAGGCTAAACCTAGAAGCTAGCCTATGGTATGATTGTTGTAATGTATGTTGTCCCACGGACTAAAGCCCTCCGGTTTATATAGACACCGGAGGAGGCTAGGGTTACACAGAGTCGGTTACAATGGTAGGAGATCTACATATCCGTATTGCCAAGCTTGCCTTCCATGGCAAGGAAAGTCCCATCCGGACACGAGCCGGAGTCTTCAATCTTCTATCTTCGTAGTCTTGGAGCCCGGCGGATAATGATAGTCCGGCTGTCCGGACACCCCCTAGTCCAGGACTCCCTCAGTAGCCCCCGAACCAGGCTTCAATGACGATAAGTCCAGCGCGTTTATAGTCTTCGGCGTTGCAAGGCGGGTTCTCCCTTCAAATTCCATGTACCTGCCGAACAGTGTCCGGCTTCATCTTGAATACTGTGTTCCTCGGCTTCCACGCCAAATAATGGCCCTCTTCCACGCGTCGCACAAATGCGAAAAGCCAGGGCGTATTTTACGTTCCACCCACTAGTCGTGCGAGTCGTCCGCCTATAAAAGAGGCAAGAATCCAGATCGAGACCACACCGTCTTCCTCCCGCGAATATCATCGAAGCGCCTTTGACCTAAAGATCCATTCCATCATGGATCATCGACGCGGCTCTTCTTCACGCGCTCCCAGCCCACCGCCGGGGAATTGGAGGAGGTGCTCATTTTCACAACGAGCTAGTGAAGCTCCAAACGGGGATTTCTCCTCCGCCTTCATGGTCCCAATCCGGGCGGACTGGTTACTTATCAAGGTGGGAGGCAGGCGGAGGACACTCCAAGCCCCAATAAGGGGGAGCGTGTATGCTTCGTCCCCTATCTGATAAGGGGACTCGGATTCCCAATACATCCGTTCCTCGCGGGCTCCTCGGAGTTCTACGGACTCGGCTCCACCACCTCACGCCCGCCTCGCATCCTACATATCGCGGGCTACGTAGCTCTTTGTGAGCTATTCCTGGGCATTGAGCCCCATTTCACACTGTGGAAGAGGCTGTTTTGCCTCGTACCCCGTTCTCACGAGGTGTCCATATATCAAGTGGGCGGCGCCAAATATGGCGATCGCCGGATCGGATACCTATCCGGTACTCCTAAGAAGGCGTCCAAGGCGGGCCTCGAGTGGTTTTATATAGGAGACGCCCGCTACTGCACCCATCCGGATCGGCCTCCGGAGTTTAGTGCTGCTCCTTGAAGAAACGCCTCGGTGGCGCTCGGAGCCCCCGATTGGAGGAAGACAAGAGCGTCCATTACTTGATGGGCCGAATAAGATTAATTGCCCATTCTGGTTTGACCATGATCGGAGTCATGGCGACATGCATCAAGCGTGGGGTACAGCCATTGCAATACAGAGGCCACCCCATGTGGGATTTCAACGGGGAAGACGATGCCACCCGGCATGGCCGCAAAGGGCCGGATTCGTCCGAGGATCTGGTAGAGATCCTGTCCCGCCTGTACAAGGGGGAGAAGGAGGACTTCCTTCGAACAAACCCTTTGAATGGGTTTTCCACGATCAACCCTAGAGGTTGGGTAAGTGAACACCTTGAAGGGTTCAACTCATGCTTTCGAAGTTTAGGCTTCTTATATTATGTCTTCGGCGCAGGATCTACGCCAGACTGTGGAGGACATGGTGAGTCTGCTCCGCAACCCGAGGATCGAGAAGATCCTGGATCCGCCTCCAAGAGGACCGGACATCGAGGTGGAGCTGATCGACGGGTGTTTCACCAGCTCAAGATAGACAATGCTTTGGTCGCCATTACGGCGGACTACCCCGGACTAAGTACGGCTTCCCAGGTGACCACGACCGAAGTCAGGACACCATTATCTCTTCCCTGCCCATTTCTAACCTTCACGAACGATGTTATTTTGCAGGAAGAGCCTTTACGGCAGGAAGCCGAGCCCGAGCGGCAGACCAACAAAGGTCAGTCCGGACCGGCAGGCAAAAAAGGAGCGCGGTGCGGGCGGAGACGTCGCCGCAAAGGTATAGCTCAGATTTAAATTTTGAGCAACGCCCGAGGAAGCGCTGAGTGCTCATGATCTTTGTAGGAGAAAAAGCGCCACGGATGCGGGCTTAGAAGTTGCCGATCCGACCTACACGGCCAGCTCCAGCCGCCCGGAGGAGGAGGCAAGCGCAAGACGCGGGCCGGGTCCTTCTCGGCGGAGGACACCGGCAGACTATCCGCCACCAAGTCGATGTGGAGAGCGCCAGTGAACCATAGGCGCCACGGACAAGATTTCGTGAAGCGTGCTTTTCCCCGAGGCATTGGATGCCTTTAACGCGAGGGCGCGCATCTCCGTGCCGCTCAAGATGGTTTTACGAGCCACGAGCAAAGATGTAAAAGACACGGGTAAGAGAATTTCAATGGTTGTATATACCAAGAGCCCCGAGACTTAAAGTAGTTATACTAACTGATTTAAGGATCATTTGAAAACGCAGGCTCTTACCGAGAAGAACGCCCGGCTGTCTCGGAGCTGCAAGATTGCAAGGCCCAACTTGAGGTCCGCACTTTCGCCGCAGGAGGAGACGCAAAGACCCTCCCGTAACACATTTTTATTAATAAATATAAGCGCTATGCGGCATGCGCCATGAGTCTAATATTGACTTTTGTGTACCGCGGACAAGATCCGGACAGTAAGCATTGTTGCGCCAGCTAAAGGTCGGCGAGAATGTTTGAATAGGGTTCAGCAGAAAGGAACAAGCTCAGGATGCCAACGCCAAGCTCGGAGAAGAGCTGAAAGGCGTTTCGCCGAGCTGTCCGGCTCCGTTAAGGAGAATCAGCGGCTTGTCGCGGCATTTATAGTAAGTGCTTGAGCGGACTCTTTTGAAAAGAAGAGTTCGGCGAGGAAGTATTTTGACATGATTTGTCTTGTAGGTATACTCACGGGTCGCCCCGCAGAGGAGATGCCCATATCAACGGGTGATCAACTTCCGAATCTGTTGCGGCTACTCGAACGAAGTTCGGGCAGCAATGAGCGGCGCTATTAGGGCTTTATGGCCAGCCCTCACCCTACCCGAGGGCCTCGGGAGCTTGGGGAGAAGCTGCAGGAGTCTTGCAGCGCCTCCGTTTGTGGAAGATTTCGCTTGCCGTCAAGGTGCCAGGAGGCTTGGGCCATGGTGAAGACGCGGTACAAGAGGCGGATCCCAACCGTATGGGTCAAGTTTGACGGTGGGGCCCGATGGGAAGGAGATCCCGTGAGTTTAGTGTACAGCCTAGGTAGAGTTGGCTGCTAAATTTTCCCAACGGACTGTAAACTAGACAGCACGCTAGACGGGATTGAGGAGGAATACAATCAGTAAATTTGACAATGTATGTTATCCTTTAAATTGACATGTGAAATGCCTTCTAGCCGGATTGTAGATTGTTTGTCTTTGCCGACCTTTTCGCTTCAACCTCGGGACCCTAGAGTCCGGAGTGTGTCCGAATACCTCTTTGGTTGAGAAACAACCGTGGTATGCATGGAGACCAGGCGTAGGGGTCATTAGTGCTTTATCAGACAAGTGCCCAACTAGTTATGTTATATTACATGGTTAGTAAGAAACATCTTCCAGGAGAATAGTTAGATTAAGGGTTCCTTTTCTGGGAGGCATGCCCTAAAGTGCATGTCCGGACTGCAAAGAAAGCGATAAAACATCCGGGGCAGATAGATAAATAGGTAAAAGTCATCTTTTAAATCACCGATCAATATTCCCTTAAGAACGCTAGCTTCGGCTTCACCGGTCGAGGTACACATCCGGTGACCCGGCAAGAATAATCGCAGAGGTGCTCCTTTCCTCCTAGCCGAACAATCGGGAACGAGGGGTAAGCACAGAGCCAGCAACCCAGCTTGGCCAAAACTTAAGTCATATCGATGCATATAATGGCGAGTAAAAGGTACATGTGGAAGCTTGACACATGTCTTTGGTCTGAAACTCAGATAATTGAGCTTCTGTTAAAAGAAGCCCCCAGGAATAATGAGTGCGAATGGCACATCATGCGTATGCAAAAAATGCGAAGATAGGCCCGTAAGGGCTTTTTTAAAAAAAGGATAAAAAGAAACAAAAGACAGCCGAAGTGTAAAAGTTTGGACGGGGGAAGGGGACGAACTCTTAGTCCGGCGCTAGGCATAGAATCGTCGGAGGCGGGCTGCGTTCCATGGGTTCGGCTCGAGTCGGTTATCCGACGCATTTAAGTGAACGGTATGCTACGCCGGTCGGGACTTGATCAATAATGAAGGGCCCTCCCATTTGGGCTTGAGCTTGTCCTTTTCTTGTCCGCAGCGAGAACTAGTTCACCAACGTTGTAAGTCTTGGCCCGCATGCTTCTCGCTTTGATATCTTGAACTGCTGGCGATAAAATGCGGAGCGAGCCTTCGCGACGTCATGTTTTTCCTCCAATGTGTCCAAGCTGTCCTACCGATCAAGCTTGGCCTCTCTTTCCTCATACATGCGCACTCGAGGTGAGTCATGAATAATGTCACAGGGCAAGAGTGCCTTTGCGTCGTATACCATAAAAAATGGTGTGAATCCGGTAGTACGGTTAGGCGTTGTCCGCAGCCCCCAGTGTACGGAGTCGAGCTCCTCGACCCATTGTGTGTCGGATTTAGTAAGTGACCTCACTAATCTGGGTTTAATGCCGCTCATTATTAGACCATTTGCTCTTTCCACTTGACCGTTGGTTTGAGTGTGATAAACTGAAGCATAGTCGAGCTTGATGCCCATATTTTTGCACCATGACTTAACCTCATCGGCTGTGAAGTTCGTGCCGTTGTCGGTGATGATGCTGTGGGGGACTCCGTAACGGTGTACCACCCCTGATATAAAGTCTATCACAGGTCCGGACTCACTGCGTTTTGACCGGTTTGGCCTCTATCCATTTGGTGAATTTATCAACCATGACCAATAGGTACCTTTGCTTGTGGGTTCCCCCTTGAAGGGGTCCAACCATGTCAAGCCCCTGACATGAACGGCGGGTAATGGGTATGGTTTTGAGGCGGTGGGTGGCATGTGGCTCGATTAGCAAAGAGCGACAACCAACGATCATTGGACCAAGTCTGTGGCGTCTGCCCGAGCCGTCGGCCAATAAAATCTGACGGAATGCCTTTCCTACAAGGGCCGGGCTGCTGCGTGGTGTCCGCCTAGTCCGCGTGAATTTCAGCCAGGAGGTTTCGCCCTTCCTCTTCGGAGATACACCTCTCAAGGACTTGGTTGTACTTTTCTTATAAAGTTCTCCCTCATGGACCTTGTAGGCTTTTGATCGCGGACTATGCAATGGGCCTCGTTTTGGTCTTGGGAAGTTCCTGCCTAAGCAAGTAGGCTAGAAAGGTTCTGGCCCACGCGGCGATTCGCCATTATAACGTAATGAAGGTGTTATGTCGTCTGCTGAATCATCGATTGATGCGGTTTTTTCTGGTTTATCGCTACCGGGCTCCTCTTCCCATAGTACGGATGGCTTGAAGAGCCGTTCCAGGAAGATATTTGGAGGGACAGTATCACGTTTCGCACCGATGCGTTCCAGGAAATCGGCCGCATGGTTATTATCTCGGGCTATGTGATGGAATTCAAGTCCTTCAAATCGAGCTGACATTTTTAGGACAGCATTGCGATATGCTACCATTTTTGGATCCTTGGCGTCGAAGTCTCCGTTTTTTTGGGATATTGCAAGGTTTCAATCCCCGCGCACCTCTAGGCGTTGAATGCCCATGGAGACCGCCATCCGGAGACCATGTAACAAGGCCTCGTATTCGGCTGCATTGTTGGAGTCCGTGTACATTATTTGAAGTACATACTGGACTGTATCTCCGGTTGGGGACGTCAGTATGACGCCAGCCCCCAGTCCGGCCAACATTTTGGAGCCGTCGAAATGTGTAGTCCAATTGGAGTATGCGCCGTACTCTTTAGGGAGTTCGGCTTTAGTCCATTCGGCGACGAAGTCAGCCAAAACTTGTGACTTTATAGCTCGTCAAGGTTTGTAAGTTATGTCAAATGGTAAGAGCTCAATGGCCCATTTTGCAATCCTGCCCGTTGCGTCGCGGTTATTTATAATGTCATTGAGTGGTACTTCAGAGGCCACTGTTATCGAACACTCTTGAAAGTAGTGCCGGAGCTTTCGAGACGCCATGAACACCGCATATGCTATCTTCTGATAGTGCGGGTAACGGGATTTGCAGGGGGTTAACACAGTGGATACATAATACACTGGTTTTTGAAGAGGGAATTTATGCCCTTCTGTCGCTCGTTCGACGACGAGGACCGCGCTTACAACTTGATGTGTTGCTGCGATGTATAACAACATTGGTTCGCCCAGAGCGGGCGCAGCCAGGACCGGATTTGTTGCCAGTATGGCCTTTATTTCTTCGAGTCCGGCAGTGGCAGCATCCGTCCACTCAAAGTGTTCTGTGCACCTGAGGAGGCGATAAAGGGGCAACACCTTTTCTCCTAGACGGGAGATAAAGTGGCTTAAGGCTGCCACACATCCTGTTAATTTTTGAATTTGTTTGAGGTCTTTTGGAATATCCAACTGTGACAGAGCTCGGATTTTGGCCGGATTTGCTTCAATTCCTCTGCCGGATACAATGAAGCCCAGCAGCTTTCCGACTGGCGCCAAAACGCATTTTTCCGGATTCACTTGATGTCATATGCTCGAGGTTTTGAATGTGAGCCTCAAATCGTCTACTAGAGTTTCAACGTGTTTTGTTTTGATGACTCGTCGTCACGTATGCCTCGATTGTTTTGCCGATCTGGGTGGCGGACATGTTTGAATCATGCGCCGATATGTTGCGCGGCATTTTTAAGTCCGAAGGGCATCGTGTTGAAGTAGAATGGTCCATATGGAGTGATGAATGCCGTTGCGGCTTGGTGCCTTCCGCCATCTTGATTTGATGGTAACGGAGTATGCGTCTAGGAAGCACAACTAATCGTGTTCGCTATAGCATCGATAATTTGATCGATGCGGGGAGAGGAAGGATCCTTTGGGCGAGCCTTATTGAGGTCTTTAAAATCGACACGAGGCGCCAGATTTATCCTTCTTTGGTACCATCACCAGATTTGCTAGCCATCCGGATGTTTGATATCTCTAATGAATCCGGCTTCCAAGAGTTTGGCTAGCTCTTCTCCCATTGCCTGTCTTTTGGGTTGGAAAATCATCGAAGAGCCTGTTTGGTGGCTTAAATCCTTTTAGGATGTTTAGGCTGTGTTCGCCAACTGCGTGGGATTCGGGCATGTCCGAAGGATGCCGGCGAAGATATCCCAATTTTCCCGAAGGAATTCGCGATCTGGCGTCTACTTCGGGTTCAATTGTGCCCCAATGGAGGCCGTCTTTGTTGGGTCCGTTGGATGGACCGGAATTTTATCATTTAAATGCTCGCTGGTTTGAAGGAGGTGGACTTGGATCTTTTATCGAGTATCACGTCGTCCTGTTTCACCGAGAGCGCTTGTGCGGCGAGTTCTTCTCGCCGCTAAGGTTTTGGATAGTGCCTCGAGGGCTAGTGCGGCTGTCTTGTTTTCGGCGCTGAGTGCTATGTCCGGATCACTAGCGAGTGATTATTCCGCTGGGCCTGCATTTTGAGCTTCATGTACCCGTAATGAGGTCTCGCTTGAAAAATTGTGAATGCCTCTCGCCCTAATATGGCGTGATACCCGCCGCTGAACGGGCCACCGAACGTGACTTCTTCGGATCTGTAATTGTCCGGAGAGCCAACACCACATCGAGTGTGATTTTTCCTGCAGCGCGCTTCCGGCTAGGGATTATTCCTCTAAAGGTTGTGCTGCCGCTCAATATGGCTCCAATCGATTTCCATTTTTCGCAGAGTTTCCTCGTAAATGAGGTTTAGTCCACGCCGCCATCCATGAGGACTTTTGTCGCCGTCGAGCCGCCCACTATGGGACTAAGTACCGGTGCCATTGGTGCTCGTTGTTCGAATTTAGGCTCGTCCTTTGGCGTTGAAGGTAATATGTGTTACTCCATGGATTCTTTGTTGCTACTTGGTAGACTTCGCGAGTCCGGATTGTTCGCTTTCGCATATTGTTTGACGCGAAGGTCTCGAAGACTGTTGATACCGTGCTGGTATTGTTGGAGTGGTTTCCCGGATCTAGAAGTTCCTCGCCACTTTTGGCCACCTGCCGTAATATCCAACACGCTCGAAGGCTATGTGTTGGGACGGCTCCCTCTGCACTATGAAGTTTACAGGGTCCATTGAGCCATCCCTCCAGTACGGTGCCGTTTCCCTTATTGGGTTTCTGTTTTTTGTTTTTGCATCTGGGGCCCGAGTGTATGGCGCCCTTTTATCATGGATTTGGGTTTGGGGCTGGATTATCCCAAAATTGATTTTTAGTTTTCCGAAACTCTCCATCGCACAAGATTTTCGTATTATGGGCGCCAGATCGGTGAAGCGTAATTTCGCGACGATCAATGGCGTTTAGGATTCCCTTGTCCGTGCGAGTTATTGCGTAAGATTGAGATTGCGTTTTCCTCTTGGCGTCCTTTATCCTGTCCATAACCAGGAGGAATCTGGCCCAGTAATGATGTACTGTTTCTGAAGGCTCTTGCTGTATTAGAGATAGATCGCATATGTCTGGGCGGGTGGGTGGACTAAAATCTGGATTCCTGCCCATCTTGGTGCTTTCGAAGGCCGAGGGTTTCAATTTGGAAGCTTGGTTTCTTTGGACACAATCCAGAGAGTCAAGGCGATGCATGATTTTAAGTTCAATGCTCGATCGAAGTCCGTCCCTCCGCGGGAATCCGGCATGGAGGATTCGGGAACCGGACGCGAATAGTTCTCATCAGCAAAGAATTGCCGCATCGCTCCTCTACCATCGCGACGTGGTGGCTGGCCCGGGAGAGTTAATCTCTCGGATCGGTTTTAAGCCCAATCTGGTTGTAGTCCGTGGCGACTCCCGAGGCGCGCGATCAATAGCTCGTTAACAGATGAGAGCTCTATTGGATCCAACTGTTCGGCAGCTTTAGGGCTGACGCAAAGATTGTTTCCGACGACTAGAGAAGTCATTGCCAAAGCGGCGGCCGGACAGGCGGTCATGAGAAAACCACCACGCCGGATAGTTTGGCCGGCGGCCAAGGCCCCTCCGGCGAAAACACCGTCTTCGAAGACGGGTGGAGGCATCCGCTCTATCGGTGATGACACAGAGGAACTCTCAATGAAAGCACCAATGTCGGTGTCAAAACCGGCGGATCTCGGGTAGGGGGTCCCGAACTGTGCGTCTAGGCGGATGGTAACAGGAGACGAGGGACACGATTTTTACCAGTGTTGGGCCCTCTCGATGGAGGTAAAACCCTACGTCCTGCTTGATTAATATTGATGATATGGGTAGTACAAGAGTGGATCTACCACGAGATCAAGGAGGCTAAACCCTAGAAGCTAGCCTACGGACTAAAGCCCTCCGGTTTATATAGACATCGGAGGAGGCTAGGGTTACACAGAGTCGGCTACAATGGTAGGAGATCTACATATCCGTATTGCCAAGCTTGCCTTCCACGCCAAGGGAAGTCCCATCCGGACACGAGCCGGAGTCTTCAATCTTCTATCTTCGTAGTCTTGGAGTCCGGCGGATAATGATAGTCCGGCTGTCCGGACACCCCCTAGTCCAGGACTCCCTCAACCCGTTAGGCCCTAAAGAAAATCGGCCCAACAACGTCATGTGGGCCGTCGAATATAACACCAGTCCATTTCACTTTCGGCTCATGTATGGCCCACGACGTCTTTCGGCCCATATGAGGCCTTCGTATCTTTCGGCCCTTTACAGGCCCGCGGTGACTCTAGCCCATAATGAATAGTAATTTTCTTTGTACCCGTTAATGGCCCGTGATTTACAGGGGCCGTTTCCAGCCTGTGTTAGCTTTCGACCTATTGAGGGCCCATACGTTCTTGGGCTCCTTTTTGGCCCTCGATTACTTCCGGCCTGTTACTGGCCTGTTCCCCTAATGGGCCAAATTCGGCCCATGGCAAGAGTTAGCCCGTTACTGGCTTGTTCCCCTAATGGGCCAAATTCGGCCCATGGCAAGAGTCGGCCCGTTACTGTCCTGTTACCCTAATGGGCCAAATTCGGCCCATGGCAAGAGTCGGCCCGTTTCTAGCCTGTTAACCCGTTGCGCCGTTTCCAGCCCATCCTATATTCTGGCCCATTAACGACCCGTTATGCCTATGACAGAATTAAGCCTTTGCTGTCCTATGGCATGTTAACGGCTCGTTATCATGCTGGGCCGATACCAATTACGCCCGATTACGGCCCATGTAGACCCATTTATCCGATGGCCCGAGGCCCACCGATTACAGGCACATTTATCGACGGCCCGTAGGAGACCCATGGATCCTACGACCCGTATATGACCCATGGTAGTTGCGGCCACTAGCAAACCAGGGAAAAAGAAGACTAGGAAATAAATAAGGCTGAAACTAATGCTAGGCTATTAAGGCGATTGCATAGATTACATCCACTCGGCATCAAAGATCGCCACGAGTGCAAATATAGGGAACACCCTACTGTTGGGGAACGTAGTAATTTCAAAAATTTTCCTACGCACACGCAAGATCATGGTGATGAATAGCAACGAGAGGGGAGAGTGTTGTCCACGTACCCTCGTGAGACCAAGCGGAAGCAATCCTGGCGTAGAGGAAGTAGTCGACGTTCTCCTCGCGATCCGACCGATCGGCGCGTTACTCGGCGCCCGAGTTCTTGACACGTACAGCTCGATGGCGTCCCTCGTACTCGATCCAGCCGAGTGTCGAGGGAGAGTTTCGTCGACGACGGCGTGGCGGCGATCTTGATGTTTCACCGCGCAGGCTTCGCCTAAGCTTGACAGTATGACCGAGGTGGAATATGGTGGAGGGGCACCGACACGGCTAAGGGCGATCCGTAGATCAAACTTGTGTGTCCTAGGGTGCCCCCTGCCCCGTATATAAAGGAGCAGGGGAGGGGCGGCCGGCCAAGGGAGGCGCTGCCAGGAGTCCTACTCCCTCGGGAGTAGGATTCCCCTCAATCCTAGTTGGAATAGGATTCACCGGAGGGGAAAGAGAGAGAGGGGCGGCCCCTTTCCTAGTCCTAGTAGGACTAGGGGAGGGGAGGCACGCGCCACCTAGGGCTGGCCCTTTCTCCTTTCCACCAAGGCCCACTATGGCCCATTTACCTCCGGGGTTCCAGTAACCTCCCAGATTCTCGTAAATTCTGTTTTCACCGGAACCATTCGAACTCCAAACATAGGCTTCCAATATATCAATCTTTATGTCTCGACCATTTCGAGACTCCTCGTCATGTCCGTGATCACATCAGGGACTCGAACTTCTTCGGTACATCAAAATACATAAACTCATAATAAGCATCATCGAAACCTTAAGCGCACGGACCCTACGGTTCGAGAACAATGTAGACATGACCTAGAACTATTCTCGGTCAATAACCAACAGCGAGACCTGGATGCCCATATTGGTTCCTACATATTCTACGAAGATCTTTATCGGTCAGACCGCATAACAACATACGTTGTTCCCTTTGTCATCGGTATGTTACTTGCCCGAGATTCGATCGTCGGTATCAATACCTAGTTCAATCTAGATTACGGCATACTCGTTCAGTAATACATCATCTCACAGCTAACTCATTAGTTGTAATGCTTGCAAGGCTTGATGATGTGTATTACCGAGAGGGCCCAGAGATACCTCTCCGACAATCGGAGTGACAAAACCTAATCTCGAAATCGCCAACCCAACATACGCCTTTGGAGACACTGTAGTACTCCTTTATAATCACCCGATTACGTTGTGACGTTTGGTAGCACCAAAGTGTTCCTCCGTTAAACGGAGTTGCATAATCTCATAGTTACGGGAACATGTATAAGTCATGGATAAAAGCAAGTAGTAACATACTCAACGATCGTGTGCTAAGCTAATGGAATGGGTCATGTCAATCAGATCATTCTACTAATGATGTGACCTTGTTAATCAAATAACAACTCTTTGTTCATGGTTAGGAAACATAACCATCTTTGATTAACAAGCTAGTCTAGTAGAGGCATACTAGTGACATGTTGTTTGTTTATTCATTCACACATGTATCATGTTTCCGGTTAATACAATTCTAGCATGAATGATAAACATTTATCATGAAATAAGGAAATAAATAATAACTTTATTATTGCCTCTAGGGCATATTTCCTTCACCTACACTATACAAAAATGGCTTGCTGTGGTGGCTGCACGTTAAGAATAAATTTTGTAGCGCGCCAAAACCAATTACACATATATAACAAAAGGAAGGTTGGCATAAAACTTAACAATCTAGCAGATAAATGCACCACCAGAAGTTCAGAAGCTCAGTTCATTTGACCTGACTGTTACGTTTTCATGTTGTATTGTCCGATGGAGCACCATAACCCTCGCCTTCATTTCCCCTAGGCTCTTGAACAACATAGCAAATGTCTGATAGTCTGGTTTCAAAACCATGCATATCTTGACGACATTCAGCAATGTTTCTCCTTGTTTCACAAAGGGTCTCTATTAGGGAATGTACTCGTGTCTGGAGCGCAGATACAACATTGCTTTGAGCTTGCATATCTTGATCATGACGCAGTTTGGACGATATTGCCTTAACAACCAACCCAGTATTACGCAGGAACGTGCTTTTGGCACTATTAGTGGATAGGTACTGACCCACTGCAGCAAGAGCTAACATTGCGGTTATAGTTGCGTCGCCACCTTCAGAAGGTGGCGGTTCCACCATTTTTTCCATAGCTCGCTGAAAAGTTGAGGTTTTACATTAGTACCAGAACAGAAGATATTAAGGAGGCAGCAAAACCAAACGAAATAGCTTTGGTCTATATACATAACTTATTCTGGTGAACCCATGTAAAATATTAGTTGTATTTTAATTCAAAGTACATAATAAAACTAGGTTCCAAACATATGACCATGTACCATCGCTAATGTATTGTCTATTTCTTTAGATTGTATTGAGGGTTAAGGATAAAGAGACGAAGTTTATAATACGGTAAGCATAGTATGACATCATTCATATCACAAAACAACTGAGAACAGACAAACAGGCAATTGTAATGTTGTGTGGGCAAGTCCAGCACGGAACTAGATTATGGGTCAAGATCAAAGGAACATCACTCCTCTCTTTTAAACCTTGTAAGGTGCAATGATACGCTAAGAGAATTGTGTATAAAATTGAAAAGAGTAATAGACATTGTCTACAAACCATGCGGTTCAAGGCACAAGTCAGAGTAAGTAGTAGTTAAAAGGCATGAGGATTAAGGACTTACAACAGCGGCTTTGGTGGTGTAGTCATGCCCTTCTTCTTCTGGTGTAGCAGGTCCTTGAAGATTTCCACAACATTTGGTTCAGGTACTTTTTGGTCCTTGCGGGCTTTCCTCTGCATTTCGAACAAGTCAACATAGATTTGATAATATGGTACAACGAAAAGAGTGAAACAGTAGCTAATTACAAGAGCCTCACAGTGTGCAATATAGCTACGAGATCCTGTCGTCTGTTGGAATTTCACTTTCATACGGTTGGCCTTGTTCTTTGAACAGTTCACCTACAAGAAGATAGATTTGTGTGGCACATGCGTAAATAGGACTTCAACATGTGATCTGATCACATATATATAATGTACTTGATACTTCGGATCAGACCAGTGTTTAACAAGGCCCCTCCAGTCTTCATCCGATATATTTTCCACTGGAGATGTTTGGGAAAGTTCACTGTTAGCCTTGCTTTCAAAGTGAGTTTTCCTCAAGTTATACCGATCTTGTCATGAGCGGACTTGAAACCATGGGTGCAAGCTTGCAGTTGCATCATCTTGGCTATCCAACTTGAACCTCATCTGTTGAAGAGTCTCATTATCAGCAACCTAGAAAGTATGGGACAGAGCAAGATGATATTACTAGTTTCCATACATAACCATACTTACAGATAAATGGTCGAGGAAGGTGTTGAACTGGGTTTCGTCTTTGTCATTCCTGTACTGAATCCATGTTGGGAGGATAAACACATGACACCTAACGGCGACCGCTGCCTCTGATACTAACTTGGCTGACTCTGTAGCATCACGTGGCCTTTTTAAAACGGATCTCCATTCTTCCTCCTCTAGATTTAGTTAACCTATCGAGCATTATCCCGGATGTTTGTTTCCTCTTGCGCCTAGGTGCTAGTCCAACAACGAACATGGGAAGTGTTAGTGTACATCAAGCTGTGAGACTACATATAAAGAAGCATGCAACTGTAACTTGACTCCAGCAACTACCTTCTTGCTGTTGAAGCTCACAAGGTTCATCTGATATTTCCAACTTGTCTTGTGTCCAGAGTGCTTGGGAAGTAGTGTCAGGTGGCAAGGGAGCTTGGGAACGTGCTGCTAGCTCAGTTGACGCACGAGTAAGTCGTGTAGCTGGTAGTACTATGGTAGGTGTTGCAAGAACTAGGGATGTCTCTATTTGTTAGGTGGCAGCTATTTGTTTCTGTTTGGCTTTTTTTGCAACTCGTGTAGCATGGGATGCCGTGTTTGTAGAATTTTCCGCTGGACTTTGACCTTCTATTGCACCATCAGTACCAGCAGAATCTGCAGGATTCATCCGCTTCTCATTCTCTGCGATTCTGTGTTTCTTCCTCTTTCTCTGTGCCATGTTAAGTCAAGCCGACAAGAAAAACGAATAACAATTTAGTTCTTCAAAACAAATTGATGCGTGATGCAAACAAACTGAACTTTGATGTTAGACAACCACATGATAGGAGGATGTAATATGTATGAAAAACAGGACGAAAGAGATAACCAAAACTATGATGTGTAAACTAAGAAGAAGACATTTCACCAAATTAGAAGCAATGCAATGGAAGGTAGACACCATATGAAATATGCCACAAATATCGCTCTGCCAAGTTAACAGTGTCTCATCATAAATGGCGTTTAAACAAATGTGAAGCAGTACAAGAAATAAATCATATGCAAGATGCAAACAACATCACACTACCATGTTAGAGGCCTCTCGTCATTAGTGCCATTGCATATTCAAAACATTGCATATTCACAGCTTATGATGTGTAAACTAAGGAGAAGGCATGTCAACAAATTAGAAGCAATGAAAGCTAGACACCATATGAAAGATGCAACGAATATCACTCTACCAAGTTAAAACTGTCTCGTCATAAGTGCCATTTCAACAAATTAGTAGTACAAGCTAGAAAAGAATGTGAGATGTAACCTATATCACACTCCGAAGTCAAACGTGTCTTATGATAAGTGATTGTTGTAGGTTACACAACAATAGTAATTTGATGTAAGAACATGGTGTGATAGACAGATATTGTATGTCCTAGAAACAGGAACACGTGTCTTATTCAAGTATAATGTGTAAAGTAAGCAGATGGAATTCAACAAAATTAGAAGCAATACAAGCTAGACATCACACATAACATGCAACCACATATAACGATTGCCAAGTTAGAGGGAGCACGGTGATCTTTGCACTAGGGAGACGTGCTCATCATAAGAACAACTTTGTTGAGTATCTATGCATGTGTTGTCTTGGAAATCATCTTGGGGGTGTGGAGGAGTAGAAACTATAGAGGCCCTCCGTTTGGAAGGAGCACCTTTATCCGCTGCCTTGCTAACTTCCTTCGGCTTTATTGATTTTGAATTGTCAAGTAAAGCCGACAAGAAAAAGCAATAAAATTCTCTCTTCAGAACTCATTCATGCATGATACTGACGATCTCTACTTTGATGTAGGGCAAACACATGATACCAGGATGGAATATGTACGAAAAACAGGACGACATGGCATGTTCACAACTGTTTGTGTAAACTAAGCAGAAACCATTCCAACAAATAAGAAGCAATACAGGCTAGACACCACATGAAAGATGCAACCAATATGACTCTGCCAAGTTAAAAGCGTCCCATCATAAATGGAATTTCAACAAATTAGAAGTAGCGCATGCTATAAATCATATGAAAGATGCAACTAATATCGCACTGCATATAGTAAAGGTGTCTCGTCATATTGATTGATGCGGGATACAAAAAAACAATAGTTTTATGTAAGGACATGCTTAATAGGCAGATGTACTATGTACTAAATACAGGAAGGCATGTCACATTAACAGGTATAATGTATAAGCTAAGAAGACTAGCACATGCAGTTTAACCAGATTGGAATAATTACAATCTAGACACCATATGCAACATGCAACCACATATCATGCTGCCAAGTTAGAGCAAGCACTGCGATGCTAGTGTAGGAAATCTTGTAATCAACTACGAGAGTATGTTCACTATCTTCATCTAGCATTTACATTTCTTGAGAATCATGTCGGAGGCTAACGCTGCATTCTTTAAATGAGGAGTAGTCCCCTTGCCTGCCTGCCTCGTCATAAGTGATTGATGAGGGATACACAAGAACATTAGTTTGATGTAAGAACATGGTTAATACACAGGTGTACTAGTATGTACCAAAAACAGAAAGGCATGTCATATTCAAAGGTATAATGTGTAAGCTAAGCAGATGCAATTTAACCAAATTGGAAGCAACACAAGCTAGACATCCGGCTAGAGTGGTGAGCATGATCATCTAGACCTAAGAGCCTGGTGGGAGGCGGGCTGCTTCGCCACCATCGCAGCATTTTAGTTGGCTTCCAGGTGATGCCTATCATTGCTGGGCTTGTCACTGGCTCGGCCAGTGCCCTAACTAGATATTTGTCTTCTGGTGCTTATGGGATGGTGGTTCATTTAAAAAAATATCTTTCCTTATCTTACCGACTTCGGCCTTTCGAATACAAGCTTGACACCATATGGAACATGCAACCACATATGACACCGTGAAGTTAAAGCAAGCACCTGGGATGGTGGTTCATTGCGAGCCAGGTCATCAACTCCAGAGCTACATTTACCGTCTCCATCTGCTGACACTGCACCCTTTATAGCGCTGTAACGTGTCTTGCCTACCCGCATACGAAGCTGGAGCGACTTCTCTCTTTTTTTTGGCTTCTCTCATGGCAGGAGAGTCTGAAATACCCTTGCATAAAAACACAATAGTGAGAGTATGGGTGAAGTGTGTGCAGAACTAGTGCACTGTAAAAGTAGCAGATAGTAGGTGGATGAAAAATAAATGACAGGAGACATATGATAGCTCTACAACATTGCATGGCAAACAAAATTAGATTCTACTCCGTATGATTTTGTAATATATGAGCATAGGAAATGCAGGTACTCCTCCAGCACACCACCACATGTGGTCATATCTAAGATAACAGTCGACTGAAAATAAATAGGTCAATCGATTTTTTTTAATGAACCGTCCGATCTATAAGGAACGGGCAGATGGCCTTCGTCTACCTCCTGCTAGTCACTGTTGACGATCTTTCTCGAACCGCCAGCGACCACCGGCCCAGACCCCTGCCTCCGCCGCCCGGCCCTCCCATTGACCTCACACCACCGCCATGCTTGGCAGCGCCCCCAGGCCATCCCTTTAATCCCGGCCGACCTCCAGATCGGGCGCCAGTAGCTCTAGGCCGCACACACCCCTAAGATAAACACCAAGGTGCTGCTTCCCCGGTGTAATAGGCGTACTAGCGCCTGTTATGCTGGGGAATGCTTCCGTTAATTGGGAATCAACTGGCCATAAATTGAAATTCAGGGGGGCGACGAACCTCTAGCTAAGGTGAAATAGTATATGAGGAGAAACCTTGTGCATCGCGAGTTACTAGGAACATCTAGTATCAAGAAGAAGCGGTCAACTAGTGTCTTCTGTGGGATGAATACCGTGCAAGCAGAGACGTAAGATTTGCACGAATAAGGGAAGAGGAGTACCTTTTTCGGTTGCCGGTGTGGTCACCTACACATGTCGCGCCGATCTTCTTCTTTTTACCGGGGAAACCGATGTTCTGGGGGTGCAGGCTTGGACGAACCCATGGCAAAATTGTTGATTGTGTTGCCGTGGCCGTATGTCAGCGGAGGGGAAGCAGATCCGAGGCGGCAAAGGACGGCGTAGCAGGAACAGCTCCGGTGCGGTGGAGGGTGGCGAAGTTGGAGCGGCAGCGGTGAGGCGCAGGACGGCGTGGTTGAACTGGCTCGGGTACGGATGGCTCGGCCTCAGCTTCAACTACTAGCCATGGAGGGCGTTGCGGTTGAGGTTGCGGTGGACAACGACGTTAGGGTATCGGCTCCGGCGTGATGGAGGAGGGCGGCGGTTGATGGGTGGGATGGGGTGGCGGATGGAGGATGCCGGGGTTTTGTGACTGGTGGAGAGGTAGTTTTGGCGCCCATGGAGTGCGAATGGGAAATCAGACGGGTGGGGGGGAACCATGTTTCGGTCTGGGATGCGCTTGTTTTTGGCTTTTTTGAACAGAAGATGGGACGCGCTTGTTTGAAATTTGGGGAAAGTACAAACTTTGCCCCCCTCTTAAATTCGGACCTACTGCGGGTCGGGGTAGGATGGTAATCCCAGGTGTCCCAAATAGTGGGCGGGAGCGATTTCGGCCGCGAGCATGTGTGCTTAGGCGGGTCGGGGGTATGAATGTTTTTCGGAGGCGGTTGCGTGGCGTCTAGATGAAGCTACAAACCAACCCCGGTTTAGACCTTTGGATGTCGGGCCGGTAGGTTTCACGGGTCAGAGTTATTAGAAAAGTAATTTCCTTGTACTACCAAACATTGGTCTCACGCGATTTCGGGCGAGTAGAGGCTCTTTTGGCGGTTCGTTCGAAATTTTGAAACACAAGCATTCGCGTTTAGAGTACTCTTGAACTATGAGGATTGACCTAAATAGACAACGTTATATTTGACCTTGTATGTTTGAAAACCTCATTAAATTATCCGCTTCTTTTTGAAATTTTAACACATGAAATGCCTATAACTATGATTATTTTGGAATGGAGGAGCTAAATTTGAATCTATTGTGTACACGACTACATATGCTATTATGTACAAAATCAGAGCAAAGATTGGTGGCCCCATAATTTAGGTATGGTTTACAAATGCCATGATATCAAATTCAAATAATTGAATGGACTTCATGTTGAATTCGATTTTTTAAACCACCTTAAGTTGAATTCAAATGCATGCTAGTTCATATGTAGCTATTTATAATGTCCATTGTGTAACTTTCGTATGTATAATGTGCTTTACACACACAACATGAACTATACTCACGTTTATATTCGATTGCTAAAGCGATGCATTGTCTGGAGTTCAAAATACTAACTATGTGGATCAATTGTGTTGAATAATAACATAGACATGCTCAAATTCGATAGAATCTAGATGTACGATGGATCAATGACCGCTCTTACGTGAATTGCAAATATCATGATCCCATCCTAATATTTGGATACAATTTATATCTTTAATCAATGTGTAGAGCAGTCCTTTACGTGTAGTTTCACTCTCCATCGGTGGTCTCTCACACATGCTCACACACTCTCTCCCGAGGTGTCTTTCTCACACACATGCTCTAGATATAACCCTCCCTCCCTCTCGTAACCATTTACAACTGTTTTCGCTAACCTTTATCATAAGCACTCTTCCTCTCGCAAACATACACACGCACATTCCTCATCGACCCTTTCTATATACATGGACCTGCCTACGTGTCTCATGTATGCACGTTATCTTTACGCCTATCTCTCATGCATTGTCTCACACCTCTCTTCCTAATCGACGAGTATGATTCTAGCAGAGCATTCTGTAGGATGCCCCTTAAAGTTAGGTTGGATGAATGGTAATATCAGAGATAAAGGGGTTACCTTAGTTCGAGAACCTAGGGTTACAAATCCTAGACGACTTTGTTAGTGTACACAGAGTCCTTCACAATTCTGCTATCTTTGTCTTGTACGACTAGTCATCCATGGGTCTTCCTAAATGCGTCACAGGCCAACCAATGTGGCGCAGGACGGAACCGAACGAAGGGCCTCACCTCGACCCACCGGACCTCACGCGGTGACACACCCTCTGCCCCCACGTCTCATTATCTTCTCACACCCACACATACCAACACAAACACCACACACACAGAAAATTTCTCCTGGTGCCTCTATTCCCTCCCCCCTTGCATATACACACTCAAGGGAATGGGATCTCTTGTCGTGACATCATATTCGTCTCTCTCTCTCTCTCTAGACCACTCTCATTTCTCGTGCTATCTCTCCCACGTCCCCCCGTCGGCCCCTCTATCCATGCATCTCTCGAATACGTAATACACACACATACCTCTCTAGGCCCCGCCAAATGCATCAACTACACATTCACACATGTTACATCACGTACCCCATTGATCTAAAAGCCCTCTCTTCATGTTTATTTAGCATACAACATTCCTTTTGAATAAAGTGTGGCCAAAAATTATTTTAGAGTTTCTACATATATACAACATTACAAAGTTATATGGAGAGTCTGAACACTAATTTGCATTGCATGGTGCCCAGAATGATATTTATTCCGCACTGTGAATTTTTATATTTTTATACTATATACAAAGTTAGTCATAATAAAGAGAAACGAAGAGCATCTCTCTCTCCATCGCATACCCCCCCTGTACGCCCCTTTCACGTATGCACACAAAACTATCTCCAGGTCCTGTAAAAGTAAGCCCCCAGAAAATTCACGCATGTTTCATCTTTCTCTCGCGATATATGCAATGATGATCATTGTGTATTTGAGCGAAAGCACGATACGTACATTGGACTTCAGAATCCACTCATTACGGTCACCATTTACGTTTAGTGGTTATTATACAATCATGGGCTCACCGTACAACTCTGTATTTGCTCATGACATGACAAGTTGACCAGTTAAATGCTCCACGTGGCACCTCTAGTGTTGCATCAAATTATCTCACTACCATCGTGCCCACCTGTCGACTTGTATCTACTCTACATCTACACTCTTATAAAATACATAAAACATACTCTTATAAAAACAGAGTTGGTGATGATGGTGTGCCTGCCATCCTGCAATATAGGCCGTCCGATTTATATCTGACAGATAGGAAAGAAACTATGGCAATTTTGCAAAAAGGTACCCACACACCTCTCCACATTTGCAAATAAGGCCTTCCCTCGTTCATCCTTTTCTCTCACAAGATAAACAAGTCATACAAATGCATCTTGATGTTACGTGCAACGCACGGGCATCTTGCTAGGAAGAATGAAAACAAACGAAAAAAATATATTTGGACGATGGTTCAAAGTCATGACCGCGGGCACAACGGACAAGGTGGCCTTGTATTGGTATGCTGGGCCGTCTGTTTTAACACACAGGAGCTGGTGTGGTGATTATACACACACGCACGCATGCACACGAACTGCATCCATGCAACACTCACACAAACACATGCACCCACGCACGCACGCAACACTCACATGTACACATGCAGCCACACACACACGCAACACTCACACACACACACGCACGCATGCATGCACACACCAGTACACCACACGACCAACACACACTCTCACGCTCAAGTGCTCAACCTACACGTGCATGCGCACACATCAGGCCACAGCAGACACATACACAACCGGTGATTCCCTTTGCAGGTTGGAGCCTTGTCGTGCCTGCGTAAATTTGTGTTTATGTAACCTTTTCCTATGTGAACTGACAGGTGGGACCCACAAGGAATGTGGTCAATTTAACTAGTCAAACATGGCGCCACGCAGACTATTTGGCCGGTCAACAGAGTGCAATCCGATGCTGAACTATGAGCAAGTGACCGTATAATCACCGCAAAACATATATAGTGACCGTAATCAGCTTATTCTGAAGTTCGGTGACCGTATTACGCTTTTCTCTCTGTAGGCCCTCCAAAACTACATCTCTACACGTTCTCGCATGTTACATCTAACAACTATGCAATACATCACTACTACTACACTCTAACACAATAAATCATATGTGTTTTTAGTTTTACTAGATATCATATTGTTACTTATAATTATTCAGTTTGCATACATTAAAATTGCCTTTGAAATGTATGGCCAGTATCATCTACCGCGCGGGAAAAATCCCGCCCTTTCCTATTTAATCGTGTTTGTATCGATGGATCGTGCGAAACAACAAAACTATAGTACTATCTGATACAAGTGACGATTCCTTTGGGCGTCGTGTCGTCTCTCCTCCATCGTAAGAGTGGGCGCTTGCTTTCATAAATCTTCTAGTCCCTTTCACGACATGTGGGACATCAAGCTACGGGTCCACGTGCCATACCGGAATCTGATGTAAAGCAGCGGGGTGAAGCACCCCAGTCATGGCGCCAGCGTAGTAATGAGCAATGAGGCGTCAAATCACAAAGCTGCACCTTTCCCGCAGTTAAGTTGGAGGGATGAAGTAATAATGCTAAAAAAATAAGTTGGAGGGACGAAGCAACCATCATTTCACTCGTTGCTGAATCTGTTTCTCCCTCATATTCTTCAACTTAACCACGTGTTGCTTCTGCCGTTGTTCTGCCTCATGTGGGACACGGATCGGCTTGGTAAAGCACTGACACGTGGAACCGCATGTTAGCAAACCGCCAGGACAACGTCCTCCGAAAATAAGAAGCCGAGCCTTACAAAGGGCTACGTAGCTGCTACGTATACTTTCCATCTAATCTATATATGCCCCCCTGATTTTCAGGTGGGGTGGGCCTAATCCTCTCCTTTAATCCAATCAAATAGTCCCACATCACATCAGTTTGTAACTTTATGTAAACCATTACGTGTATGTAGCATTGCTCAAATAAGAAACCTCCCCCGCCATTCGCGCGGCAAAATCACCTCCTTTTTACTAATCTTGATTCTATAACTTTTTAGATCAATATAATTGAGATTTGTATAGATAGCACACATGAGCAAAACCAAGTGGTACGGTTAAGGGCATCCACAATGTGTAGCCAAATGTGAAAATAGCTTTTGGCATCGTGGGAACCACTGTGGACGCTGTTGCCAAAGCCAAAAATATGGAACCGAAGCCCCCTGATTGATTGATTGAAGGAATAGAAAAATGCAACGTCTCTCCTCTTTCTCCCATGCTTGGATGCATGTAGTATAGTATAGAGCACAGAGTCTACTCCCCTGTCCCTTCTATCATAAATCACAAAGCAGTGAGGCGTCAAATCACAAAAGCACGGACGAAGCAACCATCATTTCACTCTTCGCTGACTCCGCTTCTCCATCGTCTTCTTCGAGAAACCATCTCACCGCACTAGTACTCTTAGTAGTACTAGTAAAGGACTTCCTGGATGCAAATAAGGCGGTTGTCTCGGCTTGCTGGCGGCACTTGCGAACTACTTACCGTGGTCTCCCTCAATGGTGTACTGTCGAACGCACTTCGCCAAACCACAAAAAAAAAAAGATATCGTCAACGTCACCCAATGGGGAAGGAAGTCAAATATAGTTACTACCTCCATTTTTTTGTACACAAGGCCAGTATATCAAAATTACAATTTGCAAAGGGCCACTAACACTAATCGAGGCAAAATTGATGGGGTTAGCAACCAAGGACATTAATATCCCCTGCATGCATGCGGAAGTGAAAAGGTTGGTTTGCATGGCACTGCCTTAATCAAGCGATGAGGAGTGAGATGGTTAGCTCTTTGGTCTTTGGAGAAAAAAATACGCATTAATTAACACGTGAAACGAGGATTTGTATCGATTAAATCCCGCGAAAGAAAACCCCGCCTTTCTTTTTTAACACTAGTACTCCTAGTACGTATGCACTTATCCTGTTTGGGTCTAGGCCTTGCATTGCAAAACTTCGCCACACATTTTTGCCAAGCTTGCCTAAAGTTTTCAAAATCAGAAGGAGGTACACTTGCGCATGGCTGTCGCGGTCGCACCGCACCCTCACACGGTCGCTCCTGCACGCCGCAAACCCAACCAAGGGAATTCACCCTCACTAACACGTGCTATCGCATGTGAACAAACCAAACTCAGCCATCCTATCGCTGACACATAATTTTCGTTCATAGAGTATGTTTATCCTACTGCATGTTGGGGAGTATCCGTACGGCCCGTGCGGTGGTCTGTTGGGGAAGAAGAAGAGGTGAGGAAGAAGGAAAGAAGGGTTAGGAGACATAGGATATTCATCCAGCCGCCTGAAATGGTAGACTGACCCAAGTCAGGCGACTTGCATAACAAATATATGTTTTTACACAGCAAAAGATCCATAAAAACAACAACATAAAGAAAAACTATCACTGCTCGCGGAAAGAGACGGCCTCGTCGTCTTTGGCTGCCGGCGCGAACCAGCCGTCGCTGCCGACGTGTGTCTCCGCACCATGGTTGTCCTCGGCCTCTAGCTACTCATTCAAGTGGAGCATGCGGGCGCTTTGCACGGACGAGAGCACAACCCGGTTCAAGTCGAGGGCGTCCGGTTCGCTGCGGGAGGCCTCGATGGCAGCGGCATCCAGCGCTCGCGTCGAGTCGAGCCTCCGCCGCCGGTTCAAGTCCGGGCGTCGGTTCCGCCTCTGAGGCGTCGATGAGAGCGGCATCCGCACGCTCTGCGTCGAGTCGAGCCTCTGCCGCCCGGTTCATGTCCAGGACATCCAGTTCCGCCTGCTGGAGGGCCTCGATGGCAGCGGCATCCGCGCGCTCCACCTCAAGTTGAGCCTCCGCCACCCAGTTCACATCCACGACATCCGGTTCCGCCTGCAGGAGAGCCTCGATGGCAGCGGCATGCGCGCACTCTGTGTCGAGTTGAGCCTCTGCCTCCCGGTCCTCCTTTAGTATCGCCATGTTGAACCGCTGGTCCACCTACACCATGGGGGACTCGGACGCCGGCACGAAGTCGACGTCCATCGTCTCGTACCCATCGGGGGCCTTCTGCACCGCGACCTCCGCCATGAACATTGGATCGACTTCTCCTCCTCGTAGCTTGGCTCCAGAGAACTCGGGGATTGGCCCGCCGCAAAGCGAGCTTGGGAACGGAGGTCTGTGGTGCCGATCGCCACCGCGATTTCTGCGCGGCACTCCGGCGTCAGCATCTTGTAGTAAGTGATCTTGCAGCGCACCATGGCTTTCTGGCGAACTAGGGGACGCTTGATGCGGGCTAGGGGGTCGAAAGGTGGGGGAATGGGCTGGAGATTTGTTGTGGTATTAGGGCAGTGGCTGGCGTAGGCCGAGCAGCGAAGGTTCTGGTGTGAATAGTGGTTCCAGTGACAACCGGTCAATCGGTTTTGACTGTACATTGCTCTTGTCGTGTTCACGTTGCAGGCCGGCACGCTGGACCCTCCACGTCGCTCACCGAATGGAATGCGCTTCGTCTTGCGTTTTCGCTCGCTTGTGGGACCGCAGTTGAGAGCAAACCAACGTCCTCCCCCGCCCGCGTCATTTATTATACCACCACTCCCTCTGTTTTATGCGGACTAAATAAAAACAGAGGGAGTATACTACGGATGAGGATCCTCGACATGGCGAACCCATTGAGTAAGCGACATGCGGGGCCTAGCAAGCATGGGGTCCGCCGATGAAGTGACGAAAGGGAGGGTAAGGCAGGGATACCTACGTCCAAAGGATCCACTTCCACTATACTACTTTGACCAAATGTTAGAGTAATAATATATTACATGCAACTTACACAAATGTTAGAGTAATAATATATAACATGCAACTTACACAGGGTCTAATGCGTTTTTCGAGGCTAACTTTAACCAAATATTAGAGTAATAATATATGACATGCAACTTACACAAAGCATACGATCAAATTCGTATGTGAAAGGAGTTTCCAATGATATAATTTTCACATTATACATCTCATGTACTATTAATCTTGTCAATAGTCAAATTGGAAACCATCTCGAGTACAAATCTAGGAGTACGTATGAATCTAACAATATTGATTGGGCGTTGTTGAATGTTGATACCTTTCTGATCAAAGTGGAGATACTTTGACTACACATAAAACTTATATGTAAACTAGAAAGGACAGGAGGGAGTATATTGTATGTTCAAAAACGAAACGAACATTGAATACCCTTTATATATGATTTGCGGATGCTATGATCACCAGTTCAAAATTTTAATACGCCTGAGGTATCACGTGCCCCCACTCGTTCCCTCTCGATTTCATCTCGGGGTCCGGAGATCTATTGAAAGAGGACTAGGGTGGGTACATGCGAATGATACTCGGCGGAATGTTCAAATGAGGCATGCGGAAGGGATGGACTCGACTGGAGGGCGACATGATCGATGGAGAAGAGGGTTGGAGAGGAATGAGAAATAAGCAAATGCCACATGATTATACTTGAACGACTCAAATAAACAATAAGTTGTCTCGCTTGGCCTACATAGTGAAAGGCCTAATGCGCAACGTGGAGCACTGATGCTCGAATATGGCCGGGAAAACAGGGAAACCGACATGTGGGGCACACCCATCGGGACGACGTAGCGCAGACTAGTCCAATGGAGGAGCTAGCCCACGACCTCCTCGCCACCGACAACCGTTCATGTGGGTCGTTGGGACCAACAACGGGGCGTACCTCCTGCACCGCCTCTGGACACGGCGACCGCGGTGAGCGACACACTCATATCGTTGCTAGACACGGTCAGTTTCAGTGTGCCGAGGGTGGCGTTAGTGCTGTGGCACGACCAACGGTATGTTTGGTTTGTGCCCAAGGTTGCCCCATCAAAGCATTGGGTAGCCAAAATTTTGGTTGAGGTATTGGTTGCCCATGATTTGGCCGACATTGGCAAGAAAAATGAACTAGAGTTGGCTAGAGTCCATTGGCATGCCAAAGAAATGGCAACCATCCAAACAAAGATCAATCTTTGGGTCATGACCAAAATTTTGGTTGAGGTATTGGTTGCCCATGATTTGGCCGACATTGGCAAGAAAATGAACTAGAGTTGGCAAGAGTTCATTGGCATGCCAAAAAAATGGCAACCATCCAAACAAAGACCAATCTTTGGGTCATGACCAAAATTGTGGTAAGGTGCACTTTGGCCACAATCCAAACATACCATAGCACGCGACTCGTCGAGGATGCACGGGGTGCCGCGACGCGTCCGCGGAGTGGTGTAGCGTGGCCAACTGCATCCTCTGGACCTTGAGACCATGCCGGGTCGTCTTGCTTTTTAAATGACATGCAGGGATTGCATGTGAGCAAAGGGCATCTCCAATGTTGCCACGACCGCAGCTGACTACCCTGGCACACCAAAACCCGTGTCCCTTGCGCCGTCGCGCGGTGCGTTCCCAGCCGGCGCCAGCTGCCCGAATTCATGCCATCTGTTTGTATGTCGTCATTAAGAGGCTCGGTGCCCGAGGAACCAACTCCGGCGACTTAATGACGCACCCGGACACTTGGCCTCACCGGAATGTGCTACTTAAAGCGGCATCGCCCAGCTAACCTCCACACCATAGCGCATCGTCCTCCTACCTGGCACCACATCCGCCATTACCGCAAGTGCGAACGCTCTGCAGGAGAGCTTGTCTTCGGGGATGAAGCTCGAGGTCGCCGCCATCGCTGAAGTCGCCTCTCGCGACGCAATAGTGGCGTAGCCGGACGCGGACGCGACCGCACAAGGTGGCCGCTGGCGACCCGACAGCAGAACACCGTCGACCACGTCCTACTTGCCGCCGTCAAACGTCCGGCACCGCCGAGGTCGGGGACTCCTCCGAGGATGAGTAGGGCATGGGAGGCGGCAGGGCATGGTGTGCCAACTAGGGATGGCACCCGTAGGGTATGGGTACGGGTGGAGCTACCCCATACCCTTACCCGTTCTCCCTGAGTTTACCCGTCACCCATACCCATACCCGTCAAGGGTACAATTTTTCCCATACCCGTCACCTGACAGGGTATAAGGGTACCCGCGGGTAAAAATACCCGTGTTTACAACACATCAATTGAGTAGAAAATAGTTGTAAAAAGTAACATATAATCATAAATTATTAATAGCAACACATTTTAAACAACAATGTACGACGACATATTGTAACAACAACATATTCTCATAAAAAATACTTGCCTATAAAGTGACATATAAAAATGTTAAACAACAACACATATTCAAACACTTTAAGTTCACGAAATCATGATAAATTATAGAGATAATTTGAATACTCATTAGAGTTTTTACCTAGCATTATTAGGAGGGGAAATGAATACATTGGGATATTAACGGAAACCCACCTGTCAACATTTTAGATGGGTACATGGGTACGCGGGCATGGGTTATACGATCCCATACCCGTACCCTCTCTACCCGATGGATATGATATTTTCCCATTTAAGTACCCATGGGTAATTTTTTGTTCCATACCCTTACCCTAATAGGGTTTTTACCCACAGGGTACGCGGGTAATGGGTACCCATTGCCATCCCTAGTGCCAACTGGCCAGTCCGTATCCCGTGTTCTACTCTTCCTCGCCGGAGACCGCACCTTCACTTCACGGGTCTTGAACCCCGCCGCCGTACATAGAGATCGCAGATGGAGGACGTCGGTCGCTACTGTAGAATAGGTTTAGGGTCAGGTTTCTTTTATTTTTCTGTCCTATAAAAGTTCAAAATGTAATGAAAATCTGCCGTGTTTGCATTAATCTCGGCAGGGGTATATGAACTTTCACAATAATATACATATTGTAGGAGTACTAGCAAGATGCCCGTGCGTTGCACGGAAGATCAAGATCTTGTGGGAGAAAAGGATGAATGAGGGAAAGCCTTATCTGCAAATGTGGAGAGGAGTGCGGGTAAATTGTCATAGTTTCCTTCCTATCCGTTAGATATAGATCGGACGACCTATATTGCAGGATGACAGGCACACCATCATCACCAACTCTGCTTTTTATTGAACCGAGACAAATCTAACATGCGAAGTAAAATAAACACATAGGGTCTATACATACACAAATTATCTTAGGCACTCCAATAGTACGTCCACTACACATTCACACATTTCACATGTTTCTACATCTACGGGAACCTACGAAAGGGTTAACGTAAATTGCCTCTCTCTCTCCTCCCCTGATTTTCATGGTGGTGGGCCCCTCCCTCCACCCAATCTACAATCAACAGCTCACACGTTTCACATTACGTTAATTACGTGACTGGGATTACGTAGGTGTAGCATTACTCGTCCTAAAAAACCCAACTAAGCCAACCTCTCAGCATATCGCGCGAGAAAAGACCCGGTCGTGCCGTTTTAGTCAGGATTACCGGATTACTAGTAGTAGTATCGATGGATCGCACGAAGCAACAACTTTTTTTTGAGGGGGCGAAGCACCTAGTTTAAAAGGAAAAAAGGCGGTACACTCACAACACTCCTGTCGCGGTCGCATTGCACCCCACACACGTTCGGTCCTGCACACGGCTCATGCAAGCGGGCAGCGGTTCGCTTGCCTCTTCACCGACACGTGGGACTGCACTTGGAGAAACCGACCATCGTAAACTTCCCCGCCCACCGCGAAAATCCTCCCCCACACAAAAATTCCCCCCAAATCCGATTCAACCGCCCTTCAGCCAACTAGCCAATAATATTCCCCAAACCCCCTCCCCCCGTCCTCCTTCACTCCATTCGCGCCGCCAAAGCCGCCCTCCCCGCTGCGCCGATACGTCAGCGCCGCGGTTCAGCGATCCTCTCGCTCCCACAGTACGCTCTCGTAGACTGCCGTCCTCTAGCCGCGCTGCCACCTCTAGCTACGTTCTTGTGGAGGCACACGGCGGTCAGCTGCCGCCACCACTGGCGACGTTCGTGTGGAGACGCACGGTTGTCAGCTTCTCCCATGGTATGCGCATTCTAGACTGAGGCCCCGTTCATGTCGTTGTAGCGCTGAATGTTAGCTGATAGACGCGGTTAATCTCACTGTTTGCCGAAGTAGTTTACTGTCAATATGCTCTGCTTAAGAAGCTTCCTTGCCCTGTTCTACACTCAATCTGCTTAGCTGAGATGGCATGCCAAGGCCGATTAGTTGCTAAAATATCCTGCCATATATTTATTGTGACGTAGATTGCCATGGCCTAGTAGCCAATCTGTTAGGTGAAATAGCTCTACACCGTTTTCTACTCGATCTTTGTTGCTGCGGTGGCCTTCGATAGTTTGATGGCTGTGTGCTCGGCCTCATTGACTGCTGAAACAACATGCCATAATTTAGCACTCAAATTTGTTTGCTGAATTAGCTTTACATATATTTCGTTACTTAGATCTACTCGTCCAAATATCTTGCCAAAGCTTTAGACATCGACCTAGGTATTTTTTTTGGACTTCATAAAAAAGCATATATGTTTTTCTTGTAATATCTTCTGCTCGAAGATTCTCCGCTGCATATGTCGAGGGGGTTGAAAACTTCATGAACTTTATCAGAGCTGAGTACGGTGGTCCGAAATCATATATGCTCTGCCCATGTAGTAGTTGTATGAATTCAGTTACAAGACCCCAGTCAACTGTGCAAAATCATCTACACTTGCATGGGATGTCGGTCACATATACTAGGTGGGTTCATCATGGTGAAGCTGTGAACGTCAATGTTATTGACTACGTGGAAGCAGCAGATCACCATCTTGATCTGCCTGATGCTCACGTGGAAGAGGAGGAGGTGGTGGTGGTGGCGGAGCCAGTGAGTTTGACCAACATTGAAACAATGCTACAAAATGCTCGTGCATTCCGTGAAATTTCACCTGCAGAAGAAAAATTGTGGGCCCGCATGTTGGAACAATGCAACATTGCTGTCACCCCAGGAAATATGGTGTCAGTATTCTCAGCTATGGTCACCTTTCTTCAGGTGAAGACATCTGAGCGGATGACCAACAAATCATTCGATGCAATTTTGGCTGCTTTCCGCAAATCTTTCCCAGATGCGTCTGAGCTGCCACACACCTATAGTAAAATGAAGAATTTCCTTCGTGCAGTTGGAATTGGATATGATATGACCCATGTTTGTAAGAATAATTGTGTTTTGTTCCGGAAGGATTATACCAACTTAAGTGAATGCCCGAAATGCAAATCATCAAGATGGAAAGATGGTGATCTTTGTGAAGAGGATTCCTCATAATGTTTCGAGACATTTTCCAATTACACCAAGATTGCGAGAGGTTGTTTCATGATCTTTGAAACAAGAGAGGATATATTGTGGCATTCTAGGAACCAGGAGTATAGAGATCAGAATGTAATGAGCCATCCATCTCATTGTAGTGAGTGGAAAAGCTTCAATGATAAACACAAAGAGTTTGTTGCTGACCCGAGAAACATTAGACTTGGCTTAGGTTCAGATGGATTTAACCCATTTGGCCACCAGAACGCCACATATAGCATGTGGCGGTGCTTATTATCCCTTACAACATGCCTCCAAATGTCGGCACCAAAGAATCAAACTACATGATGGCCTTGCTCATCCCAGGTCCAAAAAGTCACGGAAAGGATTTTGATTTGTTCATGGAGCCTCTTGTTGAGGAACTTCAATAGCTATGGAAGGTGTTCTCACTCGAGACCAATATAGCAGCCCACCGGCTGATTTCTTTACGTGTCTTTGTTATAATTTGGTGCATCCATGATTATCGGCTTTGGGCACTATGTCGAGGCAAGCGACACATGGTTACAATGCATGTGTTATTTGTGTGAGAATCTGTTGTCATCACGCAATACTTAGCAAGATTTGTTACATTGGACACCGCGTTTCCTTGCCAAGGACAAGCCGCATCCTAGAAAATACCGAAGACATGTGTTCAATGCAAAGCATGAAAACTGTGATGCGCCAAAGAGGCTCACCGCTGATGAGTTGCAAGTGGAATTAGAGAAGGTTAGGCATATTACACCAGGAAACCATCCTAGTAATGGTAGCGGGAAAAGGAAGCATGTCAGGGTAGAAGAGAGATTATTGTTTACCCGCAGGTCCACTTTGTGGGACTTGGAGTATTGGAAAGATTTGGATCTGCGGCATAATCTTGATGTGATGCACATTGAGAAAAATATATGTGACAGCATTATCGGCACACTTCTTAATATTGAAGGCAAGACGAAAGATACCTTAAAATCTAGGATTGATTTGACACACCTGGGTATCAGAAAGGATTTGCAGGTGCAAGATGAAGGTATACCACGGATATGGCACCGGTTGTATGCGTCTTGGACAAGGTAAAAAGAAAAGAATTTGTGAGGTCTGTCACGTGTGAGATTCCCACATGGATTTGCTTCCAACCCGAAAGGAGAGCGGTCTGAGATGGAAACAAGGTACAAGGATTGAAAACTCATGACCGCCACGTCCTACTTCAAAGGGTTTTACTGTTATCCTTAGAGGATTGGGCATACGACTTATCTGAGCGATTGCGAGTTGGGACAATTCTTGAGGGAACTCTCTGATAGAAATATCGGGATAGATGCTTTGGGCGTCTTAGAGACAAGATACCAACTATCCTATGCGACCTTGAGAAGATATATCCTCCGGCCTTCTTTGATGTGATGGTGCATTTGGCTGTTCATCTACGATGAGGCACTACTTAGAGGTCGATGACAGTATGGCTGGATGTACCCTATTGAAAGGCGGCTAGGCACTTTCAAGGGCTATGTTAGGAACAGAGCTAGACCCGAGGGTTCCATTGCAAAGGCCTACATTGCTACAGAAGCGTTGACATTCTGCTCAAAATACATTCAAACAACTGATCAACTTAGCAAAGAGGTGGGTGAAGACAATTTTGGGCTCAATGTTTTCGATTATTCTGTTCGAGTTACAGGGAAGAGTCGACAAGAGGACAAACCTAAAGATTTGGATAATATGTGTTGAATAACTGTCCTGAGATACTACCTTATATCAAGTAAGTGCAGTACTGCAGCTTATACATCGTAATCTACTAAACTTGCAGCACATTCTTATATATTTAGATCTTTGACGCGATCACTATGTTGTGTAGCATCAACAAAGAGGAGTTACTGCCGCAAAATCCAAGAAACATTGACAAACTGGTTATGGCAGGATTTGCGAAATGGTTCGAGAACCATGTAAGCTTTTGAAGTGCATTGTCAGTTTTTTTAATATATTGAGTACATAAGATGATTAGCTTGTCTATTTTCTAACCTTAGGTTAAGAAGGTGCGGGAGGATGGGCGGGCAGTTGATGATGCCCTTTACTCACTAGCAATGGGTCCTGATACTCGGGTAAGACATTATGAATCTTGCTTTGTTGGAGATGTGCGCTACAACACCCTTGCACGAGACGAAGGCAGGAAGACACAAAACAGTGCCATCATGAGCACAGATACATTTGACAAAGAGACAACTAAAATGTATGCTAACATAACAGACATTGTTCAATTGCAGTATATCTCCAGTTGCGAGGATCATCGGTGTATGGTTACATTGTCTTTGTCGTTGGTATAACCAGTTTTCGGGATCATAAAACCGAGGTGATGATTATTTCAAATCCACCAATGTCAAGGCGGCGTACTGGACCAACGAGCCTTTTATTTTGGCAAATCAAGCAACACAAATATTTTTCTTGGAAGACACATTTGCGTAGCAATGGTGGAGAGTATTGCAAAGGTTTGAGCAGAGGAATTCGTTTAATGAAGTTGCCAACAAGATGATGCTTACTTGCTCCGATGTACAAGATAACACAGATGTTCCTAATATCTTTGAGAACCATCACGTCAATGATGCCGGCGAAAAGATTGCATGTCGTGCTGTGGACATACAAGAGTTGATCAAGAAGAAGCCAATATTCGAGGACATTGAGGACGAATAAGAAGATGACACCGTGGGGAATTAAGATTCAGACTGATACACATGGCGAAGATGTTGACGCTGCTACTGCGGATGATGATTACATTGCTTTTATTGTATTTGCCTGTCAGAAGACGTTTTTTATCTACTATGTGAAATTTTGTTTGTGTCACAACCTGGTTTTTGCCCTCTTTTATTTGCCTGATTTTCATCTAAGTTGGTTTTGAATTTGGAGTTTTGAATCATTCCATCTGGACTTGATCACTTGGGTATCCCTTGATTTTCACCCAAGTGCCCCCTCTCCTCTTCTAATCCATCAATTCACTCCTGGCCAACCCAACAAAATTGTTTGGAATATTTTTCTTAAATGAAAAATATTCATTTTGCCTCTTAAACCCTAGCTAAACTCTTTGACCTCCAAAGCAACCCTCATTTCTGTTGCCCTAAAAATCCTGAGAAAAATCCCAAATATTCTTTGGACCCTAGGGCACATTTTTGGGCAAAAATATTTCACCACTTTTTGGAGTATTTTTTGCTATAGAAAATATTTTCACTTCTGGGCTGAAATGGTAGTTTCTATAGCAACTACCTTTTTACTAGCTCCATTGTAGCTGGTTTTCCCGGTGCTTATTCACCTTAGTAAGAGTCAGTAAAACCCAAAAGATCAGCCCTTGAAACCCTGTGGTTTGACCACAGTAATTGTTCAAAGTTTCTGTCTAGTAACTAAACATCTTCACCTTTTCACTTCTACTGCACCTGGAAACAAACCGAGCCATGGTAACACCTGAAGTTACTAAGGACTACATGCCAGACATCATGGTTAGTGCATATGTGGCCTGATGTCACGGTCCATGCGGTGACCGCGTTCGTCCGAGGGTGTTGGCATGCCAAATGCGCGCTCTGCGTGTCACCAGCGCCTCTGTAGCGCGCGTGCACGCTGCTCGCCCAGCCAGGGTGTGTCACCCCGCGCCACCATCCTCGTCAACACCTCCTTTACTCCTCCCTGCCGCTCGCCAATGCCGGAGCTCGCTGCAGCGAGCACGGGCACGGTCCGGCCAACGACACAGTGCCCGCGCACTGTGTTCGTCCATTTCCTCCTTGCTCTTGTGCTCGTCCGCGTCCGTGCACAGCTCCCGCGTAACCTCGTCGCTTCCCCCCCCCTCTATCGGGCACCATTCGTCGCCGGGCGCCGGCGACAGCTGTCCTCCGGCGGAGCCCGAGCCCTCCTCGCTGCCCCGCCTATAAATAACCCCCCTCCGCAGCCTCCTTGAGCACCGCACCTCACCACCACTCCCTCCTATAGCCACTAGAAGCCGCAGCCCAGCCGGGCACGCCACGGGCTGCCGTCCTCAAGCCGAGCTCACCGGCGATCCCCTCTGGATCGACCCCGCAGCTCCGGCCACTCCCAAGCCGAGGCGACCCCGCCAGGGCCTTCGCCTCTCCTCCGTGAAGCTAACGCGCCAAGCCTGAGCCCCTGGAGCCGCCCCTAGCCGCCGTCTTCCTCATCTCCGGCGACCACCGTGTTCTGCCTCCGCTTGCGAGGAATAATCCGACGCCATCCGGTCACCGTTTGCCATACCACGGGTACAGGCAGGTGCGCAAGAGCATTCTCCGTTGATCCCTCCCTCTTGTTTTCCTCCAAGATGCCTCAACGCCGACGTAAGCTCCGGCGAAGCGCCGCGCCTCTCTGTTTTCTTTCCCCCTCCCTCTGGCCTGACTAGCGGGGCCGCTAGTCGGCCACTCATAACGCGCGCGAAGCGGTATGAGTGGTGGCGCCCCGGGAAAATACGCCATCGACGTCACCCCCTCTCTGTTTTTCTTTTTCAAATTTATTTAAATTCCAGTAGCATTCAAACAGCCATAACTTTTATTCTACAAGTCCAAATGCAGTGATTCTTTTTGCATTGTGTTCTTTGTCCAAAAATCTAACAGCTCCCAAAAGATGGGATTTTTCCTTGATGTCTAGATTTTTTTGGCAATTTTCAAAAGGTTTCTTGATATTTTTCTTTTGTGGTTTTTGAATGTTTTCAGAGGAACCAGCTTGTCTTGAGGATCACCAGGAGTCTTGTGAACCTCATCAGTACTAAGGCAAGCCACAGTAACATTTTCATGGTGCCACTTCAATATTTTGATTTTCATACCTGAACTTATGAATATTGATGCATTTTAATTAGTTACAAAATAAATATATTCTGTTATATGCTTGTTATGTTAAAATGCTTGAAATTCAGTATGTTTGAAGTAAATATTGTTAGTAAGATTATGAGAACTTAGTTGCAAGTGATAAATAATTAATATGGTCATAAAATTGATGAGTAATTTGGATATTATTTTTGCATGAGGTATAATGATGATAATGGCTAGGAATAGTTCTGGTATAACAAAAGAAAGGTTTTTACCAGTATAGTAGCATGAGTTTATGTTGGCTCCATGCGAGCGTAGTTGGTGCAGTTTTGCACGGGTATGTGGTGCATATGTTAAGTGATGCATGGTATCGCAGTATGACACCTTTTATTTTCTTTTCACATTAAAGTTGAACCTGATTAATAACTCAACTTGAACATGTTGTTGACCGAGTCGTGGTGCCGCTGAAACGAGTCTTTCCCAGTGCAACTACATTTGCCGGTATGGGACGGCCTTAACGCGTTTCATTGTCGTGCCTCTGGACGGTACCTCAATTTAGGGAAGGTTATGGGCGTGCTGTACCCTGGCCCGGTAGGCAAGCATAACCTTGTGAGCCCGTTGTTAAGTTAAGTTTGGTACCGGATCCCAGTGTGGATTGTGGCCACGACGGTGGTCGAGGTGTCTGGAGGTAGACACGGGGCCACCAAGGACTAGCCCAGTGGGGTCTGAGTCGGAGGGGCCAGGAGAGTGTCATGACAGTGAAATAGTTTCGTCGAAACACTATGGTCCACTCGGATGGGAGAGTGAGACCATGGGTTCCGTAGTGTGGGTACAATGTACTAACCTCTCCAGAGTGTTTTTAATCTATCGATAGCCGAGTCCACGGATACAGACACGCTCGAAAGTAAGGTACACCATGGGTCAACACTTAATAAATATGCACACTAAATTGCACTAAGGATGACAGTGAGGTCATCATGTTGAGTTGGACATGAGTTGTCGGGTTCTGATCGCCATAAGGATCACGGGCCACGAGTTGGTCGGGTTGTGATCGCCGTAAGGATCACATGCCACGAGATGGTCGGGTTGTGATCGTCGTAAGGATCACGAGTATGTGTTGGTAATATTTTGTTTGTTGGTCACACCTGGTAAGCAAATCGGGAGAATGAGTATCTGTTGAGCACTGTCACAGCATGTTGGTTATATAGTTGCATTGTTGATTAAATTGGATAAATATCATAATATTGTCTGTCATCTTGTTTATGTTTATTGTGATCTTGCAAGTACATTCAATGTACTGACCTAGCGTGTCATGCCAGATTTCAGGAAAGTCCCGTTGGAAAGGAGTGCTGTCCGAGTCTAGACCGTGTCCACGTCGGTGTCCTTGTGCTATGGAGTCCCGCTGCGACGTTGTTCCGCTGCCGAGTAGTTGTCATGATCGAGGCCCCTTTATGTTCACTAAATAATGTACATATTGTTCAGCCGCACCGTGTGTGCCGCTTGGCCTTGCTAATTGTTGTAATATGAACTATGTCCCGCTAGCATGAATAAAGCGGTTGTTTTCTGTACCATGTTGTTGTGTGTTGCGTAAGACAAGGTCTACGGGCTGGCAATCTGAGGGTAAACCGTCGCTCTTAGCGGGATGCCTGGCGCAGTATCGAGCATGGTGACTATAGGCCACGCTAGACTAAGCCAAGTTAACTAGACGCTAGATACGAGTTGTAGTTGAGTGCCGGTAATAACTGTAGCTTGTTGTTGCATTGCATGCACTGATTATATCTATTTTTCTATGCTAACCTGCTAATGGTTGTGAGTGTAGATGGCTCCGGTGCTATATCCGTGCGATTGCGGTGATGCCGTACACGCGTCGCGCATCTCGTTAAATAGCGTGTGGCGTCGGCTGTACCCTCACGGAGGCGATCCGATCTATCGTGTGTACGGGGCGCCTAGCTGACTCAGTGTATGAGTATCACGCCGTGGTGACTCTGCGCACCAGTTCTGATTCCAGTTCTTACACTCGTACCTCTCGTAGCGGCTACGCTTCTTCCGCTTCTCAAGCTGTCCAGTTTGCTGCATTCAAGGTACTTGTTGAACTCCGCTGCAATGAGGTCCGGATGCAGAATCACCCAGGTTTCCACTACTACCCATCTGTCCACGATAACGGTAGTGTCCGTTTCCCTGTCATTGATCCGGAGTCTGATAGTGTCGTTAGCCACCTTTCTCGCTACATCACTGCTAGCTATCTTCTAATCTACGAGCTGGCTCGTGAGCTAAGTCGTGCCCGTACTGCTTTAGCCTCTACTTTAGTCACTGCTCATTCAGCCACTACTTCTCCGTCTGTGGGATTTATTCCCTACGTTCCTGCCAGTTCTAGATCCCCTGTTGCCCCGGTTACTCCCCCGAGTAGCTCGAGCACCGCGACTGCGAGTCCCCTTAGTGCTCCTGCAGAGTGGGTGTCGGTGTCAAAACCGGCGGATCTCGGGTAGGGGGTCCCGAACTGTGCGTCTAGGCGGATGGTAACAGGAGACGAGGGACACAATGTTTTTACCCAGGTTCAGGCCCTCTCGATGGAGGTAATACCCTACGTCCTGCTTGATTAATATTGATGATATGGGTAGTACAAGAGTAGATCTACCACGAGATCAAGGAGGCTAAACCCTAGAAGCTAGCCTATGGTATGATTGTTGAGATGTAATGTTGTGTCCCTCGGACTAAAGCCCTCCGGTTTATATAGACACGGAGAGGCTAGGGTTACAGAGTCGGTTACAATGGTAGGAGATCTACATATCCGTATTGCCAAGCTTGCCTTCCACGGCAAGTAAAGTACCTTCGGACACGAGCGAGTCTTCAATCTTCTATCTTCGTGATGCAGGAGTCCGGCGGATATCGATAGTCCATTTGTCCGGACACCCCTAGTCGAGACTCCTCGGTAGCCTGAACCAGTCTTCAATGGCGATAAGTCCGGCGTGCATAATGTTCGGCATTGCAAGGCGGGTTCCTCCTTGAATAATCCGGAGAAGATAATGAACACCGGGATGGTATCCGGCTCTTCTCACCTCGCCTTCTTCCTCCTTTGCTCATCCATCCTGCGAACCCAAGCTCCAACGCTCAAGCTCGCGCATTCCGCCTCGACCCTTCTCCGAACATGTCCGGAGGGAGGCAAGTGGATGGCCTCCACCGCCAGGAGGAGGACATCATCAAGCTTCTTGTGACGCTGGATACCTTTCCGGAGACATCGCGCGCCGGCTGCCGACGGGGCAGCTCGTTCCTACGAGGACCTCACGAGAGGGTTGTTTTCCTCCCCACTTCCTCCGCTGGACTGGGCTTTCCGCTCCATCCATTCGTCCAGGGGATCATGTTCTACTCGGCACTGGATTTCCACGATCTGGCGCCGAACCGTCCTCAACATCTCGGCGTTTATCGTGGTGTGCGGCGCTTTCTCTGCATCCGCCCCACTTCGACCTGTGGCTCAAGACCTTCAACGTCAAGCCAAAGGTTGTGAAGGGGCATAAGCGAATCTTGAGGCGCTATGTTGGGTAAGTTTCCCAACGTCCCTTGGCTAGAAGGGACCTTCGTGGACTCCGTCAAGGGTGGCAATCGGGGTGGTTCTATATCACCGAGCGCGCAAGCCTACATGGGCGGCGGCCCCAATTTAGATCTGGAATCCTCGCAGCTCACCTCTGGAAGAGAAGGGCTTGCGGTGGGGTGACCGGTGGAGGTGACGGGACTTCGAACCTGCATCAAGAAGCTGGTGAGCAACGGGCTCCGGCTCGTCGACGTAGTCCAGGTCATGCTCCTCCGGCTGATTCTCCCATGCCAAGAAAGGGCATTTAATTTGTGGGAGTTTAATCCGGAACAGCACCAGACGTTAAGCGGGCTCTTCGATACAACGTACGAAGGTGCTTGGAGGGTGCTGTTCAAGAGCGCTGATGCACCCGCATCCGCGACCGAAGACCGCGGATTCAGCTTGAAGTCTCCGACTGACGGGGTAAGTGATTCGACCCCATTACGGGACACTTGAAGTAATTAGATTGACTGTAACGAGGTTTTTAATCTGCCTCTTCCTTTGACAGGAATGGATGGAGAAGGCCGAGCTGCTTATCAGTCCGGCTCCCATGCCAGAAGAACCAGTGGATGCCCGTTTAGCAAGGCTGCTGGTTCCGGCACCGTACGTGGTGCGGAGAAGAAGGCCAAGAAGGTGGCGCGGGGACTCGAAAGAGTTCCCACAATCAAGCGTCGGCGGCGATGGCGAGGACTCCTCCCGAAGGCGAGGAGGAGGAGGAGTACTCTCTCCGGAGGAGGGAGAAGAAGAGGAAGGCCTCCCCAACCGGGCGGCGAAGGGTCAGAGAGGGGGAGAACTATCCCCGGACGGTTCGCCAACATCGGTGTTGGCGAGGAAGAAATAACCTCAGGGCGGCGTCCGGCAAGATCGTAAGTATCCGGATAATTCATATGCCGTATTATAGTATGTCATGCAGTTTCGTTCTAATGCCGCATTGTTTCTTTAGTCCGGCCGGTGACGACTTTCCCGACTCGATGAGCGGGTCGTTGGCGCCGTCGGATGTGAATTCCATCCCGACTGCCTCTACCCCATGCGCCGAGGACGACGAGGCGAAATCCCACAGGGGGACGCGCCAGGGGGAGGCTCCGGAGGTGCCGTCAGGCAGCCCTGCGGACTTTGTGCCCGACTCTACTCCAGAACCCGTAGCAGTTCCAGGGTCCGGCAAGCAGCCCCCTCGAAAGAGGGGCATGACCGTGACGCCGGCGGCCTCCGTCCAACCGGAGGCACGGACAACCTGCTGGAGGCGCTTAAAGCGCCTCCATCGAAGAACACCGCACTCTCATGAGTGCGGTGATTGAGAAGGTTCGGCTCGCCAAGGCGGGTGACTGAAGCTCTGCTGTGACCTTCTAACGAGGCTTTGAGGTAAGAAGGTTAAAATTAAGTAATATAATACCGCATAGGCGGTAGAGTCCTCGATGCTTAGTCGGTGTTCGAAGAAAAAGCGGACTATGGATCTTTAACAAGATATCTGTGAGGTTTCTAAAATATGTCAATATGGGTTTGCGAGGTTGTTGTTGACCTCTGCCGCGTAACTTGGCTGGAGGTCGAGGCGTGAAGAAAGACCTTGAGCGGTCGGAGCAAGAGCTCGGCCATGCCAAGAGGCAGCTCAAGGATAAAGAAGGTGAATAACACCACTTTAAATATGCACCTTCTGAGAAAAGGGTTTTGGTTGCAAACAAGATTAACAAGGATAATATATGCGTCACGGGGGCCACAAGCGAGGTGGCAGCCACGAAGGCGCCGTTCCGTGGCGAGCATAATCGGCTGACAAGCGGATCTGGCGAGAAAAGCAAGCGGCTGGTGGCGAAGTTCGGCAAGAGCTCCGAGGCTCTCATGAAAAAGCATGAGAGTTTGGGCGTGACTCAAGACTTCGAGTCGAGCTTGCCTCGGCTCTCGATAGGGCCGAGTCCGCCAAGGCCGAGGCCCGAGGGCCCATATGGAAATAGAGGACATGAAGAAGATAGCAGCGGGTAAGGCGTTTTTCATGCGAGCAAGCATGTTAATGTAAATTACGGATACTTACCGGTCGGAGCTCTCGGGGCATTTGCGGATCTGCGTGTAGTGCGTCGATGCCGCTGCGTTCTATCGTGGCGGAGGAGGGAGCTCAGCGGAGAAGGTCTTCGGTCTCGATCTGCTGAGGCCGCCATCCAGTGCCCCCAAGCGACCAGTGAAGCGGTGGTCGAACTCCTAAGGTAGGTGAGGAGGCCATGAAGGGCCTCACGGTCCGGTATGGCCGGGCAGCCATGCTGGCAGCTACTTTGGCCTAGTGTGGCGGCTAGTTGATGCATGCCCAAGGCTGGATGTGATCAGCGATCCGCTTTGCATTGAAAGCGCTCGTCGAGCCCTTGCCCGCATAAAGGTGCAATGGGGCAAGCTGGATCACGAGAAGCTTCTCACGGATCCGCCGCCGCCGGCAAGGAGCACCGTCTGCCGGAGCAATATTATAAAGTTGTCTGAAGGAGCCCGCGATATCGCGGATGAGTGCCCCTATAATGTAATCCTTGAGTGAACTTCATTGTGTGTTTATCACATGCGCCAAAAACTTCGTTTATATGCGCCATGAGCAACGCTTTGTTGAATTTAAAATATTACCTTACATGCGGCCGTTTGTTAAATCGAGAGATGGCAAGTCGTTGGCTTCACCCCCAAGCCACAGTCTTTGGGGTGTTCGATGATAAACTTGAGCACTCTTGTTCCCATCTTTGGGTCCATCTAGGAGGCGCTCAACATGACGAACAAAGGCGACCGGACTTATAATGCTTGAACACTCTCACTTAGCCATAGAATTCTATAATTTTAAATTTGGTGAAGCCCTGGTATTCGGAAGACCGAATCCGAGGCGCTATCCACGCACGCCGTCGGACATCATCCGAACTTCGCTCGAAGCGGCATGAGTCTTTAGGGACCGAAAAGACCTCTCGAACAGCGACCGATCTCGCCTTATCATGCCGGTCGGTTTAGCTTTCTCCGAGGCGTTAACCCGGCTCAACAAGGCGCAATCGCGATGGTTCTCCTAGTGCTACCTTAGCCGGCCAGGAACGGGCGTAAGGTACCAAAACATAGGAGCGGGCAAACCCAACTATTGACCCAAGACATGATTCGAGCTGATTCATATAATGCTATAAGTTGAGGTGCCGCACTTGTGAAAGTGTTGGACTTAATCACACCGTAATATGGGGGAGCGAAGCCCGTGGTGTATTCGGCCGTACCAAAATATCGGGTGCAATATGTCATATAGTGAACATTTGTAAAGGATAACATAATTGCCATGAAAAGGTAATAAACTTGCAAAAGGAAGTGCTGCGTTATTTATGAGAGAAGGTCGCTAATAAAGCGGTGATACAAATAGTCTTGATAAGCAAGGTGTTTGGACCAAATTAACATGTCCCCCTCGAGGGATAAGCTGCAGACTTGGTGTATGTAATTGAATTTAATGCTCATGTGGAGACCACGAGTGTTAAATGCAGCCTTCTTTGTTTCTCGATTGTTGTATCGTGAATTGCAAGTTCGCCGTCGGACAGGGCTTCGGTTAATGGAGTCTGTGTATGCAAAAGAAGAAAAGATAAAAAACAAAGCCAAGGGGCGTCGCATGAGCCCTTGTGTGGTCGAGCCGCACTCTTTGGTCCTTGTGGTTAAGCCCTCCCCTCGCCCATGGTATCTCCAAAGCGTAATAATGTCTGCGAGTGTTATTCTAGTGATCATCTTGTGAGGCGGGGTTGGGGCGCATTACTCTGGCGATGCTCGATCGCGCCGGTGGTCTTGGTTGTTGTTGCTCGGTAGCGTTTTAATGTGTCCGGCTTTTTAATTGCGGACTAGAGAATGCCGTGAAGGCTGCTCTGTATTTGCTGCGAGAGCGTGTATGTTCCTCCGTTCGGAGGGGCGTTCCGTATTCCCATTGACCGTAATGACTCCACGAGGGCCGGCATCTTGAGCTTTAGGTATGCATAATGCGGCACGCGTTGAATTTTACAAGCGATGCGTCCGAAAGCAGGGCATGATAGCCGCTCTGAGCGGGACTATATCGAAGATTAACTCTTCGCCGAAATTATCCGGGATCCGAAGACCACCTCGGTGTGTGAGCACATGCGGTTGGCTTCACTCACGGGATGACACCTTTAAAGGTTGTCTTAGTAGGTTTGATCTGGATGGGTCTATGCCCATTTTGCGCCTTGTGTCACGATAAAGCAGGTTCGAGCTGCTACCGCCGTCCATCGGGACTCTTGTGAGGCGAAATCCATCGGCGATTGGGTCTTGGACCAATGCGGCGAATCCGCCATGGCGTATGCTAGTCGGATGGTCTCGTCGATCGAAAGTGATCGGACGGGAGGACCATGGATTGAACTGGGGCGTGGCTCCATCGCATAGGCGTCCGTGAGTCGCGCTTCCTCTCCCTCTTGGGTATATGGGTCGCGTAAATCATATTCACCGTCCGCACTTGCGGGAAACCCTTCGTCTCTGTTGTTGGCGGCGGGTCTCTTCCTCGTCGTCGCTATTTAGCCCCTTGTCATTGTGTTCGGCAATTAACTTGCTACCTGCTGAACACCCAAAAATCTCTATTGGTGTGATTAGCTGGCTTTTCGGAAGTGCCATGTATCGGCATGGCGGTCGAGTATTTTGTCCAGATTGGACGGGCCCGGAGTTGTTCTTTTAAATGGCTTCTTCCGTTGACCGGGTTTGGAGCCTCGGAATCCGGCGTTGACTGCAGTATCCTCTTTGTCGTCGCCGTTAGTACGGCGTTTGTTTTTGATTTGAGGTGACCTGCCGTGATTGTCCTTGGTGTCCGGGCTGCCAGAATTTTTGCGGAGATTATTGCTGCGGGCTAGCTAGCTATCCTCTCCTGCGCAAAAGCGGGTCATTAACGATGTGAGGGCTGCCATGGATTTCGGCTTCTCCTGCCCCAGGTGCCGGGCTAGCCATTCGTCTCGGATGTTGTGTTTGAAGGCTGCGAGGGCTCCGCATCCGGACAGTCGACGATTTGATTTTTCTTCGTCAAGAACCGTGTCCAGAACTATCTGGCCGATTCGTCTGGCTGCTGAATAATGTGGCTTAGGTCATCGGCGTCTGGTGGTCGCACGTATGTGCCTTGGAAATTATCAAGGAACGCGGCCTCCAGGTCTTCCCAACACCCAATCGACTCTGCGGGCAGGCTGTTAAGCCAATGCCGAGCTGGTCCTTTAAGCTTGAGTGGGAGATATTTGATGGCGTGCAGATCGTCATCGCGGGCCATATGGATGTGGAGAAGATAATCTTGATCCACTGCGAAGTCTGTTGTACCATCGTAAGATTCGATGTTCACGGGTTTGAACCCTTGGGGCTCGATGATCCATTACTTCATCGATGAAGCATAACGGTGTGCGGTGCCTGTATTGAGCAATATCGCGACGCAGCTCTAGGGGCGCTATGCGCTATGTTCGCCCGCCGGCGTTATGTCCGGCCGCGACGGTATTTGGGTCGAGGCGCCCCGTGATCCATAGATGGATCTGGATTGCCTTGCTTTGTCCTCCAAGATGTCTCGCAAGTCCGCGCGTTCCTTTTGGCTGCGTACTCTGGATCGATGTCGGGTGCGGTCTTGGCTGGGGCCTTGAATGCCTCTCTGTCGCGACCACGGGCGGTCGGTCGACCATGTCGTCTTGTTGGTGATAAAGGTATGTATGCTTCCTCCTCTAATCGGGGAGCAGCTTGCGTCTTAGGTAACTTTTGGAGGGAGTTCGAGTTTATACTCTTGACGCGAGGACCTCGGTCCATCGATCGGCTAGCAGATCTTGATCAGCTTGAAGCTGTTGTTGCTTTTCTTTAGGCTATTTGCCGTGGCTATGAGCCTGCGCTGAAGCGCTCTTGTTCGATGGGGTCCTCGGGTATGATGAATTCATCATCGTTGAGGCTAAACCGTCTTCGGAGGAGGCATATAGTTATCGTCCTCAACCCCTCGTCGCCCCTTGTCGTGAGGGCTTGCTTGCGTCCTCCCGCTGAGTCTTGCGAGGAGGGATCGTCTTCGGCACTCTCCGGAGTGTCATTGTCTCCCGTGCTGGACTCTCCATTCTTGTTGTGGCCGGATTTAGAGCGGCGCCGCTGACGCCGGCGTTTAGGCTGCTTTTCAAAGAATCTTCCTCCGCTGCTTTTTCGCCATCCCCTTCCTTTGGGGTATCCACCATGTAGACGTCGTATGACGAGGTGGCCTTCTAGTGTCCCGTGGGCGCTGGGTCCTGATCGTCTCGGCATCATCGTCCATAAGCGTCGATGTCCTCGAGTCGTAGTCTAGCATGTCGGTTAGATCCTCGGCAATGGCTACAAAGTGGGTGGTGGGTGGGCTCAATTTCTTCGTCGTCCGAACTCCAACCGTCCTGGCCATAATCCGGCAGGATTCTCTGATAGCGAGATGCTTGAGGAACTCGTGATATCGCCAAAAGGCGAGTGTTGAAAGATGTCCATGGCGGTGAATTCCATAACCGCGCCTAATCCGCTTAATTGGCGGGGCGCGGGAGGCTCGGAGTCCGGCGAGGAGTCCGGCGTCTCGGGATCACGAGTTTCGCAAGGGACAAGATCGGTGTTGGCTCCATCGCCGTAAATGTTGAAGCCCGGGGCGCGTCTATCCACCGCCGTCGTCATGGGCAATCGGCTCGGGCAAGTAGCCGGGCGGATTCGAAGTCGTCCACCAAAGCACCGTCCGTGGCAGAGCTGAATCATGCCCATCGTCGCGGTCGGCGCGCTTGGTATGGCTCGAGTCCGTCGAAGATCAAGTCTCCATGATCATCGGCCGTGAAGTTTAAACTTCGAATCGACCGACGGCCGGCGTAGCTTCGATCTGCTCGGATGGCCAAGAGAATTGGCCCGCAATCTGAAGCCGCCGAATCTGAAGATCTGTCCGGGGAGAAAAGTCTCACCCTGGACAGCGTTGAAGGTTGAAGATGCCATCGAGACTATCGGTGAGGACACAGAGGAACTCTCAATGAAAGCACCAATGTCGGTGTCAAAACCGGCGGATCTCGGTAGGGGTCCCGGCTGTGCGTCTAGGCGGATGGTAACAGGAGGCGAGGACACAATGTTTTTACCTGAGTTCAGGCCCTCTCGATGGAGGTAATACCCTACGTCTGCTTGATTAATATTGATGATATGGGTAGTACAAGAGTAGATCTACCACGAGATCAAGGAGGCTAAACCCTAGAAGCTAGCCTATGGTATGATTGTTGAGATGTAATGTTGTGTCCTAACGGACTAAAGCCCTCCGGTTTATAAGACACCCGAGAGGCTAGGGTTACACAGAGTCGGCTACAATGGTAGGAGATCTACATACCCGTATTGCCAAGCTTGCCTTCCACGCCAAGTAAAGTACCTTCCGGACACGAGCCGGAGTCTTCAATCTTCTATCTTCGTAGTCTGGGAGTCCGGTGGATATCGATAGTCCGTCTGTCCGGACACCCCCTAGTCCAGGACTCCCTCAGTGGGTTTCACTCCTTGCTACTCCTGCAGCCCCGATGATCCGCCCTTCACCTGCCCCTGAGGGAGAGCCCTTGAGGCAACGTCGTCGTGTCACTTTTAACCCGGAGGTCTCCGTTAACCCCGCTAGTTCTGGATCCGAGTCCACATCAGGAGAGGACCCCGCAGCGCCATCGTTTCATGTATGAGGGTAGTTGGACCTGGCATGTTGTTATCTTTCATGTATGAGCCTATGTATAATTATGTTGGACTTCATTTTATTCACCGTATTTTCTTCGTCTTTTTGGTTTCCCTGGGTTTTTGTTGCTGGCTTCTCCCCAGTTTTTGTTGAATGCTTCTCATCTCGATTGCGTTGACTTGGGAAAAATCATATTAGAATGACGCGGGGAGGCTGCAATAGCAACGTTCGCGAGGGTTCTCCTGTTCGGCGCTCCGCACGACAAGCAGGACAATCACCCGAGCTGTACGTTCCACCATTGCCTCCACCGCCAAATCTGCCCTCCACCGAGCAAATTATGCGTATGTTCGAGGAACGACGAAACAATGATCTAATGGAAATATTTAGAAGTATTCAAGCAATGATTGGACAGAATGGAAATCAGCCTGCCTCTCACTCCAAACTATCTAATTTTCAAAGGACTAAGCCTCCCAGTTTAGTCAGGCCGTTGATCCCTTGGATGCAGATGATTGGTTAAGAACTATGGAAAAGAAACTTGAGGTTGCTTGAACTGATGAAGAAGACAAAGTTCCATTTGTAACACATTATCTGGAAGGCTCTGCTGCCATATGGTGGGAAAGTGAGAAAGCCATAGGGACTGAGAATGAAGAAATTACCTGGCCAAGATTCATGGAGCAATTCCGAAAATATCACATCCCTCCGGGAATTATGAAGACTAAGCAGCGTGAATTTCTCGCGCTCCTCCAAGGAAGTCAGTCAGTGGGAGAATATTTACAAAAATTCAATCACCTGTCACCTTACTATCGATATGACGTGGCCACTGAAGAAAGGAAGATGGACCGCTTTCTTGGTGGATTAAACCTGCAACTTCGCTGTGCTCTCAGTATGTTCGATTTTCCAGATTTCCAAACCCTGGTGAACAAGGCTTTCTTTGCTGAAAGGGAACACAAGCTTGTGTTAGATACTAAGTCTGCCCATAATGATCACAAACGCAAATTTGAGCCCAAGAAGGAAATGCAACCAGTGCAGAAGGTTCGTACCTGGCAGCCAACTCCGATGGCATACCAGCCCAGTTGGCAACAAAATGTTAACAATACCACCACCCAAGTGAAGAATGATGTGCTCAACCCAGTTATGGAGAATCGTCTGCACAACTATTCCTGTTATAGTTGCGGACAAACCGGACATTATGCCAAACAGTGTCCCAAGAACACCCGGACCAATGCTATGTTCAAGCCTCAAATCCATTATTTGGAAGCCGGTCCAAGTCAGCACGACGTCACGGGATACGTTCATCACATTTCAGCGGACGAAGCCCAAGAAAATCCCGAAGTCGTCATTGGTATGTTCCCTGTTAATAACATACCTACAATAATTTTATTTGACTCTGGGGTTTCCCACTCTTTTATTTCTTGGAGTTTTGTCGCCCAAAACAAATATCCTTGTTCGCTTTTGGGCAAGAATATGCTGGTACAAACCCTGGGATCTATTATTCAAAGCAATCTTGTCTGCCGCAATCTGGAAGTCAGGATCAACGAAATCAGTTTCCCGATGTCTTTGATACTGATTGAGTCTGAAAAATTGGACGTTATCTTGGGTATGAACTGGCTGACTCAGTACCAAGTATGCATAAATTGTGTGACCCAGGAAGTCAATTTGACCAGACAAGATGGACAAGCTACCAAGTTTATTCCTCATAGAAGCATACCCTCCAAGGAAATAGTTTTTATAGCAATAGCAGAAATGGATTTAATCCCAGTGGTCAGTGAGTTTCCCGATGTATTTGAAGAACTGCCAGGCATGCCCCCTGACCGAGAGCTTGAGTTTGCAATAGAACTTGTGCCCGGAACCACACCAATACACAAGAAATATTATCGAATGCCGTCATCTGAGTTGGTGGAGCTAAAGAAACAGCTTGATGAAATGCTCCAAAAAGGATATATCCGCCCCAGTTCCTCGCCATGTGGATCACCCGCTATTTTTGTGGACAAGAAAGATGGCAGCCTTCGTATGTGTGTGGACTACCGATAGTTGAATGATGTCATGATCAAAAACAAATACCCTCTGCAAGAAATGATGATTTGTTTGATCAACTCAGTGGAGCCAAGGTATTCTCAAAGATTGATTTGCGGACTAGATATTACCATCTCAAAATTAAAAAGGAGGATACTCCCAAGACCGCGTTCAACACTCGCTACGGTCTTTATGAATATACCGTCATGTCCTTCAGCCTCACCAACGCCCCTGCCTTCTTCATGCACATGATGAACAAAGTGTTCATGGATTTCCTTGATAAGTTTGTGGTCGTCTTCATCGATGATATACTTATTTATTCAAGAAATGAAGAAGAGCATAAAGGACACCTCCGCGCGGTGCTACAAGGACTCCGTGAGCACCAGTTGTACGCCAAGTTCAGTAAATGCGAGTTTTGGCTCAAGCAAGTTGGATTCCTCGGGCATATACTATCCGCTGAAGGAATAGCCGTGGACCCAAGCAAAGTAAAAGACGTGCTCGACTAGTTGCCACCCGCCACCGTGTCTTAGATCCGGAGTTTTCTTGGATTAGCCAGATATTACCATCGATTTATTGAAGGGTTCTCCAAGATTGCTAAGCCCATGACGGAGTTGCTTAAAAAGGATAAGAAGTTTGAATGGACGTCAGACTGTGAGAAAAGTTTCACCGAGTTAAAGAAGCGCTTAACAACTGCGTCGGTATTGACACTTCCAGATATCTACTGCAGCTTTGACGTATATTGCAACGCTTCCCGATAAGGACTTGGGTGCGTGCTTATGCAAGATGGCAAGGTAGTAGTCTACGCCTCACAGCAGCTATGACCCCATGAAGGCAATTACCCCACTCATGATTTGGAATTGGCCGTGGTAGTTCATGCTTTAAAAATTTGGAGACACTACCTCATTGGAAAAAGGTGCCAAATTTTTACCGACCACAAAAGTCTCAAATACATATTTACTCAGCTAGATTTAAACCTCCGTCAGCGAAGATGGCTGGAGTTGGTCAAGGATTATGATCTTGGAATAAATTACCATCCGGGTAAGGCCAACCTGGTTGCTGATGCACTCAGTCGAAAGCCCGTCAGTTTAAACATCATGCTGGAATCTCTGCCTTCCAAACTCAAAGAAGAAATTGCTCAACTCAACCTAGTCATTGTTGAGGCTGGTCTTGCCAATATTCTTACGATCACTCCTACTCTTGAGGAAGAAATCCGCAATGCCCAGCCCAGTGATGCCAAACTGCAGAAACGCATCAAGTCATCCGATTTCTCGAAGGATCAATACGGTACCCTCCAATTCAGGGGAAGGATTTGTGTGCCTAATCAAGCTGACCTAAAGCAGAAAATTTTGTCAGAAGCCCACGAGTCCTCGTATTCAATCCACCCTGGAGGCACAAAAATGTATGAAGACCTTCGACAAATATTCTGGTGGGATGGAATGAAGAAAGACATTGCTTATTTCGTGGCTTGTTGCAACATATGCAACAAAGTTAATGCAGAATATCAAAAACCTGCCGGACTTCTCCAACCACTGCCCATGTCACAATGGAAATGGGACGATGTCTGTATGGATTTCATCATAGGCTTACCCAGGACCCGACGAGGCAATAATGCGATCTGGGTCATAGTGGATACATTAACCAAGGTGGCTCACTTCCTCCCAGTCAAAACCTCATACCGAAAGCGAGATGAGCTTGCTCGTTGTATGTATCCAGGATTGTCAGTTTACATGGAGTTCCCAGAACCATCACTACTGACCGAGGTTCACTTTTCACCTCTGCTTTATGGACCCGTCTCCATCAAGCCCTTGGGACGGAATTAAAATACAGCACCGCATATCATCCTTAGACAGATGGGCAAACGGAAAGAGTAAATCAAATATTCGAAGATATGCTCCGAGCCTGTGTATTAGCCCAAGGACCACAATGGGAAGATTGCTTGCCGTATGCTGAGTTCTCGTATAACAATGGGTTCTAGGCCAGTTTAAAGATGTCACCTTATGAAGCTTTGTATGGCCGTAAGTGCCGCACTCCATTAAATTGGTCTCAAACCGGCGACAGCTGTATTTTCGGAACATATCTCATGCTAGAAGCTGAAAAGCAAGTCAAGGAGATCCGAGACAAATTACAGCTGGCCAAATCGCGATAGAAAAGTTATTATGATGCAAAGCACCGGCAGATCAGTTTTGAACCCGGAGAGCATGTCTACCTTCAAGTCACACCCATGAAGGGAGTAAGAAGGTTCCAAACCCATGGAAAATTGGCACCCAGGTTTATTGGTCCATTTCCCGTCATGACACGAGTAGGTGCTGTGGCATATCAGTTGGAGCTGCCTCCGGAACTGTCCGACGTGCACAACGTGTTCCACGTTTCACAACTACGACGGTGCATCTCACCACCCGAGAAAAAGACTGATTTGGCAAAGATAGAGCTGGCAAAGGACTTGACCTACAAAGAGAGGCCAGTGAAAATTTTGGATCAGATGGAAAGGGTCACTCGCAATAAGTCACGGAAGTTTTACAAGGTTCAATGGATGCATCATACCGAGTCAGAATCAACCTGGGAATCAGAAGAATTTCTAAGGGCATGTTATCCAGAATGGTTTTCCCAGGCAACCGAATCTCGAGGACGAGATTCATTCTAAGTGGGGGAGGTTTGTCACAGCCTGGTTTTTGCCCTCTTTTATTTGCCTGATTTTCATCTGAGTTGGTTTTGAATTTGGAGTTTTGAATCATTCAATTTGGACTTGATCACTTGGGTATCCCGTGATTTTCACCCAAGTGCCCCCTCTCCTCTTCTAATCCATCATTTCACTCCTGGCCAACCCAACAAAATTGTTTGGAATATTTTTCTTAAATGAAAAATATTCATTTTGCCTCTTAAACCCTAGCTAAACTATTTGACCTCCAAAGCAACCCTCATTTCTGTTGCCCTAAAAATCTTGAGAAAAATCCCAAATATTCTTTGGACCCTAGGGCACATTTCTGAGCAAAAATAGTTCACCACTTTTTGGAGTATTTTTGCTACAGAAAATATTTTCACTTATGGGCTGAAATGTTAGTTTCTACAGCAACTACCCTTTTACTAGCTCCAATGTAGCTGGTTTTCCCTGTGCTTATTCACCTTAGTAAGAGTCAGTAAAACCCCAAAGATCAGCCCTTGAAACCCTGTGGTTTGACCACAGAAACTGTTCAAAGTTTCTGTCCAGTAACTAAACATCTTCACCATTTCACTTCTACTGCACCTGGAAACAAACCGAGCCATGGTAACACCTGAAGTTACTAAGGACTACACGCCAAACATCATGGTTAGTGCATATGTGGCCTGATGTCACGGTCCATGCAGTGACCGCATTCGTCCGAGGGTGCTGGCATGCCAAACGAGCGCTGCGCGTGTTGCCAGCGCCTCTGTGGCGCGCGTGCACGCTGCTCGGCCAGCCAGGGTGTGTCCCCCCGCGCCAACATCCTCGTCTCCACCTCCTTTACTCCTCCCTATAAACTTGTCGATGTCAGTAGCTGCAGCGAAAGCAGAGGCACGGTCCGTTAACAAGACACGATGCTGCGCCTTGTGTTAAATCCATTCCTCCTTGCTCTTGTGCTCGTCCGTGCATAGCTCCTACGTGACCTCGTGGCTTTCCCCCCTCTCTCTCTGGCACCATTCGTCGCCGGGCGCCGGCGACAGCTGTCCTCCGGCGGAGCCCAAGCCCTCCTCGCTGCCCCGCCTATAAATAACCCCCCTGCGCAGCCTCCTGGAGCACCGCACCTCACCACCACTCCCTCCTATAGCCACTAGAAGCCGCAGCCTGGCCGGGCAGGCCGCGGGCTGCCGTCCCCGAGCCGAGCTTGCAGGCAATTCCCTCTGGATCGACCCCGCAGCTCCGGCCACTCCCAAGCTGAGGCGACCCTGCCAGGGCTTCCGCCTCCTCCTCCGTGAAGCTAAGGCGCCAAGCCCGAGCCCCTGGAGCCGCCCCTAGCCACCGTCTTCCTCATCTCCGGCGACCACTGTGTTCTGCCTCCGCTTGGAGGAAGAATCCGACGCCATCCGGTCACTGTTTGCCACGCCACGGGTACGGGCAGGTGCGCAAGAGCATTCTCCGTCGATCCCTCCCTCTTGTTTTCCTCCAAGATGCCTCAACGCCAGGTAAGCTCCGGCAAAGCGTCGCGCCTCTCTATTTTCTTTCCCCTCCCTCCGGCTTGACTAGCGGGGCCTGCTAGTCAGCCACTCATAACGCGCGTAAAGCGGTATGAGTGGTGGAGCCCTGGGAAAATATGCCATCGACGTCACCCCCTCTCAGTTTTTCTTTTTCAAATTTATTTAAATTCCAGTAGCATTCAAACAGCCATAACTTTTATTCTACAAGTCCAAATGCGGTGATTCTTTTTGCATTGTGTTCCTTGTCCAAAAATCTAACAACTCCCAAAAGGTGGGATTTTTCCTTGCTGTCTAGATTTTCTGGCAATTTTCAGAAGGTTTCTTGATATTTTTCTTTTGTGGTTTTTGAATGTTTTTAGAGGAACCAGCTTGTCTTGAGGATCACCAGGAGTCTTGTGAACCTCATCATTACTAAGGCAAGCCACAGTAACATTTTCATGGTGCCACTTCAATATTTGATTTTCATACCTGAACTTATGAATATTGATGCATTTTAATTAGTTATAAAATAAATATATTTTGTTATATGCTTGTTATGTTAAAATGCTTGAACTTCAGTATGTTTGAAGTAAATATTGTTAGTAAGATTATGAGAACTTAGTTGCAAGTGATAAATAATTAATAGGGACATTTACATCTGTGCCCCTAACTCGAACCCACTACTCAAATTTGCCCCTAATTTTGAAGCATGCTCAAATTTTCCCGTTCGCCGTTAAGTCACTACTCAGAAATGCCCTTCCGTACAGTACTGTAGCACTTTCCATCCAATACATTAGCACTTTCTGTCTGTTATAGTACACATGGGCCTCTGACGGTCAAAGGCCTTTGACTGGACGGAAGGGCATTTCTGAGTAGTGACTTAACGACAAAGAGGCAAATTTGAGCATGCTTTGAAATTAGGGGCAAATCTGAGTAGGTGGTTCGAGTTAGGGGCAGAAATGCAAATGGCCCTAATTAATATGTATGGTCATAGAATTGATGAGTAATTTGGATATTATTTTTGCATGGGGTATAATGATGATAATTGCTAGAAATAGTTCTGGTATAAGTAAAGAAAGGTTTTTAGCAGTATAGTAGCATGAGTTTATGTTGGCTCCGTGGGAGAGTAGTTGGTGCAGTTTTGCACGGTTATGTGGTGCATATGTTAAGTGATGCATGGTATGGTAGTATGGCACCAGTTATTTTCTTTTCACATTAAAGTTGAACCTGATTAATAACGCAACTTGAACATGTTGTTGGACCGGTCGTGGTGCATTGAAGCGAGTCTTTCTCGGTAACCACATTTGCGGTATGGGGCGGCCTTAACGTGTTTCATTGTCGTGCCTCTGGTCGGTACCTCAATTTAGGGAAGGTTATGGGCGTCTTGTACCTGGCCGGAGGCAAGCATAACCTTGTGAGCCCATTGTTAAGTTAAGTTTGGTACGGATCGGTGTGGATCGTGGCCACGACGGTGGTCGAGGTGTGCGGAGGTAGACACGGGCCACCAGGACTAGCCAGTGGGGTGCGAGTCGGAGGGGCCGGAGAGTGTCATGACAAGTGAAATGGTTCCGTCGAAATCTTTGTTGGTCCACTTGGATGGGAGAGTGAGGCCATGGGTTCCGTGGTGTGGGTGCAGTGTACTAACCTCTGCAGAGTGTTTTAATCTATCGATAGCGAGTCCACGGATCTGCAAACGCCGAAAGTAAGGTACACCATGGGTCAACACTTAATAAATATGCACACTGAATTGCACTAAGGATGACAGTGAGGTCATCGTGTTGAGTTGGACATGAGTTGTCGGGTTGTGATCACCGTAAGGATCACGGGCCACGAGTTGGTCGGGTTGTGATCACCGTAAGGATCACGGGCCACGAGATGGTCGGGTTGTGATCGCTGTAAGGATCACGAGTATGTGTTGGTAATATTATGTTTGTTGGTCACACCTAGTAAGCAAATCGGGAGAATGAGTATCTGTTGAGCACTGTCACAGCATGTTGGTTATATAGTTGCATTGTTGATTAAATTGGATAAATATCATAATATTGTCTGTCATCTTGTTTATGTTTATTGTGAGCTTGCAAGTACATTCAATGTACTGACCTGGCGTGTCATGCCAGATTTCAGGAAAGTCCCGTTGGAAAGGAGTGATTTCCGAGTCTAGACTGTGTCCATGTCGGTGTCCTTGTGCTATGGAGTCCTGCTACGACATTGTTCCGCTGCCGAGTAGTTGTCATGATCGAGGCCCCTTTATGTTCACTAAATAATGTACATATTGTTCAGCCGCACCGTGTGTGCCGCTTGGCCTCGCTAACTGTTGTAATATGAACTATGTCCCGCTAGCATGAATAAAGTGGTTGTTTTCTGTACCATGTTGTTGTGTGTTGCCAGAAGGCAAGGTCTCTGGGCTGGCAATGCAGGGTAAACCGGTCGCTCTGAGCCGGGGTGCCACAGTTTGCTATGACAACTGAAACCTGATGAACATGTTGTTTAGTATTTTGCTGTGAGAACATCACTTGTTATGTATGCTGATTTGTGTTTGGTGATTGTATGACAACTAAAACATCATGACATTGTTGTTTAGTTGTACTCATATTTGGCTCTGAAACTTGAATTTGATGACATAGTTTGTTGTTGAACTGCAATTTGCTCGACGTCTTCGAATGAGAACAAAGCTGACCCAACCGGGCCTCTGCTATTTATTTATTTATATGAGCAAAGGGGATATCCCCTCATTTCCGTTAATAGAAATCATTTGATGTTCACAACACTACACCCAGCCTGCTACACAGTTTCATTCATTACTACTTTCAGCAAATTGCTCATGTTGTAGCCACTGAATACATCACGAGTGCTACATACACTGAAATTAAGAGACAATCATCCTACAGAGCACATCGATTTTTCCCATTATCTTCACAAGCTCTTTCATCTCCTCATTGTTGTCAAGGCTGTTGTTGTTATGTTGTTGGCCATGATCGAGGCGCATCTTTAACCTTCTGCTCTGCATCTTCCTCTTCTGTCGTTCCTTCAGTTACTTGTCCAACACCCCAACCTGCTAGTATTGGGATTCCTTGGCTAACCAAATAATCAGTGTAGTTGCATTCCCCCACATCAGCAACTTCCCAGAAATACAAATCACACGAATCTTCCCTTTTCTGCGCGAATCAAATTGGAAGATCATCAACCAAACTATTACAAAAATCAGCAACTGAAAGCAACAGAACAACACTTAAACATATTATTACCACATGATTCGGGCATTTGTAGAAGACTGGGCCAGGGTTGCGGATTGTGGTTGAGACGCGACGGATGACTCTGCGTGATTTGCAGCAGTGGCACCACACCAATGGCAGTGGGTTGCGATGAGCAATCGGCTGCATGCGCGTCTTTGGCGGGGATGTGATGAGACCCACGGTGATGAATGCGGGTGGCGACTTGGCGCATATCTGGTTGTTACTCTTGAAGAGCGGTGGACGAGCAACCAGCGGACATGGTTGCTGCGGCCAGACCTTCTGATGCTAGGCAGAGTAAGTAGAGAAGAGGAGCAGCGAACGTTGGATATGTCAGTTTCATTACTTGCAGAGTAGCATAGCACCATATATAGTCATAGTCTTTGGATTCGAACCAGCTATAGGAGCACGTCTTTCTTTTTTCTAAAACGCGGCAATGTCTCTTTACTGGTACACTAGCTTGTTCTGTATGCCTTCCCAAGTCTTTGATTTTCTTTCCCTTTTTTTGCAAGGAAGGAAGGAGGACAAAATTGAGAGTTCCTAGGACTCGAACCCAAGACCTCTCGGTTGAAAACCAAGGGTGCTAGTCACTTATGTGGCGAACGTTCCCTGTGAGGAGGACGACAGGCGAACGAATTTTCCTCGCAGTTTTCTTCTTATATATAAAAAAGTATGCTACTTGGTGTCCGCTTAGTCAACAAACGATTGTGCCAACCTTGACCGTTGGATTAACATTCAACGTCTGTCGCGTTTCTTCAGTCTCTTCTTCCTCGAGCCGCCAAAGCCAAACCAGCACTGGCGGGACCGCCTGCTCCCGCCTCCCACGGCTGGCTATGATCTTCCCGGCTCCTGTTTGTTCCCGTCCGAGGCCTTGCCATCGTCCTCCGCCTTGGTTCGCTCGCCGCGGCACCGCCCTCCGGTGTTGTCAACATGGTCAACAACCGAGAGGAATAAGGAGATGACTGTACATGGTGAGGACGACAAGAGGGACCAAAGCAGCCAGTATGATAATTTGTTTTTGGGACGAAAAAGGGTATCAACTGGGTTGTGTGGGACCCGTGTCCGTCTAGCCTGTGCTTTTATTTCATATGTTTAGCACATGACCAGCCCAGGTTTGTTTTTCCTTTACGAAAAATGGCTAGCCAGCTATTTTGTTTTTGAGAATAACCAACATAGGCCTACTTGCTTTTCTCGCCATGTCAATGGAAATCTTTCAAGATGAGGAGGATGCATTTGCCCGAAAATGGGCTATAAGTAATAAGAAATGGGCTATAAGTAATAATAAATGGGCTATAAAATGAAAAAATACAGCAAGCAGGCAATTAGTTCCAAAATCTGTTTTCTTTCGGATTTTGATATTTTAAATTTCATTGTTTTTCTTGGGTAAAATTTCATTGAATTTAAATTAAGGTATATTTAGATTTAAAATTAATTTGAATCGGCTAGAAATTTCGGTGTATGTTGTTTGGGACGATTTGGAGGCTGACTTGTGGGTCTACTAGGTGGGCGTGTACTTTGGCTTTGTCAACTTAGTCCTAAGCGATTCTAGCAGCGATGTTGTTGGATGTTAATCCGGCGACCGTCTTTGCTTCTTCAATATCGATCTTCTTGCTCCGGCCGCCCAAACCAGCTCGGTGGGACTACTCGCTCCGCCTCCGTGGCGGTGTCTTTGCAAAGCCTGAGCCGCACCACCCCACCCTACTTCATTGCTGGCCAGGCCATTCCTCTACTCACCCACACCTCCAGTTATTTTCCGGCGATGGCAGCCGGACTAGTAAACCCTCGTACTCCCCACCGCGTGGGCAACAATTGCCGAGTCTTCCCCGGCTCCGTGTCGTTCCCTTCCTAGGCCTCGCCGTCGTCCACCGCCATGGTGCTCTCAGCGCGGCCTGGTCAACGTGGTCAACGAACGACATCCATCGGCCGTGGACTGTATGCGCAAAATAATTATTCCTCCACCTGACAGCTGGGACCCACCGGAAGGGCCTCTGTATTTCGCAAAAGAACGTTCCCCCCGCTGACATGTCGGACCCACCAGCTATATCTTCGCACGCAAGGAAGTGCCTCCTTATTACGCACAAAAAAAATGAATACCCCCTTGCTAGCTGGGACCCACCATAGTGGGAGGATGACTTGTGGGACAACTAAGTTGACGGGGACGGAGGGCTTTGTCAAGTTAGTCAATATGAACGATTCTAGCTCCAGTGACCGTACGATGTCCATCCAATGGCCGTAGTGCTTCTTCAACCTCTGGTCTTCTTGCTCTAGCCGCCCAAAGCAGCGCCGGTCATGCCGCATGCTCCGCCTCCGTGGCCGATTGTCTTTGCCCGGAGGCCTACCGCCCTACTATTCCCACGCTGGCCGGGCCTGCGGCGACGGTAGCCTCACACCGCAGCCGAACCAGTGAACCCTCGTACTCCTCTCCGCGCGGGCTTCCACTACCGCGTCTTCCCTGGCTCCACGTCGTCCACCGCCGTGGTGCTCTCGGTGCGGCCTGGTCAACGTGGTCAAGGAACGACTTCCATCGTCGTGGGTGACGTGGAGAGGCCGACAATTTGGGTCCACGCCGACAAGGAAGTGTCTCCTTATTAAGCGAAAAATAATGATTCCTCCACCTGACAGCTGGGACCCACCAGACGGGCCACTGTATTTCACAGAAAAATCGTTTCCCACTGACTGTTGGGACCCACCAGCTTCATCTTCGCACGCAAGGAAGTGCGTCCGGGCAAAAAAACATTCACCCCCCTGACTGTTGGGACCCACCAGCTACACCTTCGCACGCAAGGAAGTGCGTCCGGGCAAAAAAAATGATTCGCCCCCCTGACTGCTGGGACCCACCGGCTACATCTTCGCACGCAAGGAAGTGCGTCCGGGCAAAAAAAAACAATTCTCCCCCCTGACTGCTGGGACCCACGAGCTACATCTTCGCACGCAAGGAAGTGCGTCCGGGAAAAAATGATTCTCCCCCTGACTGTTGGGACCCACCAGCTACATCTTCGCACGCAAGGAAGTGCGTCCAGGCAAAAAAACAAAACGATTCCCCACTGACTGCTGGGACCCACCAGCTACATCTTTGCACGCAAGGAAGTGCATCCGGGCAAAAAAACGATTCGCCCCCCTGATTGCTGGGACCCACCAGCTACATCTTCGCACGCAAGGAAGTGCGTGACAGTCAGGACCCACCTGGTCGAAGCGTACGTAGCATTGTCATTCTGGTCGCGAACGTGTACGTACATATATACTGGTGGATGTAGAGGCGCGCACGTGTCGTAGTAGAGGCGCGACGTAGCATGTACACGCACGCATACGGCGAGGTGCAAGAAAGAAAATACGGCCACGTATGTGTACATACAAGCGGGGTCTCAAACGCCTACTCGCGCATACGCATGGCGAGGGCTCGTGTACATGGCTTGGTCGGAATGGAGAAACAGCATCGTCATCGTGTTCATGGGGAGGCAACGGAATGCATCGTGTTCATGGGGAGGCAACGGAATGCGTCGTGTTCATAGGGAGGCAATGGAACACGTGGGAGCCAACCGGCTGGGTCGGAACGGAATGTGCAGTCGTGTTCATCGGGAGGGCTTGGACAGAACAGGCGATGGAAACGAGGCCTGGCGTACCGCACAACGGAAGAAACGGCCTTGTCTTCGACCGGCCACGTTCGAAACGGGATCCTGTTGATCGGGAGGGGTGTGGCGTACCTCAAAACGGAGGAAAGGGACCTCCTATGGTCGAAACGGAGGTCCTGTTGATCAGGAGGGGTGTGGTGTACCGCAAAACAGAAGAAACGGACCTCCTACGGTCAAAACGGGGGTCTTGTTGATCGGGAGGGGTGTGGCGTATCGCAAAACGGAGGAAACGGACTTGTGTTGGAGTGTTACGGTCGAAATGGGGGTCCTGTTCATTGGGAGGGGTGTGGCGTACTGCAAAACGGGACTCCACGGGATATTGTTCATCTCCACCGTTGACCTCCTCCAGCCTCCACAGGCTACCGTCGACCTCCTCTAGCCTCCACGGGCTCCTGTTCATCCAGCCTCCACAACGCGCTAGTCCACCGGCTACTATTCAACCACCCCTCCACGGGCACCCCTCCACCGTTTACTGTTCAGCCAGCCCTCCACACCACGGGGTCCTGTTCAACCACCCCTCCACGGGCACCCCTCCACCGTCTACTGTTCATCCAGCCCTCCACACCACGGGGTCCTGTTCATCCAGAGGCAACGCCGCCGCTCACTGTTCATCCAACCTCCCCCCCCCCCGCAACGCTCATTGTTCATCCAATTGATCGGCTTCAGTTAGCAGCAGTAGCGAAGGAATCGCTCGATCGGGTTCAGTTAACAACCATTGATCGATCGCTCAGGTTCAGTAATGCATAGCCTACAGTGCAATCGCTCGGGTTCAGTTAGAGCCCAACGCCTCGCTCGGGTTCAGTTAGAGCCAACACCTCGCACACACGCGTGTACCTTATGAGAGAAACGCGCATCGCTCGGCCCCCGACCTCCCACCGTAACCGGGAACTCCCCGAAATTTTCCTCGCCCTCGCTTCTACCACGGTTTTTTCTGTCATGGACGGCCCGAAGAATGTCATGCAGCTGCGTCTCTGTCCCGCCCAGGACGAAAAGCCTATTTTCTGTCATGATTTTTTGTCATAGAAGTAGGAGTCCACCACATCAATGATTATACCGGGTTTTGTCACAATTATCGTCATAGAAGTGTCATACGTATGACAGAAAAAAAAAATTGTTCGGCCCAAAATGTCACGGATGTGTCTTTTTTTGTAGTGTGTGGACCATATAAATATCATATGATGAGGTGGCTGTCTAGCGCCCTATAGGCGGTGGTTCTTGTTCTTCTCCTGCATCGTCGTCCATACCGTTGATGTCTTCGGAGTTGAAGTCAAGCACATCGGTTAAGTCATCGACAGTGGCTATAAAGTGGGTGGTGGGTGGGAGACAAATTTCTTCGTCGTCCGCTCCCCACTCGAGCCGGACATAGTTCGGCCAAGAATCTCCTGACAAGGAAAGATACCTTAATGAGTTTAGCACATCACCCAAGGGCGAGTGCTGAAAAATATCCGCGGCGGTGAACTCCATGACCGGTGCCCAATCCGATTCATAGGCACAGACGCACGCGGTTCGGATCCTGTAGCCGGAGACGAGTCCGAGGGTCCTGATACGTCTCCGTATCTATAATTCTTGATTGCTCCATGCTACTTTATCTACTGTTTTGGACTATATTGGGCTTTATTTTCCACTTCTATATTATTATTGGGACTAACCTATTAACCGGAGGCCCGGCCCAGAATTGTTGTTTTTTTGCCTATTTCAGTGTGTCGAAGAAACAGAATATCAAACGGAGTCCAAACGGAATGAAACCTTCAGGAACGTGATTTTCTCACCGAACGTGATCCAGGAGACTTGGACCCTACTCCAAGAAGTGCCAGAGGCGGTCACGAGGGTGGAGGGCATGCCCCCTGGGTGCGCCCCCTACCTCGTGGGCCCCCTGTTGCTCCACCGACGTACTCCTTCCTCCTATATACCTATGTATCCCCGAACGATCAGAAAAGGAGCAAAAAACCTAATTCCACCGCCGTAACCTTCTGTATCCACGAGATCCCATCTTGGGGCCTGTTCCGGAGCTCTGCCGGAGGGGGCATCCACCATGGAGGGCTTCTACATCAACACCATAGCCCCTCCGATGAAGTGTGAGTAGTTTACTTCAGACCTTCGGGTCCATAGCTAGTAGCTAGATAGCTTCTTCTCTCTTTTTGGATCTCAATACAATGTTCTCCCCCTCTCTTGTGGAGATCTATTCGATGTAATCTTCTTTTTGTGGTGTGTTTGTTGAGACCGATGAATTGTGGGTTTATGATCCAATATTATCTATGGAAATATTTGAATCTTCTCTGAATTCTTTTATGTATGATTGAGTTATCTTTGCAAGTCTATTTGAATTATCCTTTTTGGTTTGGCCAACTAGATTGGTAGTTCTTGCAATGGGAGAAGTGCTTAGCTTTGGGTTCAATCTTGCGGTGTCCTTACCCAAAGGATGTAAAGGGTTGCAAGGCACGTATTGTATTGTTGCCATTGAGGATAACAAGATGGTTTTTTTATCATATTGCATGAATTTATCCCTCTACATCATGTCATCTTGCTTAAGGCGTTACTCTTTTTAACTTAATACTCTAGATGCATCTTTGGATAGCGGTCAATGAGTGGAGTAATAGTAGTAGATGCAGAATCGTTTTGATCTACTTGTCTTGGACGTGATGCCTATATACATGATCATTACCTAGATATGCTCATAACTATGCTCAATTCTGTCAATTGCTCAACAGTAATTTGTTCACCCACCGTAGAATATCTATGCTCTTGAGAGAAGCCACTAGTGAAACCTATGGCCCCTGGGTCTATTCTCATCATATCAATCTCTATCGCTTTATTTACTTGCTTTGTTTTTACTTTGCATTTTACTTTCCACTTTGCATCTATCTATCAAAAATACCATAAATATGATTTATCATCTCTATCTGATCTCACTCTCGTAAGTGACCGTGAAGGGATTGACAACCCCTAATCGTGTTGGTTGCGAGTAGCTATCGTTTTGTGTAGGCACGAGGGATTTGTGCGTGGTCTCCTACTGGATTGATACCTTGGTTCTCAAAAACTGAGGGAAATACTTACGCTACTTTGCTGCATCATCCTCTCCTCTTCGGGGAAATCCAACGCAGTGCTTAAGAGGTAGCAAGAAGAATTTTTGGCGCCTCTGCCGGGGAGGCTCACGCAAGCAAGTCAACAATACCAAGTACCCATCACAATCCCTATCCCTCGCATTACATTATTTGCCATTTGCCTCTCGTTTTCCTCTCCCCCACTTCACCCTTGTCGTTTTATTCGCACTCTCTTTCCCAATCTCCTCCTCTCTTTCCCGTTTGCCTTTTTCATGTTGCCTTTCTGTTTGCTCGTGTGCTAGTTTGCTTGCTTGTCATCATGACTAGTCTCATATCTTCTCCATTATCTCCCGAGAATGAAGTTCTAAATTTTAAGCAAAGGGAGGGATAAAATCTAAAAGATGCTTGGTATAGAATTTGCAATGCTCAAAATAGATCTACCAGGAAGCAATCTACTTCAGTTCTTCTTCGCAATTTTTACGTAGGTGCTAATCCTTGGTATAGATATATCCTCGATACCATTACCGGAGGGAATTTCTTGGGTAGCCATACTTTTGATTCTTATAATGCTTTAATAGATATATTTGTCTCACCACCCCTTTTGATTAATGGAACTACGTTAACTTTGGAGCATGTTATGCAAAGGCTTGAAACTATTGAAAATAAAGTTGCTACCATTGAATTAATTGAAAATCTTGATAAAAAGATCCACAATCAAATTACCCAATATGGATCTAAGGTAGGAATGACTTTGAAAAATATTAAAGAAAATGAACCCATAGTTAATGAGAAAATAAATCTAGATTCCACAAGAATCGATAAACTTGAGGGTATCATTACCAACTTGGGAACTGCTTTTTCTTCCGTTCAAAACACTCCAAGTTCTTCTACTAAAAATACTAAGCTTATTTATGTTCCTAAGAATAAGGGTGAATCATCTAGTAAGGAAACTGCGGATCTTAAATCTATAAGTGTTCGTCCCAATCTTTTTACCATCATTAAGGAACCATTTGCTATAGATGAATTTTTTGATCTTTTGCCTGAAAATTTGACAATTACTAGGAAGAAAGAAAATTCTAAAGGAGGTAGATGCCTCATTGAAGAATTGCCTACCAAACAGAAGCTAGATCTATCCTTGCTTTTATGCCTAGCTAGGGGCGTTAAACGATAGCGCTTGTTGGGAGGCAACCCAATTTTATTTTGTGTTTTTTGTTTTTACTTATGTTTAGGAATAAATAATCCATCTAGATTCTGTTTGGATGTGGTTTTATCTTTTAATTAGTGTTTGTGCCAAGTAGAACCTATAGGATAACCTACGATGATAGTTGATTTGATTCTGCTGAAAAACAGAAACTTTGCGCGCACAAATATAATTTTGTTAAATCACAGGAACGTGATTTTGCGTTGATTCTTTTTGCTTATGTTCACTAAAAAAATTGTACAGGACTTCCTATTTTGGTAGAATTTTTAGAGTTCCAGAAGTTTGCGTTAGTTACAGATTGCTACAGATTGTTCTGTTTTTGACAGATTCTGTTTTACGTGTGTTGTTTGCTTATTTTGATGAATCTATGGCTAGTAAAATAGTTTATAATACATAGAGAAGTTGGAATACAGTAGGTTTAACACCAATATAAATAAAGAATGAGTTCATTACAGTACCTTAAGTAGTTCTTTGTTTTCGTTCTCTAACGGAGCTCACGAGATTTCTGTTGAGTTTTGTGTTGTGAAGTTTTCATGTTTTGGGTGAATTCTTTTGATGGATTATGGACCAAGGAGTGGCAAGAGCCTAAGCTTGGGGATGACCATGGCACCCCCAAGATAATCCAAGGACACCAAAAAGTCAAAGCTTGGGGATGCCCCGGAAGGCATCCCCTCTTTCGTCCACTTCCATCGGTAATTTACTTGGAGCTATATTTTTATTCACCACATGATATGTGTTTTGCTTGGAGCGTCTTGTATTATTTGTGTCTTTGCTTGTTGTCTACCACAATCATCCTTTCTGTACACACCTTTTGAGAGAGCCATACATGAATTGGAATTTGTTAGAATACTCTATGTGCTTCACTTATATCTTTTAAACTTGATAGTTTTTGCTCATAGTACTTCACTTATATCTTTTGAGCGTGATAATTTTTGCTCTAGTGCTTCACTTATACCTTTTAGAGCATGGTGGTGGATTTGTTTTAAAGAAACTATTGATCTCTCATGCTTCACTTAGATTATTTTGAGAGTCGTTAATAGCATGGTAATTTGCTTAATGTTAATATACTTGGTATTCAAGATATGTGAAACTTTCTTTTGAGTGAATTGAATACTAAGATAAGTTTGATGCTTGATAATTGTTTTGAGATATGGAGGTGATAATATCAAAGTCGTTCTAGTTGGGTGATTATGAATTTGAGAAATACTTGTCTTGAAGTTTGCAAGTCCCGTAGCATGCACGTATGGTTAAAGTTGTGTAACAAATTTGAAACATGAAGTGTACCTGGCTTGTGCATCCTTATGAGTGGTGGTCGGGGACGAGCGATGGTCTTTTCCTATCAATCTATCCCCCTAGGAGCATGCGTGTAGTACTTGATTTTTGATGACTTCTAATTTTTTGCAATAAGTATATGAGTTCTTTTGATTAATGTTGAGTCCATGGATTATACGCACTCTCACCTTTCCGCCTTTGCTAGCCTCTTCGGTACCGTGCATTGCCCTTTCTCACCTTGAGAGTTGGTGCAAACTTCGCCGGTGCATCCAAACCCTGTGATACGATACGCTCTATCACATATAAACCTCCTTATATCTTCCTCAAAACAGCCACCATACCTACCTATTATGGCATTTCCATAGCCATTCCGAGATATATTGCCATGCAACTTCCACCATCATCATCATGACATACATTACTATTGTCATATTGCCATTGCATGATCATGTAGTTGACATCGTATTAGTGGCAAGGCCACCATGCACTATTTTTCATACATGTCACTCTTGATTCATTGCACCATCCCGGTACACCGCCGGAGGCATTCATATAGAGTCATATCTTGTTCTAAGTTTCGAGTTGTAATCCTTATGTTGTAATCAATAGAAGTGTGATGATCATCATTATTAGAGCATTGCCCAAACAAAAAAAGGGGGAAAGGCCAAAATAATAAAAAAAAGAAAGGCCAAAAAAAGGACAATGCTACTATCTCTTTTTCCACACTTGTGCTTCAAAGTAGCACCTTGTTCTTCATGTAGTGAGTCTCATATATTGTGCTTCAAAGTAGCACCTTGTTCTTCATGTAGTGAGTCTCATAAGTTGTCTTTTTATACTAGTGGGAATCTTTCATTATAGAACTTGGCTTGTATATTCCTACGATGGGCTTCCTCAAATGCCCTAGGTCTTCATGAGCAAGCGAGTTGGATGCACACCCACTAGTTATCTTTTTGTTGAGCATTCATAGCTCTAGTGCATCCGTTGCATGGCAATCCCTACTCCTCATGTTGACATCAATTGATGGGCATCTCCATAGCCCATTGATTAGCCTCGTCAATGTGAGATTTTCTCCTTTTTTTTGTCTTCTCCACACAATCCCCATCATCATATTCTATTCCACCCATAGTGCTATATCCATGGCTCACGCTCATGTATTGCGTGAAGGTTGAAAAAGTTTGAGATTATTTAAGTATGAAACAATTGCTTGGCTTGTCATCGGGGGTATAGAAGTTGGGAACATCTTTGTGTGACGAAAATGAAGCATAGCCTAACTATATGATTTTGTAGGGATGAACTTTCTTTTGCCATGTTATTTTGAGAAGACATGATTGCTTTGATTAGTATGCTTGAAGTATTATTATTTTTGTGTCAATATGAACTTTTGTCTTGAATCTTTCGGATCTGAATATTCATATCACAATTAAGAAGTTTTACATTGAAATTATGCCAAAGTATCACTCCGCATCAATTTTTTTATCATTTACCTACTCGAGGACGAGCAGGAATTAAGCTTGGGGATGCCCGATACGTCTCCAACGTATCTATAATTTTCGATTGCTCCATGCTACTTTATCTACTGTTTTGGACTATATTGGGCTTTATTTTCCACTTTTATATTATTTTTGGTACTAACCTATTAACCGGAGGCCTAGTCCAGAATTGTTGTTTTTTTTCCTATTTCAGTGTTTTGAAGAAACAGAATATCAAACGGAGTCCAAACGGAATGAAACCTTCGGGAACGTGATTTTCTCACCGAACATGATCCAGGAGACTTGGACCCTACTCCAAGAAGTGCCAGAGGCGGTCACGAGGGTGGAGGGCGCGCCCCCATGGGCGGGCCCCCCTACCTCGTGGGCCCCCTGTTGCTCCACCGATGTACTCCTTCCTCCTATATATACCTACATATCCCCGAACGATCAGAAAAGGAGCAAAAAACCTAATTCCACCGCCGTAACCTTCTGTATCCATGAGATCCCATCTTGGGGCCTGTTCCGGAGCTCCGCCAGAAGGGGCATCCACCATGGAGGGCTTCTACATCAACACCATAGCCCCTCCGATGAAGTGTGAGTAGTTTACTTCAGACCTTCGGGTCCATAGCTAGTAGCTAGATGGCTTCTTCTCTCTTTTTGGATCTCAATACAATGTTCTCCCCCTCTCTTGTGGAGATCTATTCGATGTAATCTTCTTTTTGCGGTGTGTTTGTTGAGACCGATGAATTGTGGGTTTATGATCGAGTATTATCTATGGAAATATTTGAATCTTCTCTGAATTCTTTTATGTATGATTGAGTTATCTTTGCAAGTCTCTTTGAATTATCCTTTTTTGGTTTGGCCAACTAGATTGGTAGTTCTTGCAATGGGAGAAGTGCTTAGCTTTGGGTTCAATCTTGCGGTGTCCTTACCCAGTGACAGAAAGGGTTGCAAGGCACGTATTCTATTGTTGCCATCGAGGATAATAAGATGGGGTTTTTATCGTATTACATGAATTTATCCCTCTACATCATGTCATCTTGCTTAAGGCGTTACTCTGTTTTTAACTTAATACTCTAGATGCATGCTGGATAGCGGTCGATGAGTGGAGTAATAGTAGTAGATGCAGAATCGTTTCGATCTACTTGTCTTGGACGTGATGCCTATATACATGATCATTACCTAGATATGCTCATAACTATGCTCAATTCTATCAATTGCTCAACAGTAATTTGTTCACCCACCGTAGAATATCTATGCTCTTGAGAGAAGCCACTAGTGAAACCTATGCCCCCCGGGTCTAGTCTCATCATATCAATCTCTATCGCTTTATTTACTTGCTTTGTTTTTACTTTGCCTTTTACTTTCCACTTTGCATCTATCTATCAAAAATACCAAAAATATTATTTATCATCTCTATCAGATCTCACTCTCGTAAGTGACCATGAAGGGATTGACAACCCCTAATCGCGTTGGTTGCGAGTAGCTACCGTTTTGTGTAGGTACGAGGGACTTGTGCGTGGTCTCCTACTGGATTGATACCTTGGTTCTGAAAAACTAAGGGAAATACTTACGCTACTTTGCTGCATCATCCTCTCCTCTTCGGGGAAATCCAACGCAGTGCTCAAGAGGTAGCAGGCCCGATGACACCACTCTCACAGGAGGTGGAATCAGTGTTCGGCTACGACGCCGATTGGTGTGCGGCTTCCGTGGCGGGGTCCAGCCACCCGCCCTCGGAAGCCACGATCTACACTGGATTGGTTCCCGGTGCCCCCGCAGGCGCGATCTCCCGAATATTGTCTGATGGCAGATCAAAGTCATGCCCGTCGTGACCATTCGGCGCACCTGTCATGGGCTCGAATCCGTCGAAGATCAAGTCTCCGAGGATGTCGGCAGTATAGTTTAAGCTTCCAAACCTGACCTGATGGCCAGGGGCGTAGCTATCGATCTGCTCCAGATGGCTAAGCGAGTTGGCCTGCAGTACGAAGCCGCCGAATACGAAGATCTGTCCGAGAAGGAAAAAACCTCCCCGTGGACTGCATTGTTGAAGATGATCGAAGGAGCCATCAAGCCTTACAGCGACGGCACAGTGGAACTCTCAATGAAAGCACCAATGTCGGTGTCAAAACCGGCGGATCTCGGGTAGGGGGTCCCGAACTGTGCGTCTAAGGCTAATGGTAACAGGAGGCAGGGGACACGATGTTTTACCCTGAGTTGGGCCCTCTCAATGGAGGTAATACCCTACTTCTGCTTGATTGATCTTGATGATATGAGTATTACAAGAGTTGATCTCCCACGAGATCGTAGAGGCTAAACCCTAGAAGCTAGCCTATGATTATGATTGTTGTTCTGTCCTACGGACTAAAACCCTCCGGTTTATATAGACACCGGAGGGGGCTAGGGTTACACCGAGTCGGTTACAGAGAAGGAAATCTACTTATCTGAATATCCAAGCTTGCCTTCCACGCAAAGGACAGTCCCATCCGCACACAGGACGAAGTCTTCAATCTTATATCTTCATAGTCCAATAGTTTGGCCAAAATATATAGTCCGGCTGTCCGAGGACCCCTTAATCCAGGACTCCCTCAGGAGGGCGCCCCTAGAGGACACACCAATTGCTCCAAGCCGTGTGCGGTGCCCCCTTCCACAATTTACGCCTCCGGTCATATTCTGGCGGTGCTTAGGTGAAGCCCTGCGCGGATCACATCACCATCACTGTCACCACACCGTCGTGTTAACTGAACTCATCTACTCCTTTGACCCTCTGCTGGATCAAGAGCTCGAGGGACGTCGTCGTGCTGAACATGTGCAGAACTCGGAGGTGCCGTACGTTCGGTACTCGATCAGTCGGAATAAGAAGACGTTCTACTACATCAACCGCGTTGAGCAAATGCTTCCGCTTTCGGTCTACGAGGGTACGTGGACACACTCTCCCCCTCTCGTTGCTATGCATCTCCTAGATAGATCTTGCGTGAGCGTAGGAAATTTTTTGAAATTGCATGCTATGTTTCCCAACAGTGGCATCAGAGTCATGTTTACGCGTAGATGATATGCATGAGTAGAACACAAAGAGTTGTGGGCGGTGATCGTCATACTGCTTACCACCAATGTATTATTTTGGTTCGGCGGTATTGTTGGATGAAGCGGCCCGGACCAACCTTACATGACCACGTTCATGAGACCAGTTCCACCGACAGACATGCAACTAGTTTTGCATAAAGGTGGCTGGCGGGTGTCTGTTTCTCCAATGTTAGTGGAATCGAATTTGATTGCGGCCGGTCCTTGTGAAGGTTAAAACATCAAACTTGATAAATCACCGTTGTGGTTTTTGTGCCATAGGTAAGTACGGTTCTTGCTAGAAGCCCATAGCAGCCACGTAAAACTTGCAAAAACAAAGTAGAGGACGTCTAACTTGTTTTTGTAGGGCATGTTGTGGTGTGATATGGTCAAGACATGATGTGATATACATTTTTGTATGAGATGATCATGTTTTCTAAAAGTTACGGGCGACTGGCAGGAGCCTTATGGTTGTGACTTTATTGTATGAAATACAAACGCCATGTAATTGATTTACTTTATCACTAAGCGGCAGCGATAGTCATAGAAGCAATAGTTGAAGAGACGACAACGATGCTACAATGGAGATCAAGGTGTCAAGCCGGTGACGATGGAGATCATGAAATTGCTTTGGTGATGTAGATCAAAAGCACAAGATGATGATGGCCATATCATGTCACATATTCTGATTGCATGTGATGTTTATCTTTATGCATCTTATTTTGCTTAGTATGGCGATAGCATTATAAGATGATCCCTTAACTAAATTTCAAGGTATAAGTGTTCTCCCCGAGTATGCATCGTTGCGAAAGTTCTTCGTGCTGAGACACCACGTGATGATCGGGTGTGATAAGCTCTACGTTCAAATACAACGGGCGCAAGCCAGTTTTGCACATGTGGAATACTCGGGTTAAACTTGACGAGTGTAGCATGTACATACATGGCCTCAGAACACTGGAGACCGAAAGGTCGAACGTGAATCATATAGTAGATATGATCAACATAGAGATGTTCATCATTGATGACTACTCCATCTCACGTGATGATCAGACATGGTTTAGTTGATTTGGATCACGTGTCATTTATATGACTTGAGGGATGTCTATCTAAGCGGGTTCTTAAGTAATATGATTAATTGAACTTAATTTATCATGAACTCAGTCCTGATAGTATTTGCAAATTATGTTGTAGATCAATAGCTCATGTTGTAGCTCCCGTATGTTTTTTGATATGTTCCTAGAGAAAACTAAGTTGAAAGATGATAGTAGCAATGATGTGTACTGGGTCCGTGATCTAAGGATTATCCTCATTGCTGCACAAAAGAATTATGTCCTTGATGCACCGCCAGGTGACAGACCTATTGCAGGAGCAGATGCAGACGTTATGAATGTTTGGCTAGCTCAATATGATGACTAATTGATAGTTTAGTGCACCATGCTTTACAGCTTACAATAGGGACTTCAAAAACGTTTTGAATGCCATAGAGCATATGAGATGTTCCAAGAGCTAAAATTGGTATTTGGACTCATGCCCGTGCCGAGAGGTATGAGACCTCTAACGAGTACTTCGCCTAAAAATGGAGGAGAATAGCTCAGCTAGTGAGCATGTGCTCAGAATGTCTGGGTACTACAATCGCTTGAATCAAGTGGGAGTTAATATTCCAAATAAGATAGTGATTGATAGAGTTCTCTAGTCACCATCACCAAGTTACTGGAACTTCATGACGAACTATAATATTCAAGGGATGACGAACGCGATTCCCGAGCTCTTCATGATGCTGAAATCGATGAAGGTAGAAATCAAGAAAAAGCATCAAGTGTTGATGATTAAACAAAACCACTAGTTTCAAGAAAATGGCAAAGGGAAAGACAGGGAACTTCAAGAAGAATGACAAGCAAGTTGTCACTGAAACTGAGTGCTTCTACTGGAAAGGAAATGGTCATTGGAAGCGGAACTACCCCAAATATTTGGCGGATAAGAAGGATGGCAAAGTGAACAAAGGTATATTTGATATACATGTTATTGATGTGTACCTTACTAGTGCTCATAGTAGCCCCTGGGTGTTTGATACCTGTTCGGTTGCTAAGATTAGTAAATCGAAACAGGAGCTGCAGAATAAATAGAGACTAGTTGAGGGTGAAGTGGCGATGTGTGTTGGAAGTCGTTCCAAGATTGATATGATCATCATCACACACTCCCTATACTTTTGGGATTAGTGTTGAACCTAAATAAATGTTATTTGGTGTTTGCGTTGAGCATGAATATGATTAGATCATGTTTATTGCAATACAGTTATTCATTTAAGATAGAGAGTAATTGTTATTCTGTTTACATGAATAAAACCTTCTATGGTCATACACCCAATGTTAATGGTACATTGAATCTCGATCATGGTGATACACATATTCCTAATATTAATGCCGAAAGATGCAAAGTTGATAATGATAGTGCAACTTATTTGTGGCACTGCCGTTTAGGTCATATCAGTGTAAAGTGCATGAAGAAACTCCATGCAGATGGACTTTTGGAATCACTTGATTAGGAATCATTTGATACTTGCGAACCGCGCCTTATGGGCAAGATGACTAAAACTTCGTTCTCCGGAACAATGGAACGAGCTAATGACTTATTGGAAATAATACATATCGATGTATGCGGTCCAATGAGTGTTGAGGCTCGTGGCAGGTATCGTTATTTTCTGACCTTCACAAATGATTTGAGCAGATATGGGTATATCTACTTAATGAAACACAAGTCTAAAACATTTGAGAAGTTCAAAGAATTTCAGAGTGAAGTGGAGAATCATCGTAACAAGAAAATAAAGTTTCTACGATCTGATTGCGGAGGCGAATATTTGAGTTACGAGTTTGGCCTTCATTTAAAACAATGTGGAATAGTTTCACAACTCACGCCACCCGCAACACCACAGCGTAATGGTGTGTCCGAAGGTCGTAACCGCATTTTATGAGATATGGTGCGATCTATGATGTCTCTTACCGATGTACCACTATCATTTTGGGGATATGCATTAGAGACAACTGCATTCACGTTAAACAGGGCACCGTCAAAATCCATTGAGATGACATCGTATGAACTGTGGTTTGGCAACAAACATAAGCTGTCATTTCTTAAAGTTTGGGGATGCGAAGCTTATGTCAAACGACTTCAGCCTGATAAGCTCGAACCCAAATCGGAGAAGTGTGTCTTCATAGGATACCCTAAGGAAACAATTGGGTACACCTTTTACCACAGATCCAAAGGCAAGATCTTTGTTGCCAAGAATAGAACCTATATAGAGAAGGAGTTTCTCTCGAAAGAAGTGAGTGGGAGGAAAGTAGAACTTGATGAGGTAATTGTACCTTCTCTCAATTTGGAAACTAGCTTATCCGAGAAATCTGTTCCCGTTATGCCTACACCAATCGGAGAGGAAGCTAATGATAATGATCATGAAACTTCAGATCAAGTGGCTACAGAACCTCGTAGGTTAACCAGAGCACGATCTGCACCAGAGTGATACGGTAATCCTATTCTAGAAGTCATGTTACTTGACCATGATGAACCTACGAACTATGAAGAAGCTATGATGAGCCCAGATTCCGATAAATGGCTTGAGGCCATGAAATCTGAGATAGGATCCATGTATGAGAACAAAGTATGGACTTTGGTGGATTTTCCCGATGATCGACAACCCATAGAAAATAAATGGATCACCAAGAGGAAGACGGACGGTGATGGTAGTGTTACTATCTACAAAGCTCGAATTGTCACAAAAGGTTTTTGACAAGTTCAAGGTGTTGACTACGATGAGATTTTCTCACTCATATCGATGCTTAAGTCTGTTCGAATCATGTTAGCAATTGCCGCATTTTATGAAATCTGGCAAATGGATATCAAAACTGCATTCCTTCATGGTTATTAAAGAAGAGTTGTATATGATGAAACCAGAAGGTTTTGTCAATCCTAAAGGTGCTAACAAAGTGTGCGAGCTCCAGCGATCCATCTATGGACTGGTGCAAGCATCTCGGAGTTGGAATATGCACTTTGATGAGTTGATCAAAGCATATAGTTTTATACACACTTGCGGTGAAGCCTGTATTTACAAGAAAGTGAGTGGGAGCACTACAACCTTTCTGATAAGTATATGTAAATGACATATTGTTGATCGAAAATGATGTAGAATTTTCTGGAAAGCATAAAGGAGTTTTTTAAAGAAAGACCTCGGTGTAGCTGCTTACATATTGGGCATCGATACGTCTCCAACGTATCTATAATTTATGAAGTATTCATGCCATGTTTACAATAATTTTATATGGTTTTTGGTATGATTTGCATGGAATTAACCCGGACTGATGATGTTTTCAGCAGAACTACCGTGGTGTTGTTTTTTGTGCAGAAATGAAAGTTCTCCAAACACCGCGAAACTTTTTGTGGATTTTTGATGGACCAGAAGAGAACCAATGGGCTATAGCAGCACTTGGGGGTGCCCCAAGGGGGGCACACACACCAGGGCGCGCCTGGGCCCCCAGGCACGCCCAGGTGGGTTGTGCCCACCTCGGTGGCCGCCCGTACCCCTTCTTCGCCCTATAAATTCCCAAATATTCCGAAAACCCTCAGGGAGACCGTAGATTGGAAGTTCCACCACCGGAAGCCTCGGTAGCCACCGAAAACCAATTAGGACCCCGTTCGGGCACCCTGCCGGAGGGGGGAATCATCTCCGATGGCCATCTTCATCATCCCGGCAGCCACCACGATGAGGAGGGAGTAGTCCACCCTCGGGGCTGAGGGTTTGTACTAGTAGCTATGAGTTTAATCTCTCTCGCGCGATCTTGAGATGTCACGATCTTGATGTATCATGGGCTTTGTTAACATAGATGGATCATATGATGTTTCTCCCCTCTCTACTCTTGTTGTGATGAATTGAATCTTTACCCTTTGAAGTTTTGTCTTGTCGGATTGAATGTTCAGATCTGAGAACACATGACATATGTCTTGCATATGAATACCCGTGGTGACAATGGAGTATTATTTTGATTCACTTGATATATGTTATGGCACTCAACTTGCGGATTCTCGAGGTGACTTTGGGGTAATCTATGCATAGGGGTTGATGCACGTTTTTATTATCTTTTCTCCGATAGAAACTTTGGGGTCTCCTTTTAGTTCTTTGTGTGGATTGAGTATTACGAATCTGAAATTGTTTGATACATATCGTATAATTAACTCATGGGTAATCGCAGTGACATTGGGGTATCTAGGTGACATTAGATTTGGTTGATATGCATCATATGGTGTTATTTTAGTACAAACTCTTGATTAGTTTAATCAGAAAGAATAGCTTGCTGTTATGTTAGTACGAACTCTAGGATAGGTTGATCGGAAAGAATAGCTTTGAGGTGGTTTCGTACCCTACAAACAATTTCTATCTTTTGTTATCCGCTAATAATAACTTAGGAGTGATTCTTTATTGCACTTCGAGGGATAATCATATGATCCAACTATGTTAGCATTGTTGAGAGATTGCACTAGTGAAAGTATGCACCCTAGGCCTCATTTTCCATGATTGCAATACCGTTTGTGCTCCGTTTTACTGTTTACTACCTTGCTGTTTTTTATTGTTCGCACTACAAAAACTCATCTACTATCCATACTACACTTTTATTGCCATCTCTTCGCCGAACTAGTGCACCTATACAATTTGCCATTGTATTGGGTGCGTTGGGGACACAAGAGATTTCTTGTATTTGATTGCAGGGTTGCTTGAGAGAAACTAACTTCATCCTGCGCCTCCCACGGATTGATAAACCTTAGGTCATCCACTTGAGGGAAAATTGCCACTGTCCTACAAAATTCTATGCTTGGAGGCCCAACACGAGTCTACAAGAATAAAGTTGCATAGTAGACATCAGGCATCAAGATCTGTAGAGATAGATCAAGACGCTTGATAAGACTTTTTCAACAAGTACATACCTTGACAAGATTTTGAAAGAGTTCAAAATGGATCAGTCAAAGAAGGAGTTCTTGCCTGTATTACAAGGTGTAAAGTTGAGTAAGACTCAAAGCTCGACCACGGTAGAACATAGAGAGAGAATGAAAGCCATTCCCCATGCCTAAGTCATAGGTTCTATAAAGTAGGCCATGCTATGTACCAGACCAGTTGTGTGCCTTGCTATGAGTTTGGCAAGGGGGTACGATAGTGATCCAGGAGTGGATCACTGGATAGCGGTCAAAGTTATCCTTAGTTAATTAAAAGGACTAAGGAAGTATTTCTCGGTTATGGAGGTGATAAAGAGTTCGTCGTAAAGAGTTACGTCGATGCAAGCTTTACACCGATCCAGATGACCCTAAGTCTCAATCTGGATACATATTGAAAGTGGGAGCAATTAGCTAGAGTAGCTCCATGCAGAGCATTGTAGACGTAGAAAATTTGCAAAATACATACAACTCTGAATATAGCAGACCCGTTGACTAAACTTCTCTCACTCGCAAAACATGACCACACCTTAGTACTCTTTGGGTATTAATCACATAGCAATGTGAACTAGATTATTGACTAGTAAACCTTTTGGTTGTTGGTCACATGGCGATGTGAACTATGGGTGTTAATCACATACAAATGTGAACTATTGGTGTTAAATCACATGGCGATGTGAACTAGATTATTGACTCTAGTGCAGGTGGGAGACTGAAGGAAATATGCCCTAGAGGCAATCATAAAGTTGTTATTTTATATTTACATATATCATGATAAATGTCTATTATTCATGCTAGAATTGTATTAACCGGAAACTTGATACTTGTGTGGATACATAGACAAAACAACATGTCCCTAGTATGCCTCTACTTGACTAGCTCGTTAATCAAAGATGGTTAAGTTTCCTAACAATAGACATGTGTTGTCTTTTTATGAACGGGATCACATCATTAGGAGAATTATGTGATGGACAAGACCCATTCGTTAGCTTAGCATTATGATCGTTCGGTTTTATTGCTATTGCTTTCTTCATGTCATATATATATTCCTCTGACTATGATATTATGCAACTCACGGACACCAGAGGAATACCTTGTGTGCTATCAAACATCACAACGTAACTGGGTGATTATAAAGATTCTCTGGAGGTATCTCTGAAGGTGTTTGTTGGGTTGGCATAGATCGAGATTAGGATTTGTCACTCCAAGTATTGGAGAGGTATCTTGGCCCTCTCGGTAATGCACATCATATGAAGCCTTGCAAGCAATGTGATTAATGAGTTACTTACGGGATGATGCATTATGGAATGAGTAAAGAGACTTGCCGGTAACGAGATTGAACTAAGTATGAAGATACCGCTGGTCGAATCTCGGGCAAGTAACATACCGATGACAAAGGGAATAACGTATGTTGATATAGCGGTTCGACCGATAAAGATTTTCATAGAATATGTAGGAACCAATATGAGCATTCAGATTCCGCTGGTGGTTATTCATCGGAGAAGTGTCTCAGTCATGTCTACATAGTTCTCAAACCAGTAGGGTCCGCACGCTTAACGTTCGATGATGATATGTATTATATGAGTTATGTGTTTTGGTGACCGAAGGTTGTTTGGAGTCCCGGATGAGATCACGGATATGATGAGGAGTCTCTAAATGGTTGAGAGGTAAAGATTGATATATTGGAAGGTGGTATTCGGACACCAAAAGGGTTCCAGAGTGTATCGGGTACATACCGGAGTATTGGAGGGGTTACCAGGACCCCCCCCAGTGGAAGATATGGGCCATATGGGCCATAGGAGGGAGGCACATCAGCCCACAAGGGGTTGGCGCGCCCCCCACTAGGGGGAAACTGAATTTTACTAGGGAAGGGGACGACTCCTGAAGGAAATATGCCCTAGAGGCAATAATAAAGTTGTTATTTATATTTCCTTATATCATGATAAATGTTTATTATTCATGCTATAATTGTATTAATCGGAAACATATTACATGTGTGAATACATAGACAAAACAAAGTGTCCCTAGTATGCGTCTACTTGACTAGCTCGTTAACCAAAGATGGTTATGTTTCCTGACCATAGACATGTGTTGTCATTTGATGAACGGGATCACACCATTAGAGAATGATGTGATGGACAAGACCCATCCGTTAGCTTAGCATAATGATCGTTAAGTTTTATTACTATTGCTTTCTTCATGACTTATACATGTTCCTCTAATTATGAGATTATGCAACTCCCGAATACCGGAGGAACACCTTGTGTGCTATCGAACGTCACAATGTAACTGGGTGATTATAAAGATGCTCTACAGATGTCTCCGAAGGTGTTTGCTGGGTTGGCATAGATCGAGAATAGGATTTGTCACTCCATGTATCGGAGAGGTATCTCTGGGCCCTCTCGTTAATTCTCATCACTATAAGCCTTGCAAGCAATGTGATTAACGAGTTAGTTGCGGGATGAAGAATTACGGAACGAGTAAAGAGACTTGCCGGTAACGAGATTGAACTAGGTATGATGATACCGAGATCAAATCTCAGGCAAGTAACATATCGATGACAAAGGGAACAACATATGTTGTTGTTCGGTTTGACCGATAAAGATCTTCGTAGAATATGTAGGAGCCAATGTGAGCATCCAGGTTCCACTATTGGTTATTGATCAGAGATGTGTCTCGATCATGTCTACATAGTTCTCGAACCCATAGGGTCCGCATGCTTAACGTTCGATGACGATTTGTATTATGAGTTATGTGTTTTTGATGACCGAAGTTTGTTCGGAGTCCCGGATGAGATCACGGACATGACGAGGAGTCTAGAACTGGTCGAGAGGTAAATATTGATATATTGGAAGGTTATGTTTGGACACTGGAATGGTTTTGGAAAGGTTCGGACATTTTCTGGAGTACCGGGAGGTTACCGGAACCCCCTGAGGAGTTAATGGGCCTACATGGGCCTTAGTGGAGAAGAGGAGGCAGCGGCTAGGAGGTGGCGCACCCCCCCCCCAAAGCCCAGTATGAATTGGACAAGGGGTGGGGGTGCGGCCCCTCTCTTTCCTTCTCCCTCTCCACCTTTCCCCTTCCCCTCTCTGGAAAAGGAAAGGGGAATCCTACTAGGACTAGGGAGTCCTAGTAGGACTCCCCACACTTGGCGCGCCCCCTAGGCCGTCCCCCTCCTCCCCTCCTCCTTTATATACGTGGGCAGGGGGCACCCCATTGGCACATCATTGTTCTTGTTGCCGTGTGCGGTGCCCCCCTCCACAGTTTACTCCTCTGGTCATAGCGTCGTAGTGCTTAGGCGAAGCCCTGCGCGAATCACATCATCAACACCATCACTATGCCGTCGTGCTGACGGAACTTTCCCTCGACCCTCTACTGGATCACGAGTTCTAGGGACGTCATCGAGTTGAACATGTGCTGAACACAGAGGTGCCGTATGTTAGGTACTTGGATCGGTTGGATCGTGAAGACGTTCAACTACATCAACCGCGTTAACCAACGCTGCCGCTTTCGGTCCACGAGGGTACATGGATACACTCTTCCCCTCTTGTTGCTATGCATATCCTAGATAGATCTTGCGTGAATGTAGGAATTTTTTTGAAATTGCATGCTATGTTCCCGACAGTGGCATCCGAGCCAGGTTTATGCATGATGATATGCACGAGTAGACCACAAAGAGTTGTGGGTAATAATAGGCATACTGCTTACCACCAATGTCTTACTTTGATTCGGTGGTATTGTTGGATGAAGCGGCCCGAACCGACATTACATGACCGCGTTCATGAGACTGGTTCTATCGACGTGCTTTGCACATAGGTGGTTGATGGGTGTCTGTTTCTCCAACTTTAGTTGAATCAAGTTTGACTATGGTCGGTCCTTGTTGAAGGTTAAAACAACACACTTGATGAAAAATCGTTGTGGTTTTGATGCGTAGGTAAGAACGGTTCTTGCAACAACAAAGTAGAGGACGTCTAACTTGTTTTTGCAGGGCTTGTTGTGATGTGATATGGTCAAGACATGATGTGATATAAATTGTTGTATAATATGATCATGTTTTGTAACAGAGTTATCGGCAACTGGCAGGAGCCATATGGTTGTCTCTTTATTGTATGAAATGCAATCGCCATGTAATTGCTTAACTTTATCACTAAGCGGTAGTGATAGTTGCAGTAGCAATAGTTGGCGAGACGACAACGATGATACGATGGAGATCAAGGTGTCAAGCCGGTGACGATGGAGATCATGGCGGTGCTTTGGAGATAGTGATCAAAGGCACAAGATGATGATGGCCATATCATGTCACATATTTTGATTGCATGTGATGTTTATTTTTTATGCATCTTATTTTGCTTAGTACGATGGTAGCATTATAAGATGATCCCTTACTAAATTTCAAGGTACAAGTGTTCTCCCTGAGTATGCACCATTGCTACAGTTCATCGTGCCAAGACACCACGTGATGATCGGGTGTGATAAGCTCTACGTTCACATACAACAGGTGTAAGCCAGTTTTGCACGTGCAGAATACTCTGGTAAAACTTGACGAGCCTAGCATATGCAGATATGGCCTTGGAACACTGAGACCGAAAGGTCGAATGTGAATCATATAGTAGATATGATCAACATAGAGATGTTCACCATTGAAAACTACTCCATCTCAAGTGATGATCAGACATGGTATAGTTGATATGGATCACGTGATCATTTAGATGACTAGAGGGATGTCTATCTAAGTGGGAGTTCTTTAGTAATATGATTAGTTTAACTTTAATTTGTCATGAACTTAGTCCTGATAGTTTTTTGCATATCTATGTTGTTGTAGATCAATGGCCCGTGCTACCGTTCCTTTGAATTTTAATGCGTTCCTAGAGAAACCTAAGTTGAAAGATGATGGTAGCAATTACACGGACTGGGTCCGTAACTTGAGGATTATCCTCATTGCTGCACAGAAGAATTACGTCCTAGAAGCACCGCTAGGTGCAAGGCCTACTGCAGGAGCAGATGCTGATGTTATGAACGTCTGGTAGACTCGATCTGATGACTACTCGATAGTTCAGTGTGCCATGCTTTATGGCTTAGAATCGGGACTTCAAAGATGTTTTGAACGTCATGGAGCATATGAGATGTTCCAAGAGTTGAATTTAATGTTTCAAGCAAATGCACGAGTTGAGAGATATGAAGTCTCCAACAAGTTATATAGAGCAAGATGGAGGGGAATAGTTCTATCAGTGAACACATACTCTGAATGTCTGGGTACACTACTGGAATTAGGATCTTTGCCATCAGCTAGCTCTTTGCCGTCTGCTAGCTGACGACGAAGAAGGTCTTTGCCATCAGCTTACGGAAAGCCGATGGCAAAGAATGAGCGGACGACAAAGATTGCGTTTACCATCAGCCTGCTCTTTGTCGTATGCTAACTGACGGTAAAGAAGCTTTGTCGTCCGCAAAAGACGGCAAAGAGGGAGGGTGGCCCACGTACGAGAACCACCTAACAGCCATCTTCTTTGCCGTCCGCTAGCAGACAGCAAAGCTTCTTTACCGTCTGCTAGCGGATGACAAAGAGAATACACAACTAATGGCCATTTCCCCTCGGCCCCACCCCACTAGCTATGCTCTTTGTCGTCTGCTAGCAGACGACAAAGAAATTAAACCTAACCAAAAAACAGCCGTTTCCCCACGCCCCACCCCTCTCTCTCCTCTCTCTCTCTCTCTCCCTCACCTCACCCGCGCCGCCCCCGTGCTCGCCGTCCCCATGGCCGCCATCCCCGCCGCCAACCCCACCTCCCGACGCCTGACCCCCACCGCCTTGCCCAGACCGACCACCACGCCTCGACGCCTGCCTCACCACCTGCTGCTCCGCCTCCGCAGCTCGGCCGCCGCCCAGTGGCGCGACTCACTTCTGTCATTGCTCCGCTCCCCCGCTTGCACCGCCTCCATACAGTGAGGATTCTTCACTTTTTTCTTTTTTTTCTTGTTGTTTTTTTATTTAGGTTAATTAGTTAGTTAGTTAGTTTTTTAGGTTAATTAGCTAGTTGTTTTACCCTATTATACATAGGTTAATTAGTAGATTTAGGTTAATTAGATTTTAGTTAATTAGATTTTAGTTGATTAGTACATAAGTTAATTAGATTTAGGTTAATTAGATTTTAGTTAATTTTAGGTTAGTTAGGTTAGTTAGTACATAGTCATAAAAATGAGATTTATGTTAATTAGATTTTAGTTGATTTTAGGTAGTAGATTTTAGTTGATTTTAGGTTAGTTAGGTTAGTTCTAGGTTAGTTAGGTTAGTTCTAGGTTAGTTCGGTTAGTTGCTAGGTTAGTCAGGTTAGTTTCTAGCTTAGTTTGTAGAATAGTTCTTGGAAAAATTTATTAGGAGAATAAAAGAAGAAGAAGAAGAAGAAGAAGAAGAAGAAGAAGAAGAAGAAGGGGAGGAGAAGAAGAAGAAGGGGAAGAGAAGAAGAAGAAGAAGAAGAAGAAGAAGAAGAAGAAGAAGAAGAGGAGGAGGAGGAGGAGGAGGAGGAGGAGGAGGAGGATGAGGAGGAGGAGGAGAAAAGGGGCAGGAGAAGAAGAAGAAGAAGAAGAAGAAGAAGAAGAAGAAGAAGAAGAAGAAGAAGAAGAAGAAGAAGAAGAAGAAGAAGAAGAAGAAGAAGAAGAAGAAGAAGAAGAAGAAGAAGAAGAAGAAGAGGAGGAGGAGGAGGAGGAGGAGGAGGATAACAACAACAAGAAGAAGATCGCCGGTCTCCGACACCACCGACACCCCGACACCCGACACGACACCACCTACACCTCGACCCCTACACCACCGACAACCCGACCCCTGACACGACACCCCGAGACCGCCTCGACATGCCAACACGGCACCCCGAACCCCCGAACCCCGACACGACACCCCGAGACCGCCTCGACATCCCGACAAAACAGCACCGACACCCCGACCCCCCGACCCCCAACACCTAAATTTTTATGTTATTAGGTATTCAATTTTTTATTATGTTCATGATGATGATACACACTTAATTTTTTTATTATGTTTATGTTGTACTAATTTCGTTTACTCTTTGTCATTGCAGGTGTTGATAGATGGTGGGCTTGGGTCGAGAGCGCTCCGAGCCTCCTTCCTCGGCGCATGGGAGGGGTGTTGTTATTGCACCCCAGAACCTTTGGAGAGCGCTCGTAGACAGCATGAAGACACCCCCAGCACCTTCGGCGGGCGCTTCTTTTTCGACCGGGAGAGGATGTCGGGGGAAGAAGAGGGGTGCAGGTAGACGTGGACATGGCGCTGGGAAAGGTAGGAAGGTTGTTGTACCTTCCTCGCCGCCACCCTCCGCTGATTCTCCGGACCACCGGAGTGCTCCGTCTCAGGTGGACCCGTCTGACCTGGACCCATCTTGGACTCCAGTCCACGAGCCTCGGGTCGACGAGCCTCTGGTCGCCAAGCCTCGGGTCCTAGAGTCTTCCTCCCAGGAGACTTGGGTCCTAGAGTCTTCGTCCCACGTGACTCCGGAGACTAGCGGTCATGCTGATGGTGTTGAGGAGACCTTTTTTGAGGATAGCTACAACAAGGGCGAGCTGGTTGAGGATGGCAAGAAGGTCTACCAGCGTCGTGGTACTAAGCTACCATCCATGCCGGCGACCCCCGGCCAGAGGTGGTTGATTCAGCCTAACCGGGAGAAGTGAGTGAATTTACTCTTTTCTAACCTTTTGCCTTCATGTTTGTTCAAATTAATATCTAATGTGTTGGCCTTGTCATACTGCAGGGGTTGGATACACGCAGATGGTGTCCGCAGGCCCAACCAGCTCCTTGGTAATCTTTGCCGGCACCACTTCCCGGGGTGGGTCATGTTGCCCGGTGAGGGTGAGCTTCCACATCAGGCACTGACCTGGGAGCTGTACGAGGCTGCCCCGGCCCCGCCAGGGGAAATAGTCGACAGTGTCGTGTGCAAGACGGTGGCCGACATTGTGAGACGGCGGTTTTGGGTAATTTCTCCTTTATAGAATTAAAAATCAATAACACCTAGTGATTGTACTAATGATCAGTGTTGTCTTGATTGATTGCAGACCTTCTACAGGTGTCTTGAGGGACATGAGGCGGACGTGGCTATGGTTCTCGATGCCGAGTGCAAGCTCCTACTTCAAAACTTACGGCACGAGGCTCGGGTGCAGGCTGTCCGAGACTACTATGCCTCGACTAACATCAGGAGGCAGAAGAATAAGTGTCGCGTCAAGTATCTGAGTAAGGACAAGTACATGAAGGTAATTACCTATTCTTAAGGCCGCCTTGTACTAGTTTCCTTGATTTGATTCGTAGGCATAGCGCTGAAATTTCTCTTTGTCTAATTTAGGTGCCCCCGAGATGGTGTGCGGATAAGATGGACTGTTGGGAGAGGTTGGTGGATGAGTGGTGCTCTACCCAATGGCTAGCCATCCACAACAAGGCCAGGGACAAGCGTGCCCAGATGCACGGTGTGTCGCACCATCAAGGGAGCTCCAACGTGTTTGAGTACGGGGATCACTGGGTATGTGGTTCGAGCCCTTAAAGACTCATGCAATTTCATTCTTCATGCTAGCTTCAGCTCTTTAATTACTAATTTACCATGTTCCTCCCTTTCAGGCGTGACACAACAAGGAGGTGCCGCCGCTGTACGACCTCTATGCCATGGCCCATAGTGCCCCATTCAAGAAGGCCAAGGCATTCTTTGAGGATGACCTCGATCATCCAGAGAGCTTCACCAGCATCTCCTCCTACGACAAGCTTGTGAGGTACAAAGACTGGAGGAAGAAGATGAAAGGTGAGGACTTCAACCCGAGCTAGAGTCCTTTTGATCCTGAGCTCGTGATGCTATCTGGTGATGGGAGGATACATGGCTCGGTAGCCATTGGGGATGGACTGATATGTTGTCCTAGAAGTCTCTCGGAGATCAAGAAGCGCCAGACAAGGTCTCTTCCTGAGATGAGGCCTTGACCACGGCCAATGGAGCTCGCCGTCGAGGCTAGGGCCCAATAGCTTCTAGCGGAGGCAACCAGGCAGGAGGCACAGAGGGAGAGGGAGCTAGAGGAGAGGATGACTAATATGTTGGAGGCGTAGAGGAACCAGAACGATGTGGGTCACCAGGCCCTATACGAGCTCCTCGTGGTAAGTTTCTCCCGCATACTAGCCAAATCATGAACATAATGTCCATTTCATTACTAACTAATATGACTGACTTGTGAAAACAAAATGTGCAGTTCGTGTGCGAGAAAACCAGTTAGACCCCTCCGCCAATGCCCCAGATTGGTATAGCGGACATGGTGAGTTTCATTTGAATGGTCATTAGTTACTAGTATTCACATTTCAGTTGCATCATGCTAACTAAACATTGCAAATGATCTTTGGCGCAACACGCCTCCTAAAAAGGATCGACCGAGCCTTCTTCGTCTCACGGTGGCGCAACCCTGATCGGTCCTTCACCTTCCTGATGATGGTAAGTTTTCCCAAGTGTTTTACTTAACAAATGCTTTGTTCGATAGAAAATGGCATAACTACTTAGGATAGCTTAATAATGATCTATAGCTTGCTTAGCTAGTTCATTTATGACATAATTAACTCACTTAGGTAAAAAATGGCATAACAACCTAGGATAGCTCAATAATGATCTATAATTAGCTTAGCTACTTCATTTATGACATAATTAGCGCACTTCGGTAAAAAAACGGCATAATAACCTTGGTTTAGCTCCAAAATGACCTATACTTAGTTCCTCAAAAATGACATTATAAACTTACTTAGCTCCGAACTGACATACTTTACCTAGGATAGCTATAAAATGACCTATACTTAGCCTTTTTTCCTCCTAAATGACTTAATATGCTTAGTTAGCTGAAAAATGTCATTACTACCTAGGATAGCTAAATAATGATCTATACTTATCTTACCTAGTTCATTTATGAAATAATTAGCTTACTTAGGTAAACATGGCATAATAACCATGGTTTAGCTCCAAACTATCATATAATTAGTTTATTTTCCTCCAAAAGACAAAATAACCTTACCTAGCTCCAAAATGACCGATTTTAACTAGGATAGCTCTAAAATGACCTACACTTACCATTTTGTCCTACAAAATGAATAAATATGCTTAGTTAGCTCAAAAATGGCACAACTACCTAGGTTAGCTCCAAAATGACTTACTTACCTAGCTTAGCTCTAAAATGACCTACACACTTAGCATTTTGACCTACTGAGGGAGTCCTGGACTAGGGGGTGTCCGGACAGCCGGACTATCATTATCCGCCGGACTCCAAGACTACGAAGATAGAAGATTGAAGACTCCGGCTCGTGTCCGGAAGGTACTTTCCTTGGCGTGGAAGGCAAGCTTAGCAATACGGATATGTAGATCTCCTACCATTGTAACCGACTCTGTGTAACCCTAGCCTCTCCGGTGTCTATATAAACCGGAGGGCTTTAGTCCGTAGGACACAACATACATTACAACAATCATACCATAGGCTAGCTTCTAGGGTTTAGCCTCCTTGATCTCGTGGTAGATCTACTCTTGTACTACCCATATCATCAATATTAATCAAGCAGGACGTAGGGTTTTACCTCCATCTAGAGGGCCCAAACCTGGGTAAAACATCGTGTCCCTTGTCTCCTGTTACCATCCGCCTAGACGCACAGTTCGGGACCCCCTACCCGAGATCCGACGGTTTTGACACCGACATTGGTGCTTTCATTGAAAGTTCCTCTGTGTCGTCACCGATAGGCTTGATGGCATCTTCAACCAACAACGCTGTCCTGGGTGAGACTCTTCTCCCCGGGCAGATCTTTGAATTCGGCGGCTTCGCACTGCGGGCCAATTCACTTGGCCATGTGGAGCAGATCGAAAGCTATGCCCCTGGCCGTCGGGTCAGATTCGGAAGCTTAAACTTCACGGCTGATGTCCGCGGAGACTTGATCTTCGACGGACTCGAGCCACAGCCAAGCGCGCCGCACTGTAACGATGGGCACGATCTAGCTCTGCCGCCGGACAGTGCCTTGGTGGCCGCACGCAGATCCGCTTCGGCCATTAGCTCGAAGCCGGTCGCCCAGACCAAGGGCCGGCGGATAGACGCCGCCCTGGGGGCTTCAACATCCACGGCGATAGAGTCGAACACTGACCTTGTCCCCCGCGAAATTCGTGATTCCGAGACGCCGGACTCCTCGCCGGACTCCAAATCTCCCGCGCCCCTACCAATCGATCCGGATTGGGCGCCGGTTATGGAATTCACCGCCGCGGACATCTTTCAGTACTCGCCTTTTCGCGATATCCTGAATTTTCTAAAACATCTCTCGTTATCAGGAGAGTCCTGGCCGGACTATGGCCAGGATGGTTAGGGTTCGGACGACGAAGAAATTCAGATCCCACCCACCACCCACTTTGTAGCCACTGTCGACGATCTAACCGACATGCTAGACTACGACTCCGAAGACATCGACGCTATGGAAGACGACGCTGGAGACGAAGAAAAAACAGAGCTTATACAGCACGACAGGACCACCTCGTCGCATGACATATATATGGTGGATACCCCAAAGGGGAGCGATAACGAGGGCCAACGGGCCGCGGCAGAAGATGATCCCGCTGATAAACAACCAAAACGACGGCGTAGACGCTGCCCTAAGTCCCGCCTCGACGAAAACAACGCTCCCAACGAGCCCGCAATACGGCAGGGCTCACAATCGGACGACGAACATGCACATAAGCAACCGTCCGAACATGACGAGTCAGATAACCAATCCAAGCCCGGCGAAGACAACAGTTCGGACGACCATATGCCAGACACGTCGCCAGAGAGTAAGAACCTTCGGAAAAGACTCGTCAGTACTGCAAGAAGCCTGAAGAAGGAAAAACGGAGGCTCAAAACAGCGGAAGACACACTCAAAATGAGATGGAGCAAAGTGCTCAAAACCGCAGATAAGTACGGCAATGGCCACCAATCAAAGAGCTACCCGAAGCGCAAGCTGCTACCGGAATTCGACGAGGAGGCCATAGAGCCTCTACCGTCCAAAAATAAAGGGGCCGCCTGGTTGGATAGACGGCCAGATGACAGGCCAAACTATGAAAGCGGCGCCACACACAAGTCCACCAACGAATTCGGAAGGATGGATGGCCCAGCCAGGTCCATTTACGGGCCAAAGGAGAAGGCCCCAAGAAGCAAGGCAACATGTCAAGTGTCCGATGACAGCGGCACACACAAATCAGGGCGCCAGACACCCACTATGTTTCACTGATGAGGTGCTGGACCATGAATTCCCAAAGGATTTAAACCCATCAACATAGAGGCCTCACGATGGAACAATGCACTCGAGTCTGATAGAAGATTATATACTACATATACATATGGCCAGAGGAGACGATCTCCACGCCATAAAATATTTACCCCTCAAGCTCAAAGGGCCAGCCCGGCATTGGCTTAAAAGCCTCCCAGAAAATACTGTTGGAAGTTGGGAAGAGCTCGAGGACGCGCTTAGAGCAAATTTTCAAGGGACTTATGTCAGCCTCCGGATGCAGATGATCTAAGTCATATAACTCAACAGCCCGGAGAGTCAGCGCAGAAATTCTGGAACATGTTCCTTACCAAAAAGAACCAAATAGTCGACTATCCGGACGCCGAAGCCTTAGCAGCTTTCAAGCACAATGTCCGAGACGAATGGCTCGCCAGACACCTCGGTCAAGAGAAACCGAGGACAATGTCCGCACTAACAAGCCTCATGACCCGCTTCTGTGCGGGAGAGGATAACTGGTTAGCAAGATGCAGCACCAGCGACCCAAGTACATCCGAGATAAGAGATGGAACGGAAAATCACTACAGAAAAGAGCAAGCCGAATAAAGAGAAAAGCCCAAAGAGCACGGCAATCAACGCCGGATTTAAAAGCTCATGCCCAATAATAAAACACAGCCTCTAAAGGATGACAAAGGTTAATTGTCCAACTTAAAGAAGATTTTGGGTCGGATATGTCAAATCCACAAGACTTCTAAGGCTCGCAAATCACACCCACGAGGATTGTTGTTTTAAACAGTCCGCCGATTAAATGCCGAATATAAGGGCTCGACGCGTCAGCTTAAGAAGATAAACCCCACCAGTAGAGCACCGGAAAACAAAAGACTTTCCCACAAGGGGTTAAAGCAGTAAACTCACTTCATGTGATAATACGGAAAAATAGTGCGGCATTTTCTAAAAAGAGCTTCGCACGGTCCAACCCAGCAGACAATAGAGATTGGACATCAAAACCAATCACTTTCGACCACCTGGACTATTCCAGAAGCGTTCAAAATGCAGGACGGACTCCCCTGATATTGAATCCCATAACAGATGGATTACAATTTACCAGTGTCCTAATGGACGAAGGCAGTGACTTAAACCTGCTGTATTCCAGAACAGTCCGTAGGATGGGGATAAACCCTGCCAAAATCCGACACAGCCGCACTCCCTTCAGAGGAGTAACGCCAGGCCCTTACGCCAAGTGCATAGGCTCCATATTACTAGAGGTCGTGTTCGGATCACCGAACAATTATCGACAAAAAAAATTAATTTTTCACATCGTCCCATTTGAAAGTGAATATCAAGCACTCTTGGGACGTAAGGCTTTTGTCCGCTTCAACGCTATACCGCATCACGCGTCTCTTACACTCAAGATGCCCGGTCCGCGTGGCGCCATTTCAGGCGAGGAGGTCACTTCAAGACCCCGGACTCGGATAGACGAATCCGCGCCAAGAGGGCTAGGGATCCCTAGCCGCATACCCCTTCATGTGGGCTGCGCAAGACTAAACAACCGCGGGTTCACACAAACCCTGCTTTCATTATTTATATTTTTATTTTACATATTTTCCACACTAATTGTTTTTAAACTAAATGTTCCTCTCTTTCCACGATGAACAACGTGCATACCCGCCCAGATAACGGCAAGAACGGAGACACAGCGCAGACGCAAGAGGGACCCGCTAGAGGATTCTTTTGATTAAGACCTGCGTAAACCTTTTTTTCTCGTCTCTTGTTGTTATTCTCCTTGGTTTCTTCCTATAGCCAAAGCGAGCTTGACGCTTTGGCATCGGCGCGTCGAAGACCATGCCCGCACTCGACACTAGGGGCTTAGGGCATCGTTCTATCCATTATTATAAAGACCGAACACCTTAGGGAGTGTTCGCGCCTCGAAAGTTAGGCATTATATGCATCAGCTCAATCATGTCTTTGGTCAAATGTTGGGTTTGCTCGGCTCTGTGTTTTGCTGCCTTACGCTCAGATCATCGGCTAACGCGTACCGTGGAGAACTCTGCGATTGTGCCCGGCCGGGCGAGCACCTCAAGAGAGAAAGCGATCGCTGTCATGATACAACGAGATCGGTCAACCACTCGATCGACTATCGGAATGTTTAGAATTTCGCTTGACGAAGGACCGTTTCGGTCAGGTTACGCACTCGAATTCGGAGATGTGCGGGGCCACCAGGGCTATATCGTAGCCCCACCCTCGAGCTCCACTCGCTAAGTGAAAGTGATAAAGCATTATAGTCCGGATTGCCTCGTTCGCTACGCTACCACCTCCTTATAACAGGACCGAGACATCGGATTAAGTGTGAAAATGCGCTATTTTGCGAACACCCCAAAGACCTTGTGCGAGGGGGCAAGTCAAGATCGCATCTTTCGAGGTTATACACAAGTATACGAACGGCCAAGACAGAGAAGTTTTACTACTTGGACGCACAAGTATAAAAAGCAGTTATAACATAATCATCGATTTACAAACTAATGCGTTCATTTGAACGTTACATTCTTCGAGCACTGCGACTCTATTAAACGAGCGCCATGCATAACCTCCCCGAAATAGTGCTTGGCAGGGAGCCGGTTTTCATCCGAACCCTGGGCAGCAACAGCGGTGGCGTCCATCTCCGGACAATGCGCCTTCACACGGGGCAGAGCCATCCGCGCGCCCTCGATGCAGGCCGACCGCTTCATCTCCTTTATATGTGGCACCGCCCCAAGGAATTGCTGTAGTAAGCCGAAGTAGCTCGTCGCCTTGGACCTCTCTGGCCAGACATGGGCCACGATGTCAGTCATGGCTAGTCCGGACAATCTATTTAGCTCGGCCCATTCGGCCAACCGGTCCGTCAACGGAAGTGGGCGATCCGGACTATGGAATTGAGTCCAATATAGCTCTTCCGTCTCGTGATCCTCCTGGCTCCGGAAGTGCTTAATGGCATCAGCCGCACTCGCAGCCAAGTCCATATACGGATCCTCCGGACTCCACAGCCGCTCAAATTGAGCATACTTTGAATCCATAAACCGGCGACGCATCAGAAAAGGCTTGCCAGCCGCGATCTCTCCGGCCTGGCGCAGCTCCTCCTTCATAGCCCGCATTGCAGAGCGGGCATCCTTGGCTTCGGCGGTGGCCTTCTTCAGGTCTTCCCGCTCCGATAAGCGCTCCTTTTCAAGAGCCTCATTGCGGTCGGTAGCATCCTTTAATTTCATGGCCAATTCGGCCACCTCCGCCCTGCTTAGGTAGTGCACAGCCTTTTCGGCTTTCAACTCCTCGGCTGCCCTCGAGTCAGCCGCGTCACTCCTTCGGGCTTGCTCCTTAGCTAGAGCAAGTTCGGCCCGAAGGCTCTCCACAGCAGCAAAGACCATCTGTATGAACAAGATATAATTTATCGAGGCGGCTTTGACCCCTTAATAAAGCAAATGCGGAGAACTCTTTTACCTTGCGACTCGTCAAGTCGCTTTGCTGACAAGTGCGATGTCTTCATCTCGCCAAGTCAAGTTGCCGAAGTTAATTGGCAAACTCACTAGTCCGGCTAGCCCCGGACCATCCGCCACCGCATGTGAAGGACGGAATTAATTACTTTAGATTTTGATCCTCGATGCGCCGTCGCTTCCAACAACCTACCGAGTCTCGTGGGCTACTATCTATACAGGCGATTTTATATGCAAAACTGTTAAAAGACAAAGGTGCGTCATTTTCGCATACCTCAAATCCCGCCAGCAAACTCATGGCGGCATTACGCAATCCGCTCTCGGCGGACGAAATCCTTCCAACCACCATACGCATCAACGCACGGTGATCTTCTGAAACGGACGCCCTCTCAAGCAGATTCTCCAGCTCTCCCGACCGGACACTAGTAGGTGCCGAACTCTCTGGCCCCTTCGGACTCGGGGATACCCTCCGTGATGACACTTCGGGTTCGCCTGCCTCATCTGGCGGCGCTGCAGACGGAGGCGTATCGCTCTCCATCATCTCCGGAAGAAGGTCCCCCGAAGATGAACTCATCTGAGAAGGCTGCAGATCCGAATTGCAAAATAAATATTTTGGTTACCCACAGAAGCACAAATGAAGGTATTTCCTTACTAACTTGCTTTTTCATACTCACGGCTCGTTGAGGGCTGGCCCTTGGCGATGATTCTTGCCGGACTCTCTCCGGACGCCGGACCCCAGTGAAGATCTCTTCCCGCTTAGGGGCTTTGGCCTCCAGATCTTTGAGGCGGTCCTCTTCTCCCCTCAAGGGAGGATTCTTGGTTCCTCCTCGTCGACGCCCCTTTGGGCGAAATATTAGCTCCTCTATTTTCCCCGTCGCCCCCTTCTGCGGGCGCAACCTCCAACATTCTGACCAGCACGGGCTCCAGTGCGGTCTCTGGGAGGGGGCCGGACACCTTATCAGCCTTGATCGCGCCACCCATTCCTGTAAAGAACAAGGGGTCAGGAGGCGAACTCTAGAAAGGCATATAAACAGAATGTCCAGACTCTGAGCTATTTACCTGAGTATCCGGCGATCGCGGCTCAGGCCTGCGTCCTCGGCTGAATCCGGACACGCCACCTGCGGTCCGAAGAACAGCTTGTACATCTCCACGGGTGTCACGCCCATAAAGTGTTGGAGAATACGAGGTCCCTCCGGATTAAAATCCCATAGACGGAGAGGACGGCGTTTGCAGGGCGGAAGATGCCTGATTAGCATAACCTGCATCACCTTGATCAGGTCGATCTCCCTCACTTGGAGGTCTCGAATCCGGCCCTGCAGTGAGGGCACGTCCTCGGACGACCCCCAGTTGAGCCCTTGGTTGACCCACGACATCAGTTGGCGTGGAGGTCCCGGGCGGAATGAGGGCGGCGGCTTTTGCCTGCTGCCCCTCGGAGTGGTGATGTAGAACCACTCCTGCTGCCTGCCCAAGTTCCTCTTGAAGGAACCCTCGGGCCACGGGGCATCGACCTTTTTGCTTATGGTCGCCCCGCCGCACTCCGCTTGACGCCCCCCGATCATCTTCGGCTCCACCTTGAAGGTCTTCAGCCATAGGCCAAAGTGGGAAATGACGCGGAGGAAGGCCTCGCAGACAATAATGAATGCGGAGATATGGAGGATGGACTCCGGAGCCAAGTCGTGAGAGTCCAGCCCATAGTAGAACAGGAGCCCTCTCACGAAGGGATCCATCGGGAAGCCTAAACCCCGACGGAGGTGAGATACGAAAACGACGTATTTGCCGGGCTCGGGGGCGGGCACGGCCTGCCCTTGGGCAGCAGCTGTCGAAACCTCAGAGGCTGTGCCGCCTCACGCGCAACTTCAATATGTCCTCCTCCGTGACGGAGGAGGGCATCCACCGGCCCTGGCGGTCGGAGCCGGACATGGTTGAGGATCCGAAGCGCTCGAAGCTGAAGCTCTGGGTGTTGGAACTAGGAGCGGAGGAAAGATTCGATGCGAGATTGAAGAACAAGGACAGGCCTTGGTCCTCTTATAAAGGGGAAGAAATACCAAGGGCCGTCTCCGTGACCGTTTGGGATTCCCCTTTGATAGAGGAGGCGTGGCGATGGGAACGGTTGGGTTACCCACGCACGTATTGATGAGGATCCCGGAATAGAGGGGACACGATCTCTTCTTCGACATGACGTGCCAAGGAAACCGCTTCGCTAAACGTGCTGAGGTGGAATAGTAAAAAACGATTCAAACAAAGGCTTGGTAGAGGTGTGATGTCACGCCGCATAATACGTCAGCAGATTGAGCCAGTGTACATTTTATTCTCTCTACTGTGGAATGTGGAAATTATTTTTGCAGAGCCGGACACCATCCTGGTGTTCATGATCTTCTCCGAATTATTCAAGGGAGGAACCCGCCTTGCAATGCCGAACATTATGCACGCCGGACTTATCGTCATTGAAGACTGGTTCGAGGGCTCTTGAGGAGTCCTGGACTAGGGGTGTCGAGACAACCGGACTATCATTATCCGCCGGACTCCAAGACTACGAAGATAGAAGATTGAAGACTCGGCTCGTGTAGGAAGGTACTTTCCTTGGCGTGGAAGGCAAGCTTGGCAATACGGATATGTAGATCTCCTACCATTGTAACCGACTCTGTGTAACCCTAGCCTCTCCGGTGTCTATATAAACCGGAGAGCTTTAGTCCATAGCACACAACATACATTACAACAATCATACCATAGGCTAGCTTCTAGGGTTTAGCCTCCTTGATCTCGTGGTAGATCTACTCTTGTACTACCCATATCATCAATATTAATCAAGCAGGACGTAGGGTTTTACCTCCATCAAGAGGGCCCGAACCTGGGTAAAACATCGTGTCCCTTGTCTCCTGTTACCATCCGCCTAGACGCACAGTTCGGGACCCCCTACCCGACATCCGCCGGTTTTGACACCCACACCTACCTTAGCTAAAAAATGGCATTTTTACCTACCTTAGTTAGAAGAAGAAGAAGAATGAAGAAGAAGAAGAAGAAGAAGAAGAATAAATCTTCTTCTTCTTCTTCTTCTTTCTTCGTTTTCTTCCTTTTCTTCTAGCTAGTCTTCTTCTTCTTCTAACTTTCATCTTTCCTAATTTGCAGATTTGCTTGAGATGAGGAAGCTCGCATTGATGGAAACTTGTTGCAAACTTTTTACTTGTGCTTCTGCTTCCTTTTTGTTTATGGAAACTTGTTGCAAACTTGTTGGATATGTATGTATGGAAATGTTGTTGGAAACCATTGTATGTTGTTGGAAACTTATATATGTTCATGTTGTTGGAAACTTGTATATCTTGTTGGAAACTTATTGTTGGTATGATTATTGAAATTATTTTGAAATGTGTGTGTCTATATATATATATATATATATATATATGTGTGTGTGTGTGTGTGTGTGTGTGTGTGTGTGTGTGTGAGTGTGCCGTTAGCCAACAAACGGCAAAGGCCTTTGCATCTTTGCCTTCTGCTGGCTGACGGCAAAGATGCAAAGGCCTTTGTCGTCTGCCTGCTGACGGCAAAGCATGTCGTTAACCACTTAACAGACATGAACTGCCACGTGTGCCATCTATCAGCAGACGGCAAAGCCCTTTGCATCTTTGCTATCAGCCAACAGACAGCAAAGAGGCCTTTGTCGAAGCCTATTCAGCCGGACCTGTTGTCGTCTGCTGGCTGACGGCAAAGGTCTTTGCCGTCAGCCTGGCATGCCTTTGCTGTCAGCCATGGCTGACGGATTCCTGTAGTGGTACCATAACCACTTGACTCAGCTGGGAGTTAATCTTCTCAATAATAGTGTCATTGACAGATTTCTTCAATCACTGCCACCAAGCTATAAAGTTTTAGTGATGAACTATAGTATCCAAGGGATGGAAAAGACAATTCACAAGCTCTTCGCAATGCTAAAGGCTGTGGAGGTAGAAATCAAAAAGGAGCATCAAGTGTTAATGGTTAACAAGACCACTAGTTTCGAGAAAAAGGGCAAAGGGAAGAAGGGAACTTCAAGAAGAATAGCAAACAAGTTGCTACTCCAGGGAAGAAACCCAAGTCTGGACCTAAGCCTGAAACTGAGTGCTTCTACTGCAAAGAGACTGGTCACTGGAAGCGGAACTGCCCCAAGTATTTGGCGAATAAGAAGGATGGCAAAGTGAAAGGTATATTTGATATACATGTTATTCATGTGTACCTTACTAATGCTTGTACTAGCGCCTGGGTATTTGATACTGGTTCTATTGCTCATATTTGCAACTCAAAACAGGGGCTACGGATTAAACGAAGATTGGCTAAGGACGAGGTGACGATGCGCGTCGGAAATGGTTCCAAGGTTGATGTGGTTGCCATCGGCACGCTACCTCTACATCTACCTTCGGGATTAGTTTTAGACCTGAATAATTGTTATTTGGTGCCAGCGTTGAGCATGAACATTATATTTGATCTTGTTTAATACAAGATGGTTATTCATTTAAATCAGAGACTAATGGTTGTTCTATTTATATGAGTAATATCTTTTATGGTCATGCACCCTTGTCAAGTGGTCTATTCTTGTTGAATCTCGATCGTGGTGATACACATATTCATAATATTTAAGCCAAAATTTGCAAAGTTAATAATGATAGTGCAACTTATTTGTGGCACTGCCGTTTAGGTCATATTGGTGTAAAGCGCATGAAGAAACTCCATGCTGATGGGCTTTTGGAATCACTTGATTATGAATCACTTGGTGCTTGCGAACCATGCCTCATGGGCAAGATGACTAAAACACCGTTCTCCAGAATAATGGAACAAGCTACTGACTTATTGGAAATAATACGTACCGATGTATGCAGTCCGATGAGTGTTGAGGCTTGCGGCGGGTATCGTTATTTTCTGACCTTCACAGATGATTTGAGAAGATATTGGTATATCTACTTAATGAAACATAAGTCTGAAACATTTGAAAAGTTCAAAGAATTTCAGAGTGAAGTGGAAAATCATCGTAGTAAGAAAACAAAGTTTCTATGAACTGATCATGGAGGCAAATATTTGAGCTACGAGTTTGGTCTTCATTTGAAACAATGTGGAATAGTTTCACAACTCACGCCACTTGGAACACCAGCGTAATGGTGTGTCCGAACGTTGTAACCATACTTTAGTAGATATGGTGCGATCTATGATGTCTCTTACTGATTTACCGCTATCGTTTTGGGGTTATGCTTTAGAGACAGTTGCATTCACGTTAAATAGGGCACCATCTAAATCCGTTGAGACGACACCATATGAGTTGTGGTTTGGCAAGAAACCCAAGCTGTCGTTTTTTAAAGTTTGGGGCTGCGATGCTTATGTGAAAAAGCTTCAACCTGATAAGCTCGAACCCAAATCGGAGAAATGCGTCTTCATAGGATACCCAAAGGAAACTATTGGGTACACCTTCTATTACAGATCCGAAGGCAAGATATTCGTTGCTAATAATGGATCCTTTCTAGAGAAGGGGTTTCTCTCGAAAGAAGTGAGTGGGAGGAAAATAGAACTTGATGAGGTAATTGTACCTTCTCCCGAATTGGAAAGTAGTTTATCACAGAAATCAGTTCCAGTGATTCCTACACCAATTAGTGAGGAAGCTAATGATGATGATCATGAAACTTCAGATCAAGTTACTACCGAACCTCGTAGGTCAACCAGAGTACGGTCCACACCAGAGTGGTATGGTAATCCTATTATGGAAGTCATGTTACTAGACCATGATGAAACTATGAACTATGAGGAAGCGATGATGAGCCCAGATTTCGCAAAATGGCTTGGGGCCATGAAATCTGAGATGGGATCCATTTATGAGAACAAAGTGTGGACTTTGGTGGACTTGCCCAATGATCGGCAAGCCATAGAAAATAAATGGATCTTCAAGAAGAAGACTGACGCTGATGGTAATGTTACTGTCTACAAAGCTCGACTTGTTGAGAAAGGTTTTCGACAAGTTCAAGGAGTTGACTACGATGAGACCTTCTCACCCATAGCGATGCTTAAGTCTGTCCGACTCATGTTAGCAATTGCCGCATTTTATGATTATGAAATTTGGCAAATGGATGTCAAAACTGCATTCCTTAAAGGATTTATTAAAGAAGAGTTGTATATGATGCAACCAAAAGGTTTTGTCGATCCAAAAGGTACTAACAAAGTGTGCAAGCTCCAACGATTCATTTATGGACTGGTGCAAGCCTCTCAGAGTTGGAATATACGCTTTGATAATGTGATCAAATCATATGGTTTTATACAGACTTTTGGAGAATCCTGTATTTACAAGAAAATGAGTGGGAGCTCTGTACCATTTCTAATATTATATGTGGATGATATATTGTTGATTGGAAATAATACATAATTTCTGGAGAGCATAAAAGGATACTTGAATAAGAATTTTTCAATGAAAGACCTCGGTGAAGCTGCTTATATATTGGGCATCAAGATCTATAGAGATAGATCAAGACGCTTAATTGGAATTTCACAAAGCACATACCTTGATAAAGTTTTGAAGAAGTTCAAAATGGATCAGTCAAAGAAAGGATTCTTGCCTGTGTTACAAGGTGTGAAGTTGAGTCAGACTTAATGCCCGACCACTGCAGAAGACAGAGAGAAAATGGAAGTCATTCCCTATGCCTCAACCATAGTTTCTATCATGTATGCAATGTTGTGTACTAGACCTGATATGTGCTTGCCATAAGTTTAGTAGGGAGGTACCAAAGTAATCCAGGAGTGGATCACTGGACAGTGGTCAAGAACATCCTGAAATACCTAAAAAGGACTAAGTATATGTTTCTCGTTTATGGAGGTGACAAAGAGCTTGTTGTAAATGGTTATGTCGATGCAAGCTTTGACACTGATCTAGATGACTCTAAGTCACAAACCAGATATTATTTATATTGAATGGTGGAGCTGTTAGTTGGTGCAGTTCCAAGCAGAGTGTCGTGGCGGGATCTACGTGTGAAACCGGAGTACATAGCTGCTTCGGAAGCAGCAAATGAAGGAGTCTGGATGAAGGAGTTCATATCTGATCTAGGTGTAATACCTAGTGCATCGGGTCCAATGAAAATCTTTTGTGACAATACTAGACCAATTGTCTTGGCAAAGGAATCCAGATTTCACAAGAAAACCAAACACATCAAGAGGCGGTTCAATTCCATCCGCGATCAAGTCAAGGAGGGATACATAGAGATTTGCAAGATACATACGGATATGAATGTTGCAGACCCATTGACTAAGCCTCTTCCAGGAGTAAAACATGATCAACACCAAGACTCAATGGGTGTTAGAATCATTACTATGTAATCTAGATTATTGACTCTAGTGCCAGTGGGAGACTGAAGGATATGTGCCCTAGAGGCAATAAGAAAGTTGTTATTTATATTTCCTTATATCATGATAAATTTTTATTATTCATGCTAGAATTGTATTAGTCGGAAACTTAGTACATGTGTGAATACATAGACAAAACAAAGTGTCCCTAGTATGCCTCTACTTGACTAGCTCGTTAATCAAAGATGGTTATGTTTCCTGACCATAGACATGTGTTATCATTTGATGAACGGGATCACATCATTAGAGATTGATGTCATGGACAAGACCCATCCGTTAGCTTTAGCATAATGATCATTAAGTTTATTGCTATTGCTTTCTTCATGACTTATACATGTTCCTCTGACTATGAGATTATGCAACTCCCGAATACCGGAGGAACACCTTGTGTGCTATCAAACGTCACAACATAACTGGGTGATTATAAAGATGCTCTACAGGTGTCTCAAAGGTGTTTGTTGGGTTGGCATAGATCGAGAATAGGATTTGTCACTCCGTGTATCGGAGAGATATCTCTGGGCCCTCTCGATAATGCTCATCACTATAGGCCTTGCAAGAAATGTGATTAATGAGTTAGTTGCAGGATGAAGCATTACAGAATGAGTAAAGGGACTTGCCGGTAACGAGATTGAACTAGGTATGATGATACCGATGATCGAATCTCGGGCAAGTAACATATCAATGACAAAGGGAACAACGTATGTTGTTGTGCGGTTTGACCGATAAAGATCTTCGTAGAATATGTAGGAGCCAATATGAGCATCCATGTTCCGCTATTGGTTATTGATCGGAGATGTGTCTCGATCATGCTATGTAGTTCTCGAACCCATAGGGTCGCACGCTTAACGTCCGATGACGATTTGTATTATGAGTTATGTGCTTTTGATGACCGAAGTATGTTTGGAGTCCCGGATGAGATCACTGACATGGCGAGGAGTCTCGAAATGGTTGACAGGTAAAGATTGATATATTGGAAGGTTATGTTTGGACACCGGAATGGTTTCGGAAAGGTTCAGACATTTTCCGGAGTACCGGGAGGTTACCGGAACCCCCCGAGGAGTTAATGGGCCTACATGGGCCTTAGTGGAGAAGAGGAGGCAGCGGCCAGGAGGTGGGCACGCCCCCTAAAACCAGTCTGAATTGGACAAGGGGTGGGGGCGCGACCCCTCTCTTTCCTTATCCCTCTCCACCTTTCCCCTTCTCCCCTCTCCGAAAAAGGAAAGGTGAATCCTACTAGGACTAGGGAGTCCTAGTAGAACTCCCCACAATTGGCGTGCCCCTAGGCTGGCCGCCTCCTCCCCTCCCCCTTTATATACGTGGGCAGGGGGCACTCCATAGGCACATCAATTGTTATCTTTGTCATGTGTGGTGCCCCCTCCATAGTTTACTCCTCCGGTCATAGCGTCGTAGTGCTTAGGCGAAGCCCTGCGCGGATCACATCATCAACACCGTCACTACACCGTCGTGCTGACGGAACTCTCCCTCGACCCTCTACTGGATCAAGAGTTCGAGGGACGTCATCGAGCTGAACTTGTGTTGAACACGGAGGTGCCGTACATTCGGTACTTGGATTGATTGGATCGTCAAGACGTACGACTACATCAACCGTGTTAACCAATGCTTCCGCTTTCAGTCTACAAGGGTACATGGACACACTCTCCCCCTCTCGTTGCTACGCATCTCCTAGATAGATCTTGCGTGATCGTAGGATTTTTTTAAAATTGCATGCTACGTTCCCAACGGCTCCCCCTTTCCTTCTCCTACTCCCTCTCCTTTCCCCTTTCCCCCTCCGGTAAAAGGAAAGGGGGGCCGAATCCAACTAGGAGTCCAAGTGGGACTCCTTCCCACTTGGGGCATGCCTAGGACCGTCCTCCTCTCCCTCCCACCTTTATATACGAGGGGAGGGCGCCCCTAGAGGACACTTGCTCCAAGCCGTGTGCGGTGGCCCCCTCCACAGTTTACTCCTCCGGTCATATTCTCGCGGTGCTTAGGCGAAGACCTGCACGGATGACATCACCATCACCATCTCCACATCGTCGTGCTAACGGAATGCATCTACTCCTTTGACCCTCTACTGGATCAAGAACTCGAGGGACATCATCGTGCTGAACGTGTGCAGAACTCGGAGGTGCCGTATGTTTGGTACTTGATCGGTCGGAACGAGAAGATGTTCGACTACATCAACCGCGTTGAGCAAACGCTTCCGCTTTCGGTCTACGAGGGTACATGGACACACTCTCCCCCTCTTGTTGCTATGCATCTCCTAGATAGATCTTGCGTGAGCATAGGATTTTTTTTTGAAATTGCATGCTATGTTTCCCAACAGGGGGCACCCCAATGACCATGGTATTCTTTGTATTATGTGTATGAATAATAAGGTCTGGTTCAAAAACACCGTCTTTTCAAAATCATAAGTAGTATTTCAAAACCTTAGTATTTCAATACATGGGGCAATAAATAAATACTTCAGTTACTAAAAATCATAGTAGTAAGCATTTTTCAGTTTTCAAAAAAGAGGTCTGGGCCTCTTTTTTATATACCATAGAAAGACCACGGTTTTAGATGTACCATGAGTTGTTAAACTACAATATTTTTTTGTCCAGACAACTTAAAGTATTGAATACCAAATATCATCAAAAACCATGGTATTCCTAAGGAACGACAACAATACTTTGCTCCCAAATGCACCCTAGGACTTCTGATTTCTCCCCATGCCCCCTCCCCCCCTAATATCGGTTTCTGGGCAATTTTGCCTCTGCCACTATGCTTGGCGATTTGCAACACGAGACTTATTGCAACCTTTAATTATTTTTTCCCCTAATGAAACAGTAGTCTGATATACTTGTTGAGCCTTTCCAACAAGCCTCGTGTTGCACTCATCGCTTTGCAATATGAGTCATGTTGCTATTCTCTGAATATTATTTTCTAGTGTCCAATCTGCTCATCGAGCCTTTGCAACAAGTCTCATTTTGTGCTTAGCGCTTCACAGCAGGAGCCTTGTTGCAATCCCTGAATATTTTTTTACCGTGTCTGATCTACTCGTTGAGCCTTTGCAATAAGCCTCGTGTGGTGCTCATTGCTTTGCAACACGAGCCTTATTCCAATCCCCTCAAATAGTTTTTTCCTTGCTTTTTTCTTCTACTAGTTCGTGTTATTCTTGTGCGTCTTGCAACAAGGGCCATGTTGCATACGGCTTAGTTAGGGGCACGTGATGTGCGGACAATGCGGTGGACGTCTTGCGTCCAACTGGCTAGTTAATGGCAGCGTTTTTATATATGTCTGCCAAAATTCATCAATAAAAGTAATTGTTCCATCATTTGCTTCTTACTGTCACACGTTGCAAGCCTTTTGCCCTAACCTAGAGCAGTTAGGTCATGAAAGATAAGAAAGACATCGTCAATGAAGGAAGGCACGACGCTGTTGTTTGGACACGAGCGTCAAAGTGGTGCTGCACCTTCCCTCACTCAATTGCATCGTGATGCTACCCCTTGGATTGTAAGAAAAACTATGACTATTGGAGCTGTGTGGGCCAGGTACGAAGCAACCACAGTCGTACAAAAGGCAGTCTTTTGCTCTATTTACGGGAACGACCGTCATTCCTTCATATGAGCTCGAAATTTGACATTTTTGGGATCTTTGGAATCGTAGGAACGACGGTGGTGCACCTGAGGTATTAGATCTTCATTTTGAGCACTTTGAAAATGAAACTTTTTGACACTCTCAAATTGCCTAAGTTTGGTGCCTGGAACTTCTCCTTAACCCCAACTTGGACCCTATTGTCAGGACCCCGACTCAATGCCACATCGATCTAGCATGTAACACCTCATATCACTTTGCGGCCTCACACACGGTATTCCCACGGGTGTCGCCTTACCTTTGCCCGGGACCGTTTAGCCTTTTGGCACACGATATGATAGTGTCGCTAGCATCCATATGATAAGGAGCCCGGCTGACATGGCTAGTCGTAAACCCAAAGTGGCACAAACTTACAGGACAGCATCCATGACCCAAAGATCGAACGTGTCGGTCATCGGCCGAGTGAATCCAGGCTGTAGCACTGGCTAGCAGACTCGTGAACCGGGCTGTAGCGGGCTAACAGGACTCCGGTATTCATCGCGTGACATTTCAAGGGATGTATATAGGAACGAAGAAGGACACATGCCGGCCAGCCTAAGTGTTCGGAGCAGAGCAAGCTACCATGGCTCGGTGGAAACACTAGGAGACATTTCGTAAGAGAGGCTACTAAAGATAAAAAACTAGATAGTCGATCCCACACATACCAAGCATTTCAATAACATACACACAATATGCTCGATATGTGCAAATACAACATGGCATCACAACATGACTCTACGACTCAAGTATGTATTCATTAGGCCCGAGGAGCGAGATATTACAAACAGGGTCTCATGACCCAACATTTGAGCATACAAGTCAAAGCACAAGCGAAGCTCAACATGTCCGAGTACGACATCTACAAATGAAAAAGGTGAGAAGCCCGACTATCTACAGATCTCGCCGAGGGCACAAGATCGTAGCTGAGGTAACAAGCTAAACGTCAAGTCCAAGCGGAACTACTAGCGAGACCGAGGTCTCTCTCGCAAAAACATAAAATAGGCAAACGTGAGTACAAATGTACCCAGAAGACTTACATCGTAACTAACTACATATGCATCATTATCAACAAAGGGGTGGTGGAGTTTAAGCTGCAGCAAGCCAGCTTTGACTCGGTGGCTAACCTAAACTACATCGCAAGTAACTCTTTTGAGGTGGCGCACACGAGTCCACATATTCACCATATCAATACACCACTATGGATCCGCTCCCGTCCCCCTCACGAGAACGCCATCCATAGCACTCACGCTATCTTGCGATTTTAGAGTATCCACTTTCACTTGTCTATGAACTATGCAAGGGTCCAAGTTTCCATATCCGAGGAATCCGCTATTCAATAGATAATGATAACCCCGCAGGGTGTACTTCTTCACACACGCCTCGCCACTTATCGCCTCAGACATCGTCATGTATCTCGGCAACCTTCAAGCGGAAGCCGGCGAGGGAGTCGGCCACGACCTGACTAACCACACAAGTCTCTAGTCCAGGTTTATCGCCTATTCGGGTTCCATCCGCAAGGAGATCCGGCCGGGGTGTCGCTCACAGCCCCAAACGATGTGAGCAGGGTTCCCAAGCCCACCTCGACGGGTGGATGTACGCTGGTACACTGTGCCACGGTGCCTAGTCCGTCCCAAGCCCACCTGCATCGGGTGCCACCGTAGACTACTAACACTACCTACAAACACCGAAACTAGTTGCAACTCACCGGACAGAGATCAAGTTGATTAATAAGCCGAGAGGGTCGAGTTACGGAACCCAATGTGTGGTAGTAACTGCTCATGGATCACAAACACGTAACTCAGTTCTCGAGGACGGCTGCAATGAGACAACCCACCATGTACTCCTACATGGCCTCTCACCGCTACCTTTACCAAATCGTGTTCACACATTTAGCTCAACAACAAGAGGACATGTTCACACACCTCCGATTCATTCCCGATGAATCGACCGACTCAACTCTAAGCAATAGCAGGCATGACAAACAAGCATGAATGAGTAGGCACATCAGGGCTCAAACAACTCCTACTCATGCTAGTGGGTTTCATCTATTTACTGTGGCAATGACAGGTCATGCAGAGGATAAAGGGGTTCAGCTACCGCAACAAGTAACAGTTGTATCGTTGTTGTCCTAATGCAGTAAAAGAGAGCAGGAGCGAGAGAGTGGGATTGTATCGGAATGAACAAGGGGGTTTTGCTTGCCTGGCACTTCTGAATATAGTATAGATCTTCATCGGTGTCATCGATCACATCGCCGAACGTCATCTACTGAGAGGGGATAATCACCGGCAAAGAAGGAAGAACACAATCAATGCAATGCACAATATGATGCATGATCATGACATGGCAACATGCTGGTGTTTTGAGCTAATGCAACTAGCAACAAAGTTAAATGAAGTTGGTTTGAACCCTAAGTTCAAATCCAAACTCCATATGTGAAAGTTTAAATGCCATTATATGATTTGTGCTAAACAGCACTATAATTTGTTCTAACATGCATGAAAATGGTACAGATGGATAGATTGGATTTTTCTGATCATTTTTCATATATAAATTATTTCATTCTGAGCTACGGTTGAATTTATATGATTTTTAGAAGTTTAGGGCATTTTCCGAATTTCTGAATAGGATTAAATCCAGAAAATCAATTCATCGTCAAGATTAAGGCCGGTGTGACATCAGCAGGTCAACTGCGGCTGACCAGGTCAAACCTGACCAGTGGGGCCCTTAGGTCAGTGTCACAGGGCTGGCTTGAGTGAATGACAGGTGGGACCGGTCAACGCTGACTGGGTCAGAGTCAAAGCTGACATGTGGGGTCCACAGCATTAGCACTAATCTAACAGAAAAATTATACTAACCTAATTAAGCTCAGGGGCCCACATGGCAGTGGCTCATGGGGGTGCTTACAGTGGTCATTAGCACTAACTAACCGGCGCCACGTCAGCGGGTGACGCCGGCGACCACAGCAACGGCGGAAACTCGCCGGAGTTGGTCGGGGCGGCGCTACAGGCCGCGGCTTGGCGCGCTGAGGGCATCTACGCGGAGCTGGAACTCGCGCGCATCCAACGGTGCAAGCAGCACCTGCTGGGGCGGCCGGAAACGTCGACGGTGTCGAGGTCAGCGGCGACCGGAGCTCGGGCGTCGACGGATTCGATGCCACAGCACGCGGAAGGATAAGCAGTTTGCACCTACGGACTCTACGCGTGCTCACGAACCCAACAGAAACACCCACGGGACCAATAGGTCACCGGAGCTTCGTCGGCGACGAGGTCGTGCGGCGGCGCACTCTCGGCCTCGACGGAAACAGCGGCTACGGCGAGAACTAGGCCACAGAATTAGGGAGGAACGGTGCAGGGGCTCACGGAGATCACGATGAGGCGGTCGGCGTGCTCGGGAAGGCCTTGGGCGACAGACGGCGACGGCGATCTCCGCGGTCAAGCTTCAAACGAGGTCGAGGACGACGATCACGGGCTTCTGCGTCGTGTTCGTTGGCGGAGAGCTTGAGGCGACGCTGCGGGGCCGATGGATGCGTCGGGAGGCAAGGAGGTGGCTCGGTAGCGCGTGGCAGCGAACGGCGGCGGCGGTCGCTCTCGGATGCGTCGAGAGAGAGAGAAGAGGGAGGGGAAAGGCACTGGAGAGAGCGGAGGGGTCGAGGGGAGCGCGTGGCATCACCCAAGAGGCCAGGCGGCGGCAAGCGAGGAGGTGGCGAGGCGCTGGCTTGCCAGGCTGTGGTGGCTACACGCCTTCGCCCCTCCCTGGCAAAAGGAGGAAGACGACAGGGGTGGAGATGGGCTGGGCGGCCAATGACGAGCCGCATGTAGGCGCCAGGTAGTCCTTCTCTCTCTCTCCCTATTTTTCTTTCTGTTTTCTATTTTGTTTAATTTGTTTTGATTTGATTTTATACCAAATCATTTTTTTATAAATCCTGAAATTAAATATGGGCAATAACAGAATTATCTCTGAGGCCCTTAGATATTTCCAGAATTGTTGGAGCATTTAATAATATTATTAGAAATTAAATGCCCCAATTCAAATATTTATGACTTAAATTCAGTGCCCAACTTGTTCCCTAAAAATGTTCATTATTTTTGGTATGGATCAAAACCAATGCCAAAAATATCAAACATCAAAGAAGAGCATTTTGGGTTCTTGAATGCAGTTTATTTAAGCTGGACCTATTTGGATTTCAAGGTGCTAGGGTTTGATCATCCCCCATTTCAAAGTTTCATAGAATTTAAACATGATGCACACATGAAGCTAGCCCAGTGCATTGCTAGAAGCTAGGGATGTGACACCTATCATGTGGCAAGTCCACGGACATGCCGACATACCTAGAAAGAACCCAAAACAAAGAGAAACTAATAAAAGTTAAAGTTGTGCAATGAACTTAGTAAAACGAGCAAAAAACAGAAAATATGCATCGGGGACATGAATACGTGTTGGATATGACATGAAAGTGTGCATAAAATCCACTCATCAATCGCATATCCAGATCATGGGATTTGTGGTCCCATCGTACTTTGTCATAGTTTGTGAGCATAAAGTTCGACGAGAAGGGGTGGGCGACCACCCAATCAGAGAAGTAGGAAAGGCATATCATCGATGGTCCACTCAGATTTCGGAGAGCATCAATGGTATAACGTGCATCGTTGAGGCTGATGTCCCGGCCTACACCTGTCCCATGGTGGCACGGGAATGTGGTATGTCCTATTTGGACTCACACGCCCTATGAGGAGAGTTGTCCTCGGGCAGTGCACAACCCTGCTCCTTCGTGCAAGAACTTGATGTGCAATTTCCGACGTTGCAAGATGCCTCGGTGTGGTTCTTCGTGTGATGTACTGCCATCTCTGGAATGCGTTTGTCAGTATTGGCTAACCAACGATTAGGGGGGGAGGTCCATCTGCTGCACTGGGGTGTAGTTCTTTAGCCCAAGTACATTTAAAATTTGCACCGTGGTCCGTGACAGCATCCAAGTCCTTAATCAAATTCCTTCCATGCTTGAATGGATTCTTCTTGGCAGACAACCGCTTCTTTTCTTCCAGGCCCTCCTCGTATTGGAGGACCTGCTACCAGTGTTCTTCAACAAGCTGAGCCCGTGCGAGCAGCTCTTCTTTATACCTGATGACCTTCTGGGCCAACCTGATCAGCCTCTCCCGACATCCATCGTGGTGCAGGCTACCAAGTGTTTCATTTTAGGATGTCCTCGTCATAGGGACCTAACTCGCATTGGGCCCCCCTCGTGTACTGACGTTGTCGGGTGGAGGACTCTCGGGGCCATTGTTGTTGTTAACGTTGGTGCCATCGTTGCCATCATCATCGCCACAACCATTATTGATGGCATTTGGTGTGTACACCATGTAGATGTCGTAGGTTGAGGTTGCATTTCAATTGCCCGTGGCTATTGGTTCGCTGTCAGCAGACTCGTCGATCTCCTTTTCCTTGTCTTCTGCTTCCTCCGGGCCCCCTCAAGGACATCAGTGATATCTTTAACGTTCGCGGCAATATGAGTGGTGGGTGGGTCGAAAAATTGACTCCTTTCGACGTCTTCAGGATCTGATTTCATGTCGAGATCGAGAGAACCGACTTCACGAGTTCCTGAATCCGGTTTAACATCAAGTCCATGAGTAGTTTTGCGCTCTCCTCCTAGGCCCGATCTGACACACGGCATAGGTGTCATAGGGGAAGCGGCTTAAAAAATATGATGTGACATCGAACCTGGCAAGGACTCCTGATGCTCCTTCAGGGCCTGATCTGACATCACGTCTGATGAAAATTGTTTTGATATCCGGTCTTACATTAACCCCATTGAAAGATTCTCATGCTCCTCCAAGGTGTGATCAGACATCGTGTCTAGGGAGAGCGGCTCATGTTGTTCCATATTTGGCGAGACACCAAACCCGTGAAGATTAGCTCTCCATAGCAATCTGTGGTGTATTCGAACAGTCAATAAAGCTGGTAACTTGATTAGGACCCTGATAAGTGCCACACGTGTGGCACGAGCACATGGCAACTCCGAACATTTTCAATGGCAAGTTTAGTGATGCTAGGATGACAACTTTAGTTGTCAAGCATGACAACTTCTTTTTTGATGGCAAGTTTCAGTTATTTTTGTTTGTTTTTTCTTTTCAGATGGCAACTTTTTTTGAGGAAAAGGCCAACATGGCTAGCTTTATCAACTCAAGTAGCAATTACATCATTTGCCAGATCTGGTATAATCCGTATTGGAGGATCATCAGACCATGAGCAATAAGTTTTACTAAGAGGTATGCTTTGCTAGCCCATGAGCATGGATTTAACCTCACCTATTAAGGTAGCTAAATATAAACATTCCACGTAGACAGTTATCGCATGCTATGTCTTGAGCTTGCTTTGGTTTTCCTTGAAGAAGAAAGGGTGATGCAGCAAAGTAGCATAAGTATTTTCCTCAGTTTTTGAGAACCAAGGTATCAATCCAGTAGGAGGCTCCTCAAAAGTCCCATGCACCTACACAAACAAACAAGAACCTCGCAACCAATGCAATAAAGGGGTTGTCAATCCCTTCACGGCCACTTGCGAAAGTGAGATCTGATAGAGGTAATATGATAAGATAAATATTTCTGGTATTTTTATGATATAGATTGGAAAGTAAAAGATGCAAATAAAAGATAGATGAAAACTTATATGATAAAAGATAGACCCGGAGGCCATAGGTTTCACTAGTGGCTTCTCTAGCATAAGTATTACGGTGGGTGAACAAATTACTGTCGAGCAATTGATAGAAAAGCGCATAGTTATGAGATTATCTAGGCATGATCATGTATATAAGCATCAGGTCCGTGACAAGTAGATCAAAATGATTCTGCATCTACTACTATTACTCCACACATCGACCAACTCCTGCCTGCATCTAGAGTATTAAGTTCATAAAGAAGAGAGTAACGCATTAAGAAAGATGACATGATGTAGAGGGATAAACTCATGCAATATGATATAGACCCCATGTTTTTATCCTCGATTGCAACAATACAATACGTGCCTTGCTGCCCCTGCTGTCACTGGGAAAGGACACCGCAAGATTGAACCCAAAGCTAAGCACTTCTCCCCTTGCAAGAAAGATCAATCTAGTAGGCAAAACCAAACTGATAATTCGAAGAGACTTGCAAAGATAACTTAATCACACATAAAAGAATTCAGAGGAGATTCAAATATTTCTCATAGATAAAATTGATCATAAACCCACAATTCATCGGATCTCGACAAACACACCGCAAAAAGAGTTACATCGAATAGATCTCCAAGAAGATCGAGGAGAACTTTGTATTGAGATTCAAAGAGAGAGAAGAAGCCATCTAGCTAATAACTATGGACCCGAAGGTCTGTGGTAAACTACTCACAACTCATAGGAGAGGCCTTGGAGATGATGTAGAGGCCCTCTGTGGTTGATTCCCCCTCCAACGGAGCGCCGACGAAGGCTCCAAGATGGGATCTCGCGGATACAGAAGGTTGCGGCGGTGGAATGAGGTTTTCGTTGTCTCTTCTGATGGTTTCAGGGTACGGGTGTATATATAGGAGGAAGAAGTAGGTCGGTGGACGCTCGAGGGGCCCACGAGGGTGGGGGGTGCACCGGGCACCCTCGTGGTCGCCTCGGTTGTTGCTTGATGTCCACTCCAAGTCTCCAGGTTTGCATTTGTTCCAAAAAGATCGCTCCCAAAGGTTTCATCGTGTTTGGACTCTGTTTGATATTCCTTTTCTTCGAAACACTAAAATAGGCAAAAAGAAACAGCAACTCGGGCTGGGCCTCCGGTTAGTAGGTTAGTCCCAAAAATGATATAAAAGAGTAAAGTAAAGCCCATAAACATCCAAAACGGGTGATATAATAGCATGGAACAATAAAAAATTATAGATACGTTGGAGACGTATCATCGCCTCGTCCCACCATTGCATTGCACCATTACAGAAATTGATTACCTCTGTAGAGTTAGATTCTGCTTCCATCACATTGCAACCAAGAGAGGTCGCAAGCATCAAACCATCTTGCATTGCCATTGCCTTCGAGGTACTAGCATCTGCTGCATATCCCATTGTTAGAGTGTGAGCCAAAATAGAGGCTTCTCATGCGTTTTGATTCTCGGCTGTCGGATTAGTTGTCCAAAACTATCGTGATCGTCGGATCGTCAGATGGAGAGATTCGGGCCATCGGATCAAAGCCGACACTGCTACAATGAATAGTGCGCTTCAGTTTCGTGCCACCGCCTGTAATTCTCGTGCCCCACCGAGGGCATTATCATATTTTCACAGGTAGATCGGATATGCCTATCCCCCCGTCGCGCCCCTCCCTTTCCCTCGTGCCCCATACATAATTTTTGGCTCTCTCAAAAAGGTGTGTTCAACAAGGATTCAACACTTGAAACACAAAGCAAAATAAGCAAAGACTCATATCATACAAGACGCTCCAAGCAAAACTCATAGTATGTGATGAGTAAAAATATAGTTTTAAGTAAAATACCGATGGTTGTTAGAAGAAAGCGGGGATGCCACTCAGGAGCATCCCCAAGCTTAGTTGCTTGTTACTTCTTTGATTATTATCTTGGGGTGCCTCGGGCATCCTCAAGCTTAGCCTTTTGCTAATCCTTATTCCTTCATCCATCGTAAGATCACCGAGAACTTGAAAACTTCAATCACACAAAACTCAACAAAACCTTTGTGAGATCCATTAGTATAAGAAAGCAAACCACTACTATAAGTACTATTGCAAACCTATTCAAATTTTATTTTTGCATTATATCTACTATATTCCAACTTTTGTATGGCAAAAACTCATCAAAGAAAACCATAGAATCATCAAAACAAGCACACAACGCAAAGAAAACAGAATCTGTCAAAAACAGAACAGTCTGTAGCAATCTGAATATTTTGAATGCTTCTGTAACTCAAAAATTTTGAAATAAATTGGTTGACATGAGAAACTTTTCTATTAATCTTCTGCAAAAAGAATCAACTTTAAAGCACTCTTCTGTTAAAAATTACAAATAATCTCGTGAGCGCAAAGTTTCTGTTTTTCAGCAAGATCAAATAAACTTTTACCCAAATCTTCCCAAAGGCCTTGCTTGGCACAAACACTAATTAAAACACAAAAAACACAATCATAAAAGTAGCATAATTGTGCTAACACACAATAACAGAAAGAAAAAAGCAAAAATAAATTTTATTCATTGGGTTGCCTCCCAACAAGTGTTATCGTTTTACGCCCCTAGCTAGGCATAACGCGTAGGATCTAAGTGTTGCCCTCAGTTATATTTGCCACTTTGGTAAGGGTCGTTTCAAATCCGGGAGGCTCTTTGCGCTTCCCTAAATTTTCTGGAAAAGAAACCATCTTGAGATCTAAAATATCCAACCGTTTATTGCAAAGGGAAATCAAAGTGTTCATATGATTGATACTACCATTGAGATGTTTGAGAGGTTCATTATATTTTTGCAATTCAAACATGTGTTTATGAAAATCACCAAGTTTGTCCAAAATTTGGACTCCCTCTAGGGTGAAAGAAAACCCTTTCTTTTGTGGTGGAACGCCCAAAATTCCTTCTAAAATTGCATAGGCAACATTGACATCAAGCTCAATAAAATTCCCTTTTGCGGCAAAATCCAAGAGTTGCCTATGATGCAAAGCCAATCCTATGTAAAAAATTCTAAGCAAATTTTTTGCATCTATCTTTAGATTGCAAACACGGTAATACTCCATAAGCCTATACCAAGCATCTTTCAAATTTTCTCCTTGTCTTTATTTGAATTATAACACTTCGAAGTCTGGTAACAAAGGAGGAGCATTCAAACTAGCCATAGTGAAACAAGAACACGAATAGATCTGAAGAGAAAACGATGAACGAAAAAGAGGGTAAATAAAATGGCAAAAATTTGTGAACTGGGGGAGAGAAAAACGAGAGGCAAATGTCAAATAATGTAAATTGCGACGAGATGAGATTTGTGATTAGGAACCTGGTTGATGTTGAAGATCCTCCCCGACAACGGCGCTAGAAATTCCTTTTGATGTCTGCTAGAACTACGTCGGTATTTCCCCAAAGAGGAAGAGATGATGCAGTATAGCGACGGTAGGTATTTCCCCCGGTGATGAGACCAAGGTTATCGAACCAGTAGGAAAACCTCCTCACACCATGTAAACAACACCTGCACACAAATAACAAATACTCGCAACCCGACGTGTTAAAGGGGTTGTCAATCCCTTTTGGGTACAACGCCTCAAGATAGGCAAATAACGTGAGGTAAAAGTGGTAGATAGGATAAATATATCGCGGAACAAATAAATTGTAGTAAGGTATTTTTGTATTTTTGGTTCAATAGATCTGAAAATAAATGCAAAGGAAAATAGATCGCAAAGGCAAATATGATGAAAAGAGACCCGGGGCCCGTATGTTTCACTAGTGGCCTCTCTCGAGAAAAATAGCAAATGGTGGGAAAACAATTACTGTTGGGCAATTGATAGAACTTCAAATAATCATGACGATATCCAGGCAATAATCATTATATAGGCATCACGTCCAAGATTAGTAGACCGACTCCTGCCTACATCTACTACTATTACTCCACACATCGACCGCTATCCAGCATGCATCTAGTGTATTAAGTTCGTGGAGAAACGGAGTAATGCAATAAGAACGATGACATGATGTAGACAAGATATATCTTACATTCTTAAGAAGTTGATCCCCACTACAAGCAATTCTCTCAACATACACACTGTCCACATCATCATCATGCCACCTCATCAATTCAACCAAATTAGTAACTCTCAATACATGTACAATGCCACGTCATGATGTGTTTCGCTTCTAGCAGTGAATAGTGATTGACGTCTCGGTAAACATGCAACATGACACACCCTCTTCATATCATTGTTATTTTCATCTCCTATCCATAAATAAATCTTCACGGTGGTTCTTTCCATCTCCATGCATCAATAAATCTCCACCAAGGTCTTCTGGATTCTTCTTCTCTCCTATTTATATATGCCACTCTCCACCTAAGTCATTGCAAGAGAACTGCGTGTTGACCCTATCCGGGAGTGCTGACCCAAGCCATATGCCCCTATATCCACCCAAACTCTCAGCGAACCACGCCTGCCATCATCTGGATCCTCCTTCAACATCACACGCTCTAGAGGTGGGGGCTCTCTTTCCAGTCTATCTCCTATGAGCTGTACATTTCTTTTAAGTTGGTTAGTTGGTTGGAAGCTTCCATTCCAAGCCGGAGTGTAGCTCGGAAGGACGAGGGCGCCAGCCCCAGGTGAAGTTTGGCGGCATTGATGGAATCTGTCCCGATGTCGACCATGCATAGGACCGCGGGATCCCAATTGAACGTCTCAGTCGTTAAGGTAGGAGCAGGAAGTAGCATCTCAGTCAGATCCCAATCGTCTCATAAGCTTTTTGAACGGATCTCCACTTCTGTGTTTTCCCCTCAAGGCATGGACATCACCTGATGTGACAAAGAACAAGATGTGTATTTGCGTTTTTTAGTGGAAGTGATGCATATTTGTTGTCTGAGTATAATGTGTATTATTGTTTACACAGGTTCTTTTTAATTTTTTTGCGATTGGTTTGTGGTTGGAGGACATGTATTGCGATTCATATGTGGATTAATGTCATGTAAAAATTCTGAGATGTATGCATGTGTTGCTAATAGACTTCTGCATATTTTATGGTTTCTCTTTTGACAGGTTTGTCTTATAAACTTAATTATAATTCAACAATCATCTGTGTTTGCCCTCAGGCTAGGCTTCTTGGTTTTGTCTTGCCTCAAGCTATGCTTTGGACTTCTGGGCTTTTGTATTGGGTCTAGCTTGGCCTTTGCTTTCACAGAATCATCATGTTCCAGACCGTGCGTTGGCATGTTTTCAGAGAAATTCTCATCAAATTATATGTTCATTTTTTCACATTAGCGGTGCATTTAAAATTCACCATAGAAAAAGTAATGTATTCTAATTACGTGTACATGGAGATACTCACAATATACTAATTTTTTTATTTTCTATATCATACCATCAAAAGTTCAAGTAGACATATATAATATGTATTTATTTTTTCATTTTTATTATTGTTCACTGCACAATCCTCCTTCTATACAATGCTACAAATTCCTGCAGCAAAGCGCGGGTTATCATCTAGTTTATGTAGAAATAAACCCCATCTTGTTATGCTTAATAGCAACAATACATATGTGTCGTTTCCCCTTTTGTCACTGGGATCAAGCACCGTAAGATCGAACCCATCACAAAGCACCTCTTCCCATTGCAAGATAAATAGATCAAGTTGGCCAAACAAAACCCAAATATCGGACAAGAAATACGGGGCTATAATTAATCATGCATATAAGAGATCAAAAAAGACTCAAATAACTTTCATGGATAAAAACATAGATCTGGTCATAAACTCAAAGTTCATCGGATCCCAACAAACACACCGCAAAAAGGCTTACATCATATGGATCTCCAAGAGATCGTTATATTGATAATCAAGAGAGAGAGGAAGCCATCTAGCTATTAACTACGGACCTGTAGGTCTACAAGGAACTACTCACGTATCATCGGAGAGGCACCAATGGAAGTGATGAACCCCTCCGTGATGGTGTCTAGGTTGGATTTGGTGGTTCTGGACTCTACGGCGGCTGGAATTGATTTTCGTAGACTCCCCTGGGGTTTCTGGAATATTGGGGTATTTATAGAGCAAAGAGGCGGTTCAGGGGGTGATACGTCCATTTTGCATCATGCTTTTATATCAATATTTATTGCATTATGGACTATTATTACACTTTATATCTCAATACTTATGGCTATTCTCTCTTATTTTACAAGGTTTACCATGAAGAGGGGAATGCTTGGAAATGGAATTCGGCCGAAAAGGAGCAAACATTGGAAACCTATTCTGCATAGCTCCAAAAGTCCTGAAACTCCACGAAACAACTTTTTGGAATTAATAAAAATTTCTGAGCGAAAGAAATACACCAGGGGGCCCACACCCTGTCCAGGAGACAGGGGGCGCTCCCCTATAGGGCGCGCCCCTATCTCCTGGGCCCCCTGGTGGGCCTCCGGTGTCCATCTTCTGCTATATCATCACTTTTACCCTGGAAAAAATCGTGGGCAAGCTTACGGGACGAAACTCAGCCGCCACGAGGCGGAACCTTGGCAGAATCAATCTAGGGCTCCGGCAGAGCTGTTCTGCCGGGGACACTTCCCTCCGAGAGGGGGAAATCATCACCAACGTCATCACCAACGATCCTCTCATCGAGAGGGGGTCAATCTCCATCGACATCTTCATCAGCACCATCTCCTCTCAAAACCCTAGTTCATCTCTTGTATCCAATCTTGTATCAAAACCACAAATTGGTACCTGTGGGTTGCTAGTAGTGTTGATTACTCCTTGTAGTTGATGCTAATTGGTTTACTTGGTGGAAGATTATATGTTCAGATCCTTTATGCATATTATTACTCCTCTGATTATGAACATGAATATGCTTTGTGAGTAGTTACATATGTTCCTGAGGACATGGGTGAAGTCTTGCTATTAGTAGTCATGTGAATTTGGTATTCGTTCGATATTTTGATGAGATGTATGTTGTCTTTTCCTCTAGTGGTGTTATGTGAACGCCGACTACATGACACTTCACCATTATTTGGGCCTAGAGGAAGGCATGGGGAAGTAATAAGTAGATGATGGGTTGCTACAGTGATAGAAGCTTAAACCCTAGTTTATGCGTTGCTTCGTTAGGGGTTGATATTGATCCATATGTTTAATGCTGTGGTTAGGTTTACCTTAATACTTCTTTTGTAGTTGCGGACGCTTGCAATAGGGGTTAATCATAAGTGCTATGCTTGTCCAAGTTAGGGCAGTACACAAGTGCCGGTCCACCCACATATCAAATTATCAAAGTACCGAACGCGAATCATATGAACGTGATGAAAACTAGCTTGACGATAATTTCTGATGTGTCCTCGGGAGCTCCTTTCTCATTATTAGAAATTGTCCAGGCTTATCCTTTGCTACATAAAGGATTGGGCCACCTTGCTGCACTTTATTTACTTGTTACTCGTTGCTATTTATCTTATCACAAAACTATCTATCACCTACAATTTCAGTGCTTGCAGAGAAAACCTTACTGAAAACCGCTTATCATTTCCTTCTGCTCCTCGTTGGGTTCGACACTCTTACTTATCGAAAGGACTACAATTGATCTCCTACACTTGTGGGTCATCAAGACTCTTTTCTGGCACCGTTGTCGGGGAGTGTAGCACTTTTGGTGAGTGGAACTTGGTAAGGAAACATTTATATAGTGTGCTGAAATTTTCTGTTACTTGTCTCTATGGAAACTAATCCTTTGAGGGGCTTGTTTGGGGTATCTTCACCCCAATCAGAAGAGCAAAGAGTTGCTCCTCAACCTACTGAACTTTATGAAAATATTTACTTTGAGATTCCTTCGGGTATGATAGAAAAACTGCTAGCTAATCCATTTGCAGGAGACGGAACATTGCATCCCGATTTACACCTTATCTTTGTGGATGAAGTTTGTGGATTATTTAAGCTTGCAGGTATTCCCGATGATGTTGTCAAAAGTAAGGTCTTCCCTTTATCTTTGAAGGGAGATGCATTGACATGGTATAGGCTATGTGATGATACAGGATCTTGGAATTATAAGCGATTGAAGCTAGAATTTCACCAGAAGTTCTATCCTATGCATCTTGTTCATCGTGATCGTAATTACATATATAATTTCTGGCCTCGCGAAGGAGAAAGCATCGCTCAAGCTTGGCGGAGGCTTAAGTCAATGTTATATTCATGCCCCAATCATGAGCTCTCTTGTGAAATGATTATTCAGAATTTTTATGCTCGGCTTTCTCTTGATAATCGCAACCTGGTCGATACTTCCTGTGCTGGTTCTTATATGCTGAAGACTGTTGATTTCAAATGGGACTTATTGGAAATAATTAAACGCAACTCTGAACATTGGGGTTCTGATGATGGTAAGGAGTCAGGTATGACACCTAAGTTCAATTGTGTTAAATCTTTTATGGATATCGATGCTTTCCGTGGATTTAGCTCTAAGTATGGACTTGACTCTGAGATAGTAGCTTCTTTCTGTGAATCTTTTGCTACTCACGTTGATCTCCCTAAAGAGAAGTGGTTTAAATATAATCCTCCTGTTGAAGTGAAAGTAGTTGCACCTATTACAGTCAAAGAAAAGACTATTACCTATAGTGATCCTATTGTTCCTACTGCTTATGTTGAAAAACCTCCTGTTCCTGTTAGGATAAAGGATAATGCTAAAGCTTCGACTATTGTTCGTAAGAGTAATACTAGGACTTATACACCTCCTAAGCAAATTAATGTGGAACCTAGTATTGCTATGGTTAAAGATCTCTTGGATGAGGATTTAGATGGGCATGTTATTTCTTTCTGTAAAGAGACTGCCAATATTGCTAGACCTGATACTAAGACACGTAGACCTGTCGTAGGCATGCCTGCTATTTCTGTTAAAATACGAGATCATTGTTATCATGGCTTATGTGATATGGGTGCTAGTGCTAGTGCAATACCTTATACCTTGTATCAAGAAATTATGCATGACATTGCACCCATTGAATTAGAAGACATTGATGTTACTATTAAGCTTGCTAATAGGGATTCCATTAAACCCTTTGGGATTGTTAGAGATGTTGAAGTTTTGTGTGGGAAGGTTAAATACCCTACTGATTTTCTTGTTCTTAGTTCCCCAAAAGATGATTTTTGTCCCATTATTTTTGGTAGACCCTTTTTGAATACGGCTAGTGCTAAGATTAATTGTGAAAAGAATATTGTCACTGTTGGCATTGATGGTATGTCTCATGAGTTTAATTTTGCTAAGTTTAGTAGACAACCTCGTGATAGGGAACCACCTAGCAAGGATGAAATTATTGGTCTTGCTTCCATTGCTATTCCTCCAACTGATCCGTTAGAACAATATTAAAACGATATGTTTATGAAGGAAAGGGAGGAAATAGATGAAGTGTTCCTTAAACAGGAACCTATGCTGAAACATAACCTTCCCGTTGAAATTCTTGGGGATCCCCCTCCACCCAAGGGTGATCCCGTGTTTGAACTCAAACCATTACCTGATAATCTTAAGTATGCTTATATTGATGAAAAAGAAATATATCCTGTTATTATTAGTGTTAACCTTTCAGAGCAAGAAGAAGAAAGATTGTTGAAAACTCTGAAGAAGCACCGAGCAGCTATTGGATATACTCTGGATGATCTTAAGGGTGTTAGTCCCACGTTATGCCAACACAAAATTACATTGGAGGACAATGCCAAACCAGTTAGAGATCCTCAACGACGATTAAATCCCAAGATGAAGGAAGTGGTAAGAAAGGAGATACTAAAGCTCCTTGAGGCAGGTATTATTTATCCTGTTGCTGATAGTGAATGGGTAAGCCCAGCCCATTGTTTCCCTAAAAAGGGAGGCATTACCGTTGTTCCTAATGATAAAGATGAATTGATCCCGCAAAGAATTATTATAGGTTATAGGATGGTAATTGACTTCCGTAAGTTAAATAAAGCTACTAAGAAAGATCATTACCCTTTACCTTTTATTGATCAAATGCTAGAAAGACTATACAAACACACACATTTCTGCTTTCTAGATGGTTATTCTTGTTTCTCTCAGATACCTGTATCAGCGAAGGATCAATCTAAAACTACTTTTACTTGCCCTTTTGGTACTTTTGCTTATAGACATATGCCTTTTGGTTTATGTAATGCACCTGCTACCTTTCAAAGATGCATGATGGCTATATTCTCTAATTTTTGTGAGAAGATTTGTGAGGTATTCATGGATGACTTCTTCGTCTATGGATCCTCTTTTGATGATTGTTTGAGCAACCTTGATCGAGTTTTGCAGAGATGTGAAGACACTAGTCTCGTCTTGGATTGGGAAAAGTGTCACTTTATGGTTAATGAAGGCATTGTCTTGGGGCACAAGATCTTCGAGAGAGGTATTGAAGTTGATAAAGCCAAAGTTGATGCTATTGAAAAGATGACATGTCCCAAGGACATAAAAGGTATAAGAAGTTTCCTTGGTCACGCCGGTTTTTATAGGAGGTTCATTAAGGACTTTTCTAAAATCTCTAGGCCTCTGACTAATTTATTGCAAAAAGATATTCCTTTTGTCTTTGATGATGATTGTGTAGATGCATTTGAAACACTTAAGAAAGCTTTGATCACTGCACCTATTGTTCAACCACCTGATTGGAATTTACCTTTTGAAATTATGTGCGATGCTAGTGATTATGCTATAGGTGTTGTTCTAGGGCAAAGAGTCGATAAGAAATTGAATGTTATCCAGTATGCTAGTAAGACTCTTGATACTGCCCAGAGAAATTATGCTACTACTGAAAAAGAGTTCTTAGCAATTGTGTTTGCATGTGATAAGTTTAGACCTTATATTGTTGACTCCAAAGTTACTATTCACACTGATCATGCTGCTATTAAATATCTTATGGAAAAGAAAGATGCTAAGCCTAGACTCATTAGATGGGTTCTCTTGCTCTAAGAATTTGACTTGCATATTATTGATAGAAAGGGGGCTGAGAACCCCATTGCAGATAACTTGTCTAGGTTAGAGAATGTTCTTGATGACCCACTGCCTATTAATGATAGCTTTCCTGATGAACAATTAGCGGTCGTCAATGCTTCTCGTACTGCTCCTTGGTATACTGATTATGCTAATTACATTGTTGCTAAATATATACGGCCTAGTTTCACATACCAGCAAAAGAAAAAGTTCTTTTATGATTTAAGACATTACTTCTGGGATGATCCACACCTTTATAAAGGAGTAGATGGTGTTATTAGACGTTGTGTGCCTGAGCATGAATAGGAACAGATTCTACGTAAGTGTCACTCTGAATCTTATGGAAGACACCACGCTGGGGATACAACTGCACACAAGGTACTACAATATGGTTTTTATTGGCCTACTCTCTTCAAAGATGCTCGTAAGTTTGTCTTATCTTGTGATGAATGCCAAAGAATAGGTAACATTAGTAGACGTCAAGAAATGCCTATGAATTATTCTCTTGTTATTGAACCGTTTGATGTTTGGGGCTTTGATTATATGGGACCTTTTCCTGCCTCTAATGGTTATACACATATTTTAGTTGTTGTTGATTATGTTACTAAGTGGGTAGAAGCTATTCCAACTAGTAGTGCTGATCATAACACTTCTATTAAAATGCTTAAAGAAGTTATTTTCCGAGGTTTGGAGTCCCTAGATATCTTATGACTGATGGTGGTTCACATTTTATTCATGGTGCTTTCCGTAAGATGCTTGCTAAGTATGATGTCAATCATAGAATAGCATCTCCTTATCATCCGCAATCTAGTGGTCAAGTAGAGTTGAGCAATAGAGAGCTCAAATTAATTTTGCAAAAGACTGTGAATAGATCTAGAAAGAATTGGTCCAAAAAACTTGATGATGCATTATGGGCCTATAGAACTGCATACAAAAATCCTATGGGTATGTCTCCATATAAGATGGTTTATGGAAAAGCGTGTCATTTACCTCTTGAACTTGAACATAAGGCATATTGGGCTATTAAAGAGCTCAATTATGACTTCAAACTTGCTGGTGAGAAGAGGTTGTTTGATATTAGCTCACTTGATGAATGGAGAACCCAGGCATATGAGAATGACAAGCTATTCAAAGAAAAAGTCAAATGCTGGCATGATAAGAGGATACAAAAGCGTGAGTTTAACGTAGGAGATTATGTATTATTATCAACTCCCGTTTAAGATTTTTTGCAGGAAAACTTCTCTCGAAATGGGAAGGTCCTTACGTTATCGAGGAGGTCTATCGTTCTGGTGCCATAAAAATCAACAACTTCGAATGCACAAATCCGAGGGTGGTAAACGGTCAAAGAATTAAACATTATATTTCAGGTAATCCTATCAATGTTGAAACTAATATTATTGAAACCGTAACTCCTGAGGAATACATAAGGGACACTTTCCAGAACGTTCCAGACTCCGAAAAAGGTATAGGTATGTGGTACGGTAAGTAAACCGACTCCAAAACAACTCCAATGGCAATTTTTATCAGTTTTGGATTATTTAGAATTTTAGGAAGAAAGAAGTAGTCCGAAAGGGGCAAGAGGCTCCCACGAGAGTGGAGGGTGCCCCCCCCCCTATAGGGCGCGCCCCCTGTCTCATGGGCACCTCATGTGCCTCCCGGACTCCGTTTTCTTGCATATTATGTATTTTGTTCGGTAAAAATTCATTATATATACTCCCGAAGGTTTTGACCACCGTATCACGCATATATCCTCTGTTTTCGTTTTGAGCTGTTCCTGTTGCAGAATAAAGCAAGATGCCTTCTCAGGAGTCAGTTGGGGAGAGTCGGGTGTCTCACCCAACGCCAGGTCCCGGAGCAAATAGCGATGCCTATCACTTTGGACCATCAACGGAGGATGAGATGGAGGCTGATTTGAAAAGATTAGATGCCATGGAGGAGGATCAAGAAGTTACCTCTCGTCTCCGAGCAGAATTCACTACGGGGGGACTACCTAGCCTGGTTGTCCCTACTTCAGTCATTCCTTCCAACTCTAGATTTCTTTCTTATGAAAATATGAAAAAGAGTTTCACTTGTTCTCCAGAAGCTATGCAGCATCCTTGGGTAAAAGGAGCTTTGGCCGTTATGGGCAAGCTCCGTAAAGAAATTATGGACCTCAAACAACAAGTCAATAAGCTTGAGGAGGAGAACCGTATCCTGAAGGGCATCATCGCCAAGAAGATCATAACACCAACCGTGAAGAAGGAGAAATAATCAGGGTACTCCCCTTGGCAACTGCCAAGCTTGGGGGAGGTGCCCCGGTATCGTATCACCATCACACTCTTATCTTTACCGCTTTATTTAGTTCGATCCTTTTAGTAGTATCTTGATCTAGTAGATTGAAGTTTTGATATCAAGTAGTTTGAGTTTTGCTTTGTGATCTCTTTTTGTAATCGAGTCCGTGAGCTATCTATAATAAAGATTAGTGTTGAGTCAAGGGCTTTGCTATGTTGCTATGATCTTGAGAAAGTAGAAAGAATAAAAGAGTTCATATTGATCTTATGGATAGTGATGACTTCACACATAGAAAGTATGAGGCATAAAAATTGTTGAGAGTTGATAAACGTAGCCTTGGTCATCGTTGCAATTAATAGGAAGTGATAAGGAAAGAGGGGTTCACATATAAATATATTATCTTGGACACCTTTTATAATTGGGAGCACTCATTAAGTATGACATGCTAAAAGAGTTGACGTTGGACAAGGAAGACAACGTAATGGTTTTTGTTTTCCGACATCTCAGTTAAAGTATATTGTCATTGACCTTCCAAACATGTTGAGCTTGCCTTTCCCCCTCATGCTAGCCAAATTCCTTGCACCAAGTAGAGATACTACTTGTGCTTCCAAATATCCTTAAACCCAGTTTTGCCATGAGAGTCCACCATGCCTACCTATGGATTGAGTAAGATCCTTCAAGTAAGTTGTCATCGGTGCAAGCAATAACAACTGCTATCTAAATATGTATGACTTATTAGTGCAGAGAAAATAAGCTTTGTACGAACTTGTTGTGGAAGTAATAAAAGCGACGGACTGCATAATAAAGGTCCACATACAAGGGGCAATATAAAGTGACGTTCTTTTGCATTAAGATTTTATGCATCAACCCTAAACGCACATGACAACCTCTGCTTCCCTCTGCGAAGGGCCTATCTTTTACTTTATGTTTTTACTTTATGCTTGAGTCAAGGTGATCCTCACCTTTCCCTCTTTCATTTTATCCTTTGGCAAGCTCCTCGTGTTTGAAAGATCATGATATATATATCCAATTGCATGTAAGTTAGCATGGGCTATTATTGTTGACATTACCTAAAGGTGAATATGTTGGGAGGCAACACAATAAGCCCCTATCTTTCTCAGTGTCCGGCTGAAACTCCATAACCACAAGTATTGCGTGAGTGTTAGCAATTATAGAAGACTACATGATAGTTGAGTATGTGAACTTGCTGAAAAGCTCTATTGTTGACTCTTTCTGATGTTATGATAAATTGCAATTGCTTCAATGACTGAGATTATAGTTTGTTAGTTCCCAATGAAGTTTTTGAACCATACTTGACTTTGCGAATTGATTGTTACTTGAGCATAAGAAATCATATGATAAAATCTATATATGTTGCTGTTATAAGAATGATCATGATGCCCTCATGTCCGTATTTTATTTTTATCGACACCTCTATCTCTAAACATGTGGACATATTTTTCGATTTTGGCTTCCGCTTGAGGACAAGCGAGGTCTAAGCTTGGGGGAGTTGATACGTCCATTTTGCATCATGCTCTTATATCAATATTTATTGCATTATGGACTATTATTACACTTTATATCTCAATACTTATGGCTATTCGCTCTTGTTTTACAAGGTTTACCATGAAGAGGGGGAATGCCGGTAGCTGGAATTCTGGCCGAAAAAGGAGCAAACGTTGGAAACCTATTCTGCACAGCTCCAAAAGTCCTGAAACTCCACGAAACAAATTTTTGGAATTAATAAGAATTTCTGAGCAGAAGAAATACACCAGGTGGCCCACACCCTGTCCAGGAGACAGGGGGCACCCCCCTATAGGGCGCGCCTCCCTATCTCCTGGGCCCCCTAGTGGGCCTCCGGTGTCCATCTTCTGCTATATCATCGCTTTTACCGTGGAAAAAATCGTGGGCAAACTTACGGGACGAAACTCCGCCGCCACGAGGCGGAACCTTGGCAGAATCAATCTAGGGCTCCGGCAGAGCTGTTCTGCCGGGGACACTTCCCTCCGGGAGGGGGAAATCATCACCAACGTCATCACCAACGATCCTCTCATTGAGAGGGGGTCAATCTCCATCAACATCTTCACCAGAACCATCTCCTCTCAAAACCCTAGTTCATCTCTTGTATCCAATCTTGTATCAAAACCACAACTTGGTACCTGTGGGTTGCTAGTAGTGTTGATTACTCCTTGTAGTTGATGCTAATTGGTTTACTTGGTGGAAGATTATATGTTCAGATCCTTTGTGCATATTATTACTCCTCTGATTATGAACATGAATATGCTTTGTGATTAGTTACGTTTGTTCCCGAGGACATGGGTGAAGTCTTGCTATTAGTAGTCATGTGAATTTGGTATTCGTTCGATATTTTGATGAGATGTATGTTGTCTTTTCCTCTAGTGGTGTTATGTGAACGTCGACTACATGACACTTCACAATTATTTGGGCCTAGAGGAAGGCATGGGGAAGTAATAAGTAGATGATGGGTTGCTAGAGTGACAGAAGCTTAAACCCTAGTTTATGTGTTGCTTCGTTAGGGGCTGATATGGATCCATATGCTTAATGTTGTGGTTAGGTTTACCTTAATACTTCTTTTGTAGTTGCGGACACTTGCAATAGGGGTTAATCATAAGTGGGATGCTTGTCCAAGCTAGGGCAGTACCCAAGTGCCGGCCCACCCACATATCAAATTATCAAAGTACCGAACGTGAATCATATGAACGTGATGAAAACTAGCTTGACGATAATTTCTGATGTGTCCTCGGGAGCTCCTTTCTCATTATTAGAAATTGTCCAGGCTTATCCTTTGCTACATAAAGGATTGGGCCACCTTGCTGCACTTTATTTACTTGTTACTCGTTGCTATTTATCTTATCACAAAACTATCTATCACCTACAATTTTAGTGCTTGCAGCGAAAACCTTACTGAAAACCGCTTATCATTTCCTTTTGCTCCTCGTTGGGTTCGACACTCTTACTTATCGAAAGGACTACGATTGATCCCCTACACTTGTGGGTCATCAGGGGGCACTCGAGGTGGGCACAACCCACTGGCGCGCTGGCCCCTCAGCGCTTTTGGTGGGTGCTGCCCCTGGGCACCCCAGTGCTTTCTCGCCCACTAGATGTCTTCTGGCCCAAAAAAATCCTCAAGAAGTTTTGTTGTATTTGGACTCCGTTTGATATTGATTTCCTGCAATGTAAAAAAATGCAGAAAACAGCAACTGGCACTGGGCACTATGTCAATAGGTTAGTACCAAAAAGGATATAAAATGACTATAAAATGATTGTAAAACATCCAAGAATGATAATATAATAGCATGGAACAATCAAAAATTATAGATACGTTGGAGACGTATCAGAGGGCGGAGGGGCTCACCAGCTCACCGTCAAGCCACAGCGGCGGATCTGCCCTCAAGCCGCAGCCACGGACGCCGAGGTCGTTGACACCGGGCAGGGGTCACGAGAAAATGTGTGTGCCTTCTTCCCAGCGTGCACACAACAGGAAGAGTGTGACCCTCCTCTCGTGCCGTTGGCTGGCGGCGGACGCATCTAGGGTGGCCTCTTCGGCTCTCAGCTCTAGATTGGGAACGCCGGATGTCATGTGCACATTAATCTTCCTACACTGACCACTTGGTGTTGCTGATGGCGCAGATTACAAAGCATGGCCATGTTGAGCATCTCAAAGTAGAAATCTCGAAGCTGCACAAGTGCCAGTCGCTGGAATTGATCGAGCAGAGGGACGCGGAGACAACGGAAAAGGATGGTGTTGTTCAGAGCTACCATTAAAATATAGTGAGATCTCCTAACGCCCTTGCACTTCTACCAGTAAATATGCAGCAATCAGCAAATTGGTTGTAGAGCAAGCTGAGAGTACAGGGTCACCTGAATAAATTGTTGCTTTGTGCAATCTGATACAATGGTCTTCAGTACTCAATATTTTTTAGCATCGTACATTGGTAGTACTGAACTGGTTGTGGCTAGAGGATTTAGTTATGAAATTAACTATAGGTTTGTCTTTGTAACTCTTTCGGCTTTAGAACATTATTTTGTGTGGACTACAAGAAGTGAGATGATTTGGTTTGGTTTGCTTAGCACCATGCCATGCAATGTACATGCAGAAATGCACATGCAATATAATTGGAGAATATGACACGCACCTCTGCACTATTGAGTTGGAAAATATCAAAAGATGAAGCATTGAGAAAAGTGATGGTAGATGGTACAACTTTTGCACCTATATATAACCCAGTTAAACATGGAGATCACATCCTTATCGCGGACGTAGCATAATCATTTTCTTTTAAGATGGATGTTATTGATGCCCGATCTGAAGCGATGCCAGGTTTGCATTTTTGAACAACGCTTCTCTCCTTGAAATGTATGTGTGTTGTAAAACAGCTCGTTGTTGTTGATGTAAATTATACCTTAGTTGACTTATATACAAAAGAATGTCAGTAGCATTGGAGAACTTCTCAATGTAGGACTTGCCCTGATTAACAAATGTGCCATATAAAGGGTTATCAAGGTCTTGACACTTGGAATCAGAGGCCATGCCCCTGCTGAGCAAACCTGGAAAGCGACTAGCACACACTCATAGAACACATGAACTTAAATTTTGAAATTCTACAAGCCGGGCAACCCAACACTGGTGCCAGTATATATTTAGCACCTAATTAAACATTTTTTGTGGCAGGACAGATTGACAGACAATTCTTATGATTTTGTGGATGTATATAAAGTTCCATATACACAGATCTCCACTCATCTGGTATGATTCCAAGTCAGACAAATATTGAAGCAATTTCCGTTAAAATTTTCCTGATGAACATACTATTATACATGCCCTTTTTTACACGAGGTTGAATCTTAAAAGTTGGGTGCTTTGTCCAGGTTGTGATCCACCATTGATGACACGAGTCTGCTACCTTGCTCTTGTGAAGATAACCGAAGGCCCACACCTCCCACCGTGAGATCCTCTCTCAGCTTGCACCTTTTCATGTGAGCTCCTCCTCCCAACTACCACTACTTGAGTTGTTTGATTCATGTTTCTCTTTTTAAAATTGAATCAGGTCTCAAGGAATGAGATGGATGTGTTGTTCATGCTCTATATGAAGATGGGTCGCTCTATCAATGACAATGAACCCATCCAATTGGTACCTCCAAAAAACCTACTTCCTATGTGTTCATGGAAATTGTTTTGAAATTCTCTTTATGTAGCTACAACCTACAGTCATACTGTTGTTGAGATCTTGTTGTCACTGAAAAATCAGTTCAAGTGACGAGTTATATTGTCATTCCAAGTATCTTCTTGCAATATTAGTAGCTTAGAGAATAAAACCCTCTGTTTTTACCCTCTCCCCACTTTATTATTCAGAAGAGATGCTAAAACTAATTCAAGAGGATCGAGATGTGCTTATGTTCTACCATTTTGCTTTCAGGAGGGGAAGATAAAGAGGAGGCATGGTGAAGAGGAGAAGTGGAAGAAGGCCATCAACTATGCATGCACCTACTGTCTCATCCTCGCCTGGGTACTACCGTGCAGGCAGTTTCTAATAAGCTAGAGGGAGGCATGATGGGCAATATAGCACAGTGGATGTCACTTTATAATAAGTTGGAATTGTGGTAAGTTGAATTATGTTTCCTTTATTTGCATACATCATGTTTCATTCTTATATGACATATTAGAGATTGACAGTTTGACCAAGCTTAGCTATGTAGAAACCTGAGAATAAATTCATTGTTTTGTACAACTTTTATTTTAATGGTTGTGTAAGATAAATTTGGTTTATCATATGTCAACTATCTTTTGCAACATTATCGTGTAAAATTGACATTTGTGGTGCCCTGCAAATCGACATTTGGAGTCATATAAATTTCAAATTTCTGAAATAAGATAATATGGCTTGTATTTAAAGATATGTTGCAAGTTTCTTATCGTGAGAAGATTTTCTTTTCTCTGACTTTGTAAAAGAATAACCAATTTCATAGGACTTTTGGCAAATATGAAAGCCCAACTGTTGCTTTGCCATCGTAAATTCTGGTACCATCTGATCTAATATTTCTCACCACCTTCCGCTCCAGATCAAGCAGGCAGCGGCGACACTAGACGAGGCATCCTTACACCGCAACATCTATCTCAACTTTGATGCCTTACATGATGTACAACAAGATCGTGCGCTGAAGTCGTGAGGTGGTGACAAACCAGTGCTAAAGATAGTCCCCTGCTGTAAGTATAAGATTCAACTTGATGAACTATCTTTCACTATTTGGGTTTGTGTTATGATGATTATAACCGCCGCTTCTTGCGACTCCAGAGATGTGAAAACAAGAAGCCCGCATCACCATCGCCATGAGTCAGATACCCGGAGCTCAGGACGTGCGTAAGTAATCTTACATCCTAAAATCACAAACTTGTTGTGAGATTTCCAACAATCATATGTGTCTTGGGTGATTCCACCCTGATTTTTTTTAGAAATCACAAGTAAAGATTATGTTTAGTTTCCTATATTCTTTGCCTGCTTAGTTGCTATGAAATTTTTCAATATCGGCGTTTCGGTGCCCAGGTGCATCTGCACCCGTTCAAAAAAAAATTCATAAAAAATTCAGAAAAATTCAAAAAATTCCGAAAAAAATTGAGGTGGTGGAAAATTTGATGCGTGAGGTGCGCCCCAATTTTCAAAACATTTGGACTTATGTGCAGCTCTCTGCAAAAAAGACAAATCAGACCAAAACAGTATATGAACAGTACACATTTTTACAGACCTCCGATTTGTCTTTTTTGCTGAGAGCTGCACATAAGTCCAAATGTTTTGAAAATTGCAGCGCACCTCACGCATCAAATTGTCCACCACCCCAATTTTTTTTGGAATTTTTTGAATTTGTTTAGTATTTATTTTGATTTTTTTGGTGAGCGCAGGTGCAGATGAGCTCGGGCTCAGATTTGGATTTTCGCACCTATATGCTTTTCGTCGAAGTATGACGGTTAGCTTGAATTATGCCATCTTGATTATGTGCCATTTTTCTTTTGATCATTTACTTACAATATGAAAATTCTTGCTTAAATTTGATTAAGGTTAAAAGTTCTGCTTAGGCTAATGTTTCTTTTTTTTTATTCTGAGTTCATTTTCCTTTTCCATAGGATGACTATGATAGAAAAAAAATCTAATAGTCAACTGTAGTTTACTATGGTGATATGTCAGACCGAATCTCCATGCTTTAGGTATCTCGCGCTATATTTTTTAACAAATGCACCAGCGACATGTAATAAGCATTGAACAAATGCACTCAAGATATGTAATAAACATTGACGTATTGGACTATTACTGCTATTACTATCTACCATCTTCAACTCTTTTGAGAAATACCGTATGTTAGAACATCTACTACATCTTTGATTGCTATACCTCTTTTGTACATCTTTGATTGCTATACCTCTTTTGGTTAAGGTCCCATCAAAACTTAGGCATTATAGATGTCTAACTTTTTTGGGTCGGTTCGTGTATGGTGCTTTTGTGTAATCGGTATCTTTCTATGTTCTATTTTAGATGTAATGGTAAGTTTCTTTGTTACCAGGTTCGCTATGGCTGCACCCGATAGGGGTGTGGCAAGCCGCATTTTCTACCAGGTTTGATATGACCGCACCCGGCAGGAGTGCGGGGGTGCGGCAAGTCGCACTTTCCATCTAGTGGTATATAAGAGCATGTTGCTGCAAGAAATTCCCCATTGTGATCACGAATAACAGCTGTTGTAGCTCCATCACCTTCATCAACATGAAACGACGCATCCACATTCAACTTAACTGATCTAGGCTCCGGTTTCTTCCATCTATTTCCCAGGTCATTCCCTTGCGACTTGGTAAATTTCCCAGCATTTGCAGTGATTGCCAGGATAGAAACGGCGCTCCTCCCTAGATGATAAAAAACGTCAGGGTTGGAGTGCTTTGTGCCACACGTGTGGCACTTATCATTTGGGCTTGACTAATCCCGTTCCAAGCAAAATCTGTGGCACTTATCATTTGGGCTTGACTAATCCCGTTCCAAGCAAAATCTGTTTTGTTTTCCTATTCATATCGATCGATAGGTGGACCGTGAAAATTCCACTCCCTACTCCCTACTCCACTCCCTTGGTATCACAAACACATAACATTTTAGAAACGGTTTGAGTCAAACTTTTTAAAGTTTGACTACAATTTTCATTTTAATTATTCAGATTGAATACTTGGATAACATGTGTATTGGTTTGTCTAAAAAAAACTTTCTAGAATCTAGGTTTTTTGGTTTTAATCTCATACTATTAGAATAAAAATGAACAGATACAGTCAGGTAACCAGTTTTGGAGGAACCGAGTGATCCGCTCAACAAAATGGCAAGTCGCATCGTTACCTTTTCATGCTGCATGATTTCTACCTAACGCTAACACTCTTATACAAAGCTCATACAGATAACCAAAGCATTCATATCAACAGCAGTCCCACAACATCGACCAGACTCAAATCACACCGAAAATAAAAGCCAAGAGCCAGACCGGCCACTGGAGAAGGTGGCGGAACACGACAGCGGTCACGGCGGATCCGAGCGCACGGAGCAGGTAGTGGTAGAGCTTGCGGAAGGCCACGACCACCAGGATCCACCATCTACCTGTTGCTGCTGGAGTGTTTCTTTTGCGCTCAGTATGGAGTAGTAGGATGCAGAGGAGCAGAGTGAACGATGCATGTGTGGTTTCCTTGGGGGCTGGGGCTGGGGTTCTATAGCGCGCCGCGATCAGATCATTCACATAAGGCCATCCATGTGGATTCAGTTTACAACGGAATCCAGACCATCTTACAGAAGGATTTGAAAATGACCATCACTGCTAGCTGCTAGCTGCTAGGCAGAGAAAATGCCCATCACTGGAATACTAATGGGAACTAACAAGTTACACAGTTCGTTCCTGCAGGCGTACTTCACGCTTGATAAGTACACACTACAACGGATCAATTTCAGATGGCGCTTGATAAGTACACACTACAACGGATCAATTTTCATATGGGAATGGATCATCGATAACTATAAGCCATTCCCGCGACTTAGCCATACCTTATATAAACAACAATACAATCAGTAACATAGCGCTTTTGTGCACGACGGGCAAATACTGCAACTGTCTAGAATATCACGGAATGTGCAGTAATGCAAGTATCATCGGGGAAATAAATAGCAAAACAACAGAAAGAAAAAAAGATTCAGCTTAGTTATAAGCATAGTATACTTCTTATAAACTGAAGTAGAACTACTCACAAGAGAACTAGTATTAGCAGATACTTTATCAGCTAATAAAATAGTAGCATTCTTTCAGCCTAAAATGGATGACATTTTAACCTTTGCATGACATTAGAAGTCAGAGCAGAGCTTCATGCCTTTGACCACCATTTTTGCTACCGTAGAAAGTTAACAAACTACAACCTCTGTCCGGAATTAATTGTCGCTGAAATGAGTGTATCTAGACGCGTTTCAGTGTGTAGATACACTCATTTCAGAGACAATTAATTCCGGACAGAGGGATTACATAATATTGCCATATAAAATAAAAAAATTATGTAACCTGAAAATGTTTTTATTTATGAACCTAGTCAATGCGACAATATATAAACTATTGATCTAGTAGTGATCAAGTTGAGAAATTGACTTCATATAAAACAAAAGCAACATCTAACTTAGTGACTTGACTGGGTTTACTTAGCAGTGTGTAGTAACGAGAATTGTACTAAGTAGGATTCTGAATTACTTATGTTCCAGTATATATAGTTCTCGATTACTTAGGCAAAGTACTGGATGCCTTATAAATTACAAATGGAGTTAATACTTTCATAAGAAAACATCATCAACCAAGCCCATGCAGGAATAAATTGTAAAATAGCATAGATGTCCTAATGGACATGTCTAGGAGATAAAGTTGCGTCACCCTTTCAGTCATCACATCATACTAGCATGTCTCACCAAACAACCATCTCACATATTGTTCAAGACTTCATTTCCATCATGTCCATCAATAATGCCAGTACCTACAAGCATAATAAGTCAGGAACAAATGACAATTCCGATGGAATCCCATCGATAGAAGAGTGAACTACAATGGGATATATAGGTGAACTGAGAGGTGCATAGTTATGTAATCTGGGAAAAGTAACACTGAGCCATGAAGAAAATTATTTAATCTCTAGTGCAAATGGACTCCTCACTTCAGGAAGATATTCAACAAAACAAGAACTTAAATGAAAGAGTGTAACTAGCTTTAAGCTCCGAAAAGTGTCAATGGAGTTGCATATTCGATTGTTTGGGTCTCAATTTCCATTAAGTTCTCTTCCAGTTTTAACTGTTGTGTGTCAAATTGTCAAGAGAACCGCAGTCCAGTGCTGAATATTACCATAACATTATTCCCGCAAGAGAAAAGATACTCTCTAGAAATCATCTTTGGTAAACTTGATTCCTCGTCAGACCAAGCGGGGCAAATTAAGACATGCCAAAACCAAAAACTGACAAGAAACATAATAGGTTCGACCTATTATATGTTTTCCAGTTGTACATCTAAACTAGCTAATCACTGCAAGGCTCTTCCACAAGTGACAAATAACTATTGCGTCGATTTCCAACTGTTATGCTTCCGATGCTGAAAAGATATATTTCAGATAGGCACATAAGATGATAAGACTACATCTGAAACACAATTTAGGCATACAACCAAAGAACAGTGGCCTTGAGTAGTCTTTTCTTTTAAAGAACTCATCAAGCAGCAAAAGAAAAAATTGATATGATTTGAACTTCAATCATCAGCATAACACTCAAGGATATGACATTCATTTGAGCAACTAATTGCTAAAAATAAATTTATATTATAATACCACGAAGTAATTTATATAAAGGCTTGCTATTACCTGCAGGATAGAAACATGCAAATGGATAATGGTGACAGAAGGACTTTGGATCAGAAAGTTTCTTGAACTCCGTTGACTGGAGATAGACCATGAAGACACCAGAAGCTGTCAGCACAAGGATTGCATTACTCTCCTCGTCAAACCCAACCAAAGTGAGGAAGTCGCCCTTGCAAGTTGATCTAAGTTCCCCGAATTCAACAGTTCTGTCGGGCACCCATACAGGCAAACCATCAGAATCAGGCTCTCTCTTCCATAATTGGGCGTGGAAGTGTTGTGAGAGATGGATGAAGCCAAGCCCACCACCCTGGGAGGGCATAATCCATAACTTGTGAAAGTCGAATTCCATATCTATGTGCGGTGGCAGCTCTGTCACAGCTAGGCTCTGCCTATCAAGATCAAACTCAAGTATGACACAGCCATGATCCACGGTAAATAACCAGCAAAAGGAATTCCCAACCAAAGTGCTGGGTTGTGGCATAGACTGAATCGATTGCAGCTGCAGTGAGTTGATGTTGCCCCATACCGCGGTCTCTGATGAGTAAAGCCACACCGAAACTCTTGTGCATAATGCGTCACGGGCTATCAGGGCCACCTGGAAATGCCATCCTTGGCGGCGGGCAGGGCGACGCACCGCCCCGTTGAAGAAGAACATCTGGGCGTTGTCCAGCTCCGGCGGGAAGAACAGCCGGCGCTGCTCGCGCGCGACGGGGTCCCACAAAACTAAGCGGCGCACCATCCTATTGGCGAGGAAAAGGACGAGCCCGTGGCGACAGTCGATGATGCGGTAGCTCTCGAGGGGGGGCATGGAGAAGCGAGCTTCGGGGATGCGATCTGGTGGATCCAGAATCGGAACAAACGGACGGGAATCGAGGAAGAAGCCGAGGAGAGGAGGCTTGCCGTGGTGGTCGCGGAAGCGGCACTGGAATTGGGGATCGGCGACGAGGCTGCGCCAACGCTTGCAGACGAGGGAGGCCCGGGGGAGGGAGGAAGGCCGCGGGGGCAGGCGGAGGAGAATCTCCCGGAGCATGTCGTCGTCGTCTGGAAGAGAGGCGGACGGCGGGGAGGTGCGGCGGCAGCCGGGGGGAGACATCTCCCCTCTCGCGCTCATGGCAGGCTTAGCAGCGCAACTCCTCTCGATGTTTTTTTGATGGGTGATTTGGTCGGTTGGGAGGACTGGTCTGGGCCAGATCAACTAGTCGGCGGGGAGAATGGCGTTGTCTACGCCGCTGGCGAGATGCGGCGACGGCGAGGCGTGCTCATGGTAGCGACCGGCGGGAGCGAGGGGATTGCTTTGGGGATTCGGCAAATGCTTTGAGGGTAGAAAGTAGAGGAGTATCCGACCAATTAATCCTATATCTATATTCCTGATCTCAATTCTCTCAAGATACATAGCAGTGGCGGAGCCAGGAAATCCAGATGAGGAGGGCCGAGTGTTCTTAAGTCTTGCTGGAAGGGCCATTTCATCAAAATACACCATTTTAGTAGCAAAAAGATCAGTGTTTACATTAGTGCTAGGCCTAAATCAGTAACATTAGGGGGGCCAGGGCCCTTGCTGGTCCCCCCTGCCTCCGCCACTGATACATAGTACTCTACATGTCACCTTACTACACATGCTTCCTCATCACCCCACTAATTATTTCTGAAAAATACTACTCCCTCCGTCTCATAATATAAAAACATTTTTTTAATGGAAAGGGAGTTTGTATTAATCAAGCATCGACCATGCCTGCCTTACATAGGTCTGGCACATATCCAGGTCCGGATTGAAGCCATACCGCAGTACGCTTCTCACATCTATCAAAGTTAGCCAAATAATAGCTTACATTATTTTGTTTTCTCCTAACATGCTTGACTAGAAACTCCCTTCATTCATGGAGAAGGCTCTTAATCTCCCCAATTACCATGAAGTGCACCGACCTGTCCTTGCTCATGCATTGGATAAGATTAGTGATGTCATTGCAGTCGGACTGAATAATAATCGGCAGGGTTTGTCCATTAAAGAGCAAGCTCAATCCCCTCCTTACATGTAGTGATTTATGCTTCCACAGGAGACGCGCAAGTATGTAGCTGACGACATGCAGCAAATATGGGATTACCATCTCAGCCCCGCAGTATCATACCTGCACCTGCAGAATGGTCGCGCTTGCAAAATGACCCATCAACGTTGAGGCTCGTCCAGCCCGCCGGCGGCGGCAACCAGCGTCATAGCAGGTCTTTTGGTTGTTTTGCATGCGATGACGACCTACTGATCAGGTCAGCGCCAACAACTGTCTTCCCCTTTACGTGATCTGCATGGGGCTCTGCTTGAATCGCCACTAGAGAGTTAACATAACTATGGAGGAAGCACTTCTATGACTCAATGGTGGGAGGCCGTTTATGGTGAACTATTTCATTCCTTACATGCCAGCTGCGCAACAGAGTCATGAGCAGGTGAAGCCGTTCCGTCTCTGTACTGTCCCCAAGGATGTGCAGGAGCCACTTCGGTCCAGGATTCACCAGCTTGCGGACGTACGGGAGCCTCCAGTCTCTCGCCATGGCCTGCTAGAGAGCTATTGCTCATGGGCAGCTGCAAAACGCATGGTATGTGTCCTCTAGTTCAGACGCACACAGCGGGCACAAGTCAGACGCCTCCAGATTACGACGCTTCTTATTAACCCATGTTGGAAGGGAATCAGTGATGAGCCGCTACGCGAACACACGCACCTTAGGAGGAGCAGGGCACCTCCATAATAAAGCCCAAATGGCTCGTCGCCCGTCTGGTGCCCTGCTCGCCGCGACGGAAGATGGTCGAAGACGTTCGTCCAGTGTAAGACGATACGCGCTTCGAACTAAGAAAACTCCGCTCCTTTCCGGTGCCCATGCTAGCACATCCTCTCCTAGCTGGTAGGAAGTATTGCTGCAAGGCATCCATCCTCCAATTACCACGTTCATCCAGAAGCTCTGCCATACGTCAGAGACGGCACCGTCCTTGAGGACTAACCGGCGTCCCTGATCCTCCCCGCATGATTCATTTATCCCTCCAGATGCAAATAGATTGGTCATTGCCAACCCGCCAAACAAGGCCTTTTTTAGCAACTCCAGGCCATGTAACATGCACTGCCATGTCGGCGCCGCCCGTGAAAACTGTGTCTTCAAGGTTGTCATTTGGGTAATATCGTGCTTTCAAGACCCTTAAGCATAGGCTATCCGGGACGGTGAGCAGCTGCCAAGCCTGTCTTGCTAGCAATGTCTGGTTAAAAAGATGGAGATCATTGAAGCCAAGGCCACCATGGGACTTCGGCTGCAGCAAAACATCCCATGCTCGCCAATGTGTCTTTCGCCTACTCTTCACTGACCCCCACCAGTAGCTCCTGATCATGCGAGTGAGCTCATCACAGATTGAGGCCGGCAACTTGAAAACACTCATCAGGTAGGCTGGCAGGGCTTGCGCCGCCGGTTTGGTCAGCACCTCTCTACCGCTTTGCGCCAGCTGAGACTCCCCCCATAGCATCATATGCTCAGTCGGACTCTCCAAGATACCAACAAAACGTCCCTTACTCATTCTGCCATGGGGTGTGGGCAGTCCCAAATACTTCTCTTCAAAGTTGGTATTTTGCACACCAAGCACCCGTGTCACATCGTCTCTATCCTTTTGGCTGCAAGGCACACCAAACAGTATTGAGCACTTGTTTGGATTAATTAGTTGCCTTGTGGCATCCGCAAATGCATCCAACACGCCTTTAATCTGGCTCGCTTCCCCTTCCATTGCACGGAAGAACAATAATGTGTCATCGACGAATAGGAGGTGTGAGATCCCGGCGGCTCGTGGGCACACCAGTTGGAAATATGCCCTAGAGGCAATATTAAATGTTTATTATTATATTTCCTTGTTCATGATAATTGTTTGTTGTTCATGCTATAATTGTATTAACCAGAAACCGTAATACATGTGTGAACACATAGACCGTAATGTGTCCCTAGTAAGCCTCTAGTTGACTAGCTCGTTGATCAATAGATGGTTGTGGTTTCCTGACCATGGACATTGGATGTCGTTGATAATGGGATCACATCATTAGGAGAATGATGTGATGGACAAGACCCAATCCTAAGCATAGCACAAGATCGTGTAGTTCGTTTGCTAAGAGATTTTCTAATGTCAAGTATCATTTCCGTAGACCATGAGATTGTGCAACTCCCGGATATCGTAGGAATGCTTTGAGTGTACCAAATGTCACAACGTAACTGGGTGGCTATAAAGGTACACTACATGTATCTCCAAAAGTGTCTGTTGGGTTGGCACGAATTGAGACTGGGATTTGTCACTCTGTATGACGGAGAGCTATCTCTGGGCCCACTCGGTAATGCATCATCATAATGAGCTCAATGTGACTAAGGAGTTAGTCACGGGATCATGCGTTACAGAACAAGTAAAGAGACTCGCCGCTAACGAGATTGAACGAGGTATAGGGATACCGAGGATCGAATCTCGGGCAAGTAACATACCGGTTGACAAAGGGAATTGTATACGGGATTGATTTAATCCCCAACATCGTGGTTCACCCGATGAGATCATCGTGGAACATGTGGGAGCCAGCATGGGTATCTAGATCCCGATGTTGGTTATTGGTCGGAGAGATGTCTCGGTCCTGTCTGCATGGTTTCCGAACCCGTAGGGTCTACACACTTAAGGTTCGGTGACGCTAGAGTTGTTATGGGAAATAGTATGTGGTTGCCGAAGGTTGTTCGGAGTCCCGGATGAGATTCCAGACGTCGCGAGGAGTTCTGGAGGTAAAGATTTATATATGGGAAGTCCAGTTTCAGTCACCGGAATAGTTTCTGGGGTTATCGGTATTGTACCGGGCCCATCGAAAGGTGTCTAGGGGTCCACCGGGTGGGGCCATCATACGTCTCCAACATATCTATAATTTTTTATTATTCCATGCTATTATATTACCCTTTTTGGATGTTTATGGGCTTTATTTTACACATTTATATCATTTTTGGGACTAACCTACTAACCGGAGGCCCAGCCCGTATTGCTGTTTTTTTGCCTATTTCAGTATTTCGAAGAAAAGGAATATCAAACGGAGTCCAAACGGAATGAAACCTTCGGGAGCGTGATTTTTGGAACGAACATGATCCAGAGGACTTGGAGTGCAAGTCAAGAAGCAGCCGAGGCCTCCACGAGATAGGAGGGCGCTCCCCCCCCCCCATAGGGCGCAGCCCCTATCTCGTGGGCCCCTCGGGCTTCCACCGACGTACTTCTTCCTCCTATATAAGCCTACATACCCCCGAAAACATCCAGGGAGCCAACGAAACACAATTTCCACCATCGTAACCTTATGTATCCGCGAGATCTCATCTTGGAGCCTTCGCCGGCACTCTGTCGGAGGGGGAATCGACCATGGAGGGCTTCTACATCAACATCGTTGCCCCTCCGATGAGTTGTGAGTAGTTTACCACAGACCTACGGGTCCATAGTTATTAGCTAGATGGCTTCTTCTCTCTTTTTTGGATCTCAATACAATGTTCTCCCCCTCTCTTGTGGAGATCTATTCGATGTAAACTCTTTTTGCGGTGTGTTTGTCGAGATACGATGAATTGTGGGTTTATGATCAAGTTTATCTATGAATAATATTTGAATCTTCTCTGAATTCTTTTATGTATGATTGAGTTATCTTTGCAAGTCTCTTCGAATTATCAGTTTGGTTTGGCCTACTAGATTGATCTTTCTTGCCATGGGAGAAGTACTTAGCTTTGGGTTCGATCTTGTGGTGTCCTTTCCCAAAGGATGTTAGGGCAGCAAGGCACGATTGTATTGTTGCCATCGAGGATAACAAGATGGGGTTTATATCATATTGCTTGAGTTTATCCTCTACATCATGTCATCTTGCTTAATCGTTACTCGTTCTTTATGAACTTAATACTCTAGATGCGAGGCATGAGTCGGTCGATGTGTGGAGTAATAGTAGTAGATGCAAAGGTGAGTCGGTCTACTTGTTGCGGACGTGATGCCTATATACATCATCATGCCTAGATAATCTCATAATTATTCGCTTTTCTATCAATTGCTCGACAAGAATTTGTTCACCCACCATAATACTTATGTTATCTTGAGAGAAGCCACTAGTGAAACCTATGGCCCCGTGTTCATCTCTTATCATATTTGCTTCCAATCTACTTTTATTTGCATCTTTACTTTCGCATCTATATTATAAAATACCAAAATATATTTTTCTTATCATACTATCTTTATTAGATCTCACTTTCATGAAGTGGCCGTGAGGGGATTGACAACCCTTTATTGCATTGGTTGCGAGTTCTTTGTTTGTTTGTGTAGGTGCGTGGGACTTTTGAGGAGCCTCCTCTTTGGATTGATACCTTGGTTCTCAAAACTGAGGGAAATACTTATGCTACTATTGCTGCATCACCCTTTCCTCTTCAAGGAAAACCAACGCAAGCTCAAGACGTAGCAAGAAGGATTTCTGGCGCCGTTGCCGGGGAGGTCTTCGCTCAAGTCAAGACATACCAAGTACCCATCACAAGCTTATCTCCCTCGCATTTACATTATTTGTCGTTTGCCTCTCGTTTTCCTCTCCCCCACTTCACCCTTGCCGTTTTATTCGCCCTCTCTTTCTCAATCTCCTCCTCTCTTTCGCTTGCCCTTTCGTTTGCTCGTTTGGTTGGAATAGATGCTTATTTATTGCTAGACAGAGAACCTAAGATCTATGGATCCTCATCCGCTTGCTAATCTTTTTAAGAGATCCAATTATGATGAACCAATTTCTAGTGAGTTTTGTGCACTAGATTACCTTTATGAAGCTTTGCTCAAAATTTGTGAATCTGAAAATTATGATGAAGAAATTTATGAAGAGATTCACGATAACTCCTTGAATAAAAAGCATGATTGCAATGATTTTTCTATAAATTCTCTTGATGTCAATTGTGCTAATAATATGCAAAACCCTAAGCTTGGGGATGCTAGTTTTGCTATGTCTACTACTTGTTGCAATGTTCGTGATTGGGGTGATTCTTCTTATAACCTTGAAAATTTATTTAAGCCCCATGATTAATATGAGATTGATAATTGAGGGAGTCCCGGATTAGGGGTGTCCGGATAGCCGAACTATCACCTTTGGCCGGACTCCTGGACTATGAAGATACAAGATTGAAGACTTGGTCCCGTGTCTGGATGGGACTTTCCTTGGCGTGGAAGGCAAGCTTGGCGATACGGATATGTAGATCCCCTACCATTGTAACCGACTCTGTGTAGCCCTAACCCTCTTCGGTGCCTATATAAACCGGAGGATTTTAGTCCGTAGGACGAACAGCAATCATACCATAGGCTAGCTTCTAGGGTTTAGCCTCTCTGATCTCGTGGTAGATCTACTCTTGTACTACCCATATCATCAATATTAATCAAGCAGGAGTAGGGTTTTACCTCCATCGAGAGGGCCTGAACCTGGGTAAAAACATCGTGTCCCTTGTCTCCTGTTACCATCCACCTAGACGCACAGTTCGGGACCCCCTACCCGAGATCCACCAGTTTTGACACCGACATAATAGTGTTTGCAATATTATTGAAAGTGGGTTTGAAAGAGTGTCAACTCTAGATCCCACATATTTGGAGTATGTTGAATCTTATGATATTTTTGATAAAAGTGGGTTTGGAGAGGTCATGACTTTAGTTAATGTTAATCCCACTATCTTGGAAGAGTGTCAACTTTGCATGCATGTGGATCGTGTTGAGAATATGTTTTATGATAGCTATATTGTTGAATTTTCTTATGATCCTACATGTAATTATTATGAGATAGGAAAATATGGTTGTAGAAATTTTCATGTTACTAAATTACCTCTCGTCATGTTGAGATTGCTATCGTCTCTTTGTTCTTCCTTGCATATGCTAGTTTTTGCTTGCCTTGATAATTTGTTTGCTTACAAGATGCCTATGCATAGGAAGTATATTAGACTTAAGTGTGTTTGTCACATGTTTTATGATGCTCTCTTTGTGCTTCAATTCTTGTCTTTCATGTGAGCATTATTGAAATCTCAATGCCTAGCTAAAAAGGCTTTAAAGAAAAGCGCTTGTTGGGAGACAACCCAATTTTTTTTACTTGCTGTTATTTAATAAATCTTGCATCTACCTTCTGTTTAGATGTGTTTTTATCTTTTAATTAGTGTTTGTGCCAAGTAGAACCTATAGGATAACCTATGATGATAGTTGATTTGATTCTGCTGAAAAACAGAAACTTTGCGCGCACGAACTTAGTTTTGTTAAATCACACAAATGTGCTTTTGCGTTGATTCTTTTTACTACTGATCAATAAACAAATTGTACAGGACTCCCTATTTTGGTAGGAATTTTAGAGTTCCATAAGTTTGCGTTAGTTACAGATTGCTACAGACTGTTCTGTTTTTGACAGATTCTGTTTTTCGTGTGTTGTTTGCTTATTTCGATGCATCTATGGCTAGTAAATTAGTTTATAAACCATAGAGAAGTTGGATTATAGTAGGTTTAACACCAAAATAAATAAAGAATGAGTTAATTACAGTACCTTATGTGGTGGTTTTCTTTTCTTTCACTAACGGAGCTTATAAGATTTCCTGTTGAGTTTTGTGTTGTGAAGTTTTCAAGTTTTGGGTAGAGCTTTTATGGACTATGGAATAAGGAGTGGCAAGAGCCTAAGCTTGGGGATGCCCAAGGCACCCCAAGATATTGTAGGACCTTGAAGTATGTCTAGAGGGGGGGTGATTAGACTACTTGACCAATTAAAAACTTAACCTTTTCCCAATTTTAGACTTTGGCAGATTTTAGCTATCTTTGGACAAGTCAAGCAATCTTCACACAATTCAAGCAAGCATGCAAAGCGTATATGAGCAGCGGAAATTAAAGCATGCAACTTGCAAGAATGTAAAGGGAAGGGTTTGGAGGATTCAAACGCAATTGAAGACACGGATGTTTTTGTCGTGGTTCCGATAGGTGGTGCTATCGTACATCCACGTTGATGGAGACTTCAACCCACGAAGGGTAACGGTTGCGCGAGTCCACGGAGGGCTCCACCCACTAAGGGTCCACGAATAAGCAACCTTGTCTATCCCATCATGGACGTCGCCCACGAAGGACTTGCCTCACTAGCGGTAGATCTTCACGAAGTAGGCGATCTCCTTGCCCTTACAAAGTCCTTGGTTCAACTCCACAATCTTGTCGGAGGCTCCCAAGTGACACCTAGCCAATCTAGGAGACACCACTCTCCAAGAAGTAACAAATGGTGCGTTGATGATGAACTCCTTGCTCTTGTGCTTCAAATGATAGTCTCCCGAACACTCAACTCTCTCTCATGGGATTTGGATCTGGTGGAAAGAAGATTTGAGTGGAAAGCAACTTGGGGAAGGCTAGAGATCAAGATTCATATGGTAGGAATGGAATATCTTGGCCTCAACACATGAGTAGGTGGTTCTCTCTCAGAAATGGTAAGTTGGAAGTGTAGGTTTGTTCTGATGGCTCTCTCCTCGAATGAAGATGAGGTGGAGGGGTATATATAGCCTCCACACAAAATCTAACCGTTACACACAACTTGCCAAACTTGGTGGGACCGAATTGATAAACTCGGTTGGACCGATTCAGCAAATCTAGTGACTGTTAGGATTTTCGGTGGGACCGACATGCAACTTGGTAGGACCGATATGGTTAGGGTTAGGGCATAACGTAATCTCGGTGAGACCGATTACACAAACTCGGTGAGACTGATTTTGGTAATAAGCTACCCAGAGAGTTGGTCAGGTAAACTCGGTGGGACCGATTCGCTCTTTTCGGTGAGACCGAAATGTTACGAAAGGGAAATAGAGAGTTTACATTGCAATCTCGGTGGGACCGACGCTCACTTCGGTTAGACCAAACGCGTTCTGAAGGGAAACAGAGAGATTACAATCCCATCTCGGTGAGACCGAGATCCCTACCGGTGAGACCGATTTGCCTAGGGCTTGTGGCAGTGGCTATGACATTTGAATTCGGTGGCGTCGGATAGAAAGAATCGGTGGGGCCGAGTTTGACTTTGGGTTTAGGTCATATGTGGATGTGAGAAAGTAGTTGAGGGTTTTTGGAGAAGAACCCGCCTTGCAATGCCAAGACAATCTACGCGCCAGACTCATCGCCATTGAAGCCTGGTTCGGGGGCTACTGAGGGAGTCCCGGATTAGGGGGTGTCCGGATAGCCGAACTATCACCTTTGGCCGGACTCCTGGACTATGAAGATATAAGATTGAAGACTTCGTCCTGTGTCCGGATGGGACTTTCCTTGGCGTGGAAGGCAAGTTTGGCGATACGAATATGTAGATCTCCTACCATTGTAACCGACTCTGTGTAACCCTAACCCTCTTTGGTGCCTATATAAACCAGAGGATTTTAGTCCGTAGGACGAACAACAATCATACCATAGGCTAGCTTCTAGGGTTTAGCCTCTCTGATCTCATGGTAGATCTACTCTTGTACTACCCTTATCATCAATATTAATCAAGCAGGAGTAGGATTTTACCTCCATCGAGAGGGCCCGAACCTAGGTAAAAACATCGTGTCCCTTGTCTCCTGTTACCATCCGCCTAGACACACAGTTTGGGACCCCCTACCCGGGATCCGCTGATTTTGACTCCGACATTGGTGCTTTCATTGAGAGTTCCTCTGTGCCGTCGCCATCAGGAAGGATGCCCCGTCCCGTCTTTAAAGACGGCACTATGGCTAAAGGAGCTTTGGCTATCAGCCGAACTCTCTGAATAGGCGGTTTCCTTATGACCGCCTATTCGGCCGCCGCGCCGACGGTGACTTCTCGGGTCATCGAAAGCAATCTTCACGTTAACTCGGAACTCGCCGAGCAGTTAGATCCGATGGAGCTCTCTTCCTTAAACGAGCTCTTGGATCGCATCGCCGCCCTGGGAGTCGCTACAGACTATGATCAGACTAGGCTTAAACCCGATCTGAGAGAGATTAACTCTGCCCAGGTGACCCACCATGTTGCTGTGGTAGAGGAACAATGCGGCGACCCTTCTTCTATCTTAAGGACTAGCTATGTCCAGATTCTTGATCCCTCCATGCCGGATTCCCGCGGAGGGGAGGACGTCACTCAAGCCCTGAACCTAAAGTCAGGCAGCGGGCTAGATTCATTGGACAGCATCCAAGAACCCAAGCTTCCAAGTTCGGAAACTTCTTGGCCCCTGAGTTTTAGATTGGACGGGTATCTGAATTTAATTCCATCCGCCCACCCAAACACAAGCGATCTATCCCAAATCCGGCAAGAGCCCGCAGAAATAGTACACCATTACTGGGCCAGATTCCTCCTGGTCATAAACAGTATAAAGGATTGCCGTGAGGAGGACGCAATTTCATTCTTCTGCAATAACTGCACGGACAAGGGAATCCTTAACACCGTAAGTCGTCGTGAAATCACACGCTTCACTGACTTAGCGTCCATAGTACGAAAGTCTTGTATGCGATGGAAAGCGCTCGAAAACCAAATCAATTTTGGGACAATCCGCCCTCAATACAATCGATCCGAAATAAAAGGGTGCATCATCGCCAGCACCGGGTTAAATACCAAAAGCAAAATCCCTAAATAGGGCACGGAACCGTATTGGAAGGATGGCTCAATGGACCCTGCAAAATTCATAGTACTGAGGGCGCCACTCCAACTCATAGCCTTAGAGCATGTTGGATACTACGGCAGGTGGCCAAAAGTGGCGAAGAGCTTCTAACTCCAGAGCACCGGCCCAAGGATACCAGTACGATATTAACAGTCTTCGAGACTTTCACATCAAATAATATGCGGAAACGAACACTCCGTAGCCTTGCCGAAGTCTACCAAGTAGCAACAATAAACCCATGGAGTGACACGGCCATTACCTTCAATGCCAGTGATGAACCTAAATTCCGAACAGCCCGAGCACCAGCCGCATTGGTCCTCAGTCCAATAGTGGACGGCTTTCGCCTTACCAAGGTACTCATGGACGGTGGTAGTGGATTGAACCTCATTTACGAGGAAACCCTCAAAAAATGGAAATAGACTAGAGCCGCATTGAGCGAAGCAGCACAACCTTTAGAGGAATAATCCCCAGTCGGGAAGCATGTTGTACAGGAAAAATCACACTAGATGTGGTGTTCGGCACGCCGGATAATTACAGGTCCGAGGAGGTCACGTTCCAAGTGGCCCCGTTCAGCAGCAGATATCACGCTCTATTAGGGCGAGAGGCATTCACAAATTTTCAAGCTATACCCCATTACGGGTACATGAAGCTCAAAATGCTCGGGCCCAACGGAATCATCACTCTTGCTAGTGACCCAGACATAGCACTCCGCGCCAAAAACAAGACAGCCGCACTGGCCCTTGAGGCACTATCCGAAGCCCTAGCGACCGAGGAACTCACTGCGCTGCGCTCCACGGTGAAAGGGACGACGTGATACTCGATAAGAGACCCAAGTCCACCTCCTTTAAACCAGCAGACGAAATAGTCAAATTCCAAGTCCATCCAACGGACCCTACAAAAACGGCTTCCATTGGGGCACAATTAAACCCTGATGTAGACGTCGCACTATGAGAATTCCTATGCGAAAATTGGAACATCTTTGCCTGGCACCCTTCAGACATGCCAGGACTCCCACACCGGCTGGCCGAGCACAGCCTAAACATCCTAAAAGGATTCAAGCCAGTCAAACAGGCTCTTCGGCGTTTCTCCGAACCCAAGAGACAGGCCATGGCAGAGGAGCTAGCCAAATTATTGGAGGCTGGATTCATCAGAGATATAAAACATCCGGACTGGCTAGCAAACCTGGTGATGGTACCAAAGAAGGACAAATCCTGGCACCTATGCGTCAATTTTAAGGACCTCAACAAGGCTTGCCCAAAGGATCCCTTCCCCCTCCCCCGCATCGATCAAATTATCGACACTACCGCAGGACACGATTCATTGTGTTTCCTCGACGCATACTCCGGCTACCACCAAATTAAGATGGCAGAGCCCGACCAGGCCGCAACGGCATTCATCACCCCATACGGCCCATTCTGCTTCAACACAATGCCCTTTGGGCTCAAAAATGCTGGCGCAACATATCAGCGCATGATTCAGACATGTCTGGCAAACCAGATCGGCAAAACAGTGGAGGCATACATAGACGATGTGGTCGTCAAAACCAAGCATGTCGAAACTCTAGTAGACGATTTGAGGCTCACGTTCAATAATCTCTGAACATTTGACACTAAGCTTAACCCGGAAAATGTGTTTTCGACGTACCAGCCGGAAAGCTCTTGGGCTTCATTGTATTCGGTAGAGGAATTGAAGCAAACCCAGCCAAGATCCGAGCTCTGTCACAATTGGATATCCCAAAGGACCTCAAACAAATACAAAAATTGATGGGATGCGTGGCGGCTTTAAGCCGCTTTATCTCTCATTTAGGAGAAAAGGCATTACCACTTTATCGCCTCCTTCGACGCACCGAACACTTCGAGTGGACAGATGCCGCCATGGCCGGAGTCGAAGAAATAAAAGCCATATTGGCAACAAACCCAGTCCTGGCCGCGCCCAACATAGGCGAACCAATGCTATTATATATCACGGCAACTCATCAAGTGGTGAGCGCGGTGCTCGTTGTTGAACGAGAAACGGATGGACACAAGTTCCCCCTTCAAAAACCAGTTTACTACGTGTCCATTATCCTAACTCCATGCAAGTCACGGTACCCGCATTATCAGAAGATAGCGTACGCGGTGTTCATGGCATCCCGGAAGCTGCGACACTACTTTCAAGAGTGTTCGATAACAGTAGCCTCTGAAGTACCTCCTAACGACATTATAAACAACCGCGACGCGACGGGCCGGATTGCCAAATGGGCCATTGAGCTCCTCCCGTTCGACATAACCTATAATCCACGGCGAGCTATTAAGTCGCAAGTTTTGGCCGACTTCGTCGCCGAATGGACTGGAGCCGAACTCCCTAAAGAGTACGTCGCATATTCCAACTGGATCATGCACTTCGACGGCTCCAAAATGTTGGCTGGTCTGGGGGCTGGTGTCGTTTTGACGTCCCCAACCGGAGATACAGTTCAATATGTACTCCAGATAATGTATACGGACTCCAACAACGCAGCCGAATACGAGGCCCTTCTACATGGCCTCCAGATGGCAGTCTCCATGGGCATTCAACGCCTAGAGGTGCGCGGGGATTCGAACCTTGCGATATCCCAAATAAATGGAGACTTCGATGCCAAGGATCCGAAAATGGTAGCTTATCGCAACGCCGTCCTAAAAATGTCAGCTCGGTTTGAATGGCTCGAATTCCACCATATAGCCCGGGATAACAACCAGGAAGCAGACGTATTGGCGCGCATTGGTGCAAAGCGCGAGGCCGTCCCTCCCAACATCTTCCTAGAGAGGTTGTTCAAGCCGTCCGTACTATGGGAGGGGGAATCCGGAAATAACAACCCGGACCCAACCGCACTACCTGACACCGAACATTCTGACACAATTGGTGGTTCTGCCAACGAAGTAACATCCTCAACCCACGTAATAATGGAAGTCATTGCCTCGTGGACGGAACCATTCCTAGCCTATCTAACCAGGCAGGAACTTCCCGAGGACCAAAACGAGGCCCGCTGAGTAGTGCGGCGATCTAAAGCCTATAAGGTCCATGAAGGAGAGCTTTACAAGAAAAGCACAACCGGAGTCCTTCAAAGGTGTATCTCCGAAGAGGAAGGGCGGAATCTTCTGGCAGAAATTCATGCCAGACTCGATGGGCACCATGCCGCAGCCCGGGCCCTTGTAGGCAAGGCCGTCCGTACAGGATTTTATTGGCCGACGGCCTGGGCAGATGCTCGGGACTTAGTCCAACGATGCGTCGGTTGCCAGCTCTTTGCTAATCAAAGCCACATGCCACCCACCGCCATCAAAACTATACCCATAACCTGGCCCTTCGCGGTCTGGGGGCTTGACATGGTTGGACACCTTAAAGGAGGAACCCACAAGCAAAAATACCTACTGGTCATGGTGGATAAATTCACCAAATGGATAGAGGCCAAACCTGTTAAGACGGCCGAATCCGGACTGGTGATAGACTTCATATCACGGGTCGCATAATCGCTACTGGCGTCCCCATAGCATCATCACTGATAACGGCACGAACTTTACGGCCGACGAGGTTAAACTCTGGTGCAAAAACATGGGCATCAAGCTCGACTATGCTTCAGTCTATCACCCTCAAACTAACGGTCAAGTCAAGCGAGCAAATGGTCTAATCATGAGCGGCATCAAACCCAGATTAGTGCGGTCCCTCAAGGAATCTAACATGCACTGGGTAGAGGATCTCGACTCCGTACTCTGGGGGCTGCAGACCACTCCGAATCGCACCACCGGATTTACACCATTCTTTATGGTATATGGCGCAGAGGCAGTTCTGCCCTGTGACATAATTCATGACTCACCTCGCGTGCGCATGTACGAAGAAAGAGAAGCCGAGCTCGATCGGCAGGACAATTTGGACGCATTGGAGGAGGAGCGGGATGTGGCAAAAGCCCGTTCCGCATTCTATCAACAGCAAGCTCGAAGATATCAAAGCAGAGAAGTACGGGCCAAAACTTACAACGTTGGCGAGTTAGTTCTACGCTTGCCGGACAAGAAAAATGACAAACTCAAGCCCAAATGGGAAGGTCCTTTTATCATCGACCAAGTCCTGACCGGTGGAGCGTACCGTCTGCGAGATGCATCGGATAACCGACTCGAGCTGAACCCATGGAATGCAGCCCGTCTCCGAAGATTCTACGCCTAGCGCCGGATTCTGAGTTCGTCTCCTTCCTCCGTCTATATTTTACATATTAGTTGTCTTATGTTTCTCTCCTTCTCCCCCCTTTCCTATTACAGCCTTTGAAAGCTTGTTTGCGCATTGTTCACACACACTTGACGCACTATCCGTGCTCATTATACCTGGGGGCTTCTTTAATAGAAGCTTATTTATACGGGCTTCATGCCCAACACATGTGTCACACTTCCGCATGTACCTTTTATTCACCATTATATGCATCGATATGACTTAAGTTTTGGCCAAGCTGGGTTGCCTGGCTCCTGTGCTTACCCCTACGTTCCCGATTGTTCGGCTAGGCGGTAAAGGGAGCACCTCTACGATTGTTACTGCCAGGTCAGCCGGATGTGTACCTCAGACTCGGTGGAGCCGAAAGCTAGCGTTCTTAAGGGAATATTCGGTCGGTGAACTAAAAGATGATTTCTTACCTATTTATTTATCTACCCCCAGATGTTTTTCTGCTTTTTTCGCAGTCCGGACATGCACTTTAGGGCATGCCTCCCAGGGAAAGGAACCCCTAATGGAACTATTCTCACTGGAAGATGTTTCTTACTAACCACGTAATATAACATAACTAGTTGGGCACTTGTCTGATAAAGCACTAATGACCCCTACGCCTGGTCTCCACACATGCCCCGGTTCTTACCGCGAGGGTATTCGGACACACTCCGGACTATTGGGTCCCGAGGTTGAAGTGAAAAGGTCCGCTATGACAAACGATCTACAATCCGGCTAGAAGGCATTTTACATGTCATCTTAAATTACATAGTCAACTTGACTGGGCATATTCCTCTTCAATGCCATCCAGCAGGTTGTCTAGTTTACAGTCCTGTTGGGAATACTTTGCGGCCAAATCTATATGGCCGTACACTAAGCTCACAGGGATCTCCTTCCCATCGGGCCCCGTAGGTCCGACCTCGACCATGTGGTTTGGGTCAGCCTTCGTGTACTGCGTCTTCACCATGGCCCAGGCCTCCCTGGCGCCTTGACGGCAGGCCGATATCTTCCATAAGCGGAAGCGCTGCCGCGCTCCCTGAAGCCTCTCTGTAAGCTCTCCAAGGCCTTCGGGTAGGGACACAGATGGCCACAAGGCCTGGGCGACGCCTTTCATCACCTGCCGAACTCGTTCGATGCGCTTGCAAGAGCTCGGGAAGAAGGTCACCCGTAGAACCGGGCATTTCCTCTGCAGGATGGCCTGTGAGCATACCTACAGACATAACTCTGTTAGTCGAATTCCTCGCCGAAATCTTTTTTCAAAGTTTGTTCAAGCACTTACTAAAAATGTCGCATCGAGGCCGCCGATTATCCTTAACGGAGTCAGATAGCTGGGCACGAACATCTTTTAGTTCCTCACCCAGCTGGGTGTTGGCAACTTGGAGATTATTTTTCTCCTGCCTCACCCTTGTAAGCACATTCTCGCTGGCCTTTAACCGGCGCATGAGCTGTTGCTTGTCTGGATCTATCCCGGCGCCATCTGCAATATTATTGTCAGACTTATACACAGGCCGTACTTCACAAATTACTTATCTTTTGAAGCATATATTACCAGAGGGGGTCTCTTTGGCTTCCCCCGCTGCGGCTAGTGCGGCCTCAAGTTGGGCTTTGCACTCCTCCAGCTCCTGGGACAGTTGGGTATTCTTTTCTGTAAGATCCTGCACAATAAATGATCCTTAAATCAGTTATTCTAACTATTTCAAGTCTTGGGGGCTACTGGCATATATAACTATCAAATTTTCTCACCCGTATGTCTTTTACATACTGCTCCGTGGCTCTGGCTAGACCATTTTGAGCGGCACGGAGGTGCGCATCTCCTGAATTAAAGGCATCCAATGCCTCTGGGGAGAAACACGCGTCACGAAGAACTGTCCGGCGGCGCCTGTGATTCATGGCACTCTCCACCTCGGAAGCGGTGGCAGATAACCTGTCGGCATCCTTTGTCGGAGGAACATCCGACGCACGCCCCGTGTTTGCCTCCGCTTCTGGACCTGGCTTTGGAGCCTGGCGAGCGGAGGATTGATTGGCAACCGCCCGGATCTGATCCGTGGCGCGCTTCTTCTGAAAAGGCATGAGCGTTAGTATGCCTCCCGTGAATAAAGCCGGGAGTAAGGTGACGCGCCATACCGTTCGCGGAGTTTCAATCCGGACCGCACTTTTTTTAGCTTTCTTTGGGCGTGCTTCTTGTCGGCTAGCCGCTGAGCTCGGCCTTCCGCCTCAAGGGCGCCCCCTGCGAAACACCATCGGTATACGGTGATCAAAAACACGCATGGATGGGTCATTTTCAAAGTATTGGGACTTCGGTCTCAGTTACCTGCGGGGCGGGAAGTATTTCGGGGTAATCGGCTGTAATGGCGACCAAGGCATTATCGATGCTCAGTTGGTGGAAAACCCCGTCGATCAGCTCCACCGATATGTCCGAATCCTCTTGGGAGGTCGGATCGAGGAACCGTATGGATCCTCGGGTTGTGGAGGCGGGCTGTTTATATCCTTTACGGCCCGGCGCAGTTCCTGCGCCGAAATCACAAAATGAGATACTTGACTATGGGAGTACGGATTGGATAGGCAAAAAATAAATGTCTGCTTACCCAGCTTGGAGGATTGTTCATAGAAAATCCGCCCTGCGGATTGATGCGGAGAAATTCCTCCTCTTCTCCCTTGTACAATGCGGACAAGATCTTCATCAGATCGGCGACCGATCTCGGCACCTTATGGCCGCAGCGGGTGGCATCATCCTCCCCGTTGAAATCCCACATGGGGTGGCCTCTATACTGGAGCGGCTGCACCCCCCGCATAATGCATGTGGCCATGACCCCGATCATGGTCAGTCCGGAGTGAGCTAACAACCTTATCCGGCTCATCAGGTAAAGGACGTCCCTGTCATTTTCCCTCTGAGGGCTCCGTGGATGCCAGCTTAGGCATTTCTTCAAAGGAGCGTTATTAAACTCAGGGAGGCCGACCCGAATAGGGTCCGGTAGGGGGACATCTTCTATATATAACCATGCCGAAGGGCAGTCTTCGGACGCCTTCTTCGGGGTTCCGGATAGATATCCGATCCCGGCGATGCGCCATAGTTCGGCTCCGCCCACTTGATATATTGACCCCTCTTGAGAATGGGGCACAAGGCAGAACAGCTTCTTCCACAGCGCAAAATGAGCCTCAATGCCCAAAAACAGCTCGCAAAGGGCCACGAAGCCCGCAATATGCAAAATGGAGGCAGGTGTCAAAACCGGCGGATCTCGGGTAGGGGGTCCCGAACTGTGCGTCTAGGCGGATGGTAACAGGAGACAAGGGACACGATGTTTTTACCTAGGTTCGGGCCCTCTCGATGGAGGTAAAACCCTACTCCTTCTTGATTGATATTGATGATATGGGTAGTACAAGAGTGGATCTACCACGAGATCAAGGAGGCTAAACCCTAGAAGCTAGCCTATGGTATGATTGTTGTAATGGTTGTTCGTCCTACGGACTAAAACCCTCCAGTTTATATAGACACCGGAGGGGGCTAGGGTTACACAGAGTTGGTTACAATGGTAGGAGATCTACATATCCGTATTGCCAAGCTTGCCTTCCACGCCAAGGAAAGTCCCATCCGGACACGGGACAAAGTCTTCAATCTTGTATCTTCATAGTCTTGGAGTCCGGCCGACGATGATAGTCCGGCTATCCGGACACCCCCTAGTCCAGGACTCCCTCACCTTCTTCGGGGTTCCGGATAGATATCCGATCCCGGCGATGCGCCATAGTTTGGCTCCGCCCACTTGATATATTGACCCCTCTTGAGAACGGGGCACAAGGCAGAACAACTTCTTCCAAAGCGCAAAATGAGCCTCGATGCCCAAAAACAGCTCACAAAGGGCCATGAAGCCCGCAATATGCAAAATGGAGGCAAAGCGAAGGTTGTGCAACCGAGGTCCGAGAACTCTGTGAGCCCCGGAGAAACGGATGAATTGGAAATCCGAGCCTCTAATCAAATAAGAAACAAGGCATACCCGCTCTCCTTTGGACGGGCTGGGGACGCTCTCCGCTTGTTGTCCGCCCTTATAGGTGGCGAGTCCGGCTCGAACCGGGACCATGAAGGCTGGGGGAAGAAATCCCTTGGTTTGGAGCACCACTAGCTCACTATGCGGGACGAAGCATCTCTCCCAATCTCCAGGCTGAGGGCTGGGAGGGCGAGAGGAGGAGCCGCGTCGACTGTCCATGATGGAATGGATTTACCGATGCGCCTCGATGAATGCTCGCGAAGGGAGGATGGTGTGATTCGGATCTAGATCCTCGTCTCTTTTATAGGCAGCTCATTTGCGCAGCTGGGGGGTAAAAGTAAAAATACCTTGGCTTTTCGCATTCGTTCAACACGTGGAAGATGGCCATTATTGGGCGTGGAAGCCGAGGAGCACAATACTTATAAGGAGCCGGACGCTATACAACAAGTACACAGGATTTCGAGAAGAACCCGCCTTGCAATGCCGAAGACAATCTACGCACGACTCATCGCCATTGAAGCCTGGTTCGGGGGCTACTGAGGGAGTCCCGGATTAGGGGGTGTCCGGATAGCCGAACTATCACCTTTGGCCGGACTCCTGGACTATGAAGATACAAGATTGAAGACTTCGTCCCATGTCCGGATAGGACTTTCCTTGGCGTGGAAGGCAAGCTTGGCGATACGGATATGTAGATCTCCTACCATTGTAACCGACTCTGTGTAGCCCTAACCCTCTTCGGTGCCTATATAAACCGGAGGATATTAGTCCGTAGGACGAACAACAATCATACCATAGGCTAGCTTCTAGGGTTTAGCCTCTCTGATCTCGTGGTAGATCTACTTTTGTACTACCCATATCATCAATATTAATCAAGCAGGAGTAGGGTTTTACTCCTTCGAGAGGGCCCGAACCTGGGTAAAAACATCGTGTCCCTTGTCTCCTATTACCATCCACCTAGACGCACAGTTCGGGAGCCCCTACCCGAGATCCGCCAGTTTTGACACCGACAATAATAGTGTTTGCAATATTATTGAAAGTGGGTTTGAAAGAGTGTCAACTCTAGATCCCACATATTTGGAGTATGTTGAATCTTATGATATTTTTGATAAAAGTGGGTTTGGAGAGGTCATGACTTTAGTTAATGTTAATCCCACTATCTTGGAAGAGTGTCAACTTTGCATGCATGTGGATCGTGTTGAGAATATGTTTTATGATAGCTATATTGTTTAATTTTCTTATGATCCTACATGTAATTATTATGAGAGAGGAAAATATGGTTGTAGAAATTTTCATGTTACTAAATTACCTCTCGTCATGTTGAGATTGCTATCGTCTCTTTGTTCTTCCTTGCATATGCTAGTTTTGCTTGCCTTGATAATTTGTTTGCTTACAAGATGCCTATGCATAGGAAGTATGTTAGACTTAAGTGTGTTTGTCACATGTTTTATGATGCTCTCTTTGTGCTTCAATTCTTGTCTTTCATGTGAGCATTATTGAAATCTCAATGCCTAGCTAAAAAGGCTTTAAAGAAAAGCGCTTGTTGGGAGACAACCCAATTTTTTTTACTTGCTGTTATTTAATAAATCTTGCATCTACCTTCTGTTTAGATGTGTTTTTATCTTTTAATTAGTGTTTGTGCCAAGTAGAACCTATAGGATAACCTATGATGATAGTTGATTTGATTCTGCTGAAAAATAGAAACTTTGCGCGCACGAACTTAGTTTTGTTAAATCACAGAAATGTGCTTTTGCGTTGATTATTTTTACTTCTTATCAATAAACAAATTGTACAGGACTCCCTATTTTGGTAAGAATTTTAGAGTTCCAGAAGTTTGCGTTAGGTACAGATTGCTACAGATTGTTCTGTTTTTGACAGATTCTGTTTTTTGTGTGTTGTTTGCTTATTTCGATGCATCTATGGCTAGTAAATTAGTTTATAAACCATAGAGAAGTTGGATTACAGTAGGTTTAACACCAAAATAAATAAAGAATGAGTTAATTACAGTACCTTATGTGGTGGTTTTCTTTTCTTTCACTAACGGAGCTTATAAGATTTCCTGTTGAGTTTTGTGTTGTGAAGTTTTCAAGTTTTGGGTAGAGCTTTTATGGACTATGGAATAAGGAGTGGCAAGAGCCTAAGCTTGGGGATGCCCAAGGCACCCCAAGATATTGTAGGACCTTGAAGTATGTCTAGAGGGGGGTGATTAGACTACTTGACCAATTAAAAACTTAACCTTTTCCCAATTTTAGACTTTGGCAGATTTTAGCTATCTTTGGACAAGTCAAGCAATATTCACACAATTCAAGCAAGCATGCAAAGGGTATATGAGCAGCGGAAATTAAAGCATGCAACTTGCAAGAATGTAAAGGGAAGGGTTTGGAGGATTCAAACGCAATTGGAGACACGGATGTTTTTGTCGTGGTTCCGATAGGTGGTGCTATCGTACATCCACGTTGATGGAGACTTCAACCCACGAAGGGTAAGCAGTTCTTGTGAGTCCACGGAGGGCTCCACCCACGAAGGGTCCATGAAGAAGCAACCTTGTCTATCCCACCATGGCCGTCGCCCACGAAGGACTTGCCTCACTAGCGGTAGATCTTCACGAAGTAGGCGATCTCCTTGCCCTTACAACCTCCTTGGTTCAACTCCACAATCTTGTCGGAGGCTCCCAAGTGACACCTAGCCAATCTAGGAGACACCACTCTCCAAGAAGTAACAAATGGTGCGTTGATGATGAACTCCTTGCTCTTGTGCTTCAAATGATAGTCTCCCGAACACTCAACTCTCTCTCATGGGATTTGGATCTGGTGGAAAGATGATTTGAGTGGAAAGCAACTTTGGGAAGGCTAGAGATCAAGATTCATATGGTAGGAATGGAATATCTTGGCCTCAACACATGAGTAGGTGGTTCTCTCTCAGAAATGGTAAGTTGGAAGTGTAGGTTTGTTCGATGGCTCTCTCCACTAATGAAGAGGAGGTGGAGGGTATATATAGCCTCCACACAAAATCTAACCGTTACACACAACTTGCCAAACTCAGTGGGACCGAATTGATAAACTCGGTCGGACCGATTCAGCGACCGTTAGGATTGTCGGTGGGACTGACATGCAACTCGGTAGGACCAATATGGTTAGGGTTAGGGCATAACGTAATCTCGGTGAGACCGATTACACAAACTTGGTGAGACCGATTTTGGTAATAAGCTAACCAGAGAGTTGGTCAGGTAAACTCGATGGGACCGATTCGCTCTTTTCGGTGAGACCGAAATGTTACGAAAGGGAAACAAAGAGTTTACATTGCAATCTCAGTGGGACTAATCGCTCACTTCAGTTAGACTGAAACGTTACGAAGGGAAACAGAGAGATTACAATCCCATCTCGATGAGACCGAGATCCCTATCGGTGAGACCGATTTGCCTAGGGTTTGTGGCAGTGGCTATGACATTTGAACTCGGTGGCGCCGGATAGAAAGAATCAATGGGGCCGAGTTTGACTTTGGGTTTAGGTCATATATGGATGTGAGGAAGTAGTTGAGGGTTTTTGGAGCATATCACTAAGCACTTGAAGCAAGAGGCTCATTAAGCAACACCTCATCCCTCCTTGATAGTATTGGCTTTTTCTATAGACTCAATGTGATCTTGGATCACTAAAATGTAAAATGAAGAGTCTTGAGCTTTTGAGCTTGAGCCAATCCTTTGTCCTTGATATTTTGAGGGATCCACTTTCATCATCCATGCCATGCCATTCATTGAGCTTTCCTGAAATAATAGTCTTGGAATAGCATTAGCTCAATGAGCTATATGTTGTTATGAATTACCAAAACCACCTAGGGATAGTTGCACTTTCATTCTCCCCCTTTTTGGTAATTGATGACAACATATAGGTCAAAGCTTCGACAAATGATAATAAGATTGAAAAACATCGTCGCTTTGAGAAGTATGTGATAAGCAAAAGCTCCCCCTAAATTTGTGCATAGTTTAAGATTTGCTTTGGACTGCATATGCACAAGGAATTAGGCTCATGGGTTACTCTTCCATGTCACATACATCTTGGTGGAGCGCTCAAAATAATAAAGATTGAATACATGCACTCATCACCAAGCAAAGTAAATGATCATACAAGGATAAGTACGATAATATCATCTAACAAGCATAAGTGTAGCTTATGATCAAACACATGATCGTCAATGTCTCACAGATAATAGCATAGTATCTCAAGCAATCAAAAGCAAACAAAGTTCAACCACCAAAGCAAGAGAGAACAAAAAGCAACACTCTCTCTCGAAGCCTATGATCTATACATTTTTCTCCCCCTTTGGCAACAAGTTACCAAAAAGTTCATAGAAAATGCATAGTACTAGATCGACTCTCAGGCTTGATCTTCAGGTGGTGGTGGAGAGATGGCTCCTTGGACGAAGGTTTCAATTGATGTGGATGGAGCTGGAGGTGTAGGTGCTAGAGCTGGTTGCACTGGAGCTGTAGGAGCTGTAGCTGGTGTAGATGAAGTGGCTCGTGTCTGCATCACGTGCATCGCACTGATCTCTGAGCAGTAGGCACTCTGCAAATGCATCGCTGGTTGTCCCGCCTTCCTCTCCTGCATGTCATCCTATAGCTGCTCCACAACCGGCTGAATCTCGCCATTTTGACATCTAAATCATAGAATTTTTGTTCCATGATTCTTTCCAGGCTCTCCTGGTTTTGAGTTAGGGTGGCCAACCCCTTTTCAATCCTCAGAGTTGATGCTATCAAGTAACCAAGCTGCTCCTACTTGTTCTTCAAAAAGTACTGTTGGGGATATTACCACTAGGTGTAAACCGGCCAGCTTGGGCCGGATTAGCTCCGTAGTGGCGTAATCAGAGAAAGACCCAAGGCCTATAGTCGGTTTAGAGCTTGTAGCCGTAAACCGGCCTGATGTATGACTTGTATTGTAAGTTAGGAATAGAGAGATGCCAACAGGGATACGAGTATGAACGGTTGGGACTCTCTGAACCGACAGGCGTCACTCGTGTATATAAGGGGCGACCGCGGCGGTTCGAGACAGACAACCACAACTCGAGCCTAGGCGAAGCTTGTTTGCTCCTAGCCATCGAGACTACATCAATTCCATCACAACTAGGCGTAGGCTTTTACCTTCATCGAAGGGGCGAACTAGTATAAAACCTTGTGTCCTTGTGTCGCTTTAACCCCGCAAGTAAACCCGAGCGATGGCTCCACGACTAAGTCCTTACGCTAGGACATTTGCCGTGACAAATCCCACGATAGTTGGCGCCCACCGTGGGGCTATCGCACGATGGTTTGACGATCTTGGAGGGCAAGCTCAAAGGACTCGAAGGCTACGTCGTGGGCGGATGACCAAGAGTCGTCGCGGCGGATCTACATCGACGACGCCGGATGGGGTCCCGAGGCCGATTCAATCGAGTATGGATACGGGTCCCCTTGGCGGCATACACGTTTTCATTGGCAAGATCGGGAGCTGGGCTGGCCGGACATCCGCACCGACCTCATCGAGACGGCTCGGCGTCGCGACCTGCCCGAGTTAAACCAGCCATGAAGCATGTCTTCGTTGGAGTCACACATGGAGAATACGATGCGGTTCGTAACACGGTAGTGAGACCGTCGTTTATTCGGTGATGAATCTTCAACAGAGAGACCGAGTCATTGTATCGATTGCGAGGATGATATGATCAGGGCTGTTCCGACGGTGACGATATTCGGACCCCCAAGCCAGTTAAACCGAGTTGGAGTATTCATGGCCGGTACGCAGGCAGCGAACCACTCTTCAACCGCGGCAGCAATGCTTTCCGGTTCAGCAGCGGCAGCAGGGGCAGGAGGCCCGGTGCGCCCGCCGGTTCAAGTTCTGTCAGATCTGTTTGATGCACTAGCGGCGCTTATGGCGGAGGACAACCCAGCAGATCAGGAAGCTCATAATGCAGAAATTGCAAAGGTGAAAGAGCAGATCACGCAAGCCAAAGCGGATCTAGCGGCAGAGAAGGAGCGTATGGCCGCAGAGCGGGCCGCTTTAGATGCACAAGCTTATAAACTCATGCTTGACCAGAGTGCATCGCAGGAGGTGTTGAAGCGGAAGTATAGATCGCGCCTGCCATCAGGATTTGATCCTAGAAATCTCTTTCAGACCGGAGCGGACCCGATAACCCGCCCAAAGACAGGAGGTAAACCGGATTGAGGCACCGGAGCGAAGCGGCGGTCCAACCGCGCTGATGGAGCCTCCGCAGCAGAACATGGTGGTTCCTCCGCGGCATGAACACCCCTGTGTCATTATTCTAATCCCATGGACAACCTTGTTGCAGCCATTTGCACGATTGGAGGCGATCCGAGTCAAAGGAGATTCCCCAAGCGGTTGAGACACGCCGGGTTAAGGAGCTTCTCCGGATGCTGCCGTCTGACGAGGCATATTCATACGGCCGTGATCGGATTCACTCTACGCCCCGTCCAAGCCGGAGTTACAGCAGGCGCATGGATGAACCGGCCATATCAAGCAACGCGCGTGACCGTGAAGAGGCCCGAGGCAATCACCAGATGGGTGGTATTCGTGATGCTCAGGATGTAGTGGATCGGGCCCGGGCACGCAGGGAGGCCGAGTTAGCAGCACAGGATGATGCGGATCAACACACACCGGCTCGCCCTACCACTTTCACCGGACCAGGAGTCGCATCCGCTTTAGGGGTGCCCTGTTTAATCCCCGCTTTACGCAATGTGCGCCTGCCTAAGGATTTTAAGGGCCCGCGCAAGGTGCCAAATTACACCGCGGGTCTGTCCCCTGAAGCGTGGGTTGAAAGTTATGAGATGGCCATGGAGATGCTAGATGTGGATGAGACCGCATGTGCAAAGTACTTCACCATGATCTTTGGAAGGCACAGCCCGTGCTTGGTTGAAGAGCTTACGCCCAATTCCATCAGTTCATGGGCGATTCACGGGCCGGTTTATCGTAACTTCAGGATACGTGTAAGCAGCCCAAATCCATCGTGAACTGGCGGCTTGCGTCCGGGAAGAAGGTCGACAACCCGTTGGGTGCGCCGTGTGTCGAGATTACGCACTCTTCGACCGGATCAACGCCGACTCGGCGATCTTGACATTAGAAGGCAACTGCCGGTTCGAGCCTTTGAAGTTAAAATTGGGACGCATGAAGCGGTTCTGCAATGATATGGGAACCCTCATGGCCGCTTTGGTAAAGTATGCCGATTCGGATAGTACCAAGGATCCTGAAGCTGATGATGATGAAGCAGGGAAGGGAAAGAAGAACGGCAACTCCAAGGGGCAGCAGTACAAACTGGCGGGTCATGGAAACGGGGGCAAGCGCAAGGCCGATGGCAACCCGGATTTCGTAGCCAACACTAATGCGCAGGACAGAGGCCCGCGGCGCAGAGGCAAGGCAATCGGGGTCCAAATCCTAATACAAGCCGTTTGAATTACTTGTTGAATCAGCCTTGTCCCAAGCACGGGACGAAGGAGTCCCCATCGAACCATCTCTGGAAAGATCTGTTATATTATGCGGGAGTTCAAAACTCCAATGCTTTCGGTATGACCAGGGTCGGTGGTGGTTCAGGATCCGGTTTCCATGGGCGGGTCGGGACGGAGCTTCGTTCGTGGCCTAACCAGGCAATCACAATAATCGAGTAATCGGGGTGGCCGAAGAAGCAGCAGCAACAATAAAGCTATCGAGCCAACCAAAGCAGTTGAATAGTGGGCGATATCATGTTTTCACAACCAGTTTGGACAAGCGGGATCGGAAGCTTCACAAGCAGGCGATAAACTCTGTTGAACCGGCCTTACCGCAGATTTACGCTGGTCCGAGCAGCCTATCGTGTGGAGCGAGAGGACCATCCCCGGGTTGATAATCCGGTCACCGGCATTGGTGGTAGACCCTCGGTGGGGGCTATAAGTTCACTAAGGTACTTATGGACGGAGGAAGCGATATTAATATATTATACTATGAAACTTTCCGTCGCATGGGTCTCATGACAAGGATCTTAGACCTTCCAATACGGTGTTCCATGGCGTAGTACCAGGCAAATCTGCTTATCCTGTTGGTAAGATAGCCCTGGATGTGGCTTTTGGAGACGAGCACGATTCGATGCGAAAAGCTAACTTTTGAAGTGGTGAAAATCCGGAGTCCGTATCATGCCTTGTTTGGACGACCGGCTTATGCTAAATTCATGGCACGACCGTGTTATATTTACTTGCAGCTCAAAATGCCGGGTTACAAAGGAACGATAACGGTGCATGGAAGCCGCCGAGTTGCTTTGGAATGCGAGGAAGGCGACGCAGCTTATGCAGAGGCGGTCTGTGCCACGGAGGAGTTGAAGTTCTATAAGGACAATGTTGATCCGGCAGATATGACCCCTTTGAAGAAACCCACTCTGAGCATGAATCGGATCTGAAGTTTAAATCGGCGGTGAGACCAAGCTTGTTGACTTCGTGCAGGCGATTCGTCCAAGCGATTCACTGTCGGTGCCAACTGGATCCCAAATAGGAAGGCGCGCTCATCGAGTTCATCCGTGAGAACCGGATATCTTTGCATGGAAGCCATCGACATGCGGGTGTGTACCGAGGAACTCGTGAGCACACACTTAATGTGGATCCTAAGTATAAACCGTGAAACAGTTCCTCCGCCGGTTTAATGAAGAGAAGCGCAAGGCCATTGGAGAAGAAGTAGCGTGCTTCGGCGGTGGCTTTATCATTGAAGTGTTTCATCCGAGTGGCTTGCTAATCCGGTGCTAGTCCTTAAGAAAAATGGCACTGGCGTATGTGTGTGGATTACAGATCTTAACAAGGCTTGTCCAAGAGATCCTTTTGCCCTCCCCGCATTGATCAGATTATTGATGCCACGGCGGAGATGTGGCGTTCAAGTTTTTGGGCGCATACTGGATATCATCGAGATCAAAATGGCGGTTAAGGACCAGGAGAAGACAGCGTTTATAACTCCCTTTGGAGCCTTCGCTATGTATCTATGCCTTTTGGGCTCAAGAGTGCCGAGCTACTTATCGGCGGTGTGTCTGAATTGCTTGCATCACGCAGATCGGCCGCAATGTGCATGCTTATGTAGATGATATTGTGGTAAAATCAAGACAAAAGGAGACACTGGTGGAAGATTTGAAGGAAACCTTCGACAACTTGCGCATTTATAAGATGATGCTTAATCCGGCCAAGTGTGTTTTTGGTGTTCCGGCTGGCAAGTTATTAGGGTTCCTGGTGTCTAACAGAGGAATTGAGGCTAATCCAGAGAAAATTAAAGCTATCACTTCCTTGGCTAAACCGAAGTGTATCAATGATGTTCAGCGTCTGGCGGGCAGGATTGCGGCGTTGAGCTGGTTTATCAGCCGCCTCGGAGAAAAGGCCATTCCCTTATACCGAGATCTTTGAGGAAGGCAGATAATTTAAATCGAGTCCGGTCACGACGAAGCATTTGAGGATCTAAAGCGGCAATTAGCCAATCCGCCTGTTCTTGCGGCTCCGGTTGACAAGGAACCGTTGTTGTTATATGTAGCAGCCAATGCTCGGCGAAGGCGTGGCCATTGTGGTAGAGCGCAAGGAGGCGAGCAAGGAGTATCCGGTTCAACGGCGGTTTATTATATCGATGAGGTACTTATTGAGTCCAAGCGAGATATCCGCATTGGCAGAAGCTAGTCTATGGTGTTTTTATGGCGATCGAAATCAAGCAGTATTTTCAAGGGCACCCTATCACAGTGGTTAGTTCAGCTCCTTTGGGTGATATCATACAGAATCGAGAGGCGGCTGGCCGGATTGCAAAATGGGCCATCGAGCTTGGGCCGCATGGACTAAAGTATATACCACGCACAGCAGTGAAGTCACAAGCACTTGTTGATTTCATTAATGACTGGACGGAGTTACAAAGTGAGGAGAAGCCGGATCACACATCTTGGACTATTCATTTCGACGGATCGAGCGGTTGGAAGGCTTGGGGGTGGAGTCGTTTTAACTTCCCCACGAGGTGATAAGTTTTATTCGTTCTCCGTTTAATGTTCCCTTGTACTAATAATGCAGCTGAGTCTGAAGCCTTGCTCCATGGTCTCCGGATGGCTAAGGAGATGAATTTAAGCCGGGTTAAGTGCTTTGGTGACTCGGACACGTGGCTCGGCAAGTATCCGCACTTGGGATTCTAAGGACCCCTCATGGCGCATATCGTCAAGAAGTGGATAATATCGCAGGTTGCTTCAAGGGCTATCAAGTGGATCATGTGGATCGCCGGAAGAACGAAGCGGCAGACGCTTTAAGCCGGTTGGGTTCTCAGCGTAAACCGGTCCCGCCTAATGTCTTTTTGGACGTCTTGCACAACCCGTCAGTCCAGCTCCCTGGTGAAGCGGATTTGGCTATTCCTGATCCGGAGGCTCAGTTGGTGGCAGCATTACATGCTATTCCGGATTGGACGATTCCTTACCTTGCGTATATGACTCGAGGAGTTGGCGAAGATGAGGTTACGGCGACGGATAATCCGGCGCCCAAATCTATGGCGATTCTTAATGGTGAGCTACATCATTGTAGTGTGTCAGGGGTGTTTCAACGCTGTGTTTCCCCTGAGGAAGGCTGTGAAATTTTAAGGGAAATCCATGAAGGGGATTGTGGACATCACGCCGGTTCAAAGTCCACAGTGGCGGCGTTCCGCCACGGATTTTTCTTGGTTGATCGCCCATGCTTGATGCGGAGGATTTGGTTAAGCGGTGTGATGGATGTCGAAATTTTCAAGGCGTGCTCATGTACCGCACAGAGTTGAGGATGATCCCAATAACGTGGCCGTTTGCGACTTGGGGCTGGATATGGTTGGACCCTTTAAGCGATCCAAGGATAAGAAGACCCACTGTTGGTGGCGATGGACAAGTTCACCAAGTGGGTTGAAGCGGAACACGTCAATAAATGTGATGCAAAGCAGCGGTGATGCAGTTCATCAAAAGGTGATTTTCGATTTGGCTTTCCACACAAGTATAATTATCGATAATGGCACTAATCTATCCAAGGGGGCTATGAAAGAGTTCTGTGAACGCGAGCACATCCGGCTTGACGTGTCGTCAGTGGCGCATCCCCAGTCCAACGGGCAGGCAGAACGAGCAAATCAAGAGATCTTACGAGGTATCAAACCTCGGCTTATGGTTCCATTACAGAGAACGCCAGGGTGCTGGGTAGAAGAATTACCATCGGTGTTATGGAGTATTAATACTACGCCAAACCGGTCCACTGGATATACGCCGTTCTTCATGGTCTACGGAGGGGAGGCGCTCGCCGGCGATATCCGCACGACTCGCCCGATGTAGCAGCTTATGTTGAAGCGGACAACGAGATGGCGCGACAGGCGCTTTGGACCTATTGGATGAGGGCGTGATATGGCAGCCGCTCGTTCGGCGATTTACCAAAGAAGATCTTTGTCGTTATCACGGCCGCGGGTTAAGACCGAGCCTTCAGAAGGAGATTTGGTGCTTCGTCTCATCCAAGACCGCACAGATATGCACAAGTTATCCCGCCTTGGGAAGGACCTTTTGTGGTCAAGAAGAATCTACACAACGGTTCCTACTATCGATTGATATTCGAGGCGTAAAGACTCACATACATCGAGGAGGAGACCAATAGGCCGTGGAATATAGCTCATCTTCGACCTTACTACACTTGAGTTATCGGCTCGGTTTATGTACATAGCATGACAATGTATATATTATCTTGATATAATAAAAATCAGACCTCGGCTAAAGCGGGGTCTCTGTCTTTCTTCTCATGAGTGGTTACATGGAGTGTTTACATTTTTAAAGCGGCCTTGGTTTACCCTTGACAGCTTATATTTATCACTTGGGGCTTGGTCGTGTCCGAACCAATGCAACACCTCTTGATAGGCGAAAGCCACCAGATCATTTGGGGACACGGTCACGTCTGAACCAGTCACGCCTCTTGGTCGGCCAATAGGGCCAGAGTCATTTGGGGGCTTGGTCGAACCCGAACCAATGTCATGCCACTTGGCCGGCGTACTCGCCAAGAGTCTTTTGGGGACCTGGCCGACTAGCACCATCGCTACGCCTTCGGGGGGCTTGGTTGCGTCTGACCATGGTAATGCCATCTGACCAGCTCCATGAAGCTTTACTTTTGCAAAGAGTTATTGCCTTTGTTGCCATATTTTCACATAATTGGTATTCGATTTTTTGTTGCGTTTTTAACCCGACGAATATTTTTATCCGGTTTATTTATCGATCACAAACTGACAGGACACGGTTTGGTATTACACCGGAGTTTTTATCTGCCCGGTTTACCTTCTTCCGGTTCATCCTCATGGAGTAACACGGGGGCTTGTGCTGATTCAGCACGGTTATATGGGAGTTATTATCTCCCCAGACGGTCATGGTTTTTAAGGCCTCGCTTCAAGGTTAGCTACGCATGACTTCATGCCCAGATACGGCAGGTATTTGTATCACATACTTATTGATTTTCGATATATGTATATATTGAATACTATAAACCGGCTGGCGGTGTCGCCGCCACCGAGGTTCAACTTTTCTGGTTGCAGGAAGTATGAATCAAACAAAAGTTTCACCTATGCACGAAGGCATATCCAGGCAGAAAGTTTTAACTAAGGCTATTACAAGGCAACACAGTGCCCAAATGAGATCATTGTTCTTTGGGCAAACCGCCCACGACAAATGTTTAACACGGCTACGGTTCAAGATCGTTCTTCATCTTCCGCCGCTCAAACATCTTCATCCCTACCCATTGGCTGGAAATCCACAGTGGTCCAGTCGATTCCCATTAGCGCTTGGAAAACAGCCTCTTCGTGAATCAAAGAAGACGGTTCAATGTCGGGTGCGTAAGTATGCTTACGGATTGGAGGAATCAGGTTTTCCGGTTCACAGGTTGGGGCAGACACTCGCTTGTTTTGATCATTATATTGTGCTTGGTAATGCTCCAAGTCGGCTTCTTCGGCCAATTGACAAGCCAGCGGGCGTACCGCACGGTTTATCGCCCGTAAGTCCTCTTCATCAAATCGAGCCATCTTCTTTCCGCTGGGATAGCCTTGAGCCGCTTCCACGGGATCAAAGTCCGTACCCATGCCTTGGCTCGGATCAAGGCATTGATGGCTCCGGTTCGTGTAAAGAGATTTCTTCACCTCTTCAATCCGGAAGGAAGCATTGATAGCGGTTCGAGTATCTTGAATCGGGAAGGCGCTGGATTGTTATGTGACATTGTGGTGATAACGCTGGCTGGGCTCCGTATATAATCGCTCAACTAAAGTGTAGACAGCCTTGATTTCTTCCGCACGTCATTTCCCAAGTGCCCAACGCGGTGCCTCTGACGGTCAAGGATACTTTTAAACCGGACTAATGATGCAGCGGTACAACATATCACAATTATTCATAGGAGCTTACCGAAGATGGCTGCGGTCATAGAATGTACTTGCCGCTTCACGGTGTGCCGATCATCCACCACGGTTTAAGGGCAGCTTCACATTTTACGCCCGTTTGAGCAAATTGGCCTTTTCGGTGGCCCGATCGCTGTTTTTTTTCATACTTTCCTTTACCTGCTCAGCAGCGGTCAAGGCTTTGGTTAACTCTTTCTTGGCTTTCTCTGTTTGACTCTTTGGGTTTGCAAAACCGCAGAATCGGCAATCCGATCGTCTTTGATTTTCACCTCGGCTGTGCATTGACAGATGTTCAGCTAGCAATTCAAGTCAAAGTCCCAACCACACAACGCAGCTTATATGCTTGACACTTGGGGGCTAATGTACCTTCAATTTTTCATCACTACTACATGGCAAAGTCCCAAGCTTAATACAAGTATTCAACTTGGCACTTGGGGGCTAATGGCCATTTGATTCTACCAATGTTTCGGCTGGCAGTTATATTGAAGTACCGGTTCAAGTATGAGTTAAACCGGCCCTTGTGGTTATGTGGGTAGATGTCAAAATGGATCAAGAAAATAATCAAGTCCCGGTTTGATCAAGATTACAAACCGGCCCTTGGGGGCTACAAGGACTAATATACTGCTGATAAGGAAAGGAGTGAGTTACCTCAAACTTGTCCCTCATTAATTTGACCAGGCCAGCTTCATAGTCACGGCTCTTTGTAAAGCGGTTCAGATATCGCAATAAAGATCTTGGGCGCTTAAAGCGGCGATGTTTCAGCTCGACAGCCCACTTCCCTTTATTCAAAGTGGAAGAATCCTCTTTCACAAAGATATCGGGTTAAAGTTGCGAGATTCCCGGCCAGAGCGCCCATACCGATGATTACTACGTCATCATCTTCGATTCGACGGATTGTGTGGGCACGGCTGTTTGAAGGGGATCGCGAGGCTTCTCAAACCGGACAAAGTCTTTGGCAGGTGGATCAGCAGAGATTGAAGTATTGACAGCCTCTCTTCAGAATAACCTCCTCTTGAACCGGAGGGTTATTGGGAATATCTTGAGGCAAAGTTTTCAAGATCCGGTGCTCTCTCATGATCTGAAGCAGCAGCCTCTTCAACTGCTTTTGTCCAAGCGAGCCTTCTTCTTTGGGTTTGGTTTGGTTACAAGAGACAAAGAGTCGAACAAGGCATATATATTACGTAAGATATCGAAAAGCATATGGCCGTTTTAACTTACCCGGCGGCTATCTTCAACGGTGGTAGCTGAGTGGCTGAGGATTCGCCAGAGGATGAATGGGAAGTAACCTGATAATCGGAGTCGGACGGATTAAGAGGTTGACGGAGCAAACCCGCTTTGGAATTTAAAGCAATAAAAAGGTTGGAAACCTCGGTGTGGCGTTTTCGAGCCGGGCTGTTTGGTAAACCGGCAGAGGTAACTACCTGGCCACTATGCCGGGTTGTGCGACGAGCTTCATGTTGCTGTGTCTTCATAAGAAGTTTGGGATCCAAGTAAGCAAGGGGGTGAGAAAAGTTAACTTTCCGGTTTGCCCGGCGAAATTTTGGTGAAGGCAAATTTGTTGAATCAGAAGAAAGAATGGTTACCTCAGCAAATCCTGCGTTGTTGGCTTCAAAGATCAACGACAAGCATCATCATCAATAAGGCGTGTAAAAAGCAAGCCAAGAGAATCAAGTTCGGATTACCCACATCATCGTCAATGGCCGGATCGGATGAAGCAAATGGTCTTTCTCTTGTGGGCTGATTTCTTGACAACTTTGGTTTTGGGCGGTTTGGCCGCCTTGACTTTGTCCGCTTTGTCTTGGGAAAGTTTCTTGCTCCAAAACGGATTATCACCTGGATCGTAAATAGTTAAAAGTTGGATATATGAAAGTAATAACAGGTTTTAATGATGACACGATCGAGAATTACCGCGGTGGCATGTTGGTGGTGCGAGAAGGAGCCAAGCGGTTTGAGCACGAGATGCTCCGGTTCATTCAGCATTCTTCTTCATGAATCCAGTAACTTCGTCATCGAAAGTTCAAGTTTGGTGTGTCGGAGTGGGTCGTCGACGCTGCGATATCTTGGCACATTAAACCGAACGCCGGCTCAAGGCGGTATGCCCCAAGATAACCAGCAGCGTGCAAGATCAATTCCGTCAACCCGTTGGCCATAAAGGCTCGGAGCTTGGACAATTGTGGGGCATATTTGCTTCTCTCTTTGGCGGTCAATCTTTGAGGAAAGGGATGAGTATTGCTTAGCCGCCTCGGACGAAAAGCCGTAAAGGATTTTCACCTTCGTGAGAAGTATCTTTGCGGTAAAACCAAGTCGCATTCCACTCTTTGGGGTGAGTATGGAGTTTGGCGTGGGGATAGGTGATCTCCTTCCTTTTACGGATAGCCATACCGCCCAATTCGTATTAGGGCCATCGGTGAATTCAAGACGCGCGGTTTAGATGGAAGAGATCTCTAAACAGTTCAACAGAAGGTTCCTCTTGCAGATATGCTTCAGATAGCACTTGAAAGTGGCATAGGTTGGTGACAGAGTTGGGGCCAATGTCTTGGGGACGGAGCTGAAAATTGGCCAACACGTCCCGGTAAAATTTTGAACCGGGCGGTTTGAAGCCCCGAGCCAGGTGATCCGCGAAAACCACAACCTCCCCTTCCTGAGGTGTGGGAAGACATTCATCTCCAGGAACCCTCCAATGGACTGTATTTTTGTCATCTAAAGCGCCAATCGATACCAGTTCATTCAACTGTGTCTCGGAGACGCGGGAAGGAACCCAGTTGCATTCATACACCTGTTTGGCCATGATAGGATCTACAAAGAAAAGGATCCGGTTTAAGAGCGTGCTTGTTACAGAGTGATTGATCTAAGTTATGATAAACCGGAGGCAGTTTTCTATAAATCAGTTCATTGTGATATGATGTCAGATGCGTTCTGGCGGTTCAACAAGGGGACTAATGGTGTACCTATGCCGGTTTAGCAGTTTTTATTATGGTGAGTTAAACTGCCTAATCTAGGCCTTGGAGATAATTGAAGTCATGGACAGTTTACAGAAACAAGTTTCACAAAATCTCATGATTACTACGGATCAAACGCGGGTTTTCGGAAAACAGGAAATATTTCGCGGAAGTAAAGAAGAAACAGAAGTGGACCATAAGGCATATGTATATGCAGAAGATCCATGGGATTAAAATGAGAAAGTACAGCGGATACGCAGGAGTCATCATTGGTACAGAACAAGATTCACAGCATGGTTCAAAGCTAAAAGGATAAAAATGCACGAAGAACATGGTATGAAGCTCGAACCCTAAAAACAGATCTAAGTACGTAAGCAGATTCAAGAAGGGAAGAAGCTTACGGGAATGGAGAAGATGCGGAAAGAGGCCGCAGTGTTACGCATGCGTTCAGTCGATCAGCCGCCTAGGATGAAGCGAAGTCGATGACGATGGCGGAGCTCCAAGGGCAGCGGCGCGAGGAAGACGAAGAAGAGGAAGCGAAGGGAGGAAAAGAATGACCCTTCGGTCCTATTTATAAGGCAGTAAAGCTAGGTCAAGCGCATGGATCCAGGGACTGCTATTAAAGAAGGCGTTATAAAGGATAAAATTTCAAGATGACGTCATGTCGGTTTACAGTGACCAGAAGCAACGACGTCATGCCGGTTTACAGTGATCAGAAGCGATGACGACGTGGCGATTTACCAAACAAAAGAAGATGTCCAAGATACAGGCTTCGTGAAGGATTGACATGAACCAGTTCAAATCAATCTGGGGCCTAATGTTGGGGATATTACCACTATGTGTAAACCGGCCAGCTTGGGCCGGATTAGCTCCGTAGTGGCGTAATCAGAGAAAGGCCCAAGGCCTATAGTCGGTTTAGAGCTTGTAGCCGTAAACCGGCCTGATTTATGACTTGTATTGTAAGTTAGGAATAGAGAGATGCCAACCGGGATACGAGTATGAACCGGTTGGGACTCTACGAACCGATGGGCGTCACTCGTGTATATAAGGGGACGACCCGGCGGCGGTTCAGAGACAGACAACCACAACTCGAGCCTAGGCGAAGCTTGTTTGCTCCCTAGCCATCGAGACTACATCAATTCCATCACAACTAGACGTAGGCTTTTACCTTCATCGAAGGGGCCGAACTAGTATAAAACCTTGTGTCCTTGTGTCCGCTTTAACCCCTGCAAGTAAAGCCGTAGCGATGGCTCCACGACTAAGTCCTTACGCTAGGACATCTGCCGTGACAAATCCACGACAAGTACTCAGATGCCTCCTCTTGAGTTGGCATCTTGGCAGCCTTCTCTTTCTTTGCTTTCTCCTTCTTCTCTTGAGCTTGTACTGATGATGGTTCATTCTCATTCATCACAACTTGATTGTCCTCAAATTCTGGATAGATAGCAAAATGTTCCTTGTCCAGCAAGTATGTGCCTGTGCCCATCTTTGAGTTAATCAACTCCTGAATTTGTGAGGCATATCCACAAATTCTCTTTTGGTCTGCTGCCGTCCTCTTGATAGTCTCAACCATGAGGCTCATGACCTTGAATTTCTATGGCACATCAAACAAGTGTAGCAAGTTTATAGCATGGCCTCTTATCATGTTGTGGTCACCTGACTTGGGCAGTAGAGTATGCCTTAGGATCCAGTTGATCGTTGGTAGTCCTGACAGAAGAAAATGAACTGATCCAAACTTATGTGTCTCAACTGCAGCATCTGGGATTTTCTTGTACATATGAGCCATGGTATTGTGATCCATCTTCTTCTTGGCATAGACATCCAAGTCATCTTCCTGCTCCTTGGGTGCATGGATCAGATTTGCCCATTCCTCAATGGTTGATTGGTACCTTGTACCTTCAGACATCCAAACTATCCTGCCATCTGGATAGAAATGTGTTGTGGAGTAGAATTGCATAATGAGCTCATCCCACTTTGTGAGCTTCTGCCCAACAAAGTCTGCAACTCCACAAGCAATGAAACTGTCTTGCACTCCAGGATAGTGTTCCTCATTCTCTTTCATGTAGGTCCAGTCGACCCACCTCATATCACACACTATAGGCTTCTTGTCCAACAGCACTGTCTCATAGAAATCATGTTGTTCCTTTGTGTGGAACCTGTAATCAACAGCAGTCCTTCTTCTGATAGCATATGGATCTGACAACCTCCACAGTCTGAGTCCTGCATCCTTTCTTAACTTCATGTTCTCAGCCACAGGATGAGCATCATTGTAGTCTGGAATCTTTGGCTTTAGCTTTCTCAAGACTTGTCCTTCATCATCTTCCTCAGCATCAACTTCAGGCACTGGGGCCTTGTTCTTCTCAGCAGCTGGTATACTCCTGGTATTCCTCTTTGGTGCATTCTTGGGCTTGGGGGCAGCTTTGGGTGCTTCCTTGAGCTTTGATGTTGCAGCCCCTGACTTTATAGTATCACCCATCAGCTTTTGTGCCTTGGGTGCTGGTGCAGCAACCTCTTCTTCCTCTTCTTCTTCTTATCTTGACCAGCAGCTTCATCTTCTGACTCAATAGTAAACTTCATGGTTTCTCCAGTGGGAACCTTCTTGGGTTTGGAAGTGGCAATTCTTCTTGCAGGTGCCTCTTTGGGATCAGGCTTTTCATGTACTTGTGTTGATCCTCTGACCTTCAGCATAGGTGTCCTATTGGCAGGGACCTTCCTATTAAGTCCAGGCTTTGTGGTCTTTGCTGAGCCATACTCCTTTTTGAGCACTGCCTTCTTGGAAGTAGCCTCATCTTCAGCTGCCACATAGTCCTCATCCTCAGAGTCTGAGGTTCTCTTCCTTCTGGTTCTTGTGGCTGCTTTAGGCAAATTGCTAGGAGTGCTTCTGCTGCCATCATCTGAAGAACTTGAGGGACTAGTGCCCTCACTCATGTGAATCTGCTCTTCTTCCTGCTCGATTATCGGTTTGGTGCGACATCTTGCAAACACCGATCACGAATTCGTGAATAGTTATAGATGAGATAGAGTGGATGAGCATCACAAAATGCAGAGATTTTTGCAAAAGAATGATTCAAAAACTTAGTTTTAGTTTTCCACGAGAAAGCATTTCGGATCAACCAATTTTCAAACTCACGATATCAAGTAGTTTTGGAACCTAAACTAGTGAACTCGGTCGACCGAGTCACGATTCGTGGCACCAAGACTCGCTAGGGTTTCACAAAGTTCTAAAATCGGTCACACCGATTAGCAATTCTCGGTCAGACCGAGAGTTACTAGTGCAATGGCGTTAGCCGAATCGGCGGGACCGAGTTTTTCAACTCGGTGGGTCCGAGATGGTTTCGGCGGAAACCTAACCCTAAATTTTCAAATCGCATCTATTCTAAGGATTGTTTTGACTGGATAGGAGTGTTTCAATCATGGCAAGAATCATAAGGAACACAATGTGTTGAGAATCAGACGAGGATAGCACTATGATTGAGTTCATACCCTAGTTTGGCGATGAACTCGCTACAGCGGCAACGACGGAGAAGAAATCCGTTGACGGCGGCGGAGACCAGCGACAGGAGGCGGCTGGCGACGAAGTCGACGATCCGGAGACCTAGTAGGCAGAGCGAGCTATGCGCGGGCGAAGAGGTTTGGAGAAAGTTTTCCAAATTTTGCCTGTGTGTATATATAGCCCGACACTGTCGGTGTGACCGAGTGGAACGACTCGGTGGCACCGAGATGCATAACTATTGACAGTTACAACAACTCGGTGTGATCAAAAAGTTCGAATCGGTTGCACCGAGATTGAAAACCTAGATCGACTTAGTGATCTCGGTAGGACCGAAATGGAGGAATCGGTCAGACCGAGAATCACAAAGAAGTTTTGGAAGTTTAAGTCTATGACGAATCGGGGACTCCGAGTGCTCCTCACACAGAGTGGTTCGAATCTGACTTGATCAAATTTTGTGATGTAGCATGAATAGAGTTTGAGACGAGAAAAGCATAGATAGCTAGAGAAGGTTCTTAGGCATTCTTGTCCATCCACTTGGCCAAAGAAAAAGAAGCCAATCAATCAAAGCAACAAGTGGATGTCCTCGAATGAGTAATATATGCATCCAACATGCTCACACAATAAAATGGCAAATAAAATATGTGGCAAAGCATGCACAACCAATTCTAGCATCTATCAAACAATTGGCGATGACTAGGTCATCTATATATGAGTATATTGACTTAGGAGTCAAATGAGAACATTTGATCATAGGTCATACTCATCGTTTAAGCTCAAGTGGGGTTACCACTTTTACATAATGCATTGATGTGTTCACATCATTAGAGTTGCTTTGACTCAATTCTTAGAGTTAAGCTCCCCCTAGATGTGAGATCCCCCCTTAGAGGGATGAACTAACCTTGGGTTTTGTCGATGATGACTTCATGTAGGTGTTGAAGATGTGGATGCTCAATGTTGATGTAAATCATTTGGAGCAATCCTTTGGAGTGAGTTGCACTTTCAATACCTACATGGGTTAGTCCCACAAGGAACAAACAAGAATATCCATAGACATAGAGTGATGCACACACAAGATGATGTCCATGAAATCATTAGGTTACCTTGTCCCTTGCCTTACCAACATGAGGGTTTGTGACTCCTTGAACTAGTGCAAGATGTGGAAGTTGATTGCACTTGTCCTTGCCATAATGATATGAGTGAAGAATGTTGGCGGAGTCACCCTCAAGAACTCTCTAGTTCTTCTTCTTCGGGATCCACATCATCTTGATGGGAATCCTTGGAGTTGTAGTTGTACTTGATGAAGTAGAACTTGACGTAGTCTTGGGAACCCACTTGACCAAGGCCTTAGGTGCTTCTTCAAATGCATCAATCTCTTCTTGAAGCTTGTCCTTGCCTTTGTTATTGTGGTCTTGTGGTGGAAGATCATCTTGTGCTTGTGTTCCCTTGAAGGAAGTAGGATCATACTTCTCTTGTTGAGGAACAAACTTCGTCTTGGGGTATTGATCTTCTTCCCACTCAACTCCATTGGCATTGAACTTTCGTTCAAAACCAACACCTTGATTCTTCCGGTGCTTTCCTTGCTTGCGTACAATTTCCTCGAATTGCTTACTCCCGGCAAGGCTCTTGTATACACCTTTCTCTATAATTCCCTTCAATAAGCTATTTTCTTGCTCAAGTGTAACTTGGCTAAGAGAATCATTAGTGGAATCAATAGAACTACTATAAGCAACAATATAGGATTTGGCATTATTATTGTTACTACTAGAGGAAGGATCTTTCTTGTACTTGTTACTAGACTTGACTTGAGGCATGTAAGTAGATAAGAGTAAACGCTTGGCAATGTAAGAAGAACTTTTCTTACGGAGATCATCATTGATTGCCTTTAAGAACTCATGCTCTTGCTCAAGATTGAGCTTTTCAAAGCGTAACTTCTCATGAGCCCTTAAAAGTTCTCGATGATCTTCAAAGATAGTTTCATGAGCTAACTTAAGAGTGTTTAGTTCTTTAGTTAGGAGCTCAATCTTCTCCTTATCATTGTCATTTGTTTTATCTTGATTAGCATGATTAACTGACGTTTCATCATAGTATTCATCACTAGAGTTGTCAACAAGTAAATCATCATCACCTAGCAAGTCATCTTCATCACTATTGAAATCAACATACTCGGGGTGTGTCACCTTTGGACCTTTGGCCATGAAGCATCTTCCAATTCCTTCATTTGGTGAATCAAATATGTCGTAGGAGTTGGTTGACACAAGTGCTAGATCGGCAACACCTTCATCTTGAGTATATTCGGAGTCGGAATGATAGCTTCTCTCGGAGTGATTGTCGGAGTCGGAGCCGGATACCCATTCACCAACATGAGCTTGATGTCTTCGTTTTGTGTAGCTCCTTGATGACTTGTCCTTCCTTTCCGAATCCTTGCTTCTCTATGAGGGTCTTCATTCATAACGATCATCTCTACTCCTCCTCTCTCTTGGTGGTGATTCTTCTCTTTTACTTCTTCTTTTTGGAGAATCTTCTCTTCTTTTGTAAGGTGTCGTACACTCATTGGAGTAGTGTCCGGGTCTCCCACAATTGTAACAATTGCGCTCTCGACTAGAAGATCTTTTGTCATTGTAGGACCTTGACTTAGAGCTTCTTTCTTTGCTTCTACTCTTGTAGAATTTGTTGAAGTTCTTCACCATTAAGCTCAATTCTTCATTGAAGGTTTGTTTCTCACTTGATGATGTGGGAGCTTCACATGAGGCTTTGTAAGCACTACTTGACTTATTGTGAAGTTCCTCCTTATCCTTGAGTGACATCTCATGAGCAACAATTCTTCCAATGACTTCCGTTGGCTTGAGATCTTTGTAATTTGGCATCATTTGGATCAATGTGCACACAGTATCATACTTTCCATCCAATGCTCTTAGGATCTTCTTGATGATGAATCTGTCGGTCATCTCTTCACTCCCTAAGCCGGCAATCTCATTTGTGATAAGAGCAAGCCTAGAGTACATTTCAGCGACACCTTCACCATCCTTCATTTTGAACTTGTCAAGCTGACTTTGGAGCACATCCAACTTGGATTCCTTGATGGAGTCGGTACCTTCATGCATATCAATCAAAGTATCCCAAATTTCCTTTGCATTCTCAAGACGGCTGATTTTGTTGAATTCTTCGGGGCACAAGCCATTGAAGAGGATACCACAAGCTTGAGCGTTGTATTGCAGCATCTTCAATTCTTCAGCGCTAGCTTCATGGTTCGGCTCTCTCCCATCAAAGAATTCACCTTGCAAGCCAATACACACAATAGCCCAAACGGCGGGGTTATGTCCGAGAATATGCATTTTCATCTTATGCTTCCAACTAGATAAATTAGTACCATCAAAGTAAGGACCTCTACGGTGATAATTTCCCTCGCTAGACGCCATACTCTCCTAGGTTGTGAAACCAAGGCTATGACCACCAAAAGCTATGGAAATCAAAGCAAATGGAGACCAAAGCTCTGATACCACTTGTAGGACCTTGAAGTATGTCTAGAGGGGGGGTGATTAGACTACTTGACCAATTAAAAACTTAACCTTTTCCCAATTTTAGACTTTGGCAGATTTTAGCTATCTTTGGACAAGTCAAGCAATCTTCACACAATTCAAGCAAGCATGCAAAGAGTATATGAGCAACGGAAATTAAAGCATGCAACTTGCAAGAATGTAAAGCGGAGGGTTTGGAGGATTCAAACGCAATTGGATACACGGATGTTTTTGTCATGGTTCCGATAGGTGGTGCTATCGTACATCCATGATGATGGAGACTTCAATCCACGAAGGGCAACGGTTGCGCGAGTCCACGGAGGGCTCCACCCACAAAGGGTCCATGAAGAAGCAACCTTGTCTATCCCACCATGGCCGTCGCCCATGAAGGACTTGCCTCACTAGCGGTAGATCTTCACGAAGTAGGTGATCTCCTTGCCCTTACAAACTCCTTGGTTCAACTCCACAATCTTGTCGGAGGCTCCCAAGTGACACCTAGCCAATCTAGGAGACACCACTCTCCAAGAAGTAACAAATGGTGCGTTGATGATGAACTCCTCGCTCTTGTGCTTCAAATGATAGTCTCCCCAACACTCAATTCTCTCTCATGGGATTTGGATCTGGTGGAAAGAAGATTTGAGTGGAAAGCAACTTGGGGAAGGCTAGAGATCAAGATTCATATGGTAGGAATGGAATATCTTGGCCTCAACGCATGAGTAGGTGGTTCTCTCTCAAAATGGTAAGTTGGAAGTGTAGGTTTGTTCGATGGCTCTCTCCACGAATGAAGAGGAGGTGGAGGGTATATATAGCCTCCACAAAAATCTAACTGTTACACACAACTTGCCAAACTCGGTGGGACCGAATTGGTAAACTTCGGTCGGACCGATTCAACAAATCTAGTGACCGTTAGGATTTTGATTGGGACCGACATGCAACTCGGTAGGACTGATATGGTAAGGGTTAGGGCATAACGTAATCTCGGTGAGACCGATTACACAAACTCGGTGAGACCGATTTTGGTAATAAGCTAACCAGAGAGTTGGTCAGGTAAACTCGGTGGGACCGATTCGCTCATTTCGGTGAGACCGAAATGTTACGAAAGGGAAACAGGGAGTTTACATTGCAATCTCGGTGGGACCGATCGCTCACTTCGGTTAGACCGAAATGTTACGAAGGGAAACAGAGAGATTACAATCCCATCTCGGTGAGACCGAGATCCCTATCGGTGAGACCGATTTGCATAGGGTTTGTGGCAGTGCCTATGACATTTGAACTCGGTGGCGCCGGATAGAAAGAATCCGTATGGCCGAGTTTGACTTTGGGTATAGGTCATATGTGGATGTAAGAAAGTAGTTGAGGGTTTTTGGAGCATATCACTAAGCACTTGAAGCAAGAGGCTCATTAAGCAACACCTCATCCCTTCTTGATAGTATTGGCTTTTCCTATAGACTCAATGTGATCTTGGATCACTAAAATGTAAAATGAAGAGTCTTGAGCTTTTGAGCTTGATCCAATCCTTTGTCCTTAATATTTTGAGGGATCCACTTTCATCATCCATGCCATGCCATTCATTGACCTTTCCTGAAATAATAGTCTTGGAATAGCATTAGCTCAATGAGCTATATGTTGTTATGAATTACCAAAACCACCTAGGGATAGTTGCACTTTCAGATATTCAAGGATAGCCAAAAGCCTAAGCTTGGGGATGCCCCGGGAAGGCATCCCCTCTTTCGTCTTCGTTCATTGGTAACTTTACTTGGAGCTATATTTTTATTCGCCACATGATATGTGTTTTTCTTGGAGCGTCGTGTATTATATTAGTCTTTGCTTTTTAGTTTACCAAAATCATCTTTGCTGTACACACCTTTTGGGAGAAGCCTATTTGATTATAATTTGCTAGAATACTCTATGTGCTTCACTTATATCTTTTGAGCTTGATAGTTTTTGCTCTAGTGCTTCACTTATATCTTTTAGAGCACGGCGATGACTTATTTTCGTAGAATTTGCTAGTCTCTCATGCTTCACTTATATCTTTTTGAGAGTTTTTTAGAACAGCATGGTATATGCTATGGTTATAAAATTGGTCCTAGAATGGTAGGCATCCAAGTTGGGTATAATAAAAACTATCACAGAAAGTGAATTGGATGCTATGATCAATTTGATACTTGATAATTGTTTTGAGATAGGGAGGTAGATATTAAAGTCATGCTAGTTGGGTGATTATGAATTTAAAGAATGCTTGTTGAAGTTAGCAAGTCCCGTAGCATGCACGTATGGTTAAAGTTGTGTAACAAATTTGAAACATGAAGTGTACCTGGCTTGTGCATCCTTATGAGTGGCGGTCGGGGACGAGCGATGGTCTATTCCTACCAATCTATCCCCCTAGGAGCATGCGCGTAGTACTTGATTTTTGATGACTTCTAATTTTTTGCAATAAGTATATGAGTTCTTTTGACTAATGTTGAGTCCATGGATTATACGCACTTTTACCCCTCCACCATTGCTAGCCTCTTCGGTACCGTGCATTGCCCTTTCTCACCTTGAGAGTTGGTGCAAACTTCACCGATGCATCCAAACCCCGTGATACGATACGCTCTATCATACATAAACCTCCTTATATCTTCCTCAAAACAGCCACCATACCTACCTATTATGGCATTTCCATAGCCATTCCGAGATATATTGCCATGCAACTTTTCCACCGTTCCGTTTATCATCATCATGACATACTTTACTTTTGTCATATTGTCATTGCATGATCATGTAGTTGACATCGTATTTGTGGCAAAGCCACCATGCATTAATTTTTATACGTGTCACTGTTGATTCATTGCACCATCCTGGTACACCACCGGAGGCATTCATATAGAGTCATATCTTGTTCTAGTTTCGAATTGTAATTCTTATGTTGTAATCAATAGAAGTGTGATGATCATCATTATTAGAGCATTGCCCAAAGGAAAAAAATAAAGGCCAAAAAAGGGAAGGCCCAAAAAAAAGAAAAAAGAAAAAAAAAGAAAAAGAAAAAAAGAAAATAAATAAAAAGGGCAATGTTACTATCTCTTTTTCCACACTTGTGCTTCAAAGTAGCACCTTGTTCTTCATGTAGTGAGTCTTATATATTGTGCTTCAAAGTAGCACCATGTTTTTCATATAGTGGGTCTCATAAGTTGTCTTTTTCATACTAGTGGGAATTTTTCATTATAGAACTTGGCTTGTATATTCCTACGATGGGCTTCCTCAAATGCACACCCGCTAGTTTTCTTTTGTTGAGCATTCATTCATAGCTCTAGTGCATCCGTTGCATGGCAATCCCTACTCCTCATGTTGACATCAATTGATGGGCATCTCCATAGCCCGTTGATTATCCTCGTCAATGTGAGACTTTCTCCTTTTTTGTTTTCTCCACACAATCCCCATCATCATATTCTATTCCACCCATAGTGCTATATCCATGGCTCACGCTCATGTATTGCGTGAAGGTTGAAAAAGGTTGATATTATTTAAGTATGAAACAATTGCTTGGCTTGTCATCAGGGGTATAGAAGTTGGGAACATCATTGTGTGACGAAAATGAAGCATAGCCTAACTATATGATTTTGTAGGGATGAACTTTCTTTTGCCATGTTATTTTGAGAAGACATGATTACTTTGATTAGTATGCTTGAAGTGTTACTATTTCTTTTATCAATATGAACTTTTATTTTGAATCATTTGGATCTGAACATTCATCCCATAATAAAGAAAATTACATTTAGAATTATGCTAGGTAGCATTCCACATAAAAAATTCTCTTTTTATTATTTACCTACTCGAGGATGAGCAGGAATTAAGCTTGGGGATGCTTGATACGTCTCCAATGTATCTGTAATTTTTGATTGTTCCATGCTATTATATTATCCCTTTTGGATGTTTATGGGCTTTATTTTACACATTTATATCATTTTTGGGACCAACCTACTAACTGGAGGCCCAGCCCGTATTGCTGTTTTTTGCCTATTTCAGTATTTCAAAGAAAAAGGAATATCAAACGGAGTCCAAACGAAATGAAACCTTTGGGAGCGTGATTTTTGGAACGAACGTGATCCAGAGGACTTGGAGTGCAAGTCAAGAAGTAGCCGAGGCCTCCACGAGATAGGAGGGCGCCCCCCTATAGGGCATGCCTCCCTGTCTCGTGGGCCCCTCGGGCGTCCACCGATGTACTTCTTCCTCCTATATAAGCCTACGCACCCCGAAAACATCCAGGGAGCCAACGAAACACAATTTCCACCGCCGTAACCTTCTGTATCCACGAGATCTCATCTTGGAGCCTTCGCCGGCACTTTGCCCGAGGGGGAATCGACCACGGAGGGCATCTACATCAACATCCTTGCCCCTCCGATTAGTTGTGAGTAGTTTACCACAGACCTACGGGTCCATAGTTATTAGCTAGATGGCTTCTTCTCTCTTTTTAGATCTCAATACAATGTTCTCCCCCTCTCTTGTGGAGATCTATTCGATGTAAACTCTTTTTGCGGTGTGTTTGTCGAGATCCGATGAATTGTGAGTTTATGATCAAGTTTATTTATGAATAATATTTGAATCTTCCCTGAATTCTTTTATGTATGATTGAGTTATATTTGCATCTCTTCGAATTATCAGTTTGGTTTGGCCTACTAGATTGATCTTTCTTGCCATGGGTCGATGTGTGGAGTAATAGTAGTAGATGCAGGCAGGAGTCGGTCTACTTGTTGCGGACGTGATGCCTATATACATGATCATGCCTAGATAATCTCATAATTATTTGCTTTTCTATCAATTGCTCGACAGTAATCTGTTCACCCACTGTAATACTTATGCTATCTTGAGAGGAGCCACTAGTGAAACCTATGGCCCCCGGGTTTATCTCTTATCATATTTGCTTTCAATCTACTTTTATTTGCATCTTTACTTTCTGCATCTATATTATAAAATACCAAAAATATATTTATCTTATCATACTATCTTTATTAGATCTCACTTTCGCAAGTGGCCATGAAGGAATTGACAACCCCTTTATTTGTTGGTTGTGAGTTCTTTGTTTGTTTGTGTAGGTGCGTGGGACTTTTGAGGAGCCTCCTACTGGATTGATACCTTGGTTCTCAAAAACTGAGGGAAATACTTACGCTATTATTGCTGCATCACCCTTTCCTCTTCAAGGAAAACCAATGCAAGCTCAAGACGTAGCAGGCCACCTGCCCCGGGGGACTCAATGGGCTGAACAAGGGTGGGAACCAGCCCCCTAGTGGGCTGGTGCGCCCCCTCAAGGGCCCAAGGCGCCTAGGGTTGGAAACCCTAGGGGGTGGGGGCGCCTCCCACCAAACTTGGGGGGCAAGCTCCCCCCTTGGCCGCCGCCCCCTTAGATGGGATCTAAGGGGGGCAGCCCCCTCTCCCCTTCCCCTATAAATAGTGGGGGGTGGGAGGGCTGCCGCACCCCTTCCCCTAGCGCAGCCCCTCCCTCCCGAACACCCCTCCTCCTCCGTAGAGCTTGGCTAAGCCCTGCAGAAATACCACAAGCTCCACCACCACGCCGTCGTGCTGCCAGAGCTCTCCCTCAACTTCTCCTTTCCCCTTGCTGGATCAAGAAGGAGGAGACGTCCCCGGGCTGTACGTGTGTTGAACGCGGAGGCGCCGTCCGTTCGGCGCTAGATCGGATCTTCTACGATTTGAATCGCCGCGAGTACGACTCCATCATCCGCATTCTAGTAACACTTCTGCTTAGCGATCTTCAGATGTATGAAGATGCACTTCCTCTCTCTCTCTCTCTCTCTCTCTCTCTCTCTCTCTCTCTCTCTCTCTCTCTCTCTCTCTCTTGTTGCTAGAATCTCCTAGATTGATCTTGGTGATACATAGGAAAATTTTGAATTATTGCTACGTTACCCAATAGTGGCGTCATGAGCTAGGTCAATGCATAGATTCTATGCATGAGTAGAACACAAAGTAGTTGTGGGCGATGATTTGTTTAATTTGCTTACCATTACTAGTCTTATCTTGATTTGGCGGCATTGTGGGATGAAGCGGCCCGGACCAACCTTACACGTACGCTTATATGAGACAGGTTCCACCGACTGACATGCACTTGTTGCAGAAGGTGGCTCGCAGGTGTTTGTCTCTCCCACTTTAGTTGGATTGGATTCGATGAAAAGGGTCCTTATGAAGGGTAAATAGCAATTGGCATATCACCGTTGTCGCTTTTGCGTAGGTAAGAAACGTTCTTGCTAGAAACCCATAACAGCCATGTAAAACATGCAACAACAATTAGAGGACATCTAACTTGTTTTTGCAGGGTATGCTATGTGATGTGATATGGCCAAAAGGATGTGATGAATGATATATGTGATGTATGAGATTGATCATGCTGTTGTAATAGGAATCACAACTTGCATGTCGATGAGTATGAAAACCGGCAGGAGCCATAGGAGTTGTCTTAATTTATTGTATGACTTGCGTGTCATTGAAAACGCCATGTAATTACTTTACTGTATTGCTAACTGTTAGCCATAGTAGTAGAAGTAATAGTCGGCGAGACAACTTCATGAAGACACGATGATGAAGATCATGATGATGGAGATCATGGTGTCATGCCGGTGACGAAGGTGATCATGTCGCGCCTCAAAGATGGAGATCAAAGGCGCAAGATGATATTGGCCATATCATGTCACGTTATGATTTGCATGTGATGTTTGTCATGTTTACATCTTATTTGCTTAGAACGATGGTAGCACAAATAAGATGATCCCTCACTAAAATTTCAAGAAAGTGTTCCCCCTAACTGTGCACCGTTGTGAAGGTTCGTTGTTTCAAAGCACCACGTGGTGATCAGGTGTGATAGATTCTAATATTCGCATACAACGGGTGTAAGCCAAATTTACACATGCAAAACACTTAGGTTGACTTGACGAGCCTGGCATGTACAGACATGGCCTCGGAACACAAGAGACCGAAAGGTCGAACATGAGTCATATAGTAGATACGATCAACATGGAGATGTTCACTCACGTGATGATCGGACACGGTCTAGTTGACTCGGATCATGTATCACTTAGATGACCAGAGGGATGTCTATCTGAGTGGGAGTTCCTTCAATAATTTGATTAGATGAACATAATTATCATGAACATAGTCTAAAATATCTTTACAATATGTCTTGTAGATCAAATGGCCCACGCTAATGTTGCCCTCAACTTCAACGCGTTCCTAGAGGAAATCAAGCTGAAAGACGATGGTAGCAACTATACGGACTGGGTCCGAAACTTGAGGATCATCCTCATAGCTGCCAAGAAAGCATATGTCCTTGAAGCACCGCTAGGTGACGCACCCATTTTCCCAGCAACTCAAGACGTTATGAACGCCTGGCAGTCGCGTAGTGATGATTACTCCCTGGTTCAGTGCGGCATGCTTTACAGCTTAGAACCGGGGCTCCAGAGTAGCACGGAGCATATGAGATGTTCCAAGAGCTGAAAATGGTTTTCCAAGCTCATGCCCGGGTCGAGAGATATGAAGTCTCCGACAAGTTCTACAGTTGTAAGATGGAGAAAAATAGTTCTATCAGCGAGCATATGCTCAAAATGTCTGGGTTGCACAACCGTTTGTCTCAGCTGGGAGTTAATCTTCCAGATGACTCGGTCATTGACAGGATCCTCCAGTCGCTCCCACCTAGCTACAAGAGCTTTGTGATGAACTACAATATGAAAGGGATGGAGAAGTTCATTCTTGAGTTATATTCAATGTTGAAATCAGCGGAGGTGGAAATCAAAAATGAACATCAAGTGTTGATGGTGAATAAGACCACTAGTTTCAAGAAAGGCAAGGGTAAAAAGAACTTCAAGATGGACGGCAAGGGAGTTGCCGCGCCCGGTAAATCAGTTGCCGGGAAGAAGCCAAACAATGGACCCAAGCCCGAGACTGAGTGCTTTTATTGCAAGGAAAATGGTCACTAGAAGCGGAACTGCCACAAGTACTTAGCGGATAAGAAGGCCGGCAACACCAAAGGTATATGTGATATACATGTTATTGATGTGTACCTTACCAGCGCTCGTAGTAGCTCCTGGGTATTTGATACCGGTGCAGTTGCTCATATTTGTAACTCAAAACAGGAGCTGCGGAATAAGCGGAGACTGGTGAAGGACGAGGTGACGGTGCGCGTCGGGAATGGTTCCAAGGTCGATGTGATCGCCGTCGGCACGTGCTACATCTTGACCGTGCGTTGGTTTTCCTCGAAGAGGAGAGGGAGGGTGATGCAGCGATAGTAGCGTAAGTATTTCCCTAAGTTTCTGAGAACCAAGGTATCAATCCAGTAGGAGGCTCCTCAAAAGTCCCACACACCTACACAAACAAACTAAGAACTCGCAACCAACGCAATAAAGGGGTTGTCAATCCCTTCACGACCACTTGCAAAAGTGAGATCTAATAAAGATAGTATGATAAGATAAATATATTTTTGGTATTTTATAATATAGATGCAAAAGGTAAAGATGCAAATAAAATTATATTGGAAGCAATTATGATAAGAGATAGACCCGAGGGCCATAGGTTTCACTAGAGGCTTCTCTCAAGATAGCATAAGTATTGCGGTGGGTGAACAAATTACTGTCGAGCAATTGATAGAAAAGCGCATAGTTATGAGATTATCTAGGCATGATCATGTATATAGGCATCACGTCCATAACAAGTAGACCGACTCCTGCCTGCATCTACTACTATTACTCCACACATCGACCGACTCCTACCTGCATCTAGAGTATTAAGTTCATAAGAACAGAGTAACGCATTAAGAAAGATGACATGATGTAGAGGGATAAACTCAAGCAATATGATATAAAGCCATCTTGTTATCCTCGATGGCAACAATACAATATGCGCCTTGCAACCCTTTCTGTCACTGGGTAAGGACACCGCAAGATTGAACCCAAAGCTAAAAACTTCTCCCATGGCAAGAAAGATCAATCTAGTAGGCCACACCAAACTGATAATTCGAAGAGATGCAAAGATAACTCAATCATACATAAAAGAATTCAGGGCAGATTCAAATATTATTCATAAATAAACTTGATCATAAACTCACAATTCATCAGATCTCGACAAACACACCGCAAAAAGAGTTTACATCGAATAGATCTCCACAAGAGAGGGGGAGAACATTGTATTGAGATCTAAAAAGAGAGAAGAAGCCATCTAGCTAATAACTATGGACCCGTAGGTCTATGGTAAACTACTCACAACTCATCGGAGGGGCAAGGATGTTGATGTAGATGCCCTCCGTGGTCGATTTCCCATTCGGCAGAGTGCCGGCGAAGGCTCCAAGATGAGATCTCGCGGATACAGAAGGTTACGGTGGTGGAAATTGTGTTTCGTGGTGCTCCTGGATGTTTTTGAAGTGCGAGGTATATATAGGAGGAAGAAGTACGTCGGTGGTCGCTGAGGGGCCCACGAGACAGGGCGCCCTCCTATCTCGTGGGAGCCTTGGCAGCTTCTTGGCTTGCACTCCAAGTCCTCTGGATCACGTTCGTTCCAAAAATCACGCTCCCGAAGGTTTCATTCCGTTTGGGCTCCGTTTGATATTCCTTTTCTTCGAAATACTGAAATAGGCAAAAAAACAGCAATATGGGCTGGGCCTCCGGTTAGTAGCTTAGTCCCAAAAATGATATAAATCTGTAAAATAAAGCCCATAAACATCCAAAAGGGGTAATATAATAGCATGGAACAATCAAAAATTATAGATACGTTGGAGTCGTATCAGCACGCTACCTCTACATCTACCTACGGGATTAGTTTTAAACCTCAATAATTGTTATTTAGTGCCAGCTTTGAGCATGAACATTGTATCTAGATCTCGTTTAATGTGAGATGGCTACTCATTTAAATCCGAGAATAATGATTGTTCTATTTATATGAGAGACATGTTTTGTGGTCATGCCCCGCTGGTCAATGGTTTATTTTTACTGAATCTCGAACTTGATGTTACACATATTCGTAGTGTGAGTACCAAAAGATGTAAGGTTGATAATGATAGTCCCACAAACTTGTGGCACTGCCGCCTTGGTCACATTGATGTCAAATGCATGAAGAAACTCCATGCAGATGGACTTTTGGAGCCTCTTGATTATGAATCATTTGACACATGTGAACCATGCCTCATGGGCAAAATGACCAAGACTCTGTTCTCCGGAACAATGGAGCGAGCAACCAACTTGTTAGAAATAATACATACTAATGTGTGCGGTCCAATGAGTGTGGAGGCTCGCGGTGGCTATCGTTATGTTCTCACCCTCACTGATGACTTAAGTAGATATGGGTATGTCTACTTAATGAAACACAAGTCTGAGACCTTTGAAAAGTTCAAGGAATTTTAGAGTGAGGTAGAGAATCAACATGACAGGAAGATAAAGTTCTTACGATCAGATCATGGAGGAGAATATTTGAGTCACGAGTTTGGTACGCACTTAAGGAAATGTGGAATTGTTTCACAACTCACGCCGCTTGGAACACCTCAGCGTAATAGTGTGTCCAAACATTGTAATCGCACTCTATTGGATATGGTGCGATCTATGATGTCTCTTACCGATTTACCGCTATCATTTTGGGGTTATGCTTTAGAGACAGCCGCATTCACTTTAAATAGGGCACCCTCTAAATCCGTTGAGACGACACCGTATGAATTATGATTTGGGAAGAAACCTAAGCTGTCGTTTCTGAAAGTTCGGGGATGCGATGCTTATGTCAAGAAACTTCAACCTGAAAAGCTCGAACCCAAGTCGGAAAAATGCGTCTTCATAGGATACCCTAAGGAAACCATTGGGTATACCTTCTACCTCAGATCCAAAGGAAAGATCTTTGTTGCCAAGAACGGATCCTTTCTGGAGAAAGAGTTTCTCTCGAAAGAAGTAAGTGGGAGGAAAGTAGAACTTGATGAAGTACTGCCTCTTGAACCGGAGAGTAGCGCAGCTCAGGAAGATGTTTCTGTGGTGCCTTCGCCAACTAGAGAGGAAGTTAACCATGATGGTCATGAAACTTCGGATCAGGTTGCTACTGAACTTCGTAGGTCCACAAGGGCATGTTTCGCACCAGAGTGGTACGGCAACCCTATCCTGGAAATCATGTTGTTAGACAACTGTGAACCTTCGAACTATGAAGAAGCAATGGCGGGCCTGGATCCCAACAAATGGCTTGAAGCCATGAAATCCGAGATAGGATCCATGTATGAAAACAAAGTATGGACTTTGACAGACTTGCCCGATGATCGGCAAGCCATAGAAAATAAGTGGATCTTTAAGAAGAAGACTGACGCGGATGGTAATGTGACCGTCTATAAGGCTCAGCTTGTCGCTAAGGGTTATCGACAAGTTCAAGGGGTTGACTACGATGAGACCTTCTCACCGGTAGCGAAGCTGAAGTCCGTCCGAATCATGTTAGTAGTTGCCGCATTATATGATTATGAGATATGGCAAATGGACGTCAAAACGGCATTCCTTAACGGTTTCCTTAAGGAAGAATTGTATATGATGCAACCGAAAGGTTTTGTCCATCCTAAGAATGCTGACAAGGTGTGCAAGCTCCAGTGCTCCATCTATGGGATGGTGCAAGCATCTCGGAATTGGAACATTCGCTTTAATGAAATGATCAAAGCGTTTGGGTTTATGAAGACTTATGGAGAAGCCTGTGTTTACAAGAAAGTGAGTGGGAGCTCTGTAGCATTTCTCATATTATATTTGGATGACATACTATTGATGGGAAATGATATAGAACTTTTGGAAAGCATAAAGCCTACTTGAATAAGTGTTTTTCAATGAAGGACCTTGGAGAAGCTGCTTACATATTAGGCATCAAGGTCTATAGAGATAGATCGAGACACCTCATTGGTCTTTCACAAAGCACATACCTTGATAAGATATTGAAGAAGTTCAATATGGATCAGTCCAAGAAGGGGTTCTTGCCTGTATTGCAAGGTGTAAAATTGAGCACGGCTCAACGCATGACCTTGGCAGAAGATAGAGAAAAGATGAGTGTCATCCCCTATGCCTCAGCCATAGGGTCTATTATGTATGCCATGCTGTGTACCAGACCTGATGTGAACCTTGCCGTTAGTTTGGTAGGGAGGCACCAAAGTAATCCCGGCATGGAACACTGGACAACGGTCAAGAATATCCTGAAGTACCTGAAAAGGAATAAGGATATGTTTCTCATTTATGGAGGTGACGAAGAGCTCGTCGTAAAGGGTTACGTCGATGCTAGCCTCGACACAGATCTAGATGACTCCAAGTCACAAACCGGATACGCGTATATTTTGAATGGTGGGGTAGTCAGCTGGTGCAGTTGCAAGCAAAGCATCATGGCGGGATCTACATGTGAAGCAGAGTACATGGCAACCTCGAAGGCAGCACATGAAGCAATCTAGATGAAGGAGTTCATTACCAACCTAGGAGTTATTTCCAATGCGTCGGGCCCGATGACTCTCTTCTGTGACAACACTGGAGCTATTGCCCTTGCCAACGAGCCCAGGTTTCATAAGAAGACCAGGCATATAAAGCGTCGCTTCAACTCCATTCGTGAAAATGTTCAAGATGGAGGCATAGATATTTGTAATATACATACGGATCTGAATGTCGCAGATCCGTTGACTAAACCTCTTCCACGAGCAAAACATGATCAACACCAGAACTATATGGGTGTTCGATTCATCACAATGTAACTAGATTATTGACTCTAGTGCAAGTGGGAGATTGTTAGAAATATGCCCTAGAGGCAATAATAAAATGGTTATTATTATATTTCCTTGTTCATGATAATTGTCTATTGTTCATGCTATAATTGTATTAACTGGAAACCGTAATACATGTGTGAATACATAGACCGTAATGTGTCCCTAGTAAGCCTCTAGTTGACTAGCTCGTTGATCAATAGATGGTTGTGGTTTCCTGACCATGGACATTGGATGTCGTTGATACAGGATCACATCATTAGGAGAATGATGTGATAGACAAGACACACTCCTAAGCATAGCACAAGATCGTGTAGTTCGTTTGCTAAGAGCTTTTCTAATGTCAGGTATCATTTCCTTAGACCATGAGATCGTGCAACTCTCGGATACTGTAGGAATGCTTTGGGTGTACCAAACATCACAATGTAACTGGGTGGCTATAAAGGTACACTACAGGTATCTCCGAAAGTTTCTGTTGGGTTGGCACGAATCGAGACTGGGATTTGTCACTCCGTATGACGGATAGGTATCTCTGGGCCCACTCGATAATGCATCATCATAGTGTGACTAAGGAGTTAGTCACGGGATCATGCGTTACGGAACAAGTAATGAGACTTGCTGGTAACGAGATTGAACGAGGTATAGGTGTCACGCCCAATATGCGACCCTATCCAAAAGGAACTCGAAGGTCCCACCAAGGATAGACCCGCATATTGGAACGCTTTTGCAAGGTGGATATCATTACATCAACATTACATAATAGATGGGGATACATACATAAGGCATACAATGCCACACGAATACAATATCAACATACAAGAGATCAACATCCGACTACGGATGATACATAAGCATAAACTCAAACAATATCCACTCGCTAGCCAAAGCTACCGACCGAACCTATCCCCGATCGAAGAAGAAGCGAAGAAGAACTCCAAACAAGCAAACATCGCTCTCGCGCCATGATCATCGCATAACCTGTACCTGCAACTGTTGTTGTAGTAATCTGTGAGCCACGAGGACTCAGCAATCCCATTACCATGGGTATCAAGACTAGCAAAGCTTAAATGGGAAAGGAAGGGGGTAAAGTGGTGAGGTTGCAGCAGCGACTAAGCATGATATGGTGGCTAACATACGCAAATGAGAGCGAGAAGAGAGTCAAGCGGAACGGCCGTGAAGCTAGCAATGATCAAGAGGTGATCCTGAACTCCGACTTACGTCAAACATAACACAGAAACCGTGTTCACTTCCCGGACTCCGCCGAGAAGAGACCATCACGGCTACACACGCGGTTGATGCATTTTAATTAGGATCTGGTGTCAAGTTATCTACAACCGGACATTAACAAATTCCCATCTGCCACATAACCGCAGGCACGGCTCTCGAAAGTTTATACCCTGCAGGGGTGTCCCAACTTAGCCCATGACAAGCTCTCGCGATCAACAAAGGAATAGACCTTCTCCCGGGAAGACCCGATCGGTCTCGGAATCCGGTTTACAAGACATTTCGACAATGGTAAAACAAGACCAGCAAAGCCGCCCGATGCGCCGACAATCCCGATAGGAGCTGCACATATCTCGTTCTCGTGGCAACACCGGATAAGCGAAGCGTCTGGTACCGAGCGAATCCAAGTTGCCAAGGAATGGTCTGCAGACGGTGCTCTAGTTTGGACCAACACTTAGACAAGCATTGGCCGGGGGCTATAATAAAGATGACCCTCGAGAGAGCGACTCCCAAGGGAAAAAGTAGGTGGTGGTGAGGCAAATGGTAAAACCAAGGTTGGGCCTTTTTGGACAAGTTTTATTCAAAGCGAACTGTCGGGGGTCCCATAAATCACCCGGCCGCGTTAGGAACGCAAAATCCGGGAACATAACACCGGTATGACGAAAACTAGGGCAGCAAGAGTGGAACAAAACACCAGGCATAAGGCCGAGCCTTCCACCCTTTACCAAATATATAGATGCATTAATAATATAAGAGATATTGTGATATCCCAACATAACCCTGTCCACCATGGAGAAAATCTTCAACTTCACCTGCAACTAGCAACGCTATAAGAGGGGCTGAGCAAAGCGGTAACATAGCCAAACAACGGTTTGCATAGGAAAGGTGTCAAAGGTTAGAGGTTCATGGCAATATGGGATGGCTTGATAAACAGGTAATAGGTAGCACAGCATAGCGATAGAACGAAGCAACTAGCATAGCAATGATAGTAGTGAGATCCAGGGTAGCAGTCATCTTGCCTGAAATCCCGCAAGGAAGAAGAACGAGTCCATGAAGAAGATGAAGCCCGAAGACGAACCAAGCCGTAGACGAACGCATCCTCACGATCGCAACGAAACGGGAACTATCGAGAAGAAGCACACAACATGGTAAACATACCACACATGGACAAGACATGATGCACAACAAGCATGATGCATGACAAAGCTACATGAAGTTACTCATGGCAAGAGATGATGCAAACAAGAACAACACATCAAGGCAAGTTTAAATGAGGCCGGGAACAACATATAACAATTCCGATAAGTCCTCATATGCATATTTCGAAATTGGTCCAGAACTGAATAAACCTTATGTTCAAGTTGTTTAAACAGCAAGTTAAGATGCACCAAGATGATCTACACGAAAATCTAGTCAAGTTACATATAAAGTTCATTAGATTCGGAGCTACGGCCTAGAAGATATGAGCAAAACAAGTTAAGCATGGCATCGATGCAAAATGCACCCAAACATCAAGCAAACACACCAAAACAAGGATGCAACGTGATAATATGAAGCTACATGCAAAAACAAGCAAGTTTCATATAGAGCACACTCAAAAGCAGAGCAACGGGCAACACATACACTCTATACAAGTCATAGCAACAATCATCCATAACAAAGCAACTAGGCATCTTACAAGCATCAAAACAATATGCTACAGCACCCCAACATAATAACAAAAGGCATGGGCATGAAGTACTGATAAAGCATAACAAAACATGAACATTGAGCTATCTACAGAAACAACTAGAACATGCTCAAAAACACATGGAGATATTGCAAATAATAATAGTTTCAGACTTTAGCAGAAATAACATCAGGTTGCAATGTTTAGATCTATCAAACAACATGCTACAGGAACATACCATGGAAAACAAAGGCATGGCATGAATCTACTAATTGCATAGATCAAAAGTCCCTTACTAACCATGAGCCAAAAAGGATCAGAAGATAAGATGGCACCCATGTAAACATGGCAAGTTATATCACAGATTCAAACATGGCAGGAACAACAATAAGTAGGCATGTTCGTGAGCTTGAGCCACTCACCACAGAGCAATACATGGCATGGAAAGGCAACCAACAGTAAGAAGGCATGTTTATGAAGCTAAGCATGGCAAGAGCAAGTTCATAGGGTGCATGGATCACTAGGAAAACACATGGGAACAAGTGAACTTAATGTTAACAGGCTGACAGCAACATTTTCAAGCAACTTTAGAGCAAGATTACAACATGTTCCAGCAGGCTATAATTGCAACCAAGGGCATGAATGGATAGAGCAAGACATGTAGATCAAAACATATTTATAGGACATCTCCAGATTATGCATAGAATGATTAGTAGAAGCATGTTAACATAGCAACAAAATATAACAGAATCTATCAGAAAACAAAGAACAAAGAACTACCCTACTTAGCAAGCTTGATACACTCAGCACACAACTCACAAAAATACATGGTTAACACCCCTGGAAAGATGGCATGGCATAGATCAACATTCATGTAGATATCAACCCCATAGGATGCACACATCAAACATGGCAAAAATGATAAATGAGCAAGTTATAACAGTTTCAGCAGATTAACATCAACATGCACTCTTCCAACAACATTTCAGACATCAAGATGAGCTCATATGAAAATGATGCAATATAATGAAATGAAGTACTCGTCGAGACGAACAATTTGACATATTACACGCACGAAACGGAGCTACGGATGCAGAGATGTGATGCGATGAACATGGCATGATTATGTGAAAAACTGGGGACAGGCAAAATCGGGGTCAACCTCAAATTCCAGATCTAGGGTTCTTCGGCACGGACTTCGAGGTTCGCCGGTCTTCTCGCCGGAGATGGCCGGAACGGCGAGGAGGCGGGGCTCGGCCATGAAGCTTGGAGGCGGGTTGGCGGAGGCGGCGGCCGCGGAGAGAGGAGGCGGCGGCTCGGCGCGACCGGAAAGCGCGGCGGCGCGCTCCGGCCGCCAAGGGCGGCGCTCCCGGGAGGAGGCGGCGCCTGGGCGGCAGCGCGTGAGGACGGCGGGGACGCGCGGCGCGAAGCGGCGGCGCGGTGCATGGCGGCGGCGGAAGGCCTGTGCTGGCGGGCGACGAGGTCCGACGGCGGCGGGCGGCGACTGGCGGCGGAGGCACCGCATGAGGCGCTGGCTGGCGGCGACGCTGGCGCCCATGGGCGGCGGCGGCGGCGACGCTGGCGGGAGGGCCTGCAGACGGGGGGGGCTGGCGGCGACGCGGCAGCGGACGAACCCAGTGGCGACATGTGGGCGGTGGGGCGAAGCGGACGTGTCCGCTGCGGCCGGACGTGTCCGGTGACGGTGGAAGGGGAAATTTTAGGGTTTCGGGGGAGAGGATCCGCGAATTTGGAATGGGGGGTGTATATATAGGCATAGAGGGAGCTAGGAGAGTCCAAATGAGGTGCGGTTTTCGCCCACACGATCGTGATCGAACGACCAAGAGCATGGAGTGGAGTTAGGTGGGTTTTGGGCCAGTTTGGAAGGGGTGTTGGGCTGCAAGTCAAAGAGGGCTTTACGGTTACCCGGTTAACCGTTGGAGTACCAAACGACCTCCAAATGGCACGAAACTTGACAGGCGGTCTACCGGTGCTATACCAAGGCCGCTTGGCAAGACTCGGCCCATTCCGAGAAAGTTTAACATCCGCACAAGAGAAGAGGCAAAAGGGGAACGCCGGAGGAGATAGGAGTGCCGGATTGCAAAACGGACAACGGGGAAAATGCTCGGATGCATGAGGCGAACATGTATGCAAAATGAAATGCACATGATGACATGGTACGAAATGCATATGATGACATGGCAAAGTGAAACACGCAAGCACATGACAAGGCAACAACGGCGAATAACTGGCATACACCTGGCGCATCGAATCCGGGGCGTTACAACACTCCTCCACTAACATGAGATCTCGTCCCGAGATCTTAGGACCGAGACAGAAGTGAAAAGAGAAGAGGTGAAGCAAGAACTCAAGAGAAGAAGCAAAGAATCAAGAGCACTCAAGAAGAAGAGAGGAACGACGAGAATGACAAGAATCGAAAGCTCACGGAATCGGATAGACTATGAAACGACTCGTTCTAACCGGAGTGGTTAGAATGAGAAAAGAAACGAATAAGACTGAAAGAATTTAGGCAGCACTCCGGTTGAAAATGAAAGGAGTAGAACATGAACTAGAGAAGATGGAATGAAACTTGATGAACTCTTGAAGAACGAATTGAATCATGAAGAACCACCATGAAGAGCTCCGGTAACAAAAGGATGATGAGATAGAAATGAAGGATGAAAGAATAAGACGAGCCTTGCGATGATTTAGATGGAGGTTCCGACGAAATGGCCGAGGAAATTTGAACTCCGGAAAAGAAAAGATGAAAAGACTTGAAACTAGAATTTATTCATCAAGAACAAACTCCAAAGGAAGGGATTACTCACTTGGATGAAATAAGAATAAGATTTATAGTATGCTTATCCTTCACCAAATTAAATTGATGAGAAGCCATGGATTATACATACTACTTATTCTTCTTGAGAAAGGATTGAGAAGGGAAATATCACAAACTTGAGAAGGTCTTCATGAACCACCGGTAGGATTTGAAAGAACGAATGATTAATATGATAAACAAGGAAAAAGAATCTGAAAGAACCACCGTGAGAATTCGAAAATGATTGATGGAAGAGAATGAATCACCGGGAAGAGTTAGAAGAACAAATATGCTAGAGGGAATTTTAGATGCAAAAGAAGATCGCGAACTGATTGAAGAATACTTGAACGAAGCACCGGGATAAATAGAGAACGATAACTGGAACGATGGCCTCCGGTGAAAAGAAACGGGAAAACAACTTCTGACATACTCCGGATGGATGAAAAAGAATATCTGACAAATGGAATAATTCGAGAGGATGATATGAAGCTAGAACCGCGAATCTTCGAGAGAACGGACAAGATTTAGAGGAAAAACTCTTCTTCAATCTTCAAATGATGACGAGAAACACCACCAAAATTACTGAGATACTCCGGAAGAAAGAAAAGCAAAGAAGGTTGAGCCGACGATGAAAAGAATTTGAAATCGATCTTGGAGAAGGCATGTGACTGATGAAATTCATTCTTACGTCACACTTGAAAAGAATTGAGAATAACTCCAGTGAAAAGAAAAGAGTCAGGTAAGATCCTGGGAAAAGACTTGTGGGTTAGGGCCCACTAAAAGAAAACACCATTGGAAAAGATTGTTGAACCGATAGATGATGCAATGGATGATTGAAATATTTGAATTAAGTGACAACCTCGAATTAATTCGAATACAGACAAGTCTTCTGAGATGTCTTGAGCACTCCGGAAGGATAAACTGGCGAGAGGCGAACGAGCAGGGAAAACACTTCGAGGAAAAGAATATGAACAACCCAAAAAAACTTGAATTGAGTCCGCCGGAGAAGAAAAAGAGATGAAGAATGTCCACCGAGACGAGAATTCACCGGTTGAAATGATTGACACAAGATTGAAGAGGCTCCACGCGAATGAAATTGATGGACGAAAAAGACTCAGGCTCCAGGAAGAAAAAGGGTGGGAGGGCGGAAAAACAAATGCAACTTGGAACGAGAAATCGATGAATAACTTGAAGAGAAAAAAACGGTTGAAATCATTGAGGAAAGAAAACAAAGACTTCGCACGAGTAGGAAGGATACTCGATAACAGACTCCGGATTCAAGAAGAAGAAGGGAGGGCGGGTGGGAAAAAAACAACTGAGGATTGAACTCAAAGATGAAGAGGCTCGAGTCAACTTGACGAGAAAAGCACTGGATAAAAGAGGATGGACAACTCACGAAACTAACCACGTGATCCTAAAGAAAAATTTGAATGGGAAGAGGAGTAATTCAAAACACCTACGTCAAGATTCCTCACCAGAGCGACGAAGGGACAGAGGAGTAAAAAGAATTCCTACTCTCCGATATAACTAGACTCCAAAAAAACAGTTTTCTTCTAGACTCAACAACGGCCAAACTACACGATCAATCAAGGGGGCTCCTAGGGTCGGTCGAGGCTCTGATACCAACTTGTCACGCCCAATATGCGACCCTATCCAAAAGGAACTCGAAGGTCCCACCAAGGATAGACCCGCATATTGGAACGCTTTTGCAAGGTGGATATCATTATATCAACATTACATAATAGATGGGGATACATACATAAGGCATACAATGCCACACAAATACAATATCAACATACAAGAGATCAACATCCGACTACGGATGATACATAAACAGAAACTCAAACAATATCCACCTCGCTAGCCCAGCTGCCAACCCGAACCTATCCCCGATCGAAGAAGAAGCGGAAGAAGAACTCCAAACAAGCAAACATCGCTCTCGCGTCATGATCATAGCATAACCTGTACTGCTGCAATTGTTGTGTAGTAATCTGGAGCCACGAGGACTCAAAGAATCCCATTACCATGGGTATCAAGACTAGCAAAGCTTAAATGGGAAAGGAAGGGGTAAAGTGGTGAGGTTGCAGGGCGACTAAGCATGATATGGTGGCTAACATACACAAATGAGAGCGAGAAGAGAGTCAAGCGGAACGGTCGTGAAGCTAGCAATGATCAAGAGGTGATCTCGAACTCCGACTTACGCCAAACATAACACGTAAACCGTGTTCACTTCCGGACTCGCGAGAAGAGACCATCACGGCTACACACGCGGTTGATGCGTTTTAATTAGGATCCGTGTCAAGTTATCTACAACCGGACATTAACAAATTCCCATCTCGCCACATAACCGCAGCATGACTCTCGAAAGTTTATACCTGCGGGGTGTCCCAACTTAGCCCATGACAAGCTCTCGCGATCAACGAAGAATAGACCTTCTCCCGGGAAGACCCGATCGATCTCGGAATCCGGTTTACAAGACATTTCGACAATGGTAAAACAAGACCAAAGAAGCCGCCCGATGCGCCGACAATCCCGATAGGAGCTGCACATATCTCGTTCTCGTGGCAACACCGGATAAGCGAAGCATCAGTACCGATTTAATCCAAGTTGCCAAGGAATGGTCCCAGACGGTGCTCTAGTTTGGACCAATACTTAGACAAGCATTGGCACTGGGGGCTATAATAAAGATGACCCTCGAGAGAGCGACTCCCAAGGGAAAAAGTAGGTGGTGGTGAGGCAAATGGTAAAACCAAGGTTGGGCCTTCTTTGGACAAGTTTTATTCAAAGCGAACCGTCGGGGGTCCCAAATCACCCGACCGCGTTAGGAACGCAAAATCCGGGAACATAACACCAAGATGACGAAAACTAGGGCGGCAAGAGTGGAACAAAACACCGTGCATAAGGCCGAGCCTTCCACCCTTTACCAAATATATAGATGCATTAATAATATAAGAGATATTGTGATATCCTAACATAACCACATCCACCATGGAGAAAATCTTCAACTTCACCGCAACTAGCAACGCTATAAGAGGGCTGAGCAAAGCGGTAACATAGCCAAACAACGGTTTGCATAGGAAAGGTGTCAAAGGTTAGAGGTTCATGGCAATATGGGATGGCTTGATAAGCAGTAATAGGTAGCGCAACATAGCGATAGAACGAAGCAACTAGCATAGCAATGATAGTAGTGAGATCCGAGTAGCGGTCATCTTGCACGAAATCCCGCAAGGAAGAAGAACGAGTCCATGAAGAAGATGAAGCCACGAAGACGAACCAAGCGTAGACGAACGCATCCTCACGATCGCAACGAAACGGGAACTATCGAGAAGAAGCACACAACATGGTAAACATACCACACATGGACAAGACATGATGCACAACAAGCATGATGCATGACAAAGCTACATGAAGCTACTCATGGCAAGAGATGATGCAAACAAGAACAACACATCAAGGCAAGTTTAAATGAGGCCGGGAACAACATATAACAATTCCGATAAGTCCTCATATGCATATTTCGAAATTGGTCCAGAACTGAATAAACCTTATGTTCAAGTTGTTTAAACAGCAAGTTAAGATGCACCAAGATGATCTACACGAAAATCTAGTCAAGTTACATATAAAGTTCATTAGATTCGGAGCTACGGCCTAGAAGATATGAGCAAAACAAGTTAAGCATGGCATCGATGCAAAATGCACCCAAACATCAAGCAAACACACCAAAACAAGGATGCAACGTGATAATATGAAGCTACATGCAAAAACAAGCAAGTTTCATATAGAGCACACTCAAAACGGAGCAACGGGGCAACACATACACTCTATACAAGTCATAGCAACAATCTGTCCATAACAGCAACTAGGCATCTTACAAGCATCAAAACAATATGCTACAGCACCCCAACATAATAACAAAAGGCATGGGCATGAAGTACTGATAAAGCATAACAAAACATGAACACTGAGCTATCTCCAGAAACAACTAGAACATGCTCAAAAACACATGGAGATATTGCAAATAATAACAGTTTCAGACTTTAGCAGAAATAACATCAGGTTGCAATGTTTAGAGCTATCAAACAACATGCTACAGGAACATATCATGGCAAACAAAGGCATGGCATGAATCTACTAATTGCATAGATCAAAAGTCCCTTACTGACCATGAGCCAAAAAGGATCAGAAGATAAGATGGCACCCATGTAAACATGACAAGTTATATTACAGATTCAAGCATGGCAGGAACAACAATAAGTAGGCATGTTCGTGAGCTTGGGCCACTCACCATAGAGCAATACATGGCATGGAAAGGCAACCAACAGTAAGAAGGCATGTTTATGAAGCTAAGCATGGCAAGAGCAAGTTCATAGGGTGCATGGATCACTAGGAAAACACATGGGAACAAGTGAACTTAATGTTAACAGGCTGACAACAACATTTTCAAGCAACTTTAGAGCAAGATTACAACATGTTACAGCAGGCTATAATTGCAACCAAGGGCATGAATGGATAGAGCAAGACATGTAGATCAAAACATATTTATAGGACATCTCCAGATTATGCATGGAATGATTAGTAGAAGCATGTTAACATAGCAACAAAATATAACAGAATCTGTCAGGAAAACAGCAACAACTACCCTACTTAGCAAGCTTGATACACTCAGCACACAACTCACAAAAATACATGGTTAACACCCCTGGAAAGATGGCATGGCATAGATCAACATTCATGTAGACATCAACCTCATAGGATGCACACATCAAACATGGCAAAAATGATAAATGAGCAAGTTATAACAGCCAAAGCAGATTAACATCAACATGCACTCTTCCAACACAGATTTGGGCATCAAGATGAGCTCAAATGAAAATGATGCAATGGAATGAAATGAAGTACTCGTCGAGGCGAACAATTTGACATATTATACGCATGAAACGGAGCTACGGATGCAGAAATGTGATGCGATGAACATGGCATGATTATGTGAAAAACTGGGGACTTGGGCAAAATCGGGGTCAACCTCAAATTCCAGATCTAGGGTTCTTCGGCACGGACTTCGAGGTTCGCCGGTCTTCTCACCGGAGATGGCCGGAACGGCGAGGAGGCGGGGCTCGGCCGCGGGGAAGCTTGGAGGCGGGGCCGGCGGAGGCGGCGGCCGAGAGGAGGGCGGCGGCTGGCGCGAGCCGGAAGCGGGGGCGGTGGCTCCGGCCGCCAAGGGCGGCGCTTCCCGTGGCGAGGCGGAGGCGGTCGGGGGGCGGCCTGTGAGGGACTGGCCCGGGCGGCGCGCTGGCCATGGCATGGGGCAAGTGGCGGCGCCATGGGCGGAGGCGGCGACGAGGTCCCGACGGCAATGGGCGGCAACTGGCGGCGGAGGCACCATGAGGCGCTGGCAGCGGCGACGCTTTGGCGCCCATGGGCGGCGGCGGCGGCGACGCTGGGCGAAGGCCCTGCATGGTTCCAGGCGGGCTTGGCGGCGACGACAGGTGGCGACGAACCAGTGGCGGCAAGTGGCGGCGGCATGGCGAAGCGGACGTGTCGGCTGTGGCGGACGTGTCCGTGACGCGAAGGGGAAATTTTAGGGTTTCGGGGGAGAGGATCCGCGAATTTGGAATGGGGGTGTATATATAGGCATAGAGGGAGCTAGGAGAGTCCAAATGAGGTGCGGTTTTCGCCCACACGATCGTGATCGAACGACCAAGAGCATGGAGTGGAGTTAGGTGGGTTTTGGGCCAGTTTGGAAGGGGTGTTGGGCTGCAAGTCAAAGAGGGCTTTACGGTTACCCGGTTAACCGTTGGAGTACCAAACGACCTCTAAATGGCACGAAACTTGACAGGCGGTCTACCGGTGCTATACCAAGGCCACTTGGCAAGACTTGGTCCATTCCGAGAACGTTTAACATCCGCACAAGAGAAGAGGCAAAAGGGGAACGTCGGAGGACATAGGAGTGCCGGATTGCAAAACGGACAACGGGGAAAATGCTCAGATGCATGAGGCGAACATGTATGCAAAATGAAATGCACATGATGACATGGTACGAAATGCATATGATGACATGGCAAAGTGCAACACGCAAGCACATGACAAGGCAACAACGGCGAATAACTGGCAGACACCTGGCGCATCGAATCCGGGGCGTTACAATAGGGATACCGATGATCGAATCTCGGGCAAGTAACATACCGATTGACAAAGGGAATTGTATACGGGATTGATTGAATCTCCGACATCGTGGTTCATCCGATGAGATCATCGTCGAACATGTGGGAGCCAACATGGGTATCCAGATCCCGTTGTTGGTTATTGGCCGGAGAGATGTCTCTGTCATGTCTGCATGGTTCCCGAACCCGTAGGGTCTACACACTTAAGGTTCAGTAACGCTAGAGTTGTTATGGGAAATAGTATGTGGTTGCCGAAGGTTGTTCGGAGTCTCGGATGAGATCCTGGACGTCACGAGGAGTTCCGGAATGGTTCGGAGGTAAAGATTTATATATGGGAAGTCCAGTTTCAGTCACCAAAATAGTTTCGGGGGTAATCAGTATTGTACACCGAAAGGTGTCTGGGGGTCCACCAGGTGGGGCCAGAGGGCCCAAGGCGCATAGGGTTGGAAACCCTAGGGGGTGGGGGCACCTCCCACCCAACTTGGGGGGCAAGCTCCCCCCTTGGCCGCCGCCCCCGGGGCCGGCCCTCTCTCCCCTTCCCCTATAAATAGTGGGGGGGGAGGGCTGCCGCACCCCTTCCCCTGGCGCAGCCCCTCCCTCCCCAACACCCCCTCCTCCTTCGTAGAGCTTGGCTAAGCCCTGCAGAAATACCACTAGCTCCACCACCATGTCGTCGTGCTGCCGGAGCTCTCCCTCAACTTCTCCTTTCCCCTTGCTAGATCAAGAAGGAGGAGACGTCCCCGGGCTGTACGTGTGTTGAACGCGGAGGCACCGTCTGTTCGGTGCTAGATCGGATCTTCTACAATTTGAATCGCCGCGAGTACGACTCCATCATCCGCGTTCTAGTAACACTTCTGCTTAGCGATCTTCAGAGGTATGAAGATGCACTTTCTCTCTCTCTCTCTCTCTCTCTCTCTCTCTCTCTCTCTTGTTGCTAGAATCTCCTAGATTGATCTTGGTGATACGTAGGAAAATTTTGAATTATTGCTACGTTACCCAACAACACCTTCAAGGGGGTAATGTGCAAGCTTCCAACACCCTGCTTCAACGGTGCACCCAAACCATCAACCATAAATAGGAATAAAAATGGGGAAAGAGGGTCTCCCTGTCGCAGCCCTCGTAATGGTGCAAATGAATCTGAGCGGGCTCCATTGACATTGATAGTATATCCCACCGAGGTGACACATGACATTATCCATCGCACCCATCGCTGAGCAAAGCCCAACTATTGCATCACTCGCTCCAGGAAGATCCAATCTACCTGATCATAGGCCTTAGAAAGGTCCAATTTATAGGTGCAAAAAACTTTTATTATGGTCTTTTTCTTGATTTATGTAATGTGTACATTCAAATGCAATTAGAGAGTTATCCGTTATTAAACGACCAGGGATGAATGCACTTTGTTCAGGGCAAATGACCTCCCCAAGGATTGGGCGTAATCTGTTTACCAAGCACTTTGCAATCACCTTCTATATGACATTGCAGAGGCTTATGGGTCTGAACTCCGCTGCTTGGTTGGATTATCCACCTTGGGGATCAGAACTATTGTTGTCATATTCACACCTTCCGGCATAATCCTAGTATCAAAGAATAACCTCACAGCAGCTACAATCTCTTCCTTCAAAATGGACCAATGTCGCTGAAAAAATCACGCCGGAAAGCCATCCGGCCCCGGAGCCTTAAGGGACCCAATCTGAAACATAGCATCGTTGATCTCCTTATCAGAGAAGGGAGCACATAACTTTCTATTCGTATCATCCGTAATCAGATTCTCAAACAAGGGAACTACTGCATCGGCATTCAGACTTGGGTTAGCCTCAAATAAGGATTTAAAATATTCCGATGCTTGGTTGGATTATCCACCTTGGGGATCAGAACTATTGTTGTCATATTCGCACCTTCCGGCATAATTCTAGTATCAAAGAATAACCTCACAGCAGCTACAATCTCTTCCTTCAAAATGGACCAATGTCGCTGAAAAAATCGCGCCGAAAAGCCATCCGGCCCCGGAGCCTTAAGGGACCCAATCTGAAACATAGCATCGCTGATCTCCTTATCAGAGAAGGGAGCACATAACTTTCCATTCATATCATCCGTAATCAGATTCTCAAACAAGGGAACTACTGCATCGGCATTCAGACTTGGGTCAGCCTCAAATAAGGATTTAAAATATTCAATAACCATACCTTCCATACGACGTTGATCTATATGCAGAACACCCAAGTCACCAACAAGACATTTAATTTTCTTCTTCCTTGCTCGCCACACAGCCCTCTGTTGGAAGAACTTAGTGTTATGATCCCCTTCTTTGAGCCAATCCACTCTCGACCTTTGGTGCCATAACATCTCCTCACGATACAAAAGTTCGTCCATATGTTCCGTCACCTTCTTAATCTCTTTCCGGTCTGCGTTCATATTCATGAGCTCCTCAAGTCGAGACCGAGATTTTTCCAATTCTCTTGTTACGTTTCCAAACTTCCTTCGGCTCCATGTGTGCAATTTGATCATTACCGCATCAAGTGATAGCTTGATAGCGTGCAAGTCTGCCTTCGACCCCTGTTGTGCCCATGCGCTACCACCTCCTCCAGTGAGCCATCTCTCTCCCACATGATCTCATAGCGGCGGCTGCACTTGGGTTTGCCCCCAGTCTCTAGTGTACATCAAACAAGGATTGGTAGATGATCAGAGCAGCATGAGACTAAATGTTGTACTGCCGCTTCAGGAAAAATATTCCACCAATTTAGATCAGCCACTGCTATGTCCAGCTGAACTTGGACATTCGCGTGTCCACTTCGTCTATTATCATATGTATAAGGGTACCCGGTGAAGCCCAGGTCAGCAAGGGCGCAAGCCTCTAGCACATCTCTGAATGCGATCATTTGCCCTGCTATTCTTGGTGTGGCTGAGAGGTGTTCATACTCCCACATTGCCTCGTTAAAGTCTCCCGCCAATAACCAAGGTAGGTCACTCGTTCCCCTTAATCTTTTTAACCCTTACAATCAAGTGTCGATTCTCTTCTCTTGGTTCACCGTAGACAAAAGTTATCCTCCACCATTGATCAACAAAAGGCACCCGAACATTAACATCAATCCACCTTTCATTATAATCTTTCACATCGGCGTCTAACGACTCATGCCAAAATAATGCTAAACCTCTGCTCTTTCCCACACTACTGACCCCTTCAAAACCTCTAAGGCCAAGTCTATTACGAAGACGATACATCTTTTCCTTTGTCTGTCTCGTTTCACAGAGAAAAAACATAATAGGGGAGTTGGCCCTGGTGAAAGCCACAAGATCATGAACTGTCGAGGCCTCCCCTGTGTCACGACAGTTCCATACGAGGCAATTCATTGCTCCTAATGGGGCGCCACACTTGGCCTCGTTAGTTCACCGGCGACCCCATGGCCGGTAGCCTCCAAACCTTCCATTCCGTCTATCTGATCATCCTTCTCTGCAAGATCCTGTGAGCCTACATTACCAGTTGTTTTTTCTGATCTTTTGCTTGTTGCCCTCCCTATCTCCTGATTGCAGCACTAAGGCTCCTCTGCGTTGTGAACCTTTTCCTTCGTACGTGCTCATTTTCCCGACCGACATGCAGCACCAACAACCCCTGATCCGCGACCGCGGTCGTAAACTGATCTGGATCCATGTCATCGGCGCCTTCAGTTTCCCCATCCACCGGCTTTGGGCGGGCAACGTCCGCGATGGGAGCCCCATGATCGCACCCACCAGTTTCCTAGGTTCACCTTGTGGGCTTCTGACGTAACCTCCTTCGTGATCTCCTTTGTCAACATCGCGAGTGTCGACTCCTTCATGTGGAAATGATCTGGTGGCTTCCAACGATCAGACGGGTCGCATAGTTTAGTTTGTGATCCTGCTGCAACCCTTTTGGCTTGATATGCCAAGACCGACATATTTCAATCCTTGGAGGAGAGGCTGGGGCCATAGTTGGATTTGGCCTCCCGCCGTCGTCCGAAACCTAGCCTTTCTTCCAATTCTTTCAAGAAGCAAGATACAACGTGGTCACCAAGGACACGAGGTCCCAGCGATGGCGGGGCGGACGTGGCCGCAAATAGTCCGCAATGCATCCGGGGAAAGCACGTGGAAACAGTGCCGGCAGGGGCAAGGCCTTGACCAAGCGTCGACGGCGGCGGAGGACAGATCACCATAGGGTCGCCTGACCAATATAAGAACATTTTGACATTAATGTTGTGTCAACAGTCTTATATTATGGGATAGAGATATAGTATTTATATACTTAACTCATCACACATGCCCCCTCATCAATTCAAACTAACTATATTTCTCTCAGCATGCATGAAAATACTACCTATGTTCTATATGTACCCCCTTCATTTTTATTTACTCCGTATTCTGTATATTAGATTTGTCTAAAATCAAACTTTATATACTTTCAAAAGTTTATAGAAAAATATATTAACATATGCACCACTGAATCAATACCATTGGATTCATCATTGCATATATTTTCACATCGTATAAATTTGTTACTATAAATGTTTATATTAATTTTTACAAACTTGGTCAAACTTTATAAGGTTTGACTTCAGTCAAAGCTAACATAGTTTTTTTTTGAGACATGTCAAAGCTAACATATTGTCACGGGGTAGCCCCTTTTTTTTAAGCACCATCACGGGGTAGCCAATTCGATTCTCGTCGAGAGCCCATTGTGCGTGTTTAGGCCCTGCTTCAACACTGAGATTCCTTACCAGATCATGGCCCAACCCAACCGGTTGAAAGCCTGGCCCATCGCGCAACCTCGGTTTTCCACATCTCCACGAGACCACTCCCATCTCTAGAACTTTCTTCCTTGCCTCCGCCTCCACCTCCGCCCCCCCTTCCTCCTCCAGCTCCAAACCCAGGAAACCCTCGCCTCCCCTCCCCTCCCCTCCCCTCCCGGCGTCCTCTTCCCGCCGCCCGAATCCCACCCCAACCGGACCCGAGCTAGAAGGAGGAGCAGAGCAAGATGCCCCCGAAGAAGGCGGCGGCGTCGAAGGCCGACGTCGCGAAGAAGCAGAAGGTCGTGGAGGACAAGACCTTCGGGCTCAAGAACAAGAACAAGAGCAAGAACGTCCAGAAGTACGTCCAGTCGCTGCACCAGTCCGTCCAGCCCAAGCCCGACCCGACCAAGACCGCCGCCAAGGTAAGGGGGAACACTCAGATCGAAGCCGTCAATTCCCTCATCAGATGTTTGCTCCTCTGACCTTTTTTTCTTGTTTGTGGATGTGGATGCGCAGAAGAAGAAGGAGGAGGAGAAGGCGCGCGAGAAGGAGCTCAACGATCTATTCAAGGTCGCCGTCAGCCAGCCCAAGGTCCCCGTTGGTATGGCCTCCTCCCCTTGTCACCCAGTTTATAGGTTCTTCTAGTAGATTTATTAAGAATCCCTTGCTGTGGATATGAAGTTGTTGTGAATTGATATGTGGTGTATACGGTAGTGTGCAAGTGCTTCTGGTAATACTGGTGACTGGTGTTGATTTGTTCTAATGTAGGGAGGGTTTGGTCAGTTATTTCTATGTAAACATGTTAGCTCTTTCAAGTCTCGCAATGTTTCATTAGGATATTTTTAGTACTGGTAGTTTGCTCAAAAGATTGCTATTCTTGTGATAAATGCTCATGCTTTGGTTGTGTGCTATTGTGCTTTGTGCAGGTGTCGACCCCAAGTCGATACTTTGCGAGTTCTTCAAGGTCGGACAATGTCAGAAGGGTTTTAAATGCAAGTTCTCACACGACCTGAATGTCCAAAGGAAGGGTGAGAAGATTGATATTTACAGCGACAAGCGCGATGGAGGTAAATAAATGATTGCTACTTCTTTCGTTTTGGAGTCATTCAATTTTCTCGGTAGAAATTCACATGTTCCTCTGTCATGTACAGAGGAAGAAGATACAATGGATGACTGGGATCAGGAGACCCTTGAGAAAGTTATTGCGTCAAAAAACGCAGAGTACCAGCAGAACAAACCTACTGATATTGTATGCACTATTCCGAAACTGTTATACACATTTTTCAAGCATTTCTCATTATATGATGTGTCACTTTCAACTTTCATTTTTGCTCTAAAAGAATAAATAATTTGTACTAATGTTCTTGTTGGTAATATTTGTGCTAGATGATACTATATTGGTTCTATTTTACTATTTATATTTTGTCTTCAATTCATGTTTTGCGCTCTTATCTTTAGAGGAATGTATGCATTTCAAATGGAAAGCAGTAATGCCTTTTGCACCTATTATCATGCACTTTCTGTGATGCCAATAAGCCATTTTTCCGCTCTATATGGTTTTCAGTTAATTTTCTTTAATCTGGATGCAGATGCAGTTTCTTTTGGCCAATCAAATCAATTATTAGTTATTTTAGTTCCTAGAGCCACTATGGGCGCACCTGGTCTATTTTCACAAGTGATTAGATTGATACTTTCTCTGTAAACTAATGTAAGAGCGTTTAGATCACTAACTAAAGTAGTGTTCTAAACGCTCGTATATTAGTTTACGGAGGGAGTATAATCTAATTCATTGGCATGTTGTAACTTCTCTAGGCCGCAGTGTGGTTAAGATTTGTTGTTATCAAGGATTCCGAGTAGAGTTCTGTGACACATTGACTATACACAATCATAATCTCCAGAAGGCAGCAACATTATCACGTAGTAACTAAGCACACTTGCTATAATAAAACTCGGATAGCGGATGTTCTCACTTATATTGAATAAGAATACATTGGTATTGATACAAATTCTTCAGTTCTATGCTAATTAACATTTTTCATCGTGTTTGCACTTGTAACCCTGTTATGATGACATAATCAGTTTCTTGTCTTTCCATTTCTTGTTTTTCGTTGTTTAACTTGGCTGTTATAAACTTGCATTGTCTCACTATGCTTAAGGGACAACACTCGTAGGACACCATCCCGAGTTAAAACAAAAATACAGTGCTGAGCACAGCATTAAACGCTACGTACTTTCCTATTTATCAGATTCTGGCCCACCCCTCGTCAAAGCGTTCTTGTTTTTAACAGGATGATGATTTTGCTAATTATTTTCCGCTGTAGGTTTGCAAGCACTTTCTTGATGCTGTGGAGAAGAAGCAGTATGGGTGGTTTTGGGTTTGTCCAAATGGCGGCAAGGAGTGCCGCTACAGGCATGCCCTTCCGCCTGGCTATATACTAAAGTCTCAGATGAAAGCCTTACTAGAGGAAGAGAGTAAGAAGGTTGCAATTGAAGATGAGATTGAAGATCAGGTAAGATGAAGATTAGCATAAATCCTTCCTGTCTACAACAGTGAAACTATTGTTCTTTGTCTGTTGTCTAAATGACTTTATTGGCATTGCCGTGACATTCTCCACTCCTTGTTCATCTAACAGCGCAGAAAGGTTCAAACCACAACCCCTATGACTACAGAATTGTTCATGGAATGGAAAAGGAGGAAGGCAGAAGAAAAGGAAGCTGGTCTGGCGGCCTTGCGGGCGGATAGGGCTAAGAATGACCGTATGAGGTAATAACCTTATCTTCTTTTAGTGACATGTTTTGACCTGTGAGCCCTTGTGGTACTTAACGTAACTGTGATTGTTCTTGTATCCAGTGGCCGCGAGTTGTTCATGGCCGATGCAAGTGTGTTTATTGATGATGCTGAAGCATATGAAGTTTATGAAAGACGTGAAGAGCCACAAGCTAACCAGGAACAGGTTAAATTTCCCTCCTTTACTAAATCCGTCACTAGTGTGATAATCAAATACAAATGTCCTAGCATGATCAGATTGTGAGAGCAGAATGGGTCTTGGCCTTTAGAACAAGAAAGCTCTGATATAATTTCTGTTAAAAATACCTGGGGGCAGCCACACTCCCACTTAAATTTTGTCATAGTTTCTGCTGCCCCCAAAACTTCCAAAGTAGTCCCCTTGAAGTTGTGTGTTATGGACTAGATTTTCAGTTGAGAGAGGGCCATTGCCTCCAAGGTGGGGCAAGGTAGAGGGAGAATTCTTTCTATTTTCTTGCTTAACTTTCTTGGCTACTCCTTTTATAGAACATGACTCTGTTTAGCCTTTCCTAGTCTCTACCAGGACTCTGTTTTTTGGATTTTTTATGTAACGACCTAAATCATCTTAACTTAACTTAAATTCTGTAGTTGCTTACCGTACATATCGTGTGGTGTCAACTAGGACTCCTATAATGTAGCAATCCCGTCACAGCTAAATTAGACCCCAACAGGTTCCCTCCCGTGCACATGCTCTTTTAAACTACTTTAGACTATCCTGCCCCCTCGCGTAGCCCTTGAAAGATAGTTTTGAAGGTCATACTCTGCATATTTTCAAAGAAACTAATAGAAGAAGAAGCATGTGAAGCGCCACTCCTGATGTGGTTTGTACTTTTTGTTACTTAAAAAGTTAAAATGCCTAAAACATAATTGGGCGAGCCCAAGCAAGCTACCCATGTGTCCTCTTGCTAGTCAAAATTTTGATGATGGGTTTTGTTGCCCATAAGGTTTGCCCAGTAGGGATGAGGGCGTTATTCTTTTGTTGTATGAAGTTGCATTGGTTCTTTATTGATACGATTTGAGAATTTAAAACTACGAGGCTAAGATGTCAGAAATCTTGGTATCCAAATGGGGTGTTTGTTTTTTTAATTTAAGGTTTAAGAAGGGGCTCCACGAAGGAATATCATCTAATTGTCATTCCAGTTTTATCCTGCATCTTACTTTACCTACTTACACTACAAAAGGCTACTTATTCTAGGGAGAATCAGAATAAATAGGGGGGTGGGGGTAGATCCATCAACATCATGTTTAGTTGGCAATTCCCGTGAGGTATTATGCATGCTTGTTAAGAAATAAATTAATAGACAAAACTGTAAGGACGGATCAAAGAAGTAATCTGTGACCACACTAAGATTTTGTTCGTGTTACATACAAACCTGAGATTATACTGTTTGAGATTCGTCCTGCATTTAATTTGGTAGCATCATTTTAACTAGCTATATGATATCTTGAAAACACAGTTAACTTGCTATATCTCCTAGCCTTTGGTATGTAAAAAAGGAAATAAGCAGGCCTGTAATCTAGTGTGTGTGTGTGTGGGGGGGGGGGGGGGGTAGATCCATCAACATCATGTTTAGTTGGCAATTCCCATGAGGTATTATGCATGCTTGCTAAGAAATAAATTAATAGACAAAACTGTAAGGACGGATCAAAGAAGTAATCTGTGACCACACTAAGATTTTGTTTGTGTTACATACACACCTGAGATTATACTGTTTGAGATCCGTCTTGCATTTAATTTGGTAGCATCATTTTAACTAGCTATATGATTTCTTGAAAACACAGTTAACTTGCTATATCTCCTAGCCTTTGGAATGTAAAAGAGGAAATAAGCAGGCCTGTAATCTAGTGTTAAGAATTGGAATTCAACGCTGGAAAGTTTTTGTTACTTGCTAGTTTAAAGCGATTTGCTTTAGTGCATACATTAGTATGGAGTTTAACATAGTACAACCAAAATGCAGGCTGATCTACACAAATGGTATTCTATACGATAGTCTATGTATTGATGTATATGTTTTAAACTTGCTTCCACAGGGCAAGAAAAGTCAAGATGAAGGTCCAAGCTCATCAACCTCTAATGGCAAGGAGGCCGATGAGGAGCCGGATGATGAAGATATAGATGATGACGATGACCTCGACCTTGACGAATTAAATGAACTTGAAGCAAGCCTGTCGAGAACTTCCATTCAAATTCGAGAACCAGGTGAGGGGACATCATCTTGAACAGGGAGGTCATTGAGAAGCCGTACTCCATTTTTGCGCTCCAAATCGGCCTACTTGCTTTATTAGATACAAAAGGGTGGAGCATAGGTGCATGTGGACATTAGTTTCAAGTGACTATGATCATCATCTGTTTTGAGGGAGCGATGATTAACTGATGATGCCCAGTGTTAAGAACATGACATTTGATGTTTCCTGTGTTGCCTTGTTGTCTTTGTGGGAGTTATTTTGCTACTTTGTGAATAACAGCACCAACGTTTTTCTAGCCTTGTGCAAAACCTATATGGAAAACCTTGGTGCGGACCTATTTATAAGTGATGGCCCAGGATTGTAGTCTTTTTATCCCCTTTGTTTAAGAGAATTTGTGGATCTTAGATCACCTTGGGGGGTGTGTGTGCCTCAAGAATCAGCACATTTCGGTTGGTTTCTTTTTTGTATATTCCATTTTGCCTTTTGCTTTTCTATTATTTGTTCAACGATTTACTCAATGACGGGATATGCTAATGTAGCGTATCTTGGAGAACCAGGGCTTATACTCAGATGTCAGAATGCAACAGCTTTGCAACTTACATCATACTCCCTCCGTCCGAAAATACTTGTCATCAAAATGGATAAAAAGAGATGTATCTTAAACTAAGATATTCAAAGTATTTCTGAACGGAAGGAGTACTATACACTAATGCAACATCTTGGAGAACCAGGGCTTATACTCAGATGTCAGAGTGCACATACATGCATATATATTCCGGCATCCTGCTGCTCAACTTAGCATATCTTTCCGGGTCTGGCTTTGATCGATCCACATTAGACATTATTAGTCGGAGCATCTGAAAGACCGGGAACGAACCGAAAGGCGGGAAAAGCCCAGCATTATTATTTTTACGGCGCACGCATGTGTGACCTCATCGACGCTGCGTCACCTATTTGCTTTGCCGTGCCGTTATCTTAGAGCATCTCCAACAGCTGCCGAACGCGCTGCGCGCTAAAAACTACTTTGCCGCGTGCCCATCGCCTGGTTTGGTGCGGCGCTCAGCGATGACTCCAAAGAGTGGCGCTAAAATGCACACAAGTAGTTCCAAAGAAGGGCTTAAAATGCAGTGGCGCTCATGCTACAACATTTTTTTTATAAAAACTTTGCATAGATATAAAACGACACATAGTTCTAGCATAGATAAAATATGATACATAGTTCATACCATAGATAAAAAAGGATACAAAGGTACTTTACATCGGTCGAAAGCATAGATAGATAGAACTACGGTGCAACTAGATAGAAACTACGGTGCAATGAGACAAACTACGGTGACTCTCAGCCGCCATCATCATCACCATCATCATCCTCGGTGGTGTTGTCCGAGGTATCGAGTCACATGTCATCCCAACGCAGATCGTTGGGGGAGAAGATCGACCGCCCGTCGTTCCCGACGATATCGCACTGCGATAAAACCAGTGCCTTGCGCCGACGCCTGTCGGCACGCTCCGCGCTGCCCATAACTCGTTCTCGGCGACGGCGTCCTCCGGGTGGCGACGACGCCACTCCGCCATGGCTCGCTCGTCCTCCTCGACGATGACGAGGCGGCGCTGCTGCCGCACGTGGTCCGCACGGTCCTGGTCGGTGATGAGACGCGGCGAGGGCGAGGCGCGCGCCGCCGCTGCGTGAAGACGTTGCGGAAGTTCATCTCGCGATCGGGGCTCGTCCAGCGCCACGCCGCCCGCCAGACTGCTGGCCGCCTCGCACGCCCGAACGAAGCCGAGGCCGAGCGGACGTCGCCGGACCGGATCTCGGCGGAGTACCGGCCGTTGGGGACTTCGCGGACGCCACGGTAGCCCGAAGAACCCCGGCGGCGCGGCGGCATGGTGGCGCGGTGCTGGCGGGGAAAGCGGCGAGGTGGCGAGGAGGAGGGCGCGTGGCGAGCGCAGGATTTTATAGGCGCGCGCGAAGCGGCGCACCAAATCTACCGCGCCGGCTGCCGCTTTTTCCCGCGCGGGCACAACCGCTTCCCACGCGCGGTAGTTTTCCGCCACCGTTTGAGCGCGCGAAACCGGGTGGCGCGCGCTAAAACGCAATTTTATCGTGCGGGAGATGCTCTTACTGAGAGTTGCCAAAGGAATGCACATGAGCCTGGGCGCCGAATTGGATTTTTGAAATTTGCTTCTTTTCTCTGGCGAGTTCTGAACTCCTCCTTCTGTTCAGAGATTCTGGACAGTTAGGCAACGATATCTGCGATGCTGGTACCATTCGATCGGCCACGGTTGAGTTGATGACGGGGCATGCCCATCTATACATGCATCCGGGTATGCTCGCACGCAATGACAAAAATGTGTGGGTGAATGAATATATCATGCATATGTCTGGACTGGACTACAAGTTAGCTCTCAGACAATTCTATGTCATCTTCAGCCAGTTGTCTAGTTCTCTAACGTCTACACGTAAGGCACATCTTTTTTTTTTTTTTTTTGAGGGGAAAGACCAATTCTTATTCAAATTCCACCAAGTGTGGGATACAATGTTGGTCATGTGGCTGGCCTAACCACACATGACGCCCTGGCAGTAAGGACAATGAATGTTTAGCTAGCTTATGAGCTTCAACATTTGCCTCACGCCTTTCAAAAGTAAATCTACAAGTGGACGGTGATCTAGCTCTAATCTCTCGGATGATGACTCCATAAGTTCCATGATATCCTTTCCCAATGTCCTCAATCACCTGTTTACAGTCCGAGGCTACAATATAATGAAACTGGTTCAGATCTTCTGCCAATGCAACAGCCTCGCGGCATGCAATCGTTTCCAAGGTTGCCGGGTCACTGACCCCCGCTATAACGATAGCTGAGCTTCCCAGAAAAACTCCTTGGCTGTCTCTGCAGATTGCCACAGCCGATCCTCCCCTTCCTACTCGAACCCCAGCGTCAACATGGATCTTTGCATAGTTAGCCGGGGGTGCCTTCGGTCGAACTGCCCTCGGTGCTGCTCCCGCTGCCGCCAGTTTTTGCTTCGGTGGCCTCCTGACTGCCTCAAGATCTTGCATGTAGCGTGTGATGAATCCTTTGATCGCATGTGGTGTCTGAAAAATGGCTTCATGTATCGCTTTCCTCCTCGATGTCCATATTGCCCACAATGTTACCGCCATAAGAGTGAACTGTTCATGTGAAATAGCCCCCATGACATTGAAGAGCCAACTTTTGGCTCGGTTCTCATTTGCAGCCGGCAGAGTGCTTGCCAGTTCCTCATCTACTAGCGCCCATGTGCATTTGGATACAGTGCAGTCGAGTAGAGAGTGTCGCCAGGAGTCTTGCATGCCGCAGAACCCGCAGGAGCTAGTCGTCGACATCTTCCGGTGAGCTCGCACATCCTCAGTTGGGAGCGAATGTTTTGACAACCTCCACAGGAACATACGCACCTTAGATGGAACCTCCGTTTTCCACAGGGTCTTCCAGGAGCCTGAATCTGCTTGTGCTGACGAAGAGCCCGACGAACCCTCAAGCCAAGCTTCTCTTCTTTGCCGCGTGGCCACTAACATTTTGTAAGCTGATCGGACTGTGAATCGGCCGGTCCTTTCATGTGCCCAGCTCCAGTAATCCTCCATCGGACTTGTGCACAATGGCAGACTAAGAACAACCTTCGCATCAAAGGCCAGAAAGGTGGCCTCGACCTTTTGCTTGTTCCATGCTGCGCTGGTGTGGTCAATGAGCTCTGCAACCAATCTCGGTGGGTCATTTGATATGCAGCCATATGGTCGCATCATCTCTGTGCGTGGAAGCCAATTATCCCTCCATATGTCAGTGCTTTCTCCATTGCCGATACGCTTTATTAGCCCCAATTTCAACGTGTCTCGTCCTTCTACGAGAGCTCTCCAAATCTGGCTCGGATGGTTTCCTAGAGGTGCATCCAATATAGTGCTGTTAGGAAAGTAAATACTCTTCACGATGCGAGCACTAAGGGAGTTTGGATCCTGCATCATGCGCCAAACTTGTTTAGCAAGCATTGCTAGATTGAATAGTTCAAAATCTTTGAAACCCAGCCCTCCCATGCTCTTCGGTTGAGTCATGTCTTTCCATGAGACCCAGTGTGGTTTGCGTTGGCCATTCTTGCTACCCCACCAAAACTTCCGGATCAACATGTTCAGATGCTCACAAAGTCCTCTAGGCAGTTTAAAACAAGACATGGAAAAAACTGGGATAGCTTGGGCAACAGCTTTAACCAGCACCTCCTTTCCTGCAGACGACATTGTCCTTTCTACCCAACCTTGGATTTTGTTCCACAACCTGTCCTTTAGGTACTTGAATGAACCATTCTTTGAGGCCCCAACATCTGTGGGCATTCCAAGGTATTTCTCATTCAAAGTTTCATTAGGGACGTTCAGAGCATTTTTGATCTCAACTTTGACATTCTCAGGAACACCCTTGCTGAAGAATATGGAGGATTTCTCAAAGTTTATCCGTTGACCTGTTGCGTTGCAGTATGTATTCAAAACTTGGTTTACCTCGGTAGCTCCCACACTATTTGCCTTGAAAAACAGCAGGCTGTCATCAACGAATAAGAGGTGGTTAACATGTGGCGCCGTAGGTGCCACTTGGATTCCACCAAGGTTGGATGACTGTCTTTGAGATTTCAACAGGCACGACAGGCCCTCTGCTGCTAACAAGAACAAGTATGGAGATATCGGGTCTCCTTGTCGAATTCCTCGTGAGGGAAAGAACTCCTCAAGCTTGTTTCCATTGAAAAGCACAGAAAATTTTACTGATGTTACCATGCTCATGATGATATCAACCCACCTACTAGTAAAACCCAACTTTAGCATTATTGCACGAAGGTAATCCCACTCGACCCTGTCATAGGCCTTCATCATGTCTAACTTCAGAGCACAAGATTGGTGTTTTTTGGCCTTGTTCCTTTTCATGAAATGCAAACATTCATAAGCTGATATGATGTTATCTGTAATTAATCTACCAGGGACAAAAGCTGACTGTTCTGGTGAGATAATATCCGGGAGAATCTGCTTGAGCCTGTTGGCTATTACTTTGGATGCTATTTTGTATAGCACATTGCACAAACTGATCGGCCTAAATTGTTTGAGAAGGGTGGGGTTTTTTACCTTCGGGATTAAAACCAAGGTCGTACTGTTGATGGCCGCTGCTGACTCAGTACCTTCCACAATTTTAAGGACCACACCTGTGACCTCCTGTCCGCACACATCCCAATGACGCTGAAAAAAATGAGCTGGATAACCATCTGGTCCAGGTGCTTTGATTGGAAACATTTGGAACAAGGCTGTCTTTACCTCCTCTTGTGTGTAAGGAGCGTTCAGGAGATCATTCATATCATGTGTAACTTTGGTTGGCACTGACCTCAACACCTCCTCCATATTTTGCACCCCTTCGGACGTATACAATGTTTTGTAATATGTTGTTGTAAGCTCCTCCATCCCAGGCCGGTCTTGTATCACATTCCCTTGTTCATCAAGAAGCGATTTGATTTGGTTTTTGCGGTGTCTCCTACTTGCTCTCAAATGGAAAAAATATGTATTTTTGTCGCCATGTGCTAGCCATTCCACTCGAGCACGCTGACGCCAAAGGATCTCCTCCCGATGAAAAAGCTCGACCAATCGGTCAGTGACCTTTGTTTCCTCTCTGCTGGGACCGGATCTTCCTGGGAGGGAGCGCATAGTCTGTAGATGTGACTTCAACTGGGATATCTCCTGCCGCACCGAGCCAAAATGGATACGATCCCAAGCCGACAAATCCCCTGCCAAATCATTAAGCTTTGATTTCAGTGATTGCACTGTCCCTCCATCCTGTCTGTTCCATCTGTCGGCGACTGTTTCGAACAGTGATTCTTCCCTCTCCCACATTGTCTCGTATTTAAACGCTCTGGGTCCCGCCCTGCATGCATGCACCTCACGTAACGTGAGCAGTATTGGGATATGATCCGAACTCGCCGCCGTCTTGTGTGATAGCGCAGATTCTGGGAGAGCTAATAGCCACTCCGGATTTAACAAACACCTGTCCAGCCTAACCCGTGTGTAGCTACCCCCAGCAACTCTTCGTTCAAAAGTCCAATTTGTGCCGGAGAAACCCATATCTGTCAACCCACATGTATCCACTGCCTCCCGGAACCCTTCGATCTGCGCCTGACTTCTACTTCCCACCCCATCATGTTCGCTGAGGTTTAACACCTCATTGAAATCACCAATGACTGCCCATGGTCTGCCCTGGCTTTCAGCTATGTTCTTCAGGGTGTTCCAGGTGTTATGCCTCTCCGGAACCTGTGCCTCTCCGTAAACAAACGTGACTCGGACCTGCATATCCACCATATTCTCTACCAAAGCATCAATATGGTATCGTGAGTAACCAAGAATTTCCACCTTTATTTCATCATTCCAAAAGATACAAAGACCACCGCTTCGTCCAGAACTACTAACTGCAAAACTCTTATTATAGCCTAAACCCTCTGCTAAACTTTCGACCCTTGAGCCCTCTAACTGTGTTTCAAGTATACAAAGAATAGAGGGGGCAAACTGCCTCGCTAGATCGCGAAGCTCTCGAACTGTCGCGGCTTTGCCAATTCCGCGACAGTTCCAGCTTAGTAAACTCATTGCGCCGGGCGAACCCCTCCCTGGGAGCTCGCCGTACGCGCATCGGTGTTTTTGCCATGAGTGGCACCTTTAACTATGTTTGTCTCAGCTGATGAGGGGCTCGGCTTATTTCTCTTCATATCTTGCTTCGGTGTGGGGCTTGGTGGAATCATCGGGGGCGGCATGAGGAGTTTGGTGCTGGGTTCAGGCTGGTTTTGTGGCAATATTGCTTTTGGCTCCATCATAGCAGTCCTCTTTCTGTTGCGTTCCATGTCCTCCATAGCTATATCATTATACCCTCGGTCATTTTCACGAGGCTGGCCACTTGTGGAACCCTGGTTTGATGACCTTCCCCCTCCTCTGCCTGACCGGCCTCGGCCACGCCCCCCTCTAGGACCTTCGTGCTCCCCTGGACCTCTCCCGGGGCTATGGACCCAGGTAGCCTTTATATCCTTGAAGACAAGCGCCTTTGGGGGGTGAACACCATCCCCACATTCCTTATACAGATGGCCTAGGAATCCACATACCGCACACTAGTCCGGCAGGCGTTCGTACTTGATTCTGAAGATTACCCTTTCCACCGCATTCTTCTTCTTCACCACCAACGAGACAGCATTTTTCAGAGGTTTGTTCACATCAATTCTTACACGCACCCTTGCAAAATTGCCCTCAAAGTCCTGCGACCGTGGTTCGGCAAATATGAATTCGCCCACCGTGGATGACAGAGCTTTGACCTTGGAGAAATAGCCATCTGGGAGGTCATGAATTTGAATCCAGATATCAATCTTGTCGAGCTGTATGGTCGACGGCTTGGTGAAGCCATCATAGGGAGCCAGAACCACAACCTTGCCTTTGAAGTTCCAGGGTCCATCCTCCATCACCCTCTCCCAATCGCCAAGGCACGAAAATTGGAAGGTGTAGAGATTGTCCTCGAGCGGCCTGATCTTGACCTCTTGCGCCAAATCCCAGGCTACCCTCATACCTCTATAGAACCAGTATTGACTATATGTTTTCTCGGTGTGAACCCTAGCAATGGCCATCCAGCGCGTAGCTTCCTGCGGCAGTTCACCATCTTCGACCACCACATCCTGCAAGTCGTCCTCCTTGAGTCCCAGCTCCTCCATCAGCGATTCGAGATCAGACGTCGCCGATCCCGAAGCAGATGTAGATGAGTTCATGATCCTCTCGCTCGTGGTTTTGGGTCCGCGAGCGGTAGTTTCCCAAGTTCCGCCCCCCAACCTGCGTGGCCTACTCGTCAAGACGACGCAGCAGGCCCTCGCCGGAGAGAATTGCGGTAGGGGAGACGGTCTCTACGGTGAAGGCGGCGCCGTCGCCGAGAGTAGACAAACCCTAACGAGAGGGGACCTGCAACCTACCACCATCGGTTAACTAGCATGCACAACCGAACACGTGCTAGTGGGAGATACACGTAAGGCACATCTGAGATGCCACTTTACAGTGATTGACAAGTGGAGCATCTTCCGAGCTTTTGAAGGGGCGGAAGTGTTGGAATTTGCTAGTGGGTTTTGGCCCAAAGCCCAACTAAATTTCTGAAATTCTCTTGGCCCATTCATGCACACATGTGAGTGGAGTGAGTGAGGCTAAAGTTTAGTCCCACCTCATAAGTTGAGAGAGAGTTGCACCTCTTTATAAGGTGAGCTCTCCTACCACTTGTATGAGCATGAGAAGAGGAGACCTACACGCGCGCTCCTCCTCCTCGCTCGCCACGCCACGACGCGCCGCGGGTTGCGGGATTGAGCCGAGCCGAGGACAGAGCTATGCACGTTGTGTCTATATTTTTGCTGCTCGGGAAAAATTAATGAGTCATTAATTAATAATTAACGGACGCGTTAATTCTTGAACAGTTTCGATTCTTTTGGATCGTGGCGACTTCGGACGTGGGGTTTACTCCCACGACCTACCCGCCCGCACTATATAGTCAGCAGACGTCTACCCTAGCCGCGGCCGCCAGATGGTTTCTCACCACCGCTCCATCCATTGCGCCGCCGATCAAGTCTTCTCCATCCCTCCTTTCGGCGTGCACCGGAGAAGGGACAGCGAGCCTCCGGAACCCGCCCTCGTGATCCCTGACGGAGAGGGCGATCAGTTTTGGGGAGCGACTTTTCATGACGGCCGGCAGCGATGACTTCGCGAACGAGCGACTTCTTCCCGACCTCGGCAACCTCATCCTCCACGACATGGGCGACAACGTCAACGCCATGTGTGCTGCTCCCGCTGCACCGCACGTGATTCTATCTTTCTGTTCGAGATCGTGGTAGAATTCATGTTTCTAGTATGTACCCTAGATGTGATCTGTTCATCCGCTATGCTAGTTCGCATGATTAGTTCAATCTCTTATTCGTAGTCATGATTTATCTTCTGTTTATTCGGATTAAATCTCGTAGTAATTTGCTCATATTTTCAACAATCCAAAACCTGATTATAGGCAGTTTACTCCGAGTGGTTTTGTTGCGCATTTGAAGCCGCCGCCTTTAAGGGGCGCAATATAAGAGGTGGCGACGAGAGAGATCTCTCTGGTTTCGCACCATGGGCTTCTATGACGCCACTAAGGGCAAGCCCGAGGGCGATCTTAATCCAAAGACACTGGAAGCTTTTGAGAAGATCGATACTCTCTTTAAAGGCGCTCTTGGGTGTTCTTGATGATTCCATTGTGGATTCAGATATGTCGTTTGACAACGGCAAGGACATGTGGGCAGCGCCGAGGCCAAGTTTGGTGCCTCGGACGCGTGTAGCGAAGTTGTGCGTCATGGAGCAATTCTATGACTACAAGATGGTGATGAGCGCTCTGTTGTACAATGAAAGCTCATGAGATCTGATCGCTTCGCAAAAGAACTTGAGCTCTTCAAGTGTGTGTTGCGGACAAATTTGTGGCGGAGGCATTATTGCCAAGCTTCCACCTTCGTGGAACAATTTTGCTACTTCCTGAAACACAAGAGACAGGAGTTTTCCGTTGCGGATCTCATTGGTACTCTTGATGTTGAAGAGAAGGCGAGAGCAAAGGACACACGTGCTCGAGTTGCCGAGGGAACTTCTAGTGCCCACATGGTACATAAGAAGAACTTCCAGCCCAATAAGTTCAAAAACAACAAGAACAAAACTTAGGGGAAAGGCAAGTTTGATACAAAGAACAAGCCATCACATTCTACCAACTTCAAGAAGAATTCTCATAAGAAGGGAAGGACTTTGCCATGTCTGCGGTGATCCTAATCTTTGGGCTCGAAGTGTCCTAACCGCTTTGAGGAGCGCGAACATGAGAAGGGCGGCAAGTCCGCTAATGTTGTGATCGGTGATCTTGATATGAAGGAATCGAGTACAGTATTTTTCCTACCATCCTTCGAGATTTCAATCCCCGATTGGTTAATTGACACCGTGCCAATGTACATGTTTCAGCCGACGCCTCCATGTTTTCTTCTTACCAGGCCACGAGGACTTCTCCGTCTTGATGGGGAACGGGTCACATGCCATCGTTCGAGGTGTTGGTACGGTCGATCTGAAGTTTACTTGGGAAAGACCGTCGTCTCAAGAACGTTCATCATGTGCCGTCCATCAATAAAAATCTAGATTAGCGGTTCCCGTTTATGTCGAGATGGTTTTAAGTTGGTTTTGAGTCCAATAAAGTTGTAATTTCCAAGTGTGGACAATTTGTTGGAAAAGGCTATGAGTGCGGAGGCTTGTTCCGCCTATCTTTGTCGATATTTGCACTAAAGTTATTAATAATGTTTGCCACAATAATGAGTCGATATTTGGCATGCACGACTTTGTCATATTAACTTTGGTTGCATGACGCGGCTAGCCAATATGAATTTAATTCGAAAATCTCTCTTGTCAAAGGCTCTAAGTGCCAAATATGTGTGCAAGCTAAACAACCTCGCAAGTCCCATAAGACTGCAGAGGCAAGAGACTTGGCGCCACTAGAGCTTATACATTCGATCTTTGTGAGATGAATGGCGTGTTGACAAAAGGTGGAAAGAGATATTTCATGACGTTGATTGATGACTCCACTAGATATTGTTATGTGTATCTTCTGAAATCAAAAGATGAGGCTTTAACTTTCTTCAAAAACTATAAAGCTGAGGCAGAGAACCAACTTGATCGAAAAATTAAACGGCTTAGGTCCGATCGTGGTGGAGAGTATTTTTCCAATGAATTTGATCTGTTTTGTGCGGAACATGGTATAATCCATGAGAGGACGCCTCCCTACTCACCTCAGTCTAATGGGGATGCCGAAAGAAAGAACCGAACTCTAACTGATTTGGTTAACGCCATGTTAGACACATCGGGTCTTTCCAAGGAATGGTGGGGGGAGGCGCTAATGACCGCGTGTCATGTCCTAAACCGAGTTCCCACAAAGCATAAGACCATGACTCCATTTGAGGAATGGGAAAGGAAAAGGTTGAAACTCTCTTACCTACGTTCTTGGGGTTGTTTGGCGAAAGTCAATATACCAATTCCCAAGAAGCGCAAGCTTGGACCAAAAACCGTGGATTGTGTTCTTCGGCTATGCTTTTCATAGCATTGGCTATAGATTTTGATAATAAAATCTGAGGTATCCGACATGCATGTTGGTACGATTATGGAGTCTAATGATGCAACTTTCTTTGAGGACATATTTCCTATGAAGGATATGTCAAGTTCATCAAATCAGAGATACCTATTCCATCTAGTGAGGAACTCCTTTGTAATTCTGAACCCACCATTGCGATGGAACACGTCGAGAATCTGTTGAGGGTGACAATGAAAATCTGTAAGGAGTAAGAGACAAAGGACCGCAAAGTCCTTTGGTGATGATTTCATTGTGTACCTTGTGGATGACACACCGGGACTATTTGAAGCCTATGCATCTCCGATCGACTCTTTGGAAGGAAGCTGTCAAAGCGAGATGGATTCCATCTTAGCTAACGGAACACGGGAGATCACCGACCGTTCTTATGGGTGCAAACCTGTAGGATGTAAGTGGGTGTTCAAGAAGAAGCTTAGACCGATGGTACGATTGAAAAGTACAAGGCACGGCTTGTGGCTAAGGGTTATATCCAGAAAGAAGGTGAAGACTTCTTTGATACTTACTCACCCGTGGCTAGATCGACCACAATTGGTGCTACTATCACTGGCTGCCTCACATGGTCTTCTCGCTCATCAAATGGACGTTAAGGCGGCTTTCCTCAATGGAGAGTTGAAGGAGGAAATTTACATGGATCAGCCAGATGGTTTTGTAGTACTGGTCAAGAAGGAAAGGTGTGCAAGTTATTAAAGTCTTTATATGGCCTTAAGCAGGCTCCTAAGGAGTGGCATGAGAAGTTCGAAAGAACATTAACTGTTGCCGGCTTTGTAGTAAATGATGGTGACAAGTGTGTGTACTATCGCCATGGTGGGGGCGAAGGAGTTATTCTTTGTCTGTATGTCGACGACATATTGATCTTTGGAACCAAACTTGATTTAATCAAGGAGGTTAAGGATTTCTTATCTCATTGTTTTGAGATGAAGGATCTAGGAGTAGCTGATGTTATCTTAAACATCAAGCTATTGAGAGATGAGAATGGTGGGATCACACCTGCTTCAGCCTCACTATGTGGAAAAGGTTTTGAGTCGTTTTGGGTATAGCGATTGCACACCTTCTCCAACTCCATATGATGCTAGTGTGTTGCTTGAAAGAATCGACTGATCGCTAGAGATCAACTGAGGTATTCTCAGATTATTGGCTCGCTTATGTATTTGGCGAGTGCCACGAGGCTGACATCTCTTTGCTGTGAGCAAGCTGAGTCGGTTTGTGTCAAAACCGGAGATGATCATTGGCGTGCGCTTGAGAGAGTTATGCGCTACTTGAAGGGCATTGCGAGCTATGGGATTCACTACACGGGTATCCAAGGGTACCGGAGGGTTATAGTGACTCGAATCTGGATATCGATCTTGATGAGATTAAGGCCACAAGTGGTTATGTTTTTACACTTGGTGGTGGCGCTGTTTCTGGAAGTCTTGCAAGCGAGACCATCTTAACGAGGTCAACTATGGAAGCAGAACTCACAAAGATTAGACACCGCCATTGTTGAAGCGAGTGGCCGTGAGCTATTGATGGACTTACTTATGGTTGAAAACCAATACCCCTATCGATGAACTGTGATAATCAAACCGTGATCGTCAAGATAAACAGTTCTAAGGACAATATGAAGTCCTCAAGGCATGTGAAGAGGAGATTAAAATCTGTCAGGAAACTGAGGAACTCCGGAGTTATTACGTTGGATTATATCCAAACGTCGAAAAACTTGGCAGATCCCTTCACAAAGGGTCTATCACGTAATGTGATAGATAATGCATCGATGGAGATGGGTTTGAGACCCACCACATGAGTTGTCCATAGTGGTAACCCACTCTATGTGATCGGAGATCCCGTGAAGTAGAAGTGGGAGACAAGCTGTTGATCAGCTGAGAGGAGAGTATCCTTATTTTAATTATCCCACTCCGTGAAGATGCAATACTCTCCTGATCTGCATGGCAGGTTGATATCTATCTTAATGTGTTCCAAGTGGCTTATTTGAGTAAGCAGAGATGTTGTCTGCAGAGCATCTCTGAGGAACACACCTATATGAATTTGACTATTAACGCCGCGATCTGTGAGAAGTGGGTGCTCTCTAATAAGTTCATGAAAGGCCCTCGAGTACGACGTATACGCTCCACCCGCGGGGAAGCCTTGCGGCAGCCCAGTAGCGGTCAAGAATTTGTGTGAAACTAGTCTCGCAGAAAACTTGTAGTTCAAGGCATAGTCCACTATTCAAGTTGTGATCTAGTGTAGCATAAATCTCTAAGTGGAAGTTCAACTTCACAGTCTCCACTAAGCACTGGTATATAAACAATGTTTTGGAACCAAATGGTGAAATGTGCCAATGAGACTTTGTGGGGATTGTTGGAATTTGCTAGTGGGTTTTGGCCCAAAGCCCAACTAAATTTCTGAAATTCTCTTGGCCCATTCATGCACACATGTGAGTGGAGTGAGTGAGGCTAAAGTTTAGTCCCACCTCATAAGTTGAGAGAGAGTTGCACCTCTTTATAAGGTGAGCTCTCCTACCACTTGTATGAGCATGAGAAGAGGAGACCTACACGCGCGCTCCTCCTCCTCGCCACGCCACGCCTCGTCACGACGCGCCGCGGGTTGCGGGATTGGGCCGAGCCGAGACGAGCTATGCACGTTGTGTCTATATTTTTGCTGCGGGAAAAGAGTCATTAATTAATAATTAACGGACGCGTTAATTCTTGAACAGTTTCGATTCTTTTGGATCGTGGCGACTCGGACGTGGGGTTTACTCCCACGACCTACCCGCCCGCACTATATAGTCAGCAGACGTCTACCCTAGCGCGCCGCCGCCGTATGGTTTCTCACCACCGTTCCATCCATTGCGCCGCCGATCAAGTCTTCTCCATCCTCCTTTCGGCGTGCACCGGAGAAGGGACAAGAGCCTCGAACCCCGCCTCGTGATCTGTCACGGAGAGGGCGTCGAGTTTTGGGGGCGCTTTTCATGCGATCGGCGGCAGCGACGACTTCGCTGAACGACGACTTCTTCCCGACCTCGGCAACCTCATCCTCCACGACATGGGCGACAACGTCAACGCCAGTGGTGCTGCTGCTCCGCTGCACCGCACGTGATTCTATCTTTCTGTTCGAGATCGTGGTAGAATTCATGTTTCTAGTATGTACCCTAGATGTGATCTGTTCATCTGCTATGCTAGTTCGCATGATTAGTTCAATCTCTGTTACTGTAGTCATGATTTATCTTCTGTTTATTCGGATTAAATCTCGTAGTAATTTGCTCATATTTTCAACAGGAAGTTCGGTACGAGATACCGAGCTTCTCTGTGGATCACACAGCATTATTATAATCATTACCACTGCTCAAGCTAACTTTTAGCATAACTCGTGATCCTAATCATCGCGCGTGTCGCCCCAAAGATCTAGCCACATTTCACTAATCGCCGGTTACTTTCGCCAGGTTATCCGCAGTGCTATTCCTATGTGGCGGTGTGATGCGGCTTGGTGATCTGCTAACAAATTATGCTAGTGGGGATGCTACCCTGTCCATAACCCCCCCGCCCGCGTGTTAGTGACCTGTTTAGGATCTAGTTCCGAATTTTTAATGACCCGTGCAATCCACATTTGATAGCAAGGTTATTATTAAATCAGGAGCATTCTTGGTTGTTGGGATGCATGATATCTTGTACTGATCCTTCGTAGCTGAAGGTGGAATCTGAAGTAGATTGCTTAGCATCACGAAAAGCCATCGAAAAAACGATAAATTGATCTACTTGACAAACAGTTATGCAGCAGTGCTAATGTATCCATCAGTGGTATCACTGTCACTTGGCAAATCCGGCTCATGTCAGTGTGTCACGGCTCGTACATCAGCAGGTTGTTAAAGCTTCTCTAGCTCTTCTACCAAAGATTAACCAGGTGAGGGGACATCATCTTGAACAGGGAGGTCATTGAGAAGCCGTACTCCATTTTTGGGCTCCAAACCAGTCTACTTGCTTTATTTATTAGTAGATACAAAAGGATGGAGCATAGCGGTAATCTACTTCTGAGCCCAGCCTCAGCTGCACCCGCCCTCACGAAAAAAATCAAAACAAATACTAGAAAAATAAAAAAATCTATTTTTTTGTGTGCAGTAGATAATTTCATGCGTGAGGTCCGCTCCAATTGTCAAACCATTTGGACATTTGAGCAGCTCTCGGCAAAAAAGATAAATTCGGGGTCTGTAAAAATGTTTATTGTTCATGCACTGTTCTGACCCGATTTGTCTTTTTTGCTAAGAGCTGCTAAGAAGTCCAAATGATCTAAACTTTGGAGCAGACCTCACGTGATAAATTGTCTACCATGTATTTTTCTTTTGATTTTTTGAATTTGTTTTGTATTTTTTGTGATTTTTTTCCTGACCTGGTGCAGATGAGCCTGGGCACCGAAACGCCGCACTCGGAGCATAGATGCAAGTGGACATAAGTTTCACGTGACTATATATGATCATCATCTATTTTGTGGGAGTGATGATTAACTGATGATGCCTCGTATTTTTTTTGGGAAACGTGCAATCTATTCATCTTCAATCATGATGGTACAACGAACACCAGAAATAATAAAAATTACATCCAGATTCGTAGACCATCTAGCGACGACTACAAGCACTGAAGTGAGCCGAGGGCGCGCCGCCGTCATCGCCCCTCCCTCACCGGAATCGGGCAAAACTTGTTGTAGTAGACAGTCGCGAAGTCGTCATGGTAAGGCCCCATATGGGGGTTGTTGCAGGTGCTGATATGGTCCTCAGGGACCATCACGGTGCTATAATCTTTAGTTCCTACAGATACCTTGCGATGATATATTGGAATCGAAAATTCTTGCTCTTCGTCAGGGGATCTCTTTGGAGTCGCTTGCCAACTGACATAGAATCAGAAAGTCTGGTGGAGGCTGTGGCTACGGTGAATAGCGACGAAAGCAACTTATCAAAATATTTATTCATGATCAAAGAGATCAAGCAAAATATGGGGGAACGTAACTCTATTATTATATGAGTTTGGTATAATTCAGGGATGCATTCTCCATGGCTCCTCTACTTTTGTCGAGTACACTTTTGATGAGTGAATGAGTACATCGGCCATTGTCATTTGTCACCGAGAGGACAGAGACGATTCCCGTTTTGGAAGGCTCCATGAAATCACCGTAAACGCCCGTCGGTGTAGCATTTTTGGTAGTTGTTTGGGTTACTTTCAGCCATGGGTGATATCTTGTTTTGGGCTTGTTATATTCGGATCGGGAGGTATAAATTACTATGTTGAAACACATGTGGACCGAGAGCTAATTATCAACGTAAAGCTTCTGAGCGCCAATGCATCGATCGTCTGTACTTTTCGTCAACACATCGGTCAACTCATGTTTTATACTCCCGTACCATTCACGAGATCTTTCTTAACAACCCCCATACCTTTCCCCAAGTTCTTTATGTGTTGGCATGGATAACTTCTTTACAGAAGTAGCAACAGCAGCCTGTCGCAAGTAGACACTATAACTTTCTGTGTGATGTGCCATGGGGTCGATAGCTGACAAATTAACCCCAAACAGCAAGATCATGCATGCATGTTTTGATTAGGGAGATCAGGGGAACCACCAAAAACACTTAATCCACACTAGCACTGTATATGCGGTACACACACATTACATATAACAAGGAAGATCAGGCGATAATACTTGCCGACCTCTCCCTAGTACGTACATCCCCGACGATGGAACAACGAGAACAAAACATAGCAGAAGAACAAGACAAGTGCCGCGAGGAAGTGAAAGTTATCCTCGCATGCACGCACGAGACAGCGATGGACGTCACGTCAAGAAAGTGACGACACACGAACAAACCTTAAGAGTTGGCTGCCGGCCGGTGCATCTGCTGGGTGGCGGGTGCACAGGGATCGGCGCGCTAGCTAGGTACTCCCTCCGTCCGGAATTACTTGTCATCAAAATGGATAAAAATGGATGTATCTAGAACTAAAATACATCTAGATACATCCATTTCAATGACAAGTATTTCCGGACGGAGGGAGTATACAAAAACACGTACGTACGTACTCCCTCCGTTCGGAATTACTTATCACAGAAAAAGGATGTATCTAGACATATTTTAGTTCTAGATACATTCATTTTCGAGACAAATAATTCCAAACGGAGGGAGTGGGTGGAATCTGCACTTTGCTGCGGCGATCGGCTTCGGCTTCTCATTTCTTCTTGGCACCGGGGGCGGCGGGCGGTTTGGTGGCCCCGCCTTTCTTGCCGCCCGCATCGCAGACGAGCGCCGACGCCGTGGCCACGGCGGCCGCCATGATGTGCTTGGCGATGCTCTCCTTGACCTGGCCCCGTCGCGGCAGCGGGTTCCCCGACGGCGTCTTGCAGACGCAGCGGTTGGCCGGAGCGCGGCAGCTAGTCGACATTGCGGACTTGCAGCAGAGGTATACTAGCTGCTTGCTCACTCTCTCTGGCCCGGTGGCTTGGTGAGGAAGGAGTTCGTGTGGTCTGGGGACGAAATTGGCACCAGCTGGTAGGGGGTATAAATAAGGAAGCAAAAGGGGTGGCCAAGGAGGGATGGACGGGGCCGGGAAAGGGCCGAAGGGGCGGTACATGCCGGAGCCCACTGCACCAACCGGTCACGGCCGGATGGATGAGGAGGAGATGACTTGGACTTGGGAGTGTGGACTGGCAGTCAAGGCCGTGGTGGCGGTTCTCTCTTGTTTTACTCGAGTGGCAAGACGGGGCCGGGCCGGGGGCAGGTGGTGACCGGCGAGGAGCGATTGAGCCGTGGTGGGGATGCATGCACGCTCGCGCGTTCTCACTACACGGAAAGGACGGTGGAGGTGAGGGCCGCCCGGTGCAGGGTGGTTCATCTTCGGTAGGAGATGGGAGGCAGCGAGGTTCCAGCACGTAGGAAAGCTCAACAAACAGCTCGTGGCCCGTGCATAAACTTTGATTAATATTCCACACCACATAGGCTTCTTTCTGCTGTACCACAATCGTAGTAGTTCGAATCAAGTTTCTACGCGCTGCTTCCAGCCTGGCATCATGCATGCACGCACTCGAATCTACTGACCACTGCCCGTTTGCTTCGTGCCGAGGTTCAGAGTATGAACGCAGGCACTCTGACTCGTGTGCCTTCTGCAGGTCGCCAGGACGGACAGGGCAACAGGGGGTGAATGGCGAAAGCGACTGGACCTCCCGTTGGTGAGAAGCCGATCGAGCAGTAGAGGACAAAACGGATAACGGAGCAATCCAAGCGCGGCTCCGGCCGGCAGGTGGTGACTGGTGATGTGGCCGGCACCACGCGCTGGTCGGGCACGTATAGTAGTATATGCTGAAAGTTTTCCCGCTCGCTCGCGTTGCTTGGAAAGGACGGCGCCCAGGGCAGTGGTGCGCCCTCGATCGCCTTTCTCGATGCGCTTTTTCCCCGTCATCCGAATCCCGCAGGAGATGCGAGGCAGCCAGGTTACAGCACGCGCGAAAGCTCAACGCGCAGCCCGTGGCTCGTCCCATGCATAAACCTGATCAACAGAAATACAGAAACCACGTAGGAGTATGTAGCTGGCTCCAGCACATGATTGAATTGAACTAGCTAGTTCCGTACTGGCGTACCGCCACGTGCATGTGCTTATGGATATTTTTTCCGGCAAAGCGTTGATTTCATTGGCTTAAAATGAATCATCAACAGAATACAAATAGAACGAGCACACATCCAGCCTCTGTATAGCCATGATGCATCATCATGAACACAAAAGACACGCTGGCAAATAGCAAAGTTACGTAAGACAAAAACTATGCGCATGTGAGGAATAAAAAAAACAAAATGATCAGATCCACCATGGATATACTCCGGTTCTTCTAGTTCCACTTCACGAAAATCTCCAGTCAAGTTTCTACGCGGTGCCAACCAGGCATCATGCATTTTTTTTCGAAAAGAAGGTAGAAGATTTGACTCATTCATTAAATAAGAGAGAAGAGTTTTAGAGTGTTATAAATGACCCACACGCGCGGCATGGCAACTACTCGCGCACAACAATACACCCCAGTTTTTAAGCACCCGCGAGAACCCAAAGCTTGGCGTCATTGATGATAGCACGGATGAGGACTGGAGGCGGCGCACTCTTGCGTCGGAAGACCCGAGCATTACGTTCGCTCCAGATTGTCCAAGAAACAAGCATTGTAAGGGAGGCCAACGCTCGTCAATTTGGGTTTTGCAAGCTGGTTCGCTTGTCCCACCATTTCAAAACGGATCCATCCAAGTGCCAAGAGAAGGTGTTCATGTGCGCAAGACCGAATTCAAGGATGACCAACTTCCATAGCCGAATGGTGTAGCGGCATTTGTAGAAGAGGTGCACACCCGTCTCGCCAACTCGCCTGCAAAGCGGGCAAAGCCCACAGTTTTTCCAACCGCGCCACTCCAATCTGTCGATGGTTCAAATTCGGTCTTGAACAGCTAACCAAGTGAAGAACTTGATCTTGGGAGAGGCCCAAGCCTACCAGATCATAAAATCCATGAGCGAAAGCATCAAACCTAGGAACTGTGCCTCGTATGCGGTGGCCGTCGAGTAGATCCCGTAATTGGTGTGTTTCTAAATAATGTCATCGTCAGCTTATGCATCCAAATGTAGGTCATGCACAAGCATCCATAACGTAAAGAATTGGCAGATGTGAGCATCGGAGACGACGGTATTATGACTGATCTTAAGAATCCAAGCATTTTCATCGAGGGCTTTGCGCACTTTCATCACTTTCATCATGCATTTTGGACTATGGGCGATGGAGAGTGGCCGGTACAATGGACTGAGCGGCCTACCGTACACGGCTCTGGAGGAGCGCGACAACGTCCCCCGGCCCCTGGTCCGGCGTCGGACCTACGCACAGCCCACAAGAGTCGTCGCCCGCGTGGGCAGAGACGCGAGGTGCATGCATGCGCATCAGCGCATCTACCGCTGGCATGCATATGTGTCGTGTGTACCGGCTCACTGAGGATAAAATGGATATAAATGGAACGATGCACAAACCTAACAACATATTCTGCTGCTCAACTTAGCATCTCTTTCCGGGTAAACTGCTTTTGATCGACAGTGGTCTTGAACGGAACATCTCAGAGACCAGGAACGAACCGAAAGGCGGGGAACCCCTGCCACTTTTCGGCAGCATTGTTGTGCGGTGCACGTATGCATGACCTCATTGAGACTGCGTCACGTACTCTCCTTGCCGTGCCATCAAGGCCGGGAATGAAGTTCTGAAGTTCCTTTTTCTTTTGTTCAGAGTTTTTTTTTGAGGCATTGTGTCCGGAGATTCTGGGCAGTTAGGCTAGCATATTTACCATGGTGGTACGTTACCATTTGACCGGCCACGATTGAGTTGATGACGGAGAATGCCGATCTATACATGCATCCGGTATGCTCGCACGCAATGCCAAAAATGTGTGGTTGATGTCTCAAAAAGAAATAAAAATTGTGTGGTTGAATCATGCATATGTCTGAACTATGTCATCATTACTGCAACGTCTGTACATTAGTTATCCCGGTTAGCTCAACTCGAACCTCTTCATGTAAGGCACATCTGAGATGCCACTCACTTAATTGACAAGTGGAGCATCTTCCTGGGCTTTTCGAGTGGCGGTGGTTTGGTACGAGATACTCTACCGAGCTTCTATGCAGATATCATTACCGCTGATCAAGCTAACTTTCAGCCTAACCCATGATCCTAATCATCACGCGTATCACCCCAAAGATCTAGCTACACTTTATTGATCGCTGATTACTTTCACCAGGGTATCTGTATTTGTAGTGGCATTATGTGGCGATGTGATGCAGCTTAGTGGTCTGCTAACAAATTATGCTTGCGAGGATGGATGCTCATCTGTAAACGCCCCGTGTTACTGGCTTGTTCGAGATCTAGCTCCGGTATTTTAATGACTCGATCGTGCATTCCACATTAGATAGCACAACTGTAATATTGAACAAATCTGGAAAGAGCAACCAACTTAGGGATCTTATTCTGGTTGTTGAGATGCATGATACTTCGTACTTACTGATAGTTCGCTACTGAAGGCAGAATCTGGAGTAGATTGATTAGCATCACACAAAGCCATCTAAAAAATGGCACTCACATCCATCTGCTTTTGACAAACAATTATCTCATGGCAGCGGTGCTGCTATATCTGTCAGTGGTATCACTGACACTAGCAAATCCGTCTCGTGTCAGTGTGTCATGGTTCCTGGGTCTTAAGCATCTCTAGCTCTTCTACTAAAGATGAACTACTCGAACCACCTTGATACTTAATCCCTCAAATTTTGACAAGTTATAAACTTTTTGCACATAGTCCTGTTTTCAAAATTTAACTTCTCAAAACAGTAAATTTGTGCAAACAGTCATTTCAAACTAGATTTGGATAACGTAATGATTATTTATTCATAACACTTCCATGTAAAACATAAAAATACTGAAATAAACTAACTATCACTTTGTTAACACAAATTAAAAGCTAAAACGAGCTAAATATCTACTCCTCACCGGAGGAGATGTTGATGACCGATGACTTGCTGGAGCCAAACGCCTCGGTGTCATGGGTGCCCTTCTTAATCCATGACATCGGCTTGCCACTAGAGTCGCCGGAGCCTCGCAAACATTGCCATCCAGTCCCCCTCCGTCACCAAAGACGCGTGGTTGGCGGTGTCCTCGCCCGGATTTGATCGACAACTCTATTATTTTTCTATAAATATATACATGCACTTCAAGCATGTGTAAAGTTTCATTAACTAATGCGATTATTGGCATGAGACACACACAAAAAATCTGGCTCAAAATAAAACATTTTTTAAATCTATGTATTTTACTTTTTTGTGTACTTTACAAGTGAACATATAGTTCATGAAATTTATATGTGTATACTACAGATATATGCTTATCTGTAAAAAAAAAAATCAGTTTTTCTTATGTTATTTGCTGATTTTTTTTAAATAAAAGGATCCGTGGAGCTAGGCCACCACATATGCACTTCTTCGTAGATGAGGTCTAACTCTTCAAACAAGATTATTTTTCAAGAGTTATACTCATACTTTTTTAATTAGTAAAGGCCAAAGATGTTCACGTTTACGCGCTGCTGAACTGCAGGCTATGCTGCTCATGTACGTGCTAATTGAAGAGTCTGTCTGGCCAGGCAATTTGCATGGCAGACGGCGGGCAGGAGTCCAGTGTGCATAGGGGCGCGGCGGTTTCCATGTCCACGGGGGAGCCGAGCCCAACAAACACGCACGCCCAGACAGAGTGACAATGGGACATGTACAGTCCTTCTCCCCGTCTGTATTTCGGTTCAGAGTTGGACAATACAGATGAAATGAGAGGCACATCGATCTCAGAAATAGAACACGCAAAAGATATCTCAGTTACAGACTCCATTACCATCATCAAAGTGGGGTGTAATACACATTGCTAGCTACTCCGAAGACGAAGCTCCATCTCCGTCTCTTCACCGGTGAACAGCATAATTGCCGAGGGTGCGAGATCTAACCCACCGAGCTAACCTCAAAAGCCAGCAGAAAGGGAAGGGGCTGGGAAGGGGAAAACTCGAACGAAACCAGCAACAGCAAGCACCTATCTGAAACCACTCTGCTTCAACTTGCACACAATCCCTATGCATATCAAGCGCCACACCACACTTCTAGCTAGATTAGATTGGTCGAGAAGCTGCTGCTCGGACCGGCCGGCCATCTCATCTTCTGAAGCTGTTCCTGGCGCCCGGCACAACGAGGCTGCCCAGGGTCTTGGCTATTTGCACCTTGAGCTGGCCCCGCTTCAGAGGAGGCCTCTTCTCCTTGCTGTTGGAGCTGTTGTTGCAGGGGTGTCCGTACTCCATTGCTCCTCCTCTCTGCGCTTGAGGTTCAATTCAAGTGGTGGCTTGTGTTGCTGGGGAGGCGAGAGCTGGTTTGCGGATGGAGCGTGCAAGGCCGAGCTTATTTATAGCGGAAGTTTTCAGGCACGTTCTGATAGATTGCGCGTTCTTGTTTACTAATTAACTCCCCATCTCTACTGGGGTCCTGGAACAAGTTGACTCGCTTTAGTTGGGAGTCACACGTGGGTTAGTATTTGCTTCTGTAGTTAGTGGGGTTAGAGTCACTTGTTCTCACTCCGGCTCTCAGTATCACACTCATTGAGGAGGGGAGAGGGTATCTTGGACGCATCCGTGAAAGAGAGACTTGCAATGATAGCCTGACCAGCAAGATTAGTGACAGTTTTTTTTTTCGGGAAAAAAGGGGGTTTTCATTACTCAGGGTGCCAAAATATCGTTCTTACATAGACTGACGATTTCCTCCACTCCAGAACCCAGCCATACAGCTGTGCGGTGGTTTCTACAGCCATAAGCTGCTAAGCTATGGCTAGCTCTATTTTTGGTTCGGCTAACTTTAGATATGACAAACCCCCTAGCATCAGTCAACATAGACTTGATGTCTTGCACTATGGCCATGTATTTTGATCTATTTCGAACCTTTTCTTGTATCATGGACACAGCAAGATTAGTGACAGTTTAATCTCGTGACAATGGCGATCTAGATTTACTACTAACCCCGGTCCAAAAAGTAGGTTTATTAGTATTTTTTCTAGTTGTATATTTCTAAGTTTATAATTTTTTTAGAAAGGAGGTTCAACCCGGCCTCTACATTAGGCGATACATACAACCGTCTTTATTAATTATTCCATGAAGGTCTGACAAAAACATAATCAAGCGACCCGAACCCACCACTGACACCTACAATAATACGGAGTGCCCTCACTCTTCATATCTATAACCGATGTCGTCGCCCATCTATCCGTATAACATATGGGAACGAACAACCGGTGCAGCAAACCTAAAGTGTACACCACATGCACACGTTTTAGAAGCCGCCATTATCATCGAACCGCTGTCCAATCTTCAAGAGAGAGATCCATTTCGCAAAGAGAGAGAGAGATCCGCATCATGCTTGCCAGTCCGGCTATCCGTTGACGCTACCTGGTGCCCAACAACGCCACCACCCTGCGCTCGTTCATTCCGAGACGGAGACTCTGGAAGATGTGTCGCGCGTAGCACCTGCAAACAGGCATGACACAACGTAGCACCTGTCAGCCAGGCATGACTTGACATCTCCACCGAAGCTCCGTTCAAGACGAAGCCGCTCCACCTCCTGCCTCTGTCTTCCAGCGTTGTTCTACAAATGATACTCCCAAGAGAGAAAGGACACCGTAGTGCCACCTTCGTCCGATCTAGAAGACCGGATCCTAGCCCCCCCTCGGAGCAGCACGACTGGGTCGACAATAGTTACACGACGATGCCTTCATCAAGGTAACGACACATAACACAGCCATCGCCTGTCATCGGCTAGATTTTCACCGGCAACTATGTCTCCCCGACTCGCAGCCGGGACTAGATGACGGATCTTGAGATCCGACCACCCAGCCTCAGGCCGACCACCTCTGGCGGGGGAGATGACTACCACCGCCGGCTGCACCGGCCAGAATAGGTTTGACCGAAGGTGCCGCCAAGTAATCCACCAGGCCCTCCACGTCGCCGCCAATTCGAAGCCAGATGGCACGCCATCGCAGCATAGCGGCGCCGCCCGAATCGGGCCAGCCGCCGCACACCGCTGCCCATGACCGGGTTGCCCGACGCCCCTGCAGCTAACGTTGTCCGAGACAGGGCCGACCACCGCCGCCGTTGCCGCAACCATCGTCTTCGCTTCGCTGGATCGCCCGCGCCTCCACACGTGTAGTGGCCCCGCACCACCCCTGAGACGTGGGAGAGAAGGAGTCCCCCGCCATCGCCGTTGGCCCCCGGGTGTAGCCCGGCAGCGACGAGAGGAGGGGAGGCGGGAGTGCGCGCCCCCGACAACTAGGGTTTGGGCGCCGCCCAAGTCGCCCTAGCGGGGACAATGCGAGGGATTCAGTGTCCGTTTGTAGAGCAAACATAAAATTGATTACCAGAATTATTAGCAAAGCACAAATAAAATTGATTACCAGAATTACCCTGAAATATGTTTTTATTTGAGACCTCCAGAAAACTGACAAGCCTGAAATATGTTTTTATTTGAGACCTCCAGAAAACTGACAAATTATGTAGGAACTTTCTATGGCATCAGAGGAAGAACCAACCAAGAGCTGACTGTTTGGTGGCTTGAGAACAAGTTATTTTGCCAAAATCAGATCATGATGAATGGGCACTCCAGTTCTTGTAGTTCCACTTCATGAAAATCTTTCAAGTTCTTCTAGTTCCACTTTACATAAATCTCTACAAGTCGAGTTTCTAGGCGGAAGTGCCAGCCAGGCATTATGCATGCATGCACAAGAGTCGATCGAACGCTTGACATGCATCTATAGTTGGGCGCCTCAAACCCGCTTCATACGCCCGGGCGGGCCGCCCGATCACTGACCGGTCATGAAATTTTGATCCAGACGGGCTTCTTAAACGGAAGGGAATCGGGTTAAGATTTCTCGAGCCGGGATGTGGCGGTTGACGACAATGTTAGGAAGTCCGGAGACGCCGACGGGGGCCTTAAATGCCCGGTGTCGGTGTCAAAACTGGCGGATCTCGGGTAGGGGGTCCCGATCTGTGCGTCAAGGCTGATGGTAACAGGAAGCAAGGGACACAGATGTTTACCCAGGTTCTGGCCCTCTCGATGGAGGTAAAACCCTACCTCCTGCTTGATTAATATTGATGATATGGGTAGCACAAGAGTAGATCTACCATGAGATCGTAGAGGCTAAACCCTAAGAACTAGCCTATGATGGTATGAATGTAATTGTGATCGGCCTTCTAAGGACCAACCTCTCCGGTTTATATAGACACCGGAGAGGGCTAGGGTTTACATGGAGTCGGTTACAAGGAAGGAAATATAATATCCGGATCGCCAAGCTTGCCTTCCACGCCAAGGAAAGTCCCATCCGGACACGGGCCAAAGTCTTGAGTCTTGTATCTTCACGCTTCAATAGTCCGGACGTTGTACACAGTCCGGCTGTCCGGATACCCCCTAATCCAGGACTCCCTCAGTAGCCCCTGAACCAGGCTTCAATGACGATGAGTCCGACGCACAGTATTGTCTTCGACATTGCAAGGCGGGTTCCTTCTCCACATACTCCAAAGTGGTTATCGAACACGTAGACCGTGTCCGGATGGTCTTCATATGCCACCGTAGAGGGAATGATATTTCACAAAGGCCATCTGCTGACAATTTTTTCCTGATGACGTGATATGTTATTATGATCGGATCATTATTCGATCTGTTTTCCCACAACCAGCTACAGCGCGTATTGCGAGGCGGTTTCTTTGACACGTCTCGTCAAAGCAGAGAATGTGTCCCCTTATCACGGGATCCTCATCAATACGGGTATGGGTAATCTAACCGTGCCGCTAACTGCGGTGAGTGGGAGGCAGAGGGGTTCCACCAGGCAAGTGAGGACTATTGCCTTTATAAGGAGGCCAGATTTCTTTCTCTTTTACCCATGCCTTCTTCTCCCGCTAGCTCATTCCCCTCTGTGCGAGCCCTAACGCCTCTTCTTCCCTGTTGAAGGAAAGTTTCCCAAAGATGTCCGGATCCGGAGCAGGAGGTAGATGGATGGCCTCAACTGTCCAGGAGAAGGACATCAAGAAGCTCCGGGGAGCCGGGTATCTGGCCCAGAAGATCAGTCACCGTCTTCCACCGGCGGGACAGGTCGTCCCTACTCTGGAATCTTGTGAGAGAGTCGTGTTCTGCTACGTCTCGAGCTTGCGTTGGTTTTCCACGAAGAGGAGAGGATGATGCAGCACAGTAGCGTACGTATTTCCCTCAGTTTTTTGAGAACCAAGGTATCAATCCAGTAGGAGGTCACGCGCAAGTCCCTCGTACCTGCACAAAACGATAGCTACTCGCAACCAACGCGATTAGGGGTTGTCAATCCCTTCACGGTCACTTACGAGAGTGAGATCTGATAGAGATAATATTTTTGTTATTTTTGGTATAAAGATGCAAAGTAGAAAGTAAAGGCAAAGCAAGTAAATAAAGTGATGGAGATTAATATGATGAGAATAGACCCGGGGGCCATAGGTTTCACTAGTGGCTTCTCTCAAGAGCATAAGTATTCTACGGTGGGTGAACAAATTACTATTGAGCAATTGACAGAATTGAGCATAGTTATGAGGTTATCTAGGTATTATCATGTATATAGGCATCACGTTCGAGACAAGTAGGCCAAAACGATTCTGCATCTACTACTATTACTCCACTCATAGACCGCTATCCAGCATGCATCTAGAGTATTAAGTAAAAACAGAGTAACGCCTTAAGCAAGATGACATGATGTAGAGGAATAAATTCATGCAATGTGATAAATACCCCATCTTGTTATCCTCGATGGCAACAATACAATCGTGCCTTGCAACCATTTACATCCTTTGGTAAGGACACGCAAGATTGAACCCAAAGCCATGCACTTCTCCCATTGCAAGAACTACCAATCTAGTTGGCCAAACCAAACGGATAATTCGAAGAGACTTGCAAACATAACTCAATCATACATAAAATAATTCAGAGAAGATTCAACTATTATTCATAGATAAGCTGGATCATAAACCCACAATTCATCGGTCTCAACAAACACACCGCAAAAAGAAGATTACATCGAATAGATTTCCACGAGAGAGGGGGAGAACATTGTATTGAGATCCAAAAGAGAGAAGAAACCATCTAGCTACTAGCTATGGACCGAAGGTCTGAAGTAAACTACTCACACTTCATCGGAGGGCTATGGTGTTGATGTAGAAGCCCTCCGTGGTAGATGCCCTCTTGGTGGACTCGGAACAGGCCCCAAGATGGGATCTCGTGGATCTGAGGAAGGTACGGCGGTGGAATTGGATTTTGGCTCCGTCTCTGGTCTATTGAAGTGCGTAGGTATATATAGGAGGAAGAATGCGTCGGTGGGCGTCGGGGGCTCACGAGGTAGGGGGCCGCCCAGGGGTGGGGGCGCCCTCCACCCTCGTGACCGCCTCTGGCGCTTCTTGGAGTAGGGTCCAAGTCTCCTGGATCACGTTCGGTGAGAAGATCACGTTCCCGAAGGTTTCATTCCGTTTGGACTCCGTTTGATATTCTGTTTCTTCGAAATACTGAAAAAGGCAAGAAACAGCAATTCTAGGCTGGGCCTCCGGTTGGTAGGTTAGTCCCAAAAATAATATAAAAGTGGAAAATAAAGCCCATTATAGTCCAAAACAATAGATAAAGTAGCATGGAGCAATCAAAAATTATAGATACGTTGGAGACGTATCGGGCATCTAAGCTTAATTCTGCTCGTCCTCGAGTAGGTAAATGATAAAAGAGAATTTTTGATGCGGGGTGATACTGTGGCATAATTTCAATGTAAATCTTCTTAATCATGGTATGAATATTCAGATCCGAAAGATTCAAGACAAAAGTTCATATTGACATAGAAATAATAATACTTCAAGCATACTAATCAAAGTAATCATGTCTTCTCAAAATAGCATGGCAAAAGAAAGTTCATCCCTACAAAATCATATAGTTAGGCTATGCTTCATTTTCGTCACACAAAGATGTTCCCAACTTCTATACCCCCGATGACAAGCCAAGCAATTGTTTCATACTTAAATAATCTCAAACTTTTTCAACCTTCACGCAATACATGAGCGTGAGCCATGGATATAACACTATGGGTGGAATAGAATATGATGATGGGGATTGTGCGGAGAAGATAAAAAAATAAAGTCTCACATCAACGAGGATAATCAATGAGCTATGGAGATGCCCATCGATTGATGTTAATGCAAGGAGTAGGGATTGCCATGCAACGGATGCACTAGAGCTACGAATGCTCAACAAAAGAAAACTAGTGGGTGTGCATCCAACTTGCTTGCTCATGAAGACCTAGGGCATTTTGAGGAAGCCCATCGTAGGAATATACAAGCCAAGTTCTATAATGAAAAATTCCCACTAGTATGAACAAGACAACTTATGAGACTCACTATATGAAAAACATGGTGCTACTTTGAAGCACAATATATGAGACTCACTACATGAAGAACAAGGTGCTACTTTGAAGCACAATATATGAGACTCACTACATGAATAACAAGGTGCTACTTTGAAGCACAAGTGTGGAAAAAGAGATAGTAGCATTGCCCTTTTTATATTTTTTGGGCCTTTCTTTTTTCTTTTTGGCCTTTCTTTTTTTTTGGGCAATGCTCTAATAATGACGATCATCACACTTCTATTGATTACAACATAAGGATTACAACTCGATACTAGAACAAGATATGACTCTATATAAATGCCTCCGGCGGTGTACCGGGATGGTGCAATGAATCAAGAGTGACATGTATGGAAAATAATGCATGGTGGCATTGCCACAAATATGATGTCAACTACAAGATCATGCAATGGCAATATGATAAAAGTAATGCATGTCACGATGATGATGGTGGAAGTTGCATGGCAATATATCTCGGAATGGCTATGGAAATGCCATGATAGGTAGGTATGGTGGCTGTTTTGAGGAAGATAAAAGGAGGTTTATGTGTGATAGAGCGTATCGTATCACGGGGTTTGGATGCACCGGCGAAGTTTGCACCAACTCTCGATGTGAGAAAGGGCAATGCACGGTACCGAAGAGGCTAGCAAAGGCGGAAAGGTAAAAGTGCGTATGATCCATGGACTCAACATTAGTCAAAAGAACTCATATACTTATTGCAAAAATTTAGAAGCCATAAAAAATCAAGTACTACGCGCATGCTCCTAGGGGGATAGATTGGTAGGAAAAGACCATCGCTTGTCCCCGACCTCCACTGATAAGGATGCACAAGCCAGGTACACTTCATGTTTCAAATTTGTTACACAACTTTAACCATACGTGCATGCTACGGGATTTGCTAACTTCAACACAAGCATTTCTCAAATTCACAACTATTCAACTAGCACGACTTTGATATTATCACCTCCATATCTCAAAACAATTATCAAGCATCAAACTTATCTTAGTATTCAACGCACTCAAAAGAAAGTTTCACATATCTTGAATACCAAGTATACTAACATTAAGCAAATTACCATGCTATTAACGACTCTCAAAATAATCTAAGTAAAGCATGAGAGATCAAGTTTGTTTAAAACAAATCCACCACCGTGCTCTAAAAGATCTAAGTGAAGCACTAGAGCAAAAATTATCACGCTCAAAAGGATATAAGTGAAGCACTATGAGCAAAACTATCAAGCTCAAAAGATATAAGTGAAGCACATAGAGTATTCTAACAAATTTCAATTCATGTATGGCTTTCTCAAAAGGTGTGTACAGAAAGGATGATTGTGGTAAACTAACAAGCAAAGAAACAAATAATACAAGACGCTCCAAGCAAAACACATATCATGTTGGTGAATAAAAATATAGCTCCAAGTAAATTACCGATGGAAGCGGACGGAAGAGGGGATGTCTTCCGGGGCATCCCCAAACTTTGACTTTTTGGTGTCCTTGGATTATCTTGGGGTTCCATGGGCATCCCCAAGCTTAGGCTCTTGCCACTCCTTGTTCCATAATCCATCAAAAGAATTCACCCAAAACTTGAAAACTTCACAACACAAAACTCAACAGAAATCTCGTGAGCTCCGTTAGAGAAAGAAAATAAAAGACTACTTCAAGGTACTGTAATGAACTCATTCTTTATTTATATTGATGTTAAACCTACTGTATTCCAACTTGTCTATGGATCATAAACTATTTTACTAGCCATAGATTCATCAAAATAAGCAAACAACACACGAAAAACAGAATCTGTCAAAAACAGAACAGTCTGTAGCAATCTGTAACTAACGCAAACTTCTGGAACTCTAAAAATTCTACAAAAATAGTAAGTCCTGGACAATTTGTTTATTGATCATCAGCAAAAAGAATCAACGCAAAAGCACGTTCCTGTGATTTATCATAAGTAAATTCGTGCGCGCAAAGTTTCTGTTTTTCAGCAGAATCAAATCAACTATCATCGTAGGTTATCCTATAGGTCCTACTTGGCACAAACACTAATTAAAACATAAAACCACATCCAAACAGAAGGTAGATGGATTATTTATTCCTAAACAGAAACAAAAACAAAAAACACAAAATAAAATTGGGTTGTCTCCCAACAAGCGCTATCGTTTAACGCCCTTAGCTAGGCATAAAAGCAAGGATAGATTTAGGTATTGCCATCTTTGGTAGGCAATCCATAAGTGGCTCTCATAATAGATTCATATGGTAATTTTATTTTCTTTCTAGGGAAGTGTTCTATACCCTTCTTTAAGGGAAATTGGAATCTAATATTCCCTTCCTTCATATCAATAATTGCACCAATCGTTCTAAGGAAAGGTCTACCAAGAATAATAGGACATGAGGGATTGCAATATATATCAAGAACGATAAAATCTACGCGCACATAATTCCTATTTGCAACAATGAGCACATCATTAATTCTTCCCATAGGTTTTTTAATAGTGGAATCCGAAAGATGCAAGTTTAGAGAGCAATCATCAAAATCACAGAAATCTAGCAAATCGCATAAAGTTTTGGGAATACTAGAGACACTAGCACCCAAATCACACAAAGCATGAAACTCATAATTTTTAATTTTAATTTTAATGGTAGGTTCCCACTCACCATTGAGTTTCCTAGGGATAGAAACTTTCAACTCAAGCTTTTCTTCATAAGATTGCATTAAGGCATCAACAATGTGTTCGGTAAAAGCCTTATTTTGACTATAAGTATGAGGAGAATTTAGCACGGATTGCAACAAGGAAATACAATCAACCAAAGAGCAATTTTCATAATTAAATTCCTTGAGATCCAAAATAGTGGGTTTAGCAATATCTTGATTTTTATTTCTTTCAATCCCACTTTTATCAATTTCTTCATCAAGATCCAAAAACTCAGAATTCTTAGAACGCCTTCTAGGTAAAGGAAGATCATATTCAGTTTCATCAAGATTCATATTGCAAAACAAAGATTTGATAGGGGACACATCAATTACTTTTAGATCTTCATCTTGATTTTCATAGGAATTAGAAGAACACGCTTTAATAAAGGCATCTTTGGAAGCACGCATCCTAGCGGTTCTTTCTTTGCACTCATCAATGGAAATTCTCATGGCTTTGAGAGACTCATTGATATCATGCTTAGGAGGAATAGATCTAAGCTTTAAAGAATCAATCTCGAGAGAAATTCTATCAACGTTCCTAGCCAAATCATCAACTTTAAGCAATTTCTCTTCAAGCAAAGCATTAAAATTCTTTTGTGAATTCATAAACTCTTTAACACTACTCTCAAATTCAGAGGGCATCTTATTAAAATTTCCATAAGAGTTGTTGTAGGAATTTCCATAATTATTAGAAGGATTACTAGGATAAGGCCTAGAATTAAAATTCCCTCTATACGCGGTGTTACCAAAACTATTCCTACCAATAAAATTCACATCCATAGATTCATTATTATTCTCAAGCAAAGTAGATAAAGGCATATTATTGGGATCAGAAGAAACACTCTTAGCAAATAAATTCCTAAGTTCATCCATCTTTTCACTCAAAACATTGATTTCTTCTATAGCATGCACCTTTTTATTAGTAGATCTTTCAGTATGCCATTGAGAATAATTAACCATAATATTATCTAGGAGTTTAGTAGCATCTCCTAAAGTGATTTCCATAAAAGTGCCTCCATGGCGAATCTAAAAGATTTCTAGAAGCAAAATTCAATCCAGCATAAATTTTTTGTATAATCATCCACAAGTTCAAACCATGAGTAGGACAATTACGTAGCATTAATTTCATTCTCTCCCAAGCTTGTGCAACATGTTCATGATCAAGTTGTTCAAATTCATAATATCGTTTCTAAGAGAGATAATCTTAGCGGGAGGAAAATACTTAGAGATAAAAGCATCTTTGCACTTGTTCCAAGAATCAATACTGTTTTTAGGCAAAGATGAAAACCACGCTTTAGCACGATCTCTAAGCGAAAAAGGAAATAGCTTCAATTTAACGACATCATTATCGACATATTTTTTCTTTTGCATATCACATAAATCAACGAAGCTATTCAGATGAGTAGCAGCATCTTCACTAGGAAGGCCGGCGAATTGATCTTTCATAACAAGATTCAACAAAGCAGTATTGATTTCACAAGATTCAGTATTGGCAAGAGGAGCAATCGGAGTGCTAAGGAAATCACTATTATTGGTATTGGTGAAATCACACAATTTGGTGGCATCTTGAGCCATCACGACAAGCAAGCAAACTAACACACGAGCAAACAAAAGGATGAGGAAAAGGCAACGGAAGAGAGGAGGAGATTGGGAAAGAGAGGCGAATAAAGCGGCAAGGGTGAAGTGGGGAGAGGAAAGCGAGAGGCAAATGGCAAATAATGTAATGCGAGAGATAGGGATTGTGATGGGTACTTGGTATGTTGACTTTTGCGTAAGCCTCCCCAGCAATGGCGCCAGAAATCCTTCTTGCTATGTCTCGAGCTTGCGTTGGTTTTCCCCGAAGAGGAGAGGATGATGCAACACAGTAGCGTACGTATTTCAGTCAGTTTTTTGAGAACCAAGGTATCAATCCAGTAGGAGGTCACGCGCAAGTCCCTCGTACCTGCACAAAACGATAGCTACTCGCAACCAACGCGATTAGGGGTTGTCAATCCCTTCATGGTCACTTACAAGAGTGAGATCTGATAGAGATAATATTTTTGGTATAAAGATGCAAAGTAGAAAGTAAAGGCAAAGCAAGTAAATAAAGTGATGGAGATTAATATGATGAGAATAGACCCGGGGGCCATAGGTTTCACTAGTGGCTTCTCTCAAGAGCATAAGTATTCTACGATTGGGTGAACAAATTCTTGTTGAGCAATTGTGAATTGAGCATAGTTATGAGGTTATCTAGGTATGATCATGTATATAGGCATCACGTCCGAGACAAGTAGACTGAAACGATTCTGCATCTACTACTATTACTCCACTCATCGACCGCTATCCAGCATGCATCTAGAGTATTAAGTAAAAACAGAGTAATGCCTTAAGCAAGATGACATGATGTAGAGGAATAAATTCATGCAATGTGATAAATACCCCATCTTGTTATCCTCGATGGCAACAATACAATACGTGCCTTGCAACCATTTACATCCTTTGGGTAAGGACACCGCAAGATTGAACCCAAAGCCATGCACTTCTCCCATTGCAAGAACTACCAATCTAGTTGGCCAAACCAAACGGATAATTCGAAGAGACTTGCAAACATAACTCAATCATACATAAAATAATTCAGAGAAGATTCAACTATTATTCATAGATAAGCTGGATCATAAACCCACAATTCATCGGTCTCAACAAACACACCGCAAAAAGAAGATTACATCGAATAGATTTCCACGAGAGAGGGGGAGAACATTGTATTGAGATCCAAAAAGAGAGAAGAAACCATCTAGCTACTAGCTATGGACCCGAAGGTCTGAAGTAAACTACTCACACTTCATCGGAGGGGCTATGGTGTTGATGTAGAAGCCCTCCGTGGTAGATGCCCTCTTCGGCGGAGCTCCGGAACAGGCCCCAAGATGGGATCTCGTGGATACAGGAAGGTACGGCGGTGGAATTGGATTTTTGGCTCCGTCTCTGGTCTATTGGGGGTACGTAGGTATATATAGGAGGAAGGAGTACGTCGGTGGAGCGTCAGGGGGCTCACGAGGTAGGGGGCCGCCCAGGGGTGGGGGCGCCCTCCACCCTCGTGACCGCCTCTGGCGCTTCTTGGAGTAGGGTCCAAGTCTCCTGGATCACGTTCGGTGAGAAGATCACGTTCCCGAAGGTTTCATTCCGTTTGGACTCCGTTTGATATTCTGTTTCTTCAAAATACTGAAAAAGGAAAAAAACAGCAATTCTGGGCTGGGCCTCTGGTTAATAGGTTAGTCCCAAAAATAATATAAAAGTGGAAAATAAAGCCCATTATAGTCCAAAACAATAGATAAAGTAGCATGGAGCAATAAAAAATTATAGATACGTTGGAGATGTATCATGTTCCTTCCCCATTTCGTCCATGGGCTCGGGTTTCCCCTTCACCCGTTCGTTCGGGGAGTCATGTATTACTACAGGATCGATTTTCACGATATTCCCCCAACTCCTTCCTCAACATCTCGACGTTCATAAATGGGTAATGCGAAACTTTCTCCGGATCCCACCTCACTTGGCCTATGGTGAAGATCTTCAATGTGAAGCCCAAGGTGGTGAGTGGCGAACATGCCGAGTGTGGCGGCGCCATGGTAAGCAAGATGCCCAAGGCCGTTTGGCCGAAAGGCGCTTTCAACGACTCCGTTAAGGAGTGGCAGCAGTAGTGGTTCTATATCACCGAACCACGCGGCAAGAAGTGGGCGACAGCTCCAGAGTTCGGATCCGGAGCTCCACTGCGGCTCACGTCCTGGCCCGAGAAGGGCACGAAGTGGTGCTCGTCCGATGAGCTGTTACTGCTCCAGACGCGCATCCAGGGTGTGGTCGATAGGGACGTCAAACTCGTCGAGGTAGTCCAGGTGATGCTAGTTTGCCTGGTTCTCCCTTGTCAGCGTCGAGCTTGTACCCTATGGGAATTCGACCCGGCTGAGCACCAAACCCTTCGGGAGCTTTATGATTCCTTCCACAAGGATATCTAGAAGGTGCTCTTTAAGTCCGGAAAATCGTGGCCGGGCCCCGCCGAGGACCGTGGGTATCGATCATCCCATTCTCCAAGCTCGGTAAGTCACAGCCGCACTCTGTCTATTCATGCCTCAGCTGGCATGTTATGCAGGAGACACCTTAATCGTGTTTCATTGCGACCTCAGGGATGGATAAAGAAGGTGGAGCGGCTACACTGTCCAGCCCCCCTGCCGGAGGAACCGGCCGGACCTCTTCTGACGAAGATGCTGGTCCCCGCGCCTTACAAGGCGCCAAAGAAAGAGGCCTCCAAGAAGGTCAAGAAGACCCGGGGTGGTCTTCGCCATCGCGAGGCTTCGGACGCCAAATCCGAAGAATCTAGCAACGATCCTGTTGGGGAACGTAGTAATTTCAAAAAAATTCCTACGCACACGCAAGATCATGGTGATGCATAGCAACAAGAGGGGAGAGTGTTGTCTACGCACTCGTGAGACCAAGCGAAGCGATCTGGCGTAGAGGAAGTAGTCGTCGTTCTCCTCGCGATCCAACCGATCCTAGCGCCGTTACTCCGGCGCCTCCGAGTTCTTGACACACGTACAGCTCGATGACGCTCCTCGGGCTCCAATCTAGTAGAGCTTCGGGGAGGTAGAGTTTCGTCAGCACGACGGTGTGGTGACGATCTTGATGTTCTACCGACGCAGGGCTTCGCCTAAGCACCGCTACGATATGACCGAGGTGGATTATGGTGGAGGGGCACCGCACACTGCTAAGGAGCGATCTCAAGGATCAACTTGTGTGTTCTAGGGTGCCCCTGCCCCGTATATAAAGGAGCAAGGGGTGCGGCCGGCCCTAGGAGGCGGCGGAGGAGTCCTACTCCCAGGGAGTAGGACTCCCCCTTCCTAGTTGGATTAGGACTTGGGGGAGGAAAGAGGGAAGGGGCGCCCCCTCTCCTTGTCCTATTCGGACTAGGGGGGGGCGCGCCTGCCCCTGCCGGCCCTTCCTCTTCTCCCTCATGGCCCACTAAGGCCCATTAACCCCGGGAGGGTTCAGTAACCCGGTGTTCCCAGTAAAATCGATTTCACGGAACCATTCCAAACTCAAACATAGGCTTCCAATATATCAATCTTTATGTCTCGACCATTTGAGACTCCTCGTCATGTCCGTGATCACATCCGGGACTCGAACTTCTTGGTACATCAAAATACACAAACTCATAATATAACGATCCATGAAACCTTAAGCGTGCGGACCCTACGGTTCGAGAACAATGTAGACATGACCGAGACACGTCTCCGGTCAATAACCAATAGCGGGACCTGGATGCCCATATTGGCGCCTACATATTTGAAAGCACATTTGCTCCCTAGGTGGTTTTGGTAATTAATGACAACATACTTTGTGGTTGGACTAATGCTTTTATCAAGTATGTCTCAGGAAAGTCAATCACTCTGGCATGGCAAAAGGATTAGAAAGGTGAACCCCTAAGATGCTAAGGAAAGGATTGGCAAAAATCTCAAGACTCCATTTTTGGTTTAGTGATCCAAGATCACATTGAGTCCATAGGAAAGCCAATACTATTAAAGGGGATGAGGTTATGATGATGATCTGGTTGCTCTAAGTGCTTAGTGATTTATCTCTCAAACTATCGCAATCCTTCATTCCAACATAAACTCATAAGTAATCTCGGTCCCACCGATTCCAAACCCAGTCACACCGAGATGAACCACCTCAGCCATATAGCCAAACCCTAATAATTTGGATTTTCCGATTCCAAACTCGGTCATACGAAACTAGTGTTGCCAAGCTTCAGAACATACGTACTCAAATCGGTGTCACCGAGATGAGAAAGTCGGTCCCACCGAGATTGGCAAACCCTAGACTTTGGAAGAATCGGACTAACCGAGATTGTATTTTCGGTCCCATGAAAATCCCAACGTTCACAAGATTTGAACTTTCGGTCCCACCGAGTTGTCAACTTCGGTCCGACCGAGATTGGTCAAATGTGTGTAACAGTTGGATTTTGTGTGGAGGCTATAAATACCCTCCACCTCCTCTTCATTCATGGAGAGAGCCATCGAAAGAACTACCACTCCTACCTTACATTTACGAGAAGAAAACTACCTACCCTTGTGTTGAGATCAAGTTGCTCCACTCCTACCATATGAAACTTGATTTCTAGCCTTCCCAAGTTGCTTTCCACTCAATCCTTTCTTCCACCACAGCCAAATCAGTGAGGAGAGTTGAGTGTTGGGGAGATTATCATTTGAAGCACAAGAGCAAGGAGTTCATCATCACCAACACCATCTATTACCTTTTGGAGGTGGTGCCTCCTAGATTGGTTAGGTGTCGCTTGGGAGCCTCCGTCATGATGTGGAGTTGAACCAAGAAGTTTGTAAGGGCAAGGAGATCGCCTACTTCGTGAAGATCTACCCCGAGTAAGGCTAGTCCTCCGTGGGCGTAAGCCATGATGGCATAGACAAGGTTGCTTCTTCGTGGACCCTTCGTGGGTGGAGCCCTCCGTGGACTCTCGCAGCCGTTACCCTCCGTGGGTTGAAGTCTCCATCAACGTGGATTGACGATAGCACCACCTATCGGAACCACGAGAAAAATCTCCGTGTCTCCAAATTGCGTTTGCTCTTCACAATCTCTCACTTACTATTTATGCAATTTACTTTCCGCTGCCCCATACTCTAGAATTGCATGTGTAGTATGTTGCTCGACTTGTTTGCATGATGCTTGATCTGATCCTCATTGTGAACTTGCTAAAACTTGTTCTAATCAAAAGGCATAAACTTTTATCTTGTCGAGTTGTCTAATCACCCCCCCTCTAGACACTCTTGCCTTCAACGATCCTACAATTGGTATCAGAGCTTTGGTCTCCATTGCTTTGGTTTGCACACCATTGGAGGAAGATGGACGTGTCTACGTTTGGGAGTGTTAGTCATAGAGTGCCTATTCTTGATGGAGTGTCCTATAACTCGTGGAGGATTGAAATGCTTGCTATCTTTAAGATGTACAACTTGCGCAAATATGTTGAAACCCCATATGTACCACCATTTGACCCCTTGCACCCTACTATGGATGAAGAGCTTGATTTGCTTCGTAACCTTAGAACTGTCAATCTTATCATTAGAGGGTTGCCCGATAACTTGCTTGAGCTTGTCACAAACTTTGAGTGCGCCCATGCTATGTGGAAGTTCTTGGAAGAACTTTATCCAAACTACTCTTTGAGAGGTCTTGATGAAATTCTATACAAGACTGTTGAATTTGATATGATGCGCCCCAATGATCCCAACTTTGATAAATGCTTCTTTGAGCTTCGTGATCTTATGAAACGGAAGGGTGATTCCGGACTTATCAATGTTCTAGTTAGAAATGCTCTTGTATTGCATTCCGATGATTATTATCACATTGATAAAATTGATGCAAGTCATTGTCAAATTGACCTAGGTATTGATGATGAATTATCTATGGGTCAATATGATGATGAGCATGAGCATGATGACGATTCGGACACGAGCTAGACAAGATCATGAAGAGTCTCGATCTTATGGCAAATCTGAGAGACTACATATCCGGTGGAAAAGAGTGGATTCTTGATAGTGGATGCACCGATCACATGACCGGAGATGAAGACATGTTTCGAGAGCTTGCAAAGAACGATGGTCCACGCAAGTATGTGACTTTTGGAGACAACTCCAAGGGTAAGGTACTTGGCCTTGGTAAGGTGGCCATATCTCATGATAGCTCCATTAAAAATGTCATGCTTGTTGAATCTCTTGGATACAATTTACTTTCCGTGTCTAGATTAGCTGACTTTGGATTCAACGTGCTATTCACCAAAGTAGATTGCCAAGTTTTTCGTAGTGACAATCATAACATGGTTTTTACCGGTATTCGTAGAGGTGACCTATACATTGTCGCTTTCACTAAGAAAGCTCAACCTAGAACTTGCTTCATTGCTAAATCTGCTAAAGGTTGGTTATGGCATAGAAGACTTGGACATGTTGGTATGCGAAATCTAGATAAGCTAATCAAAGGTGATCACATTCTTGGTGTTAAAGATGTTTTCTTTGACAAAGATAGACTCTGCAGTGCATGTCAAGCAGGAAAACAAGTAGGCGGAAGTCATCCCGTGAAGAATATCATGACCACAAGGAGACCGCTTGAGCTTCTTCATATGGATCTCTTGGTCCCAATGCTTACAAAAGCCTTGGTGGTAACTCCTTTGGTCTAGTTATTGTTGATGATTTTCCAGATTTACGTGGGTATTTTTCCTTGATGACAAATCGCAGAGTTCGAAAATCTTCAAAACCTTTGCTAGAAAGGCTCGAGAATCAATTTGAGGTGAAGATCAAGAAGGTTCGGAGTGACAACGGAACGGAGTTCAAGAACGCCCACGTGGACTCTTTTCTCGATGAGGAAGGGATTCTACATGAGTTCTCAGCTACGTACACACCTCAACAAAATGGAGTTGTTGAGAGGAAGAACCGAACGCTCATTGAGATGGCGAGAACAATGCTTGATGAATACAAGACACCAAACACTACGGGGTGAAGCCGTCGAGACGACTTGTCATGCCATCAACAGACTTTATCTTCACAAGCTCCTCGGCAAGACTTCATACGAGCTCCTTACCGGTAACAAACCCCAAGTGGGATATTTTCGTGTCTTTGGTTCAAAATGCTATATCCTTGATAAGCATCGTCGGTCTAAATTTGCTCCTAAAACTCATGAAGGCTTTTTCCTCGGTTATGGATCAAACTCTCACACCTACCGTGTCTACAATAATTTCACCCGAAAGGTTGAAGAGACGGTAGATGTGAAGTTTGATGAATCTAATGGCTCATAAGTAGAGCAAATGCCTATTGATGTAGGAGACAAGGACCCATCGGAAGCCATTCAAGAGTTATCCATTGGAAAGATTAGTCCCATGGAAGTGAAGGAGAGTACCTCATCTACATATGTGGAGCCCCCTATCTCACGGAGAGATGAACCTCAAGGCAACATGGAGGCCTCCACAAGTGGAACTCACCAAGATGAGGAAGTGCGACAAGAAGATCCACCACAACCTCCTTCTCCACCACCTCAAGACAACACCAACAACAATGATGAAGAAGAAGATGAGGATGATGAGGAAGCTCAGCCACGACCACGACAAAAGCTATCCCGAGTTCGAGCAAGAGTCAAGAAGGACCATCCCGTGGAACAAATGATGAATGACATCGACTCCGGGAGAATCACTCGCTCTAAAACTCGTTTAGCTAACTTTTGTGAGCATTACTCATTCATTTCCAGTCTTGAACCTATGAAGGTAGAAGAAGCGCTTGAAGACCCGGATTGGGTGAGCGCTATGCATGAAGAGCTACACAACCGAGAGAAACAACGTTTGGTCTTTGGTAGAGAAGCCCAATGATGACCAAAACGTCATTGGAACCAAATGGGTGTTTCGGAACAAGCAAGATGAAGATGGACAAGTCATCCGCAACAAGGCTCGTCTCGTAGCACAAGGTTACACACAAGTCGAAGGTATGGACTATGGTGAGACCTATGCCCCCGTTGCTAGACTTGAGTCCATTCGCATTCTTCTTGCTTATGCCAACCACCATGACATTACTCTCTATCAAATGGACATTAAAAGTGCTTTCCTAAATGGTGAGATTGAGGAGGAAGTATTTGTGAAACAACCTCCCGGATTTGTGAATCCTAAAAAGCCTAATCATGTTTACAAATTGCACAAAGCTCTTTAAGGTCTTAAACAAGCCCCTAGAGCTTGGTACAAATGCTTGACTAGTTTTCTTCTTGAAAAAGGATTTGAGATTGGTAAAATAGACTCAACGCTATTCACGAAAAGGGTTGACGGTGAACTATTTGTGTGCCAAATATATGTTGATGATATTATCTTTGGTTCAACTAACCCTCATTTTAGTGAGAAGTTTGGAAAGCTTATGTCGGAGAAGTATGAGATGTCCATGATGAGTGAACTCAAGTTCTTCCTTGGGTTGCAAATCAAGCAATCTAAGGAGGGTACTTTTGTCTCACAAACAAAGTACACTAAGGATCTCTTCAAGAAGTTCAACATGCAAGAGAGCAAAGGTATGAGAACCCCCATGCCTACTAATGGACATAATGACTTGACTAAAGATGGAGAACATGTTGATCAAAAGGTTTATCGATCCATGATTGGTTCTCTACTATATCTCTGTGCTTCTCGTCCTGACATAATGTTGAGTGTATGCATGTGTGCTTGATATCAAGCTGCTCCTAAAGAATGTCATCTTAAAGCTGTTAAAAGAATTGTGAGATATTTGATACACACACCTAACTTTGGCATTTGGTATCCTAAGAGGGCCTCTTTTGATCTTGTTGGATATTCCGACTCGGACTATGCCGGAGACAAGATTGATAGAAAGTCAACTTCGGGTACATGTCAATTTCTCGGTCGATCCCTTGTATCTTGGTCATCCAAGAAACAAAATTCGATATCATTATCTACTGCCGAAGCAGAATATATTGCTGCTGGTTCGTGTTGTGCTCAGTTGCTATGGATGAAACAAATGCTTAAGGATTACGGGATACATGCGAGACATGTTCCTTTGCTTTGTGACAATGAGAGTGCGATTAAGATTGGACACAATCCCGTGCAACACTCTCGCACGAAACACATTGAAGTTCGTCACCATTTTATTCGTGATCACATTGCTAAGGGTGACATTGATCTTAAGCATGTTCGGTACTGACAAACAGCTTGCAGATATCTTCACAAAACCACTTGATGAGAAAGTGTTTTGTCGCTTAAGGAGTGAGTTGAACATCATTGATGCTTCAAACTTGGAGTGAAAACTTCATCGATGCATGCAAGGCATGAGCCTAATTGACTAATCCTTGATATTTCTCTTATGATGATGATCATATGTCTTGGACACATTTGCCCCCTTGTATTGCATCTAACCCCTTGCAGGTACTTGGATGGTCTACATTCTACAAGATTATCACACTCACTCAAATCATGAGTAATCTTGTCATTGACCAAGTATCTAGCCCTTTGGGATGTTGAGTTCAAGGAACAAAATTCCACATATCCTTTTTGACACCATATACTTCTAGTACTTCACTCATGTCATATTGGATATTCTTGAGTATTTCCTTGCTTGCCTAACCCATGTAGGAAGATGAACTATACAATTGGAAATGGAGCTCCAACTTCACATTCTATGAGCATCTACATCAAGTTCAACTACATGAGAACAAGCAACAACAAGCCCAAGGTATGTTTTTCACATCTTGAAGAAGTTTTGCTCAAAGTCATGAGTACAAGCAGCTTCAAAAGATGTGATCACATCAAATGCTTAATCGAAAAATGGTAACCCCATTTTGAGCTTAAACGATGAGTATGACCTATGATCAAATGTTCTCATTTGACTCCTAAGTCAATATACTCAAACATAGGTGACCTAGTCGCCGACCCCTGTCTAGATGAAGTACATATGTTTTGGAGTTTTGCTATTGTCTCTTTTGATTCTCTCATTGAGTTTTTCCTTTTAATTTAAAAAAAACTTCATCTAGCAATCTTTTTCATTTCTGTTTCTTCTGTTCTTGTGTATATCCTTTTAGCTCTGATAAATTCCCTGAAAATCATTTACAAATTCATTGCAAATCTTCTGAAACATTCCTTGCAAAGTGAGCTGAATTATTTCTGGATTTCCTTGGAATTAAACTCGACGTCACCGATTCAATCACTTCGGTCTGACCGAAAAAGGATCTGCCCTAAGTCTCTGACTTTCGGACTCACCGATCCATATCAATTCGGTGTCACCGATTTACATTCACCAGGATATCATCTTCTACAGCTCATCCAAATGATTTCTTCTGCATACTTAATTTGCTCAGTTGTGATTCTTAAGGATCCCACTTCTTTCCTTCCATCCTTCCTATCCTTCCTGGTTTACTGTCCTTTTCGGCACTTGATGTCAAAGGGGGAGAAGATTTAGGGGGAGCTTAAGGGAAGATTGGAGGATAAGGGGAGAAAAGATATTTTAAAGGAAGAAGAACAATCTTACCTTAAGGGGGAGAGGATCACATCAAAGCTTTGCCATATTTCACTGTGATAGTACATTTGGCATCATTCTCTTGATTTTGCTTCTCTTGCTCTCACTATTGGTATCTTCTGAAAAGCACAATTGGTATCTTATGAAAAGCAAAATTCTCTCAGAGCTCATTGAAAATCTTTTAGTCTTGGGAGACATGTTGGCTGATTCAGGCTTGTGCTCAACATGAGACACTCTTTATACATGTCATCCCTGGCTTGGTACTCTTGATGTTCTTGCTATTGGTTGAAGAACTACTCTTGTGTTATCTAACCTTGTTTTCCCAAGTTTATTTCTTCAGGTACAATACCAAGGAACTCCAAGGTAAGTATATGCATCTTGCAGAATGTGCATGATGGTGACTTGCTTGTGAATACTTGTTTGCAAGAAATCACCATGCACATATGCATCATCTCTCATTTATCCTCATCTGCTCTGATGCATATAGCCAAGCTGCATGTAGCACATCTTGCTTTTCTCTCATGTGTGCTTGTGGTAGTCCAAAACCAAAATCTATAATCTTGCACACTTGTAGGGGAGCTGTGTACTACATGTTTGTCAAAGCTTTAATGATAATTCTGTCTTTATTTGAAGAAGCTTTGATATCTTATTTCGTGTGTTGCCATCAATTACCAAAAGGGGAGATTGAAAGCACATTTGCTCCTAGGTGGTTTTGGTAATTAATGACAACATACTTTGTGGTTGGACTAATGCTTTTATCAAGTATGTCTCAGGAAAGTCAATCACTCTGGCATGGCAAAAGGATTAGAAAGGTGAACCCCTAAGATGCTAAGGAAAGGATTGGCAAAAAGCTCAAGACTCCATTTTTGGTTTAGTGATCCAAGATCACATTGAGTCCATAGGAAAGCCAATACTATTAAAAGGGGATGAGGTTATGATGATGATCTGGTTGCTCTAAGTGCTTAGTGATTTATCTCTCAAACTATCAGCAATCCTTCATTCCAACATAAACTCATAAGTAATCTCGGTCCCACCGATTCCAAACCCAGTCACACCGAGATGAACCACCTCAGCCATATAGCCAAACCCTAATAATTTCGGATTTTCCGATTCCAAACTCGGTCATACGAAACTAGTGTTGCCAAGCTTCAGAACCTACGTACTCAAATCGGTGTCACCGAGATGAGAAAGTCGGTCCCACCGAGATTGGCAAACCCTAGACTTTGGAAGAATCGGACTAACCGAGATTGTATTTTCGGTCCCACGAAAATCCCAACGTTCACAAGATTTGAACTTTCGGTCCCACCGAGTTGTCAACTTCGGTCCGACCGAGATTGGTCAAATGTGTGTAACAGTTGGATTTTGTGTGGAGGCTATAAATACCCTCCACCTCCTCTTCATTCGTGGAGAGAGCCATCGAAAGAACTACCACTCCTACCTTACATTTCGAGAAGAAAACTACCTACCCTTGTGTTGAGATCAAGTTGCTCCACTCCTACCATATGAAACTTGATTTCTAGCCTTCCCAAGTTGCTTTCCACTCAATCCTTTCTTCCACCACAGCCAAATCGGTGAGGAGAGTTGAGTGTTGGGGAGATTATCATTTGAAGCACAAGAGCAAGGAGTTCATCATCACCAACACCATCTATTACCTTTTGGAGGGTGGTGCCTCCTAGATTGGTTAGGTGTCGCTTGGGAGCCTCCGTCATGATGTGGAGTTGAACCAAGAAGTTTGTAAGGGCAAGGAGATCGCCTACTTCGTGAAGATCTACCCGAGTAAGGCTAGTCCTCCGTGGGCGTAAGCCATGATGGCATAGACAAGGTTGCTTCTTCGTGGACCCTTCGTGGGTGGAGCCCTCCGTGGACTCTCGCAGCCGTTACCCTCCGTGGGTTGAAGTCTCCATCAACGTGGATTGACGATAGCACCACCTATCGGAACCACGAGAAAAATCTCCGTGTCTCCAAATTGCATTTTCTCTTCACAATCTCTCACTTACTATTTATGCAATTTACTTTCCGCTGCCCCATACTCTAGAATTGCATGTGTAGTATGTTGCTCGACTTGTTTGCATGATGCTTGATCTGATCCTCATTGTGAACTTGCTAAAACTTGTTCTAATCAAAAGGCATAAACTTTTATCTTGTCAAGTTGTCTAATCACCCCCCCTCTAGACACTCTTGCCTTCAACGATCCTACAATATTCTACGAAGATCTTTATCGGTCAGACCGCATAACAACATACGTTGTTCCCTTTGTCATCGGTATGTTACTTGCCTGAGATTCGATCGTCGGTATCCAATACCTAGTTCAATCTCGTTACCGGCAAGTCTCTTTACTCGTTCCGTAATACATCATCTCACCGCTAACTCATTAGTTGTAATGCTTGCAAGGCTTAAGTGATGTGTATTACCGAGAGGCCCAGAGATACCTCTCCGACAATCGGAGTGACAAAACCTAATCTCGAAATCGCCAACCCAACATACGCCTTTGGAGACACTGTAGTACTCCTTTATAATCACCCAGTTATGTTGTGACGTTTGGTAGCACCCAAAGTGTTCCTCCGGTAAACGGGAGTTGCATAATCTCATAGTTATAGGAACATGTATATGTCATGGATAAAAGCAGTAGCAACATACTAAACGATCGTGTGCTAAGCTAATGGAATGGGTCATGTCAATCGATCATTCTTCTAATGATGTGACCTTGTTAATCAAATAACAACCCTTTGTTCATGGTTAGGAAACATAACCATCTTTGATTAACAAGCTAGTCTAGTAGAGGCATACTAGTGACACTCTGTTTGTTTATACACTCACACATGTATTATGTTTCCGGTTAATACAATTCTAGCATGAATGATAAACATTTATCATGAAATAAGGAAATAAATAATAACTTTATTATTGCCTCTAGGGCATATTTCCTTCAGTCTCCCACTTGCACTAGAGTCAATAATCTAGATCACATCACCATGTGATTAACATCGATAGTTCACATCATCATGTGATTAACACCCATAGTTCACATCGCCATGTGACCAACACCCAAAGGGTTTACTAGATTGATAATCTAGTTCACATCGCTATGTGATTAACACCCAAAGAGTACTAAGGTGTGATCATGTTTTGCTTGTGAGAGGGTCTTAGTCAACGGGTCTTTCACATTCAGATCCGTTATGTATTTTGCAATTTTTCTATGTCTACAATGCTCGCACAAAGCTACTCTAGCTAATTGCTCCCACTTTCAATATGTATCTAGATCGAGACTTAGAGTCATCGGATCGGTGTCAAAATTTGCATCGGCGTAACCCTTACGGACGAACCTTTTGTCACTTCCATAATCGAGAAACATATCCTTATTCCACTAAGGATAATTTTGACCGCTGTCGATGATCTACTCCTAGATCACTATTGTACTCCTTGCCAAACTCAAGGCAGGGTATACAATAGATCGGTACCTGAGATGGCATACTTTATAGAACCTATCGCCAAGGCATAGGGAATGACTTTCATTCTCTTTCTATCTTCTGCCGTGGTCGGGTTTTGAGTCTTACTCAATTTCACACCTTGTAACACACGAGGCAAGAACTCTTTCTTTGACTGTTCCATTTTGAACTACTTTAAAATCTTGTCAAGGTATGTACTCATTGAAAAAACTTATCAAGCATCTTGATCTATCTCTATAGATCTTGATGCTCAATATGTAAGCAGCTTCACCGAGGTCTTTCTTTGAAAAACTTCTTTCAAACACTCCTTTATGCTTTGAGAATAATTCTACATTATTTCCGATCTACAATATGTCATTCACATATACTTATCGAAATCTTTGTAGTGCTCCCACTCACTTTCTAGTAAATACAGGCTTCACCATAAGTCATACAAAACTATATGCTTTGATCAACTCATCAAAGCGTATATTCCAACTCGAGATGCTTGCACCAGTCCATAGATGGATCATTGGAGCTTGCACACTTTGTTAGCTCCTTTGGATCGAAAAAACTTCGGTTGCATAATATACAACTCTTCCTCCGTAAAACCATTCGGAATGCAGTTTTACATCTATTTGCCAAATTTCATAAATTGTGGCAATTGCTAACATGATTCGGACAGACTTAAGCATCGCTACTGCTTGAGAAAATCTCATTGTAGTCAACATCTTGAACTTTGTCGAAAACCTTTTGCAACAAGTCGAGTTTTGTAGATAGTAACACTACTATCAACGTCCGTCTTCCTCTTGAAGATCCATTTATTTTCTATGGTTTGCCGATCATCGGGCAAATCCAAAAGTCCATACTTTGTTCTCATACATGGATCATATCTCGATTTCATGGCCTCAAACCATTTTGCGGAATCTGGGCTCATCATCGCTTCATCATAGTTCGTAGGTTTGTCATGGTCAAGTAACATGACCTCCGAACAGGATTACCGTACCACTCAGTGCGGATCTCACTCTGTTTTACCTCACGAGGTTCGGTAGTAACTTGATCTGAAGTTTTATGATCATCATCATTAACTTCCTCACTAATTGGTGTAGGTGTCACAGAACCAATTTTCGTGATGAACTACTTTCCAATAAGGGAGCTAGTCTTGTTACCTCATCAAGTTCTACTTTCCTCCCACTCACTTCTTTCGAGAGAAACTCCTTCTCTAGAAAGGATCCATTCTTAGCAACGAATGTCTTGCCTTCGGATCTGTGATAGAAGGTGTACCCAACTGTCTCCTTTGGGTATCCTATGAAGACACATTTCTCCGATTTGGGTTGGAGCTTATCAGGATGAAACTTTTTCACATAAGCATCGCAGCCCCAAACTTTAAGAAACGACAACTTTGGTTTGTTGCTAAACCACAGTTCATATAGTGTCGTATCAACGGATTTAGATGGTGCCCTATTTAACGTGAATGCAGTTGTCTCTAATGCATGATCCCAAAACGACATTGGTAAATCGGTAAGAAACATCATAGATTGTACTATATCCAATAAAGTACGGTTATGACGTTCGGACACACCATTATGATGTGGTGTTCCAGGTGGCATGAATTTGTGAAACTATTCCACATTGTTTTAATTGAAGACCAAACTCGTAACTTAAATATTTGTCCCTGCGATCAAATCGTAGAAACCTTATTTTCTTGTCGCGATGATTTTTCCACTTCACTCTGAAATTCTTTGAATCCTTTCAACTATTTCAGACTTATGTTTCATCAAGTAGATATACCCATATCTGCTCAAATCATGTGTGAAGGTCAGAAAATAACGATACCCACCGCGAGCCTTAACACTCATTGGATCGCATATATCAGTATGTATTATTTCCAATAAGTCAGTTGCTCGCTCCTTTATTAGGAGAACGGAGTCTTAGTCATCTTGCCCATGAGGCATGGTTACTTAAGCATCAAGTGATTCATAATCAAGTGATTCCAAAATCCCATCGGCATGGAGTTTCTTCATGCGCTTTACACTAATATGACATAAATGGCGATTGCCACAAATAAGTTGCACTATCATTATTAACTTTGCATCTTTTGGTTTCAATATTATGAATATGTGTATCACTACGATCGAGATCCAATGAACCATTTTCATTGGGTGTGTAACCATATAAGGTTTTATTCATGTAAGCAGAACAACAGTTTATTCTCTTACTTAAATGAATAACCGTATTGCAATAAACATGATCAAATCATATTCATGCTCAACGCAAACACCAAATAACATTTATTTAGGTTCAACACTAATCCCGAAAGTATAGGGAGTGTGTGATGATGATCATATTAATCTTGAAACTACTTTCAACACACATCGTCACTTCACCCTTAACTAGTTTTCATTTATTACGCAACTCCGTTTGAGTTACTACTCTTAGCAACCGAACAAGTATCAAATACTCGGGGCTACTATAAACACTAGTAAGGCACACATCAATAACTGTATATCAAATATACCCTTGTTGACTTTGCCATCCTTCTTATCCACCAAATACTTGGGGTAGTTACGCTTCCAAATGACTAGTCCCTTTGCAAGAGAAGCACTTAGTCTCGGGCTTAGGTCGGACTTGGGCTTCTTCACTTGAGTAACAACTTGCTTGCCATTCTTCTTGAAGTTCCTTCTATCCCTTTGCCCTTTTCTTGAAACTAGTGGTCTTGTTAACCATCAACACTTGATGTTCTTTCTTGATTTCTACCTTCATCGATTTCGTCATCATGAAAAACTCGGGAATTATTTTCATCATCTCTTGCATACTATAGTTCATCACGAAGTTCTACTAACTTGGTGATGGTGACTAGAGAATTTCATCAATCACTATCTTATCGGAAGATTAACTCCCACTTGATTCAAGCGATTGTAGTACCTGGACAATCGAGCACATGCTCACTAGTTGAGCGATTCTCCTCCATCTTTTAGCTATAGAACTTGTTGGAGACTTCATATCTCTCAACTCGGGTATTTGCTTGAAATATTAACTTCAACTCCTGGAACATCTCATATGGTCCATGATGTTCAAAACGTCTTTGAAGTCCCGATTCTAAGCCGCTAAGCATGGTGCACTTAAACTATCAAGTAGTCATCATATTGAGCTAGCCAAACTATCATGACGTCTGCATCTGCTCTTGCAATAGGTCTGTCACCTAGCAGTGCATCAAGGACATAATTCTTCTGTGCAGCAATGAGGATAAACCTCAGATCACGGATCCAATCCGCATCATTGCTACTAACATTTTTCAACACAATTTTCTCTAGGAACATATCAAAAAAAAAACATATGAAAGCAACAACGCGAGCTATTGATCTACAACATAATTTGCGAAATACTACTAGGACTAAGTTCATGATAAATTTAAGTTCAATTAATCATATTACTTAAGAACTCCCACTTAGACAGACATCTCTCTAGTCATCTAAGTGATCACGTGATCCAAATCAACTAAACCATAACCGATCATCACGTGAGATGGAGTAGTTTTCAATGGTGAACATCTTATGTTGATCATATCTACTATATGATTCACGCTCGACCTTTCGGTCTCTGTGTTCCGAGGCCATATCTGCATATGCTATGCTCGTCAAGTATAACCTGAGTATTCTGCGTGTGCAAAACTGGCTTGCACCCGTTGTAGATGGACGAGAGCTTATCACACCCGATCATCACGTGGTGTCTCTCACGACGATTTAACTTTGGCAACGGTGCATACTCGGGAGAACACTACTTGATAATTTTAGTGAGAGATCATCTTAAAATGCTACCGTCAATCAAAGCAAGATAAGATGCATAAAAGATAAACATCACATGCAATCAATATAAGTGGTATGATATGGCCATCATCATCTTGTGCTTGTGATCTCCATCTCCAAGCACCGTCGTTATCATCATAAATCACCGCGCGACACCTTGATCTTCATCATAGCATCGTTGTCGTCACGCCATCTATTGCTTCTCGACTATCGCTACCGCTTAGTGATAAAGTAAAGCAATTACGATGCGTAAAGCGACAACCATATGGCTCCAGACCGATTGCCGATAACCGGTTACAAAACATGATCATCTCATACAATAAAATATAGCATCATGTCTTGACCATATCACATCACAACATGCCCTGCAAAAACAAGTTAGGCGTCCTCTACTTTGTTGTTGCAAATTTTACGTGGCTGCTACGGGCTTAAGCAAGAACCAATCTCACCCACGCATCAAAACCACAACGATACTTCGTCAAATAGACTCGTTTTAACCTTCTCAAGGACGGGCGTAGCCACACTCGGTTCAACTAAAGTGAGAGAGACAGACACCCGCCAGTCACCTTTAAGCAGCGAGTGCTCGTGGCGGTGAAACCAGTCTCGCGTAAGCGTCACGCGTAATGTCGGTCCGGGCGCTTCATCTCACAATACCGCTGAACCAAAGTATGACATCTTTGGTAGGTAGTATGACTTGTATCGCCCACAACTCACTTGTGTTCTACTCGTGCAAAACATCAAACCATAAAAACCTAGGCTCGGATGCCTTTGTTGGGGAACGTAGTAATTTCAAAAAATTCTACGCACACGCAAGATCATGGTGATTCATAGCAACGAGAGGGGAGAGTGTTGTCTCACGCCCTCGTGAGACCCAAGCGAAGCGATCACAACGAGAGGAAGTAGTCGACGTTCTCCTCGCGATCCAACCGATCCTAGCGCCGTTACTCCGGCGCCTCCGAGTTCTTGACACACGACAGCTCGATGGCGCTCCTCGGGCTCCAATCCAAGAGAGCTTCCGGAGGTAGAGTTCCACAACCTGACGGTGTGGTGGCGATCTTGATGTTCTACCGACGCAGGCTTGGCCTAAGCACCGCCACGATATGACCGAGGTGGATTATGGTGGAGGGGGCACCGCACACGGCTAAGGAGAGCGATCTCAGGATCAACTTCGTGTTCTAGGGTGCCCCCGCCTCGTATATAAAGGAGAAAGGGGGTGCGGCCGGCCCTAGGAGGAGGGCGGGAGGAGTCCTACTCCCAGGGAGTAGGACTCCCCCTTCCTAGTTGGATTAGGACTTGGGGGAGGGAAAGAGGGAAGGCGGCGCCCCTCTCCTGTCCTATTCAGACTAGGGGAGGGGGCACGCGGCCTGCCTGGCCGGCCCTTCCTCTTCTCCCTCATGGCCCACTAAGGCCCATTAACCCCGGGAGGTTCCAGTAACCCCGGTGTTCGGTAAAATCGATTTCACCGGAACCATTCGAACTCAAACATAGGCTTCCAATATATCAATCTTTATGTCTCGACCATTTGAGACTCCTCGTCATGTCCGTGATCACATCCGGGACTCGAACTTCTTCGGTACATCAAAATACACAAACTCATAATATAACCGTCATCGAAACCTTAAGCATGCGGACCCTACGGTTCGAGAACAATGTAGACATGACCGAGACACGTCTCGGTCAATAACCAATAGCGGGACACAGGAAGCCCATATTGGCTCCTACATATTCTCGAAGATCTTTATCGGTCAGACCGCATAACAACATACGTTGTTCCTTTGTCATCCTTATGTTACTTGCCCGAGATTCGATCGTCGGTATCCAATACCTAGTTCAATCTCGTTACGCAAGTCTCTTTACTCGCTTCGTAATACATCATCTCACAGCTAACTCATTAGTTGTAATGCTTGCAAGGCTTAAGTGATGTGTATTACCGAGAGGGCCCAGAGATACCTCTCCGACAATCGGAGTGACAAAACCTAATCTCAAATCGTCAACCCAACATCGCCTTTGGAGACACCTGTAGTACTCCTTTATAATCACCCGATTACGTTGTGACGTTTGGTAGCACCAAAGTGTTCCTCCGTAAGCGGAGTTGCATAATCTCATAGTTATAGGAACATGTATATGTCATGGATAAAAGCGGTTGCAACATACTAAGCGATCGTGTGCTAAGCTAATGGAATGGGTCATGTCAATCGATCATTCTTCTAATGATGTGACCTTGTTAATCAAATAACAACCCTTTGTTCATGGTTAGGAAACATAACCATCTTTGATTAACAAGCTAGTCTAGTAGAGGCATACTAGTGACACTCTGTTTGTTTATACACTCACACATGTATTATGTTTCCGGTTAATACAATTCTAGCATAAATGATAAACATTTATCATGAAATAAGGAAATAAATAATAACTTTATTATTGCCTCTAGGGCATATTTCCTTCAGATCCTTCGTCCGAGGGCGAGGAGGAGGAAGCGGAGGAGGATGAGCCGCACTCTGACAGTGGCACTACGGGAAACAGTTAATTTGCCGTCAGCTTTTCGTCGGGCAAGACGGCAAAGAAAGATTTGCTGTCATCACCAGACGGCAAAGAAAAACTGACGGCAAAATATACTTTGCCGTCTGCGAAAAAAACATAGACGGCAAAGAGAGCACTTTGCCATCTGCGAAACAAATCACACACGGCAAAGAATCTTTGCCGTCAGTTTCTGTTTTCACAGACGGCAAAGAATCTTTGTCGTCTGAATTTTTATTAACAGACGGCAAACTGGGGTCTTTTCCGTCTGTGTTTTTTTTCAGACGACAAAGAAGAAACACAAGACGCGGATTGATCACATGGATCGATGACATGGCGTGATCCACTCCACTCATCCCCGGCTCCCTACAGCGCCTCACCCCACGCCCCACGCGCCCCCACCACTCTCTCTCTCTCTCCCTTATCCTCCCGCACCCACCCACCACGATCTCTCTCCCCCTTATCCTCCCGCGCCCACCCTCACCACGATCTCTCTCCCATCTCTCTGCTCTCGATCCACAGCAAGCCGGCGCCCCGACACCACCTCGTCCGCCGGCCCCAACCTAGCCCACTGACCCCGGCCCTTTCCTCTCAACGCCCGGCACCGCCGGCCCCTACTCCGGCCGCTTCCTCTCAGCCCCCAGCGCCGCCTACCCCTGCCCCATCCCCCGTCGCCCCTGCCGGCTTCCACGCCCGTCCCCGTCGCCGTCCGCCTCATGGCGCCACCAGAGCCGTCTCCGCCCGCCAGCGCGGCAAAGCCCGCCTCGCCTCGGCCTCCGCCACACGAGCCCGCCTCCGCCTCGACCTCCGCCCGACCACCGGAGCTGCCTCGCCTCGACCTCCGCCGACCACGGAGCCCACCTCCGCCTCGGCCTCCACCGCGCCATCGGAGCCCGCCTCGCCCATGCCACCGCCACCGCGCCGCCCGCCCGCGCAACCGGCCGCATGCCGCCCTCCTCATCCACGTGCGCGTGTCCACCCACCTTTGCCTGCGTCCGCGAGCGCCATCCGCCTGCTGGAGCCCACCTCCGCCCTCGCCACCGGCCGACGCCGGCGCTGGTGCCACCAGATCGACCGCATCCCGTAGTGGCCTACACAGATAGAGGAGCGGCAGATCGAGAAGCGCTTGTTCGTCTCCACCAGATCGAAGTCGCGGTGGATCCAGAAGATAATCATTTGTAATATTGCTGTGTATTGTGATGTAGACATGCAGTACTCCGTATTGTATAATGTGTATTTTGTACAATCTAGTGTGGTATATCTTGTGGGTTTTTGTCCATATGGAATGCAAAAAAAATCGATAATGTGTATTGTATACGAAGATTGGTAGTGGGGTTTCCTTGACCGTGTCGACCATCCCATGAAATATTTGATAGCTGATCTCACCTGTGCACTGTAGGTTTATTTTTTATTTGATTAAAAAATATTTCTATGCCGTCTGTGATGTATGAGGTTGACGGCAAAGATGTCGTTTGGCTGATGGCAAAGATGCTTTTGTTTGCCGTCTGTAATTTATTCAGTTGACGGCAAATCTGATGTTTGGCTGGCGGCAAAGTCTTTGCCGTATGTCCGGTGAAAAGCTGACGGCAAAGTATTCTTTGCCGCTTCGACTTTGGCGTCTGACTTTGCCGTCTGCTTCCTGACGGCAAAATCTTTGCCGTCTGGATTTAGGTCTTTGCCGTCTGTGATCCACAGACGGCAAATTAACTGTTTCTTGTAGTGTGGGAGGAAGAGGACGGCCTCCACCTCTCTGGAGGCCGGAACACCCAAGAGGGAAAAATCCTCCGAGGGCATCCCCACGGTGCGCAGATAGCAGCACTGAGTGGGATCGGGGCCCAGCCCCTGGAGAAATCGTAAGTATCCGAACATGCATATGCGTCCGGGATTGATTTTGGGTGTAGCAATTTTGACTGTTGCCTATATATTGCACAGCCCGGCAAGGTCCTACGCCGGCCAGTCCTCGTCGGAGGATTCACTGGACTCGGACGCTTTGGCGAGCGAAACGCCTCTACGGGCCCCTTCCCCCAAGTCTGGGCACGACACGGAGGTGTCATCTCGACAAGACCCGGACCAGGGAGGACATATCCCCAGTGCCGAACACGCGGGGATGGATACGGCCCCCGGGACCTCTAGAGTTCCGGGATCGAGCGAACAGCCACCCCTGATGGCGAGGGGCCTGCCTACGCCGCCGGCATCCTCTGTTCAAGCAGAGCTGCCTGGCAGTCTATCGACAGCGTTGAAGAACGCGTCTATTGTCGATGAGCATCGGGCCCTTATGGGCGAGGTGGTTGAAAGGATTCAGTCCGCCGAGAGCGGGCTGAACGCGTCCTGCCTTAGCCTTATAAAGGCTTTTGAGGTATGTTTCCTAGGAAACCCTTGAGGCATCGTCATAATATGAGTAGTAGCCCCTGATGCATTGTCCGGCGAAGGAGACAGAGCCGGGCAGGGGATCAAAACCCCTGCCTTCGCAGGAGCCTGTGTAAATAACATATACCCTTTGGTGTGAAAACAGGCATCCGCAGAGAGGACGTCCGCTCTCAATACGGAAGTGTCCGAACTGAAGCAGAGCCTTGCACGGGCCGAGGAAGAACTTGGCCGTGTGAGAAAACAACTGGAAGACAAGCAAGGTATGTTGAAAAACATTTGTCTTGGAGTTGGCACGAACAAATGGTTGTGCAAAATAAAAAATATAGTATTGTGTGCTCTAGGAGCGGGTGCCGAATACGAGGCACTAAAGAAAGCTTTGGCATATGCCAACAAGAAATTTGAGGCGAGCAGTAACCGTGAAAACACGAGGTTGTGGTTATCACAGCTGAGCGAGAGCTCCAGGAAGCTGTGAAGGAAAGCGAGGGCATGGAGCAGAGTCTAAAAGGGAAAGAATCCGAGCTCGCCCAAGCTCTCGAGGATGCAGAAGGTGCTCGGGAAGAAGCCCGAGGTGCTGTGCGGGACATTCAGGAGGCCCGAAAAGTGGCGGCTGGTGAGGCCTTCTGTATTCTTAGCCTTGTATATGTTAGAATGTGAAGAATCCAAGCGGCAAGCTGAATTCTTATTTTTCCAAGGGCTTTTGCAGATCTTCCTCGCAGCATATCAGATGCCGCTCAATTCTACCGCACCGAGGAGAAGAAGACTGCGAAGAGGGATTTCTGGTCGCAGTATCTGGCGCCGAACTATCCGGTGCCATTTATCGATCAGATGAAACAGCTGGTCGAACTGCACCAGGCGGCCAAACTAGCCATGAAGGACTTAGTTGTCCGGTGTGGCTCATGGAGCCAATTCAAGCAGCTACGCCGCTTTTCGTCAAGTGGATTGTGGGCGCCTGTCCTCGGCTTGATGCTATCAAGCGATCAGTTTGCATAGAAGGCGCGCGTATGGCGTTTGCCCATGCAAAAGTGCATTGGGGGAGGCTTGACGCGGAGAAGTTGTTGACCGAGGGGCCACCGGAGGGTAAGGAGCACCGCAGGCCCGAGCTGTATTATGAAGGTGTGATGAAAGGGGCCCGCCTTGTGGCGGACAAGTGTGCTAAGGACATCATATTTCCCTGAGGGCATTTGTGCCGCTTGTTGTAAAATGGGATAATGGCATGTTTATTATATATTGCCTGTTTTATTTGAACATAAGTTCTTCCTGTGCGGCTGTTTTATTGTATGCAAATTAAGGAGTTGGCGATTGTAAACCTCGCCCCTCGTAAAAAGGATACGAGGGTGTTGGGATATATCTGAATGCTCTTTATCCCATAATTGGGTCCTTTTAAGGAGGTGTATCTTTCCGCAAACCAGGCAATCGGACTATAAGGATTTATTACTCTCACTTAGCCATAGGAATTTGAGTATGGTCGGCGCAGCCCCTAGTGTTCGGAAGGCAAAACTAGGGGCTCTATTGGCGCCTGATCAGAAGACCGATCTGTCGCACTTAGCATTTATAATGGCGTTGCGCGGAATAAATCTTTAAGGATTTTATAACCTCTCGAACAGCGGACCGGCTCTCGCTTCATCATGAAAGTCGATTTTCGGCTTTCTCTACTGAGGTGCTCGTCCGGCTGAACCGGGACACAATCGTAGTAGTTCTCCCAGCGCTACCTTAGCCGATAGAACAGAACGTAAGGTACCAAAACATGGGTGCCGGGCAAACCCAACCAATGACCCAAGACATGATTCGGAGCAGATGCATATAGTGCTATAAGTTCAGGGTGCCGAACGACCGAAAAGGTGGTCGGACTTTATTGCCGTAGTGTGGAGCCCCTGGTACAACCAGGCGAACGCGGAGCGTGGCTGCCATTTTCGGCAAAGAGGCGTCAGCGATAAACGACAGCCGGGAATTGCTATTTAAGTCTACGCATTGTAGTGGGATGATATGTCTATGCATATTAGTATGATGTATGGAAAGAGGTGTTATTTGGCGGAACCTGTTATGGCCGGACTGGAGGGGGTTGTGAGTGGATCGAGAATGAATCCGAACTACCTTCTTCCTGCATGTTCCTTCCTTTGTGTGTCCGGGATAATTCCATGCCACCAATTCTGTTCTGCGTCAATCGTTAGTTTGCAAATGCGAAATGCTTGAAGGCAGCTAGGTGTCCTCTTGTTGTTGCCCCAGGGTCCCTAATCGGGCCCTGGTGTGCCCAGCCGTTAGACTGTGAGGTAGTGCGGACTCCGCAATGGATGTCCAGATGGTTGGCCTGGGTAATTTACCACGTGGAATCTAGTCGACGTAGTTTTTCCCGTTAGCATACGGTAAGCTATCGTATGGTGGGAAGGTGCCGAGGATTTATTCTTTGGCGTAGCATTTTTGGGTGATCCGAAGACAACCGTGTAGAGTGGTGGGCCAATAGAACTTGGCCTTTGCGCCTTACATCTTTTAGGAGATGTTTTCCGTGGCGTCATACCCTTGTGGGCTTTGTGTATTATGGAGCCCCCGGACTACTAGGTCTAGAGGCACTGCAATTGACTTGCCGTGGTTTATGTGGTCCTGGGCGGTCGGCCGTACCGTTACGCTCTAGGGGGTCTTGACGAGGCGTCTCCCCTTATTGCTTCCGGCGCGCGACCAGCCGCTTTGTTTTGAGGATCTTGCATTCTCTATTGGTATGCTTTGTCGTCCTTCTCGGGTTATCATGAATTTCACACGGCTGATCCAGCGTGTGGCTTTGGTCGAGTAGGCTTGTGCTGCTCTTTGTCCGTTTAGCGGACTGAGCGTTGCCGAAGCTGACAACGACGAAATTCGTTGCCCACCCACCACCCACTTCATTGCCACGATCGATGATTTAGCCGACGTGCTTGACTTCGACTCCAAAGACATCGATGGTATGGACGACGATGCAGGAGGACTACAGGGACCACCACGTATAGGGCAGTGGGCGGCCACCTCCTCATACAATATATATATGGTGGACACCCCAACGGAAACCAGTGGCGGCCAGGCAATGGAGGATAACCCCTCAGGGAGAAAGGCAAAACATGTACGTTATCGGCACCACTCCAAGCCCCGCCACACCAAAAACGGCCCCGGAAACAAAAGCAGTCCGGACGGTGCCAAAAAGGAATACAACCTTAGTCAGCCTACACTTAAGCAGGCCGGACCAATGACGATGGGATGCTGGGAGAGGGACAATCACACACCCCCTCCGACGACGAGGCAAGCCTCGGCAATGACGAATTCGGCGTACGAGAAGACCCAGTGGAACAAGTTCGCTTCAAGCAACGGCTCATGGCTACCGCAAGGAGCCTACAAAGGAAGCAAGAGCAGCTTACAGCTGACCAAGATGTGCTAGAGGATAGGTGGATCAAGATACTGGCCGCCGAAAAGTACGAACTTGACAGCCCCAATAAAGGGCACACACGGCACAACTGGCTACCTCAACTCGAGCAGGAAAACCACGGGCACGCACACAGACGCCCACGCATCACTACGGTCCAAGGCGGCAAGAAGCAGACACGAAGAGGCACACTCAGGCCTCGACACAAAGGTCATAAACATCAAGACAAGGAAGCTGGTGCCAAGTCCCCACTCGAGCCGAACATAGTTCGGCCCGGAGTCTCCTGACAAGGAGAGAGACTTCAATAAGTCCAGCATGTCGCCGAAGGGCGAGTGCTGAAAAATGTCTGCCGCGGTGAACTCCATCACCGGAGCCCAACCAGGATCGGCGGGCTCGGGGGCGCGCGGACTGGGACCTACATCCGGATATGAATCCGGGGGTCCGGAGTCACAGGCTCCCTCAGAGGTGAGACCTATGTTCGGCTCCATCACCGATGAGGGTACGGCCTGCGGGGCGGGGTCCAGCCCTCTGTCCTTGGGCGAAGCAACCTGCCCCGGATTTAGATCCGAGGCCTCTACCGGGGTGATATCCCGAGCAACGTCTGACGGCAGGTCTAAGCCGTGCTCATCGTGACTGTTCGGCGCTTCTGGCGCTGGCCCGAATCCGTCGAAGATCAAGTCTTCGCGGATATCCGTCGTGTAGTTTCAGGTTTCCGAACCTGATTTGATGGCCGGGGGCATAGCTATCGATTCGCTCCAGCGCTGCTTAATCGCCCGCAGCTGCGTGAAGCCGCCGAACACGAAGATCTGTCCGGGGAGGAAAGTTTCACCCTGGACAACATCATTAATGACGATTGAAGGAGCCATCGAGCTGGCGGCAAGAACGACACGAGGAACTCTCAATGAAAGCACCAATGTCGGTGTCAAACCGCGGATCTCGGTAGGGGTCCCGATCGTGCGCCAAGGCTGATGGTAACAGAAGCAAGGGACATAGATGTTTACCTGTGTTTGGGCCCTCTCGATGGAGGTAAAACCCTACTTCCTGCTTGATTAATATTGATGATATGGGTAGTACAAGAGTAGATCTACCATGAGATCGTAGAGGATAAACCCTAAGAGCTAGACTATGATGGTATGAATGTAATTGTGACCGGCCTTCTAAGGACCAACCTCTCCGGTTTATATAGACATCGGAGAGGGCTAGGGTTTACATGGAGTCAGTTACAAGGAAGGAAATATAATATCTGGATCACCAAGCTTGCCTTCCACGTCAAGGAAAGTCCCATCCGGACACGGGCCGAAGTCTTGAGTCTTGCATCTTCACGCTTCAATAGTCTGGACGTTGTACACAGTCTGGCTGTCCGGATACCCCCTAATCCAGGACTCCCTCACCCGGGCTGACCGGCACCCCTCATATCCAGTCTAAATATGGGGTCAATATGGGGGCGTCCGGACGCGCCCGGGCACGCACGCCACATCGGACCCGATAGCTCGACCCCGCCGCCAATTGCACCAAATCGACCAAACCCTTCCTGCTCCTCTCGCCGCCCTCCAAGCTTTCCGTGCCCGATCCCTCGCCATCCTCCACCCCTGCTCCCCATCCTCACCACCGGTCCCGATCCACCATCGGAGATGTCGTCCACCCCACTCCCGACTGCCGCGACGGAGACGCAGCCCGCCTTGTCCTCGGCGTCCCTTCGTCGGCTCCATCTTGTAAGGCGGAGAACGTCGCCCGAAAGTTGCGGCGACCCGACAACGAGAGAGGGAGGTGGCGGTGCTTCGCAGGGAAGTTCGATCATGGTCGAGCAGTTGTCTCCCCCACCGCGCAAGAAACCCCGCACCCCTTCCATTCGAGCGCCGACGCGGATTATGCCGTCCAACCCCGTTGGAACAGAGGAGGATTCGCTGGCCGGCTGAGCCATTCCGAAGATCTTTCCGCCGACGCAGATGCCGATGGTCGACGTATGTGACTCCCCGCTGCTCTTTTGGGCGCGGATGAGCACGGGCACCTGCGGCGCCCGGGCTGCCTTCGGCATGTTCGATGGAATGATAGAACAAGAGTCGGTATGTTTTCTTTGCTCCTGTCCGACAAATTTTTGCATAGGCCACTAGTTTATTTCGCACATGATGAATGCTTGCAAACCATGATCATGTAGGAGACATTCTTGTCGAACATGGTCAATGACAGTGGAGATCCGACCAAAATGGAGTATGAATTGGAAGGCACCAACGTATTTGAAGTTGCGGCAACATCTGATCCCAATCCGAGCAAGAAGATGTAGAAGACCAAGACGGCGAAGGAAAGTGGTCCGGCATTCTCAAGATTTGAGGATATCTTCTAGGTCAAAACTTGGTTGGCCACAACAATGGATCCAATATGTGGCACTGATCAAAAGTGAAACACGTATTGGGAGAAGATTTGGAAGGAGTATCACGAACAAAAAGTGTATGTGGAGCCGCATTCTATCGTGACCACCCGCAATGTGGCATGTCTCCAACATCATTGGGGGTTCATTCAAGGGGAAGTGAACAAGTACGTCGGCTACTACTCACAAGTGACCAAACTCCCTCAATGTGGGACGAGAGTGACAACTCATGTAAGCTCAATTGCTTCATTTTGTCGTAATTTGCATATTCTTCTTGTGTTTGCATTCTCGTACTCATACATAAGAAGCTGCTTTGCTTTTAGCCATTGTTGGATCATATTGAACGGCAAGCCGAAGTGGAACCAAGTTGTGGCCGATCTCAAGTCCGGCAAGAAGAGGATTGATGGCTCAAGCTCCCACCAATCAATTGGGTTGGATGATGAAGAGGAGGATGTTGTCGTCACAAATGGAAGAGCCACCGTGTCAAAGGATTACCGGCAAGTCATGAGAAACAAGTGGGAGAAGGCACGGGCCTCCCGTGATGCCGCGTCTACAAAAATGTCGTCCACATGGATGGACATATTTTTGGTAAGGGAGAACAAGAAAGAGGAGAGGTACAAACTCATGTTGGATGTGCAAAAGAAGAAGATGCAGTGGGACCGGAAGAGGACGGAGAAGAAGCTCAAAATTGAGAGGAAAAAGATCGAGTTGGAGAAGCAAGAGGCGGCCATCAAATGAAAACTCGAGAAGGACAAGACATTTGGTGAGATTGAATTTGAGAAGGAGAGGTTGCAACTCGCACGAGACGCGGAGGATGTGAAGATCATATTGGCGGAAGAAACCCTCTTGAATGAGCATGCAAAGAAGTGGCTTGCAGAGAAGAAGGAGATCAACGGCCGTAGGAGATACGAGGCGGCGAGGGCGGCAACAGTAGCGGAGCAGGCAGCCCAGATGCAAGCGGAGCAGAACGAGCAGGACACATTCCAGTTGGAGCAGGTGCTCGGCCAGTGATCTGAAGTCATCCGTCACGCTCGGACATTGATTTCATTTTGGCTTGTCTGGTTTATTGAATTATGGTTTGCTTTGGTTTTATTTTGTATTATTAAATTCGGGCAATTTATATCGTATGATCGATGTGCATGAATTGGATGTATTTGAGGATCAAAATTTAAGATATGTGAATGTGTAGTGTAACATATGAAAAGCCGGTGGACGCTGACCGCAGACGCGTCTGGACACCCGCTGGTGTATTGGAGGCCTTTTTTTTTGCGGGGAAGGTGTATAGGAGGCCGAATTTACTAAGTTCGGCCGTAGATACTCTAAGGGGCATATTCTTTTGTCCGTGCCAAGCGGCCTACCGTGTCGCCGTGTCGATCTTTCCTCTGAGCTCGACGCACGGCTATGGGGAACGCGACAACGCCCCCCAGCCCGGGTCCAGCGTCCGCCCTATGCACAGCCCACAGGAGCGTCGCCCGCGTGAGCGGAGACGCGAGGTGCATGCATGCGCATCTACCGCCTCGCACCGGCCGTGTGGCATACTGGCATGCATACATATGCGGTGTACCGGCTCGCTGAGGATAAAATGGACACAAATGGAACGGTGCACAAACCTAACAACATACTCTGCTGCTCAACTTAGCATCTCTTTTCGGGTAAACTGCTTTTCGGGTAAACTGCTTTTGATCGACAGTGGTCTTGAACGGAACATCTCAGAGACCGGGAACGAACCCAAAGGCGGGAAAGCCCTGCCACTTTTCGGCAGCACACGTATACATAACCTCATTGAGACTACGTCACGTAGTCAGGTTGCCGTGCCATCCTCTGAAAGGCCGGGAATGAACCAAGTGGTTTTTTTTTTGGAACCGCCCTTAAGGCCTTTATTCAATATTAAGACGGTTTACATCCGATTGCGCTAGGGCAATCAATGAAGCAGGGAAAACATCAAAAAAGTTTACAATCGAAGCACTATCCAGGCTCTCTCTGGCGCACTAGTGAGCAACCTCATTGGCATCTCTACTAGCAAATTTTAGTTGCAACCCCTGAAAGTGTTGGAGATAGGATTTGATCTCGCTGATGATTGGGCTACCCGTCGACCTGCACTCCGTTGCCACATACTCGTTTATAACAGTCTTGCAGTCCGTCTCGACGATCACCCGCGTCCAGCCCTTCTCCATAGCCAGACGCACAGCCTCCCTCACAGCTAGCAGCTCTGCACAATACGGGTCCGTAACCCCGGGCAGCTTGCGGCCTCCCGCGATCTTCAATTCTCCATCATGGCCCCGTGCCACTAATCCGATCGCTGAGGAAACCCCGTTCCCATCCACCGCAGCGTCCGTATTGATCTTCAACCAACCAGCTCCCGGTGGCTTCCATCTCTCCTTCGTGATACACCTCCCCTCTATATTGGGCGGGATGTACAGAGCTTGGATGAGTTCCTTCACTAGGACCATCGATCTCCCGGGCTGATATTTAATTTCCTCATGGGTGTATTTGTTCCTACTTGACCAGATTGCCCACATGACTGATATAATGACAGCCGCCCGGTCTCTCCCAATGAAATCGATCAAGCGGATCCCGCGACCACATCATTGGATGTAGTCTTGGTATCTTAAACTCAAGAAATCTTACGCCTCTATCCAAAACAGTTTGGCATGATTGCATGTAACCAGAGAGTGAAACAACGATTCCTCCTTATTGCCGCACATTGGGCAAGTGTAATCTTCCCTATATGTCGCCCGTGATAACTCTTCCTTCGCGGCAAGAATCCTTTAAGGACCCGCCACCAAAAATTCTTATCTTGGGCTGGACCTTCACCTCCATAGTGATTCCACACCTCCTCCCTTGGGAGGAGCTGCCAACCTGGTTCAAAACATCTTCCGATCTCCCATCAACATTCTCAGACGCTGATCGAACCGTGAAGATCCTGGACCTCTCATGGCCCCATGCCCAAAAATCGTATAGCTACTGCGGCCTTGGCATGTTAATGATAGCATTTGCATCCGGGCAATGAAGGTTCTCTCGATAATTTCTCATTCCACTCGCCTCATCCGTCATCAAATCGGACACAAGATGTATGGGATCACTACCCATATTGCATACAGGTTTGAAAGTGTTGCTTCCTTGTATCCAAATTGTCATGCCATACCTCCGTAGTTGTTCCGTCACCAATTCTACGATCAACCCCTCTTGAGAACTTCTCTGCCAATGATTATCGCCTTCCACGTAGCGGAAGCGCTAGCAGGGCAACCTGCCTGAAAGAAATCTCCATCTGGGTAATATCTACCCTTGAGAACACGCACACATAAACTGTCCGGTCTGTCCAGCAATCGCCACGCCTGTTTGGCGAGCATCACATCATTAAACAACTCCAAATCCCGGAAACCCAAGCCTCCTTTTGACTTAGAAACAGCCATCTTCTCACATGATTGCCAGTGCATTCTCCTCTTATCAAGAGATTCATCCCACCAAAACTTTGACATCACTGCCGTGACTTTCTGGCATAAGCCTTTATTGAGTTTGAAACAACTCATAGAGTAGGCTGGTAGGGCTTGAATCACTGCTTTGAGGAGAACCATCCTAGCCGCAATTGACATGAGCCTCTCGCAATATCCTTGCACTTTGGACCTTGCTTGCTCTTTGACGTGCACAAAACTTCCCTCTGTAACCAAGTGGTTATGTTGCTCTTTTTCTCCGACGAGTTCTGAACTTCTTTTTCTTCAGTTCAGAGATCTTTTTTTAGGCATTCTGTTCCGAGATTCTGGGCAGTTAGGCTAGCATATCTACCATGGTGCTACCATTTGATCGGCCACGATTGAGTTGTGACGGAGAATGCCGATCTATACATGCATCCGGTATGTTCGCACGCAATGCCAAAAATGTGTGGTTGGATCATGCATATGTCTGAACATGCCACGTTACTGCAACGTCTGTAGATTAGTTATCCCGATTAGCTCAACTCGAACTCGGATCTCTTCATGTAAGGCACATCTGAGATGCCACTTACTTAATTGACAAGTGGAGCATCTTCCTGAGCTTTTCAAGTGGCGGTGGTTTGGTATGAGATACTCTACCGAGGTTCTCTGCAGATATTATTACCGTTGGTCGAGCTAACTCTCAGCCTAACCCTGATCCTAATCATCGTGCGTATCACCCCAAAGATCTAGCTACACTTTGTTGATCGCCGATTACTTTCGCTACTAGATAGGAGTAGCGACAGATATTGTCTAGACGGTGATTTTAGTCTTACTGTTGTATGACTTTGTAAGATATTGTTTGAATAATTAATAAAGTGGCTACATGCATCATCCAGATGCAGAGGCCGGGGGTCCTCCTCCATTTCTAAAAAAAGGGTATCTGTATTTTTAGTGGCATTATGTGGCGATGTGATGCGGCTTAGTGGTCTGCTAATAAATTAGGATTGCGGGGATGGATGCTAGTCTGTAAACGCCCAGTGTTACTGGCTTGTTCGAGATCTAGCTCCAAATTTTTAATGACTCGTGCAATCCACATTTGATAGCATGACTATAATGTTGAACAAATCTGGAAAGGGCAACTTTGGGATCTTATTCTGGTAGTTGAGATGCACGATATCTCGTACTTACTGATACTTCGCTAGTGAAGGCAGAATCTGAAGTAGATTAATTAGCATCACGGAAAGCCATCTTTTTTTGGATCAAAAGAGGGGGTTCACTCCAATTTCATTAACGAAACCATCCAGAACATGCAAAATGTCCACCACTGCTAGTCAGGTTTTAAACGTTCAAAAGAAGAAGAAAGTCCAGGACAGCTAAAAAGACACTAGGCGGGAATAAAGACTACCCAAACGACACCAACGGTCACAACAAGTTACAAAAGGATAACCACACAAGTAAGAGCCACTAAACGAGAAACAAAGATGAAGAACAGCTAGCACTCGCAAAGGACCAGTTCTCCAGCCTTTGCACCCCTGGTCTTCATCCTTGCGAAGCCTGGTAGATCTCACTTGCCACCCGCACGATTAGTTTTGATCCCAGCATCAACAGCTTTTGTTCCGCGTTTTTTCTCTGCAAAATAGACTGGTCAACTAGGATCATGAGATCATGAAGTTTTTCGATCTAAACACAATATCATTTCTACATTTCCAAATAGACCAAAACAGAGCAGAAACCCCAACTAGGATAAGTGTTTTTTGGTTTCTGAAATGTTTTCATCCAAATATTTAAACGGTCTTTTCGCAAAAAAATATATTTAAACGGTCATTCAAATCTTTCGTAGTTGTTTCAAGATCAAAAGCACATTTCACTAGGCTCTATATCAACCTAGCAGCAGAGCATTCAAAGAACAGATGATTGATACTCTCATGTTGTCCGCAATACGGAAAGCCATCTAAAAAAGGATACATCGATCTGCTTTTGACAAACAGTTATCTCATGTCCCCATAAGAAAATGTTATCACCGCAGCAGTGTTGTCGTATCCGTTAGTGGTATCACTGACACTTGGCAAACTCCGTTTGTCTCCGTGTGTCACGGCTCTGCGTCTTAGAGCATCTCTAGGTCTTGTACTAAAGATGAACTACTCGAACCGAAAAGGTTGCACAAATAATCATTTCAAACTAGATTTGGATAACTTAGTTATTATTTGTACATAACACTTTCACGTAAAAAATAAAAATACTGAAATAAGCTAACTATCACTTTGTTAACATAATTTAAAATATAAAATGAGCTAAATATCTACTCCTCGTCGAAGGAGATGTTGATGACCGGTGCCTTGCTGGAGCCAAACGCCTCGGCATCGTGGGTGCCCCTCTCAATCCATGACATGGGCTCGCCATCAGAGTCGCTGGAGCCAAGCTCGCAAACAGTGCCCCCCCCTCTTGTCGTCGCCAAAGTCGTGTGGTTGGCCGTGTCCTCATCCTGACTTGGTCGACAACTCGATCGAGAGGTGCTCCTTGAGTGCGAGGGGATTGGTCTATATGGTGGCAGCGTCGACACGCTCCACCTCAAGTTGCACCTCAGTGGTGTGGTGCTCCATTTCCTCGGCGAGCACACGCTTGGCTACCTCCCATGAGCGCACATAACCTTGTCATCGGTTTCCTCCCCTCCCCCCCCCTCCGGCGAGGAGCTTGCGTGAACCGGTGACACGGCCTCAAATACGGCCACCTCGATGGCGGTCTCGATCGGACACTACACCTACAACTGCGCTGGGACATGGGGATCCTTCCTAAAATAGTGACAACTCTCCGAGTGGGTGCGGTCCGCCGTAGTGGCGAGTTGTGCAGTTGGCTACGACAGGCTCGATTTGTGCCCAAATAGGATGACGACAACTAGGGTTTGGGGAGGAGGGGTCTAGTGACACGTTTTTATAGCTGGACCAGCGTTGTTCGGACGGCACGAGAGCGGTTGCACCATGAATACTAGTGGGAGAGAAGATAAAAGTATTAAGTAGAATTTGAGGAAAATGCTCAAATTTGAGCTGCAGAATATTTTTAGAAGATATGGGGGTAGAAAAGGGTCAGATTAGGTGAGAGGGGCGTTATAGAGGACAATCTCCAGTGATGTTTTCTTTTTCCAAAAGACCTCAAAATATATTGAAAAAAAATTCAATTCTTTAATTCATGTAAATACATATACATGTTCTTGACGCATGTGTAAAGTTTCATTAACTTATGCGGTTATTGTGATGAGACACGAAAAGACAAATATCTGGCCCAAATGCAACAAATATTTTTTTATTTTAATATATGTATTTGTCTATTTTGTGTACATCGCAAGTGAACATATAGTTCATGAAAATTTATACGTGTATATACTACAAAATTATGCATATCTGTCTATTTTTTCAGATTTGTTTATGTTATGGAAATAATGTTTTCGCTGAAAAAAAAGGCTCTGTGCAGCTCGGCCACCAGATATGCACTTTTTCATAGATGAGGTCTAACTCTTCAAACCATAATATTTTGAAGAGTTGTACTACTCTCTCCGTCCGAAAAAACTTGTCCCAAACTTGTTCCTCAAATGGATGTATCTAGCATTAGAGCATGGTTAATAATATAGCCAGCTGCTGGCTATAAGACAGTGCCATGTCATCTACAGCCCATCTTATAGCCAACATGTATAATAATAGATCAAAAGAGTGTACTACTTTTTTATTATGTGTCCCACGTTTCATTCTCTCAAAGTGCCTAGGAGCACGTGCTAGAGCTGGCTCTTCACGAAGAGCCTGCTTACCTTCTCTCCCCTCTTCTTTTTCCTCCAACTAAGCAGAAATATACTAGTTTAATCCTTATAGCCCGTTGACAGCTCTATTGTACTTGCTCTTAACTTGATGCTAGATACATTCATTTGAGGGATAAATTTTTTTGGATGGAAGGAATATTAATGAAAGGCATGAACGTCCTGATTGAGTGTGTCTGGCCTTGACTATTGACCACACTATTTGCACGGCAGACGGCTAGCAAGAGTGTGCATAGGGGATCGGCGGTTTCCACCTTCACGGAAGCCGAGCCCAGTAAACACGCGCGCCAGACAAAGTGACAATAGGACATGTACACGGAAATCCAAGTCGGCTCTCGGGAGCATATGCTCCTGCCCATCAAGTTTTTTTTAAATGTAAAAAAAATTGAAAAAAATATAGATGTGATTATTGTCACACCAAAACGCTACCCGCAAATTTTTAGGACAAAAACTCAAGTATTTTGATCTATGCAAAAAAAAAAAACAAGTCGACCTCCCAATGTTACACTTATTTTTGTCTCTTTTTCACCCACGAAGCACCGTCATCCCGTTTCGCATGAAAATTAGCAAGCACACTTGTTACACTAACAAGAACATCTGCGAAAAATTCAGAATTTTTAAATTTTATTTACTATTTATTTTGAATTTACTGTCATCGGGCAGCATATGCACCCGAGAGCCAAAACGGCCCTCCCGTATGTACAGTCCTTCTCCCCAGTGTATTAAGTTCAGAATTGGACAAACAAATGAAATGAGAGACCCATCAATCTCAGAAACAGAACAGGCAATAGACATGTCAGTTACAAAACTCATTATCATCATCAAAGTGGAGTGTAATACACATTGCTGGCTACTCCGAACACGAAGCTCCATCTCCGTTTCTTCACCCGTGATCAGCATCATTGCCGAGGATGCGAGACCTAAGCAGCAAACTCGCAGAGCTACATACCTCAAAAGCCAGCAGAAAGGGAGGGGGCTGGGAAGGGGAAAACTCGAACAAAACCAGCAAGCACCTAACTAAAACCACTCTGCTTCAACTTGCACACATTGCCTATGCATATCAGGCGCCACACCACACTTCTAGCTAGATTGGTCGAGAAGCTGCTGCTCGGACCGGCCGGCCATCTCATCTTCTGAAGCTGTTTCTGACGCCCGGCACCACGAGGCTGCCCAGGGTCTTGGCTATTTGCACCTTGAGCTGGCCCCGCTTCAGAGGAGGCCTCTTCTCCTTGCTGCTGGAGCTGTTGTTGCAGGGGTGCCCGTACTCCATTGCTCCTTCTCTCCGCTCTTGAGAGTTGAGATTCAAGTGATGGTTTTTGTTGGTGGGAAGGCGAGAGAGCTGGTTTGAGGATGGAGTGTTCAAGGCCGAGCTTATTTATAGAGAAAGTTTCCAGGCACGTTCTGATAGATTGCGCCGCGTTCTTCTTTATTTACTAATTAACTCCCTATCTCTGCTGGGGTCCGGGAACAAGTTGACTCGCTTTAGTTGGAGTCACACGTGAGGTTAGTATTTGCTTCTGATGTGAGTGGGAGCGGAGCAGAGTCACTTTCACTCTCGGCTCTCACTATCACACTCATTAAGGAGGGGAGGGGGAAGCTTGGAAGCATCCGTGAAAGAGAGACTTGCAATGATAGACAGACCAGCCAGATTGGGGGCAGTTTAATCTCGTGGCCGTGGACACTTCGATCTAGATTTACTACCAACCGCGGTCCAAAACGTAGGGTTTTTTAGTAAAAAATAATTCTAGTGAGATATTTCTAAGTGTAACCATTTATAACAAAATATTATTAGCATAGCAAAAAGTGAAGGTGATTACCATAAGTAACCTAATATGTAAGTTTATTTGAGACAAACGTTTGCATAGAACTTGATGGTCAAAGTGGACCAAAGGAGACCTCGAGAAAATTGACAAGTTACGTAGAAACTTTCTATGGCACAAGACAAGAGCAAGATCAACTAAGAGCCGACTGTTAGTTTGGTGGCTTGGGAAGAATGGGGCCTTGGCATTCGTGACCGGTGTATTGTCTACAATGCTTTCTATGCTGGCTCAAGTTTCTGACCAAGGTTATGCAAGGCTCTTCGGTTCTGAGCTTCAAATGGCTTCAGTCAAGGTATTTTGCCAGGAGTATCACTCAAAATCCAGGACTTGTGACACTGCTTCGTGGCGCTCGCTTCTGCCGTTCAAAACTGTAAACATTCCACTGTCTGCACAGCACATCGGGGCATTGGGTAATGGGCGCTTGATTTCTTTCTGGTCCTGTTCTTGGTGCCCTTTGGTCAGATTGGAGGTGGCTTGTCCAAATCTGATACGACCATTTTCTTTGGTAAACGCTGCTCTGGGGCGTCGCGGTTTGATATGGGATCTTTTCACTGCTGCAACAACTGAGCTTCAGATTTCGAACAATGCACTCGACAGTTTTGTAGTTCCCTCTGAGAGACTGCAGAGCTGCTCACCTTGAGAGGTATAATCTGGCAGCCTTCCAAGTGGATTTGGTCTTCTGTCCTCCCTAAGAGACACAGTCTTCTTTGGCCGGCCTTCAAACATCGTCTCAACACCAGAGAATATATGTTTAAGAATTAAGAAGCACCTAGGAACATCAAATCTTCTCCCCGTGATGATGCCGGCCGGTCTTACCTTGTAGCACTCTCAGGAAACGTATGGATCTATTATCAATTTGTTATCGCTAAGTGGCCCTGCCTTTGATCGGTAACCACTGCCGGACGCACGCGCGAGGCTGGTAAGAAACACGCGTCAGGCAAACTGACAATGTGGCATGTACCGTCCGCGGTACACCCATTATACCGGTCTATTCATTCAGTTCAGAGACTTCAGAGTTGGACAAATCAAATGGAGGGAGAGCGGGGAGACGCACCAATCTCAGAATCAGAAACTGCAATTCCCATTAGAAGCTACAGTACATTCTGAACAAGCATGGATCTGCAATCTCCGTACATGCCATCACTCGTGGACAACGCAAAAATTGTCGATCGAGGAAGCGAGATCTCATCAGCAAACCTCAAAGCGAGCAGGGGCTAGGTGGAACCGTGGAAGGGGGGGAAACTGGACACAAATTAGAAGCACACCTAACTAAAACAACTCCTCTTCAACCTGCGCAATCCCTACACTGTACACATCAACCACCAGAATCACACCATGCTCCTAGCTAGATTGGTCGAGAAGGTGCTTGCTTGCTTGTCGCGGCCAGTCAAGTGATCTGATCATCTTCTGAAGCTGAAGCCGCTCTTGGCGCCCGGCGCCACGAGGCTGCCCAGGGTCCTGGCGATCTGAAGCTTGAGCTGGCCTCTCTTGAGCGGCGGCCTCTTCTCCTTGTTGCTGCTGCAGCTGTTGCAGGGGGACCCGTACTCCATTGCTCCTCCCTTTGCTTGCTTGCTTGCTCGTCTTCCTCCTCCTCCTCTTCGTGCTTTCAGATTCAAGTGATGGCTAGCTTGTGTTACAGGAAAGGCGGGGGCTGGTTTGTGGATGGAGAGTGTGCAAGGCGGAGCTGATTTATAGTGCGAGTTTTTTAGGCACGTTTCGTTAGTTAGGTTGCGCGTGCTTCTTTGTTTATTACTGGTACTCCCTGCATCTGCATCTGCTGGGGTCCGGGAATAAGTTTGCTTTTTATCTGTAGTCGTGTGGGGTAAATTTTGCTCCTGTTGTGGGTGCGTGCAGAGTCACTTGTCACTGTCCGCTCTTACTATAACACTCATTGAGGAGGGAAGCATCCGTGAAGAGATTAGGGAGCAGTAAAATCTCGTGGCATTTAGATTAGACGGCCGGCTGCCTGTGGAGCCAGATGCACGCTGGATTCTGGACACGGCTTTCTCGGACAAAATCCATTGTTAGTGCTAAGTGGACGTGCTTTTGAGTTAAGTAATGCAACTGTGCCGTTAGGTAGGGCTGAAGAATCTAAAGCAGATCTAGCATTATTGTGCTACCAGTGGTTACACGAAACAAAAGTGGCGGGAACAACGTATCCAGCAGCCAGACAGCCAACATTTTTTTATACATGATCATCATTTTTAAAATACTTCTTTAACATTTTTCAAATACCTATTCAACAGTTTTCAAATATTTTTTCAACATTTTTCAAATACTTGTTCAACATTGTTTTTCAAATGCTTGACTAACATTTTTATATGCATGATCAACATTTTTTTAAATACTTCTTCAACATTTTTCAAATACCCATTCCAAAGATAAATGAGTGCATGCACCTGTCGGCCTAGAGGAAGCAAACTGGGTGCCAATCGGCCAGCAGTGGGCCGACTGGTGCCTATCGATCCAATCGGCCAACAGTAGGCCGACTGAGTATTATTTTTGAAAAATATAATTACGGCGTAATATTTCTGAAATTTAATAAAAAAAATGTATTATTTAAAAAAAAATAGCAAGGGAAACAGAGCTCCAGATTAATCATCGCCCGCCTCGACCGTGTCACGTGGTTGCTAGTACGGCCTCTTTTGGCACCACGTCAAGGGAAACCTAAGATTTACGGTTCTTACATGTAAATTAGTACGTGTGTTTTATTTATTTACAGAGCGTGTACGTGTGTTTTATATACGGAATAAGTGTAGAAGGCATGAATGTGGGTGAGGCTGGGCTCAGTCTCGGTCTCCTCTTCCTGACTATTTTGAAGCTGTACTGGGATAGATTAGCTTTTACTAAACTGTTTTTCCATGATTTTCTCCCGTGAAAAGACACAATTTCAACACTAAAAAAAGGCTGAATTATGGGGAAAAAAATACAAAACCCATTCGTCTGGTCAAGCAATCGGGATTGCAAACGCAAATTGGACATAATTATTTGCATAGAGCTTCGATAAACACCCTTCAAATAGTTCGCCTGATGCTATTATCATACCACTTTGGAACAATTTTTATTTTTTTTCTCGACTAACCTATTAATTTAGTGCCAGAATTAATTGTTGTTTTCTGCATGTTTTTACTTTTCAAAAAATCATTGTTTCGGACCTCCAAACGTCAGCGGGATTTTTGATGATTTTTTCCAGAGGAAGAAGAATCCATAAAGCAAACAAACTCGCTTGGGGACCCTTGACCTCAGATGGCAGTGGCGGGGAGGCCACACTATCCTACCGCACGCCCCCCCCCCCCCCGCGAAGCTCTATAAACTCCAAATATTCTGAAACCCTTTGCCCCTTTTTTTTCCAAATTTTTCCACCGCCACAAGTTCCTATTCCGCGGAGATCCAATCTGGAGGCTTGTTCTGACGATCTGATGGAGGGGGAATTGATGTCCAGAGCCATCTTCATCAACCTTGATGCCATCATAACCATGTGTGACTAGTTTTCTTTGGACTATGGGTCCATAGTGGTAGTTAGATGGCATCCTCTCTCTCTCTTGTGATTCAATACAAAGTTCCCGTCAGCAGCCTCACATGAACGGGATCAATTTGATATAATCGGCCTTGTGTTTGTTCAGATATGATGAATTATCACTTTATGATCAGATTTATTCATGAATCTTATTAAAAAATTATGGTTTGTCCATTGCATAATTAATATGCTTTTCCGATCTATGTGTTGTTCTTTGGCCAAGTTTGATGCTTAGGTCTTCTATCCGAGTGATGGAAAGGGAACATACAGTATTGAGTTGTTGCTACAGAGGATAAAACGATAGTTTCTTTATCACACTAGGAAACACACACCTCCCGGGGTGCTCCCGTTCGGGCGACTCCGGAGGCCCCACGGAACCCTAGCCTAGGCCTCCCCATCATGATTTCCCTTGCCATCGCCGCCGGCGGTGGCCGCGAAGGTGGAGGGCAGTGGAGGCACACATCGGTTGTGCCTCAAAACGGAGACGTGCAGTGTCGGGCGTGCCCGCGAGGTGGTCTTTGGAGGAGTAGATGAGGTGGTGAGGCGGCGGCACTGGGCTAGTGCAGCGCGGACGAGACAGAGACCCTCGGCGGTCCCCGGCGCGGTGTGGCTGAGGCATGGGCGATGGCGGCGTGGCCGTCGTCACGGGCCCTGTCGGTGTCAAAACCGGCGGATCTCGGGTAGGGGGTCCCGAACTGTGCGTCTAGGCGGATGGTAACAGGAGACGAGGGACACGATGTTTTACCTGTGTTGGGCCCTCTTGATGGAGGTAAAACCTCACGCCCTGCTTGGTTAATATTGATGATGTGTATTACAAGAGTGGATCTACCATGAGATCAAGGAGGCTAAACCCTAGAAGCTAGCCTATGGTATGATTGTTGTAATGGATGTTGTGTCCTACGGACTAAAACCCTCCGGTTTATATAGACACCGGAGAGGGCTAGGGTTACACAGAGTCGGTTACAATGGTAGGAGATCTACATATCCGACGCCAAGCTTGCCTTCCACGCCAAGGAAAGTCCCATCCGGACACGGACGGAGTTTTCAATCTTGTATCTTCGTAGTCTTGGAGTCCGTGACGATGATAGTCCGCTGTCCGGACACCCCTAGTCCAGACTCCTCAAGAGCCCTCGAACCTCGCTTCAATGACGAGAAGTCCGGCAAGATAATGTTCGGCATTGCAAGGCGGGTTCCTCCTCGAATAATCCATAGAATATCGTGAACACCGGGATAGTGTCCGCTCGCAAAATAAGTTCCACATTCCACCGTAGAGAGAATAATATGTGCACAAGTTCAATCTGGCGACGATTCTGCAAGCATGACGTCACACCACTACCAAGCTTTTACTTGAATCATTTTTTATTATACCACCTCGGTAGCGTTTAGCGGCGGTTTCTTGGCACATCTTGTCGAAGCGAGATCGTGTTCCCTTATTCCGGATTCCCATCAATACGGACGTGGGTAACCCAACCGCGCCATTGATGGTGGCGCTTAGGAGATAAGCGAGTTTTACCAGGCGGTGGGGACGATAGTCTTCGTCCGCCTATATATATAAGGGATAAGGATCCGCCTTTTACCCACGCCTTCTTCCTCCTTTGCTTATCCATCTCCGCAAGATTCGAGCTCCGGCGCCCAAGTTCGCAAGATCTCATCTCAACCTTCTCCGACCATGTCCGGAGCGGAGGTAAATGGTTGGCCTCCACCGTTAAGGAGGAGCACATCGCTAAAGCTACAAGCGCCGGATACCTTTCCGCGACATCACAAGACCGGCTGCCCGAAAAGGGCAGCTCATCCCCACCCCAGGCCCCATGAGAAGGTCGATTTCTCCCCACTTCCTCCGCTGGACTGGGCTTTCCTCTTCACCCCTTTGTCCGGGGCTCATGTTCTACTACGGCCTGGATTTCCATGATCCGCACCGAACTTCATCCTCAACATCTCGGCGTTTATCGTCAGGTGCGAGGCCTTCCTCTGCATCCAGCCCCACTTCGCTTGTGGCTCAAGACCTTCAATGTCAAGCGAAGGTAGTGAAGGGCACGCAGCGGAGTGCGGAGGCGCCATGTTGGGCAAGATGCCCAACGCCCTCTGGTTCGAAGGGCCTTCGTGGAGTCCGTCAAGGGGTGGCGGTCGGGGTGGTTCTACATCACCGAAGTCGCTGGCCATACGCGGGCGGCGGCCCCGAAGTTCAGATCTGGTATCCTGTGCAGCTCACCTCCGGAAAGAGAAGGGCTTGCTATGGGGTAGTTCAAGGAGCCGACGGACTCCAAGCTGTATCCAAGCTGGTGAACAAGAAGCTCAGGCTAGTTAATGTGGTCCAAGTCATGCTCGTCCGCCGGATTCTCCCATGCCAAGAACGGGCATTCAACCTGTGGGAGTTTGATCTGGCACAACACCAGGCGCTGAGCGGGCTCTTCGACACGACGTACGAAGGCGCCTGGAGGGTGCTGTTTAAGGGTGTCGAAGCCCCCGCATCCGCGACGGAAGATCGCGGATTTCACTCGCAGCGTCCAGCTGACAAGGTAAGTGATTCTACCCCTTTACGGGACACTTGTTGTTAATAGTTCAACCCTAAGCGGGTTTCAATCTCCCTTTTCCTTTGACAGGAATGGATGAAGAAGGCCGAGCAGCTCATCCGACCGGCTCCCATGCCGAAGACCAGTGGACGCCTGCCTAGCGGGTTGCTGGTTCCGGCACCGCACGTGGTGCCGGAGAAGAAGGCCAAGAAGGTGGCCACGGGTACTCGAAAGAGTTCCCGTTTTCAGGTGTCCGACGACTCCGAGGCGGATTCCTCCCCCGAAGATGAGGAGGAGGAAGAAGACTCTCTCCCAGAGGAGGGAGAGAGAAAGAGGAAGGCCTCCCCAACAGGGGAGGCCGAAGGGTCCAAGAGGGGAAGAACTATTCCCCCGGACAGCTCCGCCAACACCAACGTTGGCGATGAAGAGTGGCCCTCAAGGGCCAGGCCTCCGGCGAGATTGTAAGTATCCGGACTCCTGAATGATCTGCAGTTTCTTTTGTGTCACATAGTGTCCTTCTAATGCCGCATACTGCCTGCAGTCCGGCCGACGATGTAACGCCCCGAGACGCCGTCCGTGGACCGAATGCATGTGTTGTATGAGATGCACCCTATGTTTGCACCGTGCCCGTTTGCTTCATGCACGTTCCTCCTCGTTCGCCATGCCAATGACCCGTGGGAACCCGGTAACCGGGATCACCCCACCATCTCTAGCATGTTCCGCACATACGCACGCTTCCTTTTGCACCGGTATCTCCATGAGCTACCGGAACCGATATGTTGCCGTGGCTTCATTTTCGGATTTGTTGCCGTGGCACCCATTTCTTCCACCACGGTGATAAATGCTTCATAACATGCTTATGTCAACATTTTCATAAAAATTGCATATAACTTGTATATGTCATCCCATCATGATAACAACATTTAATATGTTTAAACTTGTTGTTGCATTAAATTGCTAAATGCATATGGGGATTTTCCGGAGTTGTCGTTTGTTGCTTTCGGCCTCATTTAAACTTGCCTAAATAGTTAGTTTATTTATGCTTCACCTCTTGCCATGTTTAACAACACTTAATATTGTTTGGTAGCATAACCGAGAGAAAACTAAATAATTGATGTGGTGTTCCGTCAACATGCACCTCGTTGCATATTGAGCTCCACATAACTTGTAGTATTGTTTGTTGCACTTTGCCATGCCATGCCTCATTAAACCAGACATGCATCATACTTGATTGTGCTTCATGCCATGTTTATGTGATGGTTGTTTACTTGTTTGTTTCTTTCCGGGTTGCTTCTCTCGTTAGCTTTGGTTTCGTTCCGGAGTTGATCCGTTCGACTTCGTCCATTTGTCTTCTTCATGGACTCGTTCTTCTTCCTAGCGGGATCTCAGGCAAGATGACCATACCTTTGATATCACTTCTATCTTTGCTTGCTAGATGCTCGCTCTTTTGCTATGCCTATGCTACGTTACCTACCACTTGCTATATCATGCCACCCATATTGCCATGTCAAACCTCTAACCATCCTTTCCTAGCAAACCGTTGTTTGGCTATGTCACCGCTTTTGCTCAGCCCCTCTTATAGCGTTGCTAGTTGCAGGTGAAGATGAAGTTGGTTCCTTGTTGGAGCATGGATATTTTGGGATATCACAATATCTATTGGTTTTTTTTAATTAATGCACCAATATACTTGGTGAAGGGTGGAAGGCTCGGCCTTATGCCTGGTGTCTTGTTCCACTCTTGCCGCCCTAGTTTCCGTCATACCGGTGTTATGTTCCTTGATTTTGCGTTCCTTACGCGGTTGGGTGATTTATGGGACCCCCTTGACAGTTCGCTTTGAATAAAACTTTTCCAGCAAGGCCCAACCTTGGTTTTACCATTTGCCACCTACACCCCTTTTTTCCCTTGGGTTTTCGTGAGCCCGAGGGTCATATTTATTTTAGCCCCCCCCCCCGAGCTAGTGCTCCTTCGAGTGTTGGTCCAAACCGAGCAGCCCGCGGGGCCACCACGGGGAAACTCGAGGCCTGGTTTTACTCGTAGCTTGACTTATCCGGATGTGCCCTGAGAACGAGATATGTGCAGCTCCTATCGGGATTTGTCAGCACATTCGGACGGCTTTGCTGGTCTTGTTTTACCATTGTCGAAATGTCATGCGAACCGGGATTCCGAGACTGAATGGGTCTTCCCGGGGAGAAGGAATATCCTTCGTTGATCGCGAGAGCTTATCATGGGCTAAGTTGGGACACCCCTGCAGGGTATAAACTTTCGAGAGCCGTGCCCGCAGTTATGTGGCAGATGGGAATTTGTTAATGTCCGGTTGTAGATAACTTGACACCAGATCCGAAATAAAACGCATCAACCGCGTGTGTAGCCGTGATGGTCTCTTTTCGGCGGAGTCCGGGAAGTGAACACGGTTTCTGGGTTATGTCTGACGTAAGTAGGATTTCGGGATCACCTCTTGATCATTGCTAGCTTCACGACCGTTCCTTTGTTTCTCTTCTCGCTCTCATTTGCGTATGTTAGCCTCCATATATGCTTAGCCGCTGCTGCAACCTCACCACTTTACCCCTTCCTTTCCCATTAAGCTTTGCTAGTCTTGATACCCATGGTAATGGGATTGCTGAGTCCTCGTGGCTCACAGATTACTACACCAATAGTTGCAGGTACAGGTTATGCAATGATCTTGACGCGAGAGCGATGCTTGCTTGTTTTGGAGTTCTTCTTCTGCTTCTTCTTCGATCAGGGGATAGGTTCAGTGTCGGCACTGGGCTAGGTGGTGGATATTGTTTGAGTTTCTGTTTGTGGTTCATCCGTAGTCGGATGTTGATCTCTTGTAATATGTTGTTGTATTCATGTGGCATTGTATGCCTTTTGTATGTATCCCCATCTATTTATGTAATGTTGATGTAATGATATCCACCTTGCAAAAGTGTTTCAATATGCAGGTCTATCCTTGGTGGGACCTTCGAGTTCCTTTTGGATAGGGTTGCATATTGGGCGTGACAAGTTGGTATCAGAGCCTCGACCGACCATAGGAGCCCCCTTGTTTGTTGGCCGTTGTTGAGTCTAGAAGAAAACTATTTTGAGTCTTAGGATTATATATATCGGAGAGTAGGATTCTTTTACTCCTCGGTCCTTCGTCGCTCTGGTGAGGTCTCCGACGAGATGTTTTGACTTTCCTCTCCTCAAATTTCACTAATTTTTTTAGGATCACGCTGGTATCTTGGGATCGTTCGATATTCTTATGACGAGAACATTGTTCTTGGTGCCTCGACATTTAGGTGTTGTGGCGGTGTCCCGGGAGTTGAGCTCGAGGTGTTGTTGCCATAATTTTATCGTTGCGATTCGGAATACCGAGTTTTGCCGACATCGAAAATCTCTTTTATGCAGTTGTTGGTGAGATAACCTCGACGCCACCCAAGATCGGGAGTTCGAGTATTGCCATAGCTTGTATAACGGATGCTTTTCGAAGGTTGAGGTACACGATTTCCGGAGTTTTCTTGGTTATGTGTTGACGGATGGATACAGCTTGGATGTAGGTATTGTTAGTTTGGGTGAGATATATTGCTTCCCCTGTATCCCCAACACCAGATTGCATAACCATAAAGTTTCGGGAATTTTATAGGTGGGAATTCAAGTAGCTCCTGGAATATCTTTCCGACAGATGTATGATATGAGATTGGGGTTCGACGTCTAGTGGTCCGCCTATCCACGGTTAGTTTTACAGTGGTCTCGTTGTGTCTTAAAGAATCCTTGGCTATGCCGATTCGGGGACACTTCGTATGTCATGTGCACTGCCTTGCACATGATGGTGTCAGATGATTGAGCCGTGTGGGCCCCACCACTTAAAACTTCGCATTTAAATCTCTATCATATGTTTGTTCCGGCTTATTCTGCAAGCCAAATCCTTTGTTTTGTTTTATTTGTGGTATTCGAGTTGCTTCGAAGTCAAATGCTGAATCCATACCTTCCCTAAATGGTGTTCAGATATTGCTATGTGAATACTAATCCTTCTTGATCATCGAGGTCGTCATGTTAATTCTTTCCAACCAGCGTGCTTCTCTTCAAGTGGATCCGATCATTTCAACATTTGCGAGATCAATTCTAAGTTTTCTCAACGGTGTTTGTTTCATCTGTCCCCAAGTTGCCTTTGTTTTCCCGCCCTCCCACCCTTTTCTTCAAGGACTCAGATTTCTCAATCAATTATCCATCTTATGGATGTGAAGTCTCTTCATTCTTTTCTTTCAATGTTCTTATCCGGTGATTTCCCATGAAGATGTTCAACAGTTTCAAGTTCATCGTCCTTCGTTGTTGTTTCTTCTCCGGTGGATTAATTTCAAGTTTCGGTGTTGATCATATCTCTTCCTTTTGTTTCACATATCTTCCCATGTGAATTTCTTATCCAAGGCTCTCTTATTCATTCACCTCTCCCAGTTCATATCCGGAGTGTTGAAGATAACTCGGAAGAATCATGTTTCCATTCTTAATCCGTTCGAGTACTTTGAGGTTTTTTCTCTCATTCAAGCCATTTAATTCAACCGGTGCAATCTCTATTCAGGCAATCCTTCAACGATGTTCCTTTCGAGTGGGCCCTAACCCACAGGTCTTTTCCCAGGATCTTACCTGACTCTGCTAATTATCAGGAGCCATTCACAAATTCTTTTCCAAGTTTGACGTAAGAATGAATCCCATCAGTCAGCTGTTTTCCAAGACCAATCTAAAATTATTTTTCTTTGTTGGCTCAACCTTTTTTTTACATTCTCCTGGAGTATCTCAACAATTCATGGTGGTGGTTCTCATCATCATTCTCAACATTTGAAGACCGAAGAAGAGTTTCTCTTAAATCTTGCTCCATTCTCTTCAAGATTCATGGTTCTAGCTTGATGCCATCCTCTCATAATTATTTTTGATTGTGAGAATTCTTTTAACCCACCCGGAGCATTTCAGGAGTCTTTGCAGTTTGATTCTTCGGAGGCCATCATGTCATAATTATTCATTCAAGCTTTCAGCTCTCGTTCTCCAAATCATACCGGTGCGTCATTCAAGTATTATCTAATCAGCTCGGGATCTCTGCGTTCACTTGTATCTAAATTCTCTCAAGTATCTTCGTTCATTTTCTAATTTTCCCGGTGTTTCTTTATCTTTTCTTCGTTCATTTTCAATTCCTACGGTGGTTTGTTCAACATTCCTATTCCTTTATTATCGTATCATTTCATTCGTTCTTTCCAATCCTACTGGTGGTTCGTTGAAGACCTTCCCAAGTTTACGCCATATCTATCTTAATCCTTTCTACGAGAATAAGTAGTATGTCAAATCCATTGCTTGTCATCAATTTAATTGGTGAGGGATGAGCATAATGTAATTCTTATTCTGGTTTCATCGAGTAAATTCAATTCCTTATTCCGGAGGTTCATCAAAATTCTTGATGTCAGTTGTTCATCTTTCTCTTCGGAGTTCCAAGTTTTTCTCGGTTATATCATTTCAAAGCTTCATCTTATCACTGCAAGGCTTCACCTTGTGTTTTCAACTTCTCTTTCTTTCCATCACCCTTTTGTTTACCGGAGTTCTTCATGGAGGCTCTACATCATGGTTCATCAAGGATTCTTTTCATTCTACAATTGTTCTTCAAGATGTCTCTGAAGTTGAGATCCGCCAAGCTATACTCTAAAACAAACATGGTGCTCAACACATGTTGTTTCTAAGGAGTTCAAGTATTCTTCTTCTTGCATTCCGAAGTGCGATTCTTTCTACCTTATCTTCTGAGGTGGTGTTAGGTCATTCTTGATAATTTCCCTTCGCGTTTCATGATTCACAAGTTTTCAAGAGTGACATATTTAAATCCATCATTTTCGTTTAAGAGATCTTTTCAATCGTCAATCTCTTCATTGGAGTTATCTTGGTATAGATTTCACCTAAAGCCTTCCCTAAGGAATGTTGCTATTTTGGTGCTTATTATGACCCAAGTTATCTCTTTCCATCTTGATGGAACAAGCTTTCATCTCTTCGTTAATCTCAAGCAAGCAATTGTTTCCGTTAGTGGCCGTTGGTCACCTCATAATGTTGAGATGTTTCCATAAGCCCACTACAAACTTATTCTTTTCGTTGTTGGTCTTCCAACAACTCTATTCTAACCTTCTTGCAAGGATGCCTTCCAAATTCAATTGTGGTAGAAGTTGTCATTTTCTTCTCCGTCCCTTTATCCCAACGGTCTAGCTTCTATTCTTTCGTTCCGGAGGCATTGTGATGTTGTGCTCTTCACCCATCACCTCGTTTTGTCAAGATCATGTTATTTTCTTGCTTATCCATTTAACCGGAGTGTTGTGTTCTCATTCAAGCTCTTTCATCTTATCAAGTTTTGCCTCTCTTTTCAACCGGAGTGCTGTCTGAAATCCTTCTTACCCCTTGTGCCATTCTTTCAATAGTTCCGGAAGCAGTGTGTTGTTGATTTCATCAAGTATCATCCCATCTTCTCAAGTTCATTTTCTATTCCTTTCATGTTCAACCGGAGTGCTGCCCGAATTCTTCCTCTCTCATCTTGTTTTAACCGGAGTGGTTTCGAATTCTATCTTGTCCATTAAACTCTTGATTCATGTCTTTTAACCTACAAGGTTCTTGTAATATTCCTAGTTTCTCTTTGCTAATGGAGTGTTTGCAATCTTGTTCATCTCCATTGTACTCTTTCTTTCAATTTGTTCAACCTCTCAAGGTTCATGGTTTCACTCGTTTGTCAAAGAAGCAACTTAGTTTTACCTCTTTCTTCTTCCGTTTTCTATCCGGTGCCATCCTAGATCTCGGGACGAGATCCTCTCGTAGTGGTGGAGTATTGTAACACCCCGAGACGCCGTCCATGGACCGAATGCATGTGTTGTATGAGATGCACCCTATGTTTGCACCGTGCCCGTTTGCTTCATGCACGTTCCTCCTCGTTCGCCATGCCGATGACCCGTGGGAACCCGGTAACCGGGATCACCCCACCATCTCTAGCATGTTCCGCACATCCGCACGCTTCCTTTTGCACCGGTATCTCCATGAGCTACCAGAACCGATATGTTGCCGTGGCATCATTTTTGGATTTGTTGCCATGGCACCCCTTTCTTCCACCACGGTGATAAATGCTTCATAACATGCTTATGTCAACATTTTCATAAAAAATGCATATAACTTGTATATGTCATCCGCATCATGATAACAACATTTAAAATGTTTAAACTTGTTGTTGCATTAAATTGCTAAATGCATATGGGGATTTTCCGGAATTGTCGTTTGTTGCTTTCGGCCTCATTTAAACTTGCCTAAATAGTTAGTTTATTTATGCTTCACCTCTTGCCATGTTTAACAACACTTAATATTGTTTGGTAGCATAACCCAGAGAAAACTAAATAATTGATGTGGTGTTCGTCAACATGCACCTCGCTGCATATTGAGCTCCACTTAACTTGTAGTATTGTTTGTTGCACTTTGCCATGCCATGCCTCATTAAACCGGACATGCATCATACTTGATTGTGCTTCATGCCATGTTTATGTGATGGTTGTTTACTATGTTGTTTGTTTCTTTCCGGTTGCTTCTCTCGTTAGCTTTGGTTTCGCTCGGAGTTGTGAGGATCCGCTCGACTTCGTCCGCTTGTCTTCTTCATGGACTCGTTCTTCTTCCTAGCGGGATCTCGTGCAAGATGACCATACCTTCGATATCACTTCTATCTTTGCTTGCTAGATGCTCGCTCTTTTGCTATGCCTATGCTCGCTACCTACCACTTGCTATATCATGCCACCCATATTGCCATGTCAAACCTCTAACCATCCTTTCCTAGCAAACCGTTGTTTGGCTATGTCACCGCTTTTGCTCAGCCCCTCTTATAGCGTTGCTAGTTGCAGGTGAAGATGAAGTTGGTTCGTTGTTGGAACATGGATATTTTGGGATATCACAATATCTATTGGTTTTTTTAATTAATGCACCTATATACTTGGTGAAGGGTGGAAGGCTTGGCCTTATGCCTGGTGCCTTGTTCCACTCTTGCCGCCCTAGTTTCCGTCATACCGGTGTTATGTTCCTTGATTTTGTGTTCCTTACGCGGTTGGGTGATTTATGGGACCCCCTTGATAGTTCGCTTTGAATAAAACTTTTCCAGCAAGGCCCAACCTTGGTTTTACCATTTGCCACCTACACCCCTTTTTTTCCCTTGGGTTTTCGCGAGCCCGAGGGTCATATTTATTTTAGCCCTCCCCCCCCGGGCCAGTGCTCCTTCGAGTGTTGGTCCGAACCGAGCAGCCTGCGGGGCCACCACGGGGAAACTCGAGGCCTGGTTTTACTCGTAGCTTGACTTATCCGGATGTGCCCTGAGAACGAGATATGTGCAGCTCCTATCGGGATTTGTTGGCACATTCGGGCGGCTTTGCTGGTCTTGTTTTACCATTGTCGAAATGTCATGCGAACCGGGATTCCGAGACTGATCGGGTCTTCCCGGGGAGAAGGAATATCCTTCGTTGATCGCGAGAGCTTATCATGGGCTAAGTTGGGACACCCCTGCAGGGTATAAACTTTCGAGAGCCATGCCCGCGGTTATGTGGCAGATGGGAATTTGTTAATGTCCGGTTGTAGATAACGTGACACCAGATCCGAAATAAAACGCATCAACCGCGTGTGTAGCCGTGATGGTCTCTTTTCGGCGGAGTCCGGGAGGTGAACACGGTTTCTGGGTTATGTCTGACGTAAGTAGGATTTCGGGATCACCTCTTGATCATTGCTAGCTTCACGACCATTCCTTTGTTTCTCTTCTCGCTCTCATTTGCGTATGTTAGCCTCCATATATGCTTAGCCGCTGCTGCAACCTCACCACTTTACCCCTTCCTTTCCCATTAAGCTTTGCTAGTCTTGATACCCATGGTAATGGGATTGATGAGTCCTCGTGGCTCACAGATTACTACACCAACAGTTGCAGGTACAGGTTATGCGATGATCTTGACGCGATAGAGATGCTTGCTTGTTTTGGAGTTCTTCTTCTGCTTCTTATTCGATCAGGGGATAGGTTCCAGGTCGGCAGCCTGGGCTAGTAGGGTGGATATTTTTTGAGTTTCTGTTTGTGGTTCATCCGTAGTCGGATGTTGATCTCTTGTAATATGTTGTTGTATTCGTGTGGCATTGTATGCCTTTTGTATGTATCCCCATCTATTTATGTAATGTTGATGTAATGATATCCACCTTGCAAAAGCGTTTCAATATGCGGGTCTATCCTTGGTGGGACCTTCGAGTTCCTTTTGGATAGGGTCGCATATTGGGTGTGACAGACGATGATCTTCCCGCTTCATCGAGCGGGTCGTTGGCTTCGTCGGATGTAGATTCCATTCCGACTGCCTTCACCCCTCGCGCCGCTGAGGACGCCGAGGTGGGATCCTAGGAAGGGACCCATCAGAAGGAGGCTCCGGAGGCGCCGCAAGGCAGCCTCCCGGACTTTGCGTCGGACTCCATACCGGAACTCGCAGTGGTTTCGGAGTCCGGCAGGCGGCCCCTTCGCAAGAAGGGCAAGACCGTGACACCGGCGGCCCCCGTCCAACCGGAGGCGCCGGACCACTTGGTGGAGGCGCTCAAAGGCGCTTCCATCAAGGAAGAACACCGCACTATCATGAGTGCGGTGATTGAAAGGTTCACTTCGCCAAGAGCGGTGACTGAAGCTGCGCAGCAGCCTTCTAACAAAGCTTTGAAGTAAGAAGTTAAAATTATGCAATGTAATACCAAGATAGACAGAGCCTCGATGCTCGGTTCGGTGTTCGGAAAGAAAAGCCGGACCGAGGATCTAAAAGATATACGCAGGTTACTAAAAATTATGTCAATATGGGTTTGCAGGTGTCTTTGTTGACCTCTGCCAGACCGGGATCATGGAGGTCGGTGCTTTGAAGCAGGACCTCGAGCGGTCCGAGCAAGAGCTCGGCCGTGCCAAGAAGCAGCTCGTGGACAAAGAAGGTGAGTAACACCACTTTGAATAGTTACTTTACAGAAAAGGATTTAGGTTGCAAGAAAAATAACAAGGATAACATGGGTACTGCAGGGGCCACGAACGAGGTAGCAACCCTGAAGGAGGCTGTGTCCGCAGCCGAACGCGATGCGACCGCGGAACGGGCAGAGCGAGAGAAGCAGGAGGCGCGGGTGGCGGAAGTGCGGCAAGAGCTCCAGGCTCTCATGGAAAAGCATGAGAGTTTGGAGCGCGACTCAAAGACTCGAGAGTCCGAGCTTGCCTCGGCTCTCGAAAGTGCCAAGGCCGCCAAGGCCGAGGCCCATAAGGCCCTTCAAGAGGTTGAGGATGTGAAGAAAATAGCAGCGGGTAAGGCATTTTTCATGCAAAGCAAGCATGTTAATGTAAACTACCTGACACTTACCCGAATTCGGAGCTCTCCAGGGGCATTTGCGATCTGCCTCGCAGTGTATCCGATGCCGCCAAGATTCTACCATGGCGAGGAGGGAGCTTAACGGAGAAGGTCTTCGGTCTCAAGATATCTTTGAGGCCGCCATACGATGATGCCCCTAGCGACCAGCTGAAGCAGCTGGTCGAGCTCCATAAGGTAGTCGAGCAGGCCATGAAGGGCCTCATAGTCCGGCTGTGGCCTGGAGAGGCCCTGCCTGGGAGCTACTTCGGCCTCGTGCGGCGGCTGCTGGATGCGTGCCCCTTGTTGGAGGTCGTCAAGCGCTCTGCGTGTATTGAAGGTGCTCGTCGGGCCCTTGCCCGCGCAAAGGTGCACTGGGGCAGGCAGGATGCGGAGAAGAGTAATCACTAACGCGCCGCCAGCGGGCAAGGAGTACCATACGCCCGAGATGTACTATAAGACTGTCCTGAAGGGTGCCCGCAAGATTGCGGATGAGTACCCCAGAGATGTAATTATTGAGTAGACTTGCTATGTATTATCCTGTGCGCTGAAAACTTTGTTCATATGCGCTAAGCAACGCTTGTTTGATTTAAAATATTACCTTCTGTGCGGCCGTTTATAAAATCTGAGAGATGGCAAGTCGTCGTCTTCAGCCCCCAAGCCACGAGTTTGGGGTGTTCGGGATAAAGTTGAGCACTCTTGTTCCCATTTTGGGTCCATCGAGGAGGCGCCAACACAACGTAACAAGGCAACCGGACTTATAATGCTTGAACACTCTCACTTAGCAATAGAATTCTATAATTTTAAATTTCGCGAAGCCCCTAGTATTCGGAAGACCGAGTTCGGGCGCTTATGCACTTCACGGATATTATCCGTTCTTCGCTTGACGCTGCATAAGTCTTTAAGGACTCGAAAAGACCTCTCGAACAGCGACCAGTCTCTCGCCTTATCATGACAATCGGTTTAGCTTTCTCCATCGAGGCGCCGCCAGCTCAACCGGGCACAATCACGGTGGTTCTCCCGGTGCCACCTTAGCCGACGAACGGAACGTAAGGTACCAAAACGTGGGAGCCGGGCAAACCCAACTCTTGACCCAAGACATGATTCGAGCCTATTCATATAATGCTATAAGTTTGGGGTGCCGCACTTGTGGAAGTGTTCGGACTTATCACACCATAATGCGGGAACGAAGCCCTCGGTGTATTCGGCCGTACCAAAATATACGGGTGCAAGATGTCATTAGTGAACATATATGTAAAGTAATGCAATAACAGGCAAAAAGTGCTGCATTATTTATTCAAGGGATTCTGATATTAGTGCGGAATGATACAAATAGTGCGGTAAGCAAGGAATCGGACTAATTAAACATGTCCCTCCCAGGGTGGGCTGCGATGGTGTATATAATTAAATTTAATGCTCGTAATGGAGACCACTGAGTTTTCGCCATGCCTTCTTCCTCTCTTGTTGTTGCATCGTGAGTTCGGCGGGTTCATCACGGACAGAACTCTCCGTGAACGGAGTCCTGTGTATACAAAGAAGGAAAATAATAAAAAGAGCGACACACTTGCAGCCCCTCGTGTGGTCGAGCCGCACTGGGTCTGTTAGGTCGTGCCCCTCCCCTAGGCCCATGGTATCTCCAGAGCGTAATGATGTACACGGAGGGTTGGTCTTGCAATTATGCAAGGGCTGGGGTTGGAGCCGCATTGCTACGCGTGCTCGGATCATGCCAGGTGGTCTTGGTTGATGTTGCTTCGGGCGCGTTTGGCGTATCCGCCGCTTAATGGCCGGACTCGAAAATTGCCTTAGAAGGCTGCTCAGATTTCCGCCGCGAGAGCCGCTGTGTGTTCCTCCGCTCGAGGAGCGCCCGTATTTCCGCTGACCGTGATGACTCCACGAGGGCCTCGCATCTTGAGCTTGAGGTATGCGTAATGCGGCACCGTGTTGAACTTTTGCGAACGCGGTTCGTCCGAGCAGAGCGTGATAGCCGCCGCAGAACGGGACTATGTCAAGACCACTTCGGTGTGGTGAGGATCGAGCTCGCATAATTGGCCTCAACACCGGTATGACGCCTTTGAAGGTCGATGTCTAGGTTTAATCCTTGAGGGTCTATGCCCATCTTGCGCACTATATCCCGATAAAGCAGGTTCAGCTCTTGCCGCCGCCCATCGACTCTCGTGAGGTGAAATCCATCGACGATTGGGTCTAAAACCACGCGCGAATCCGCCATGGCGGATATCGGTCGGATGGTCTCTTCAATCGAAAGTGATCGAAAGAGGACCATGGATTGAACTTAGGGCGATCGCTCCATCGCATATACGCCCCTTAGTGCACGCTCCGCTCCCTCTTGGGTATATGGGTTGCGTGATATCATGTTTACCGTCTGCACTTGTGGGGAAACCTTCATCCTTCTACTGCTCGGGCGGTCGGGTCTCTTCCTCGTCGTCATTGTGCAGCCCCTTGTCGTTGTTTTCGCAATTAACTTGCTCGCTCGCTTAAATACCCAACAATCTCTGTTGATGTGGTTAGCTGGCTTTTTGGGGGTACCATGTATCCGCATGAGCGGTCGAGTATTGGTCCAAATTGGACGGACCCGAGTGGTTCTTTTGAATGGCTTCTTCCGCTGACCGGGTTTAGAGCCTCGGAATCTGGCGTTGACCGTCAGATCCTCCTTGTCATCGCCGTTAACGCGGCGCTTATTTTTGCTTCGACGCGACCTGCCATTGTGGTCCTTTGTGTCCGACTACCAGATTTTTGCCGAGGTTATTGCTGCGAGAGCTAGCTATCCTCTCCCGCACTGAAGCGGGTCATAAATGATGTGAGGGCTGCCATAGATTTCGGCTTTTCCTGTCCTAGGTGCCGGGCTATCCACTCGTCGCGGATGTTATGTTTGAAGGCTGCGAGGGCCTGTGCATCCGGACAATCGAGGATTTGATTTTTCTTGGTTAAGAACCGTGTCTGTAACTGCTCGCCGATTCGTCAGCTCCGGATTATGTGGCTTAGGTCATCGGCGTTCGTGGTGGCCGCACATATGTGCCCGGAAGTTGTCGAGGAATGCGGCTTCCATGTCCTCCCAACACCCAATTGACTCTGCGGGCAGGCTGTTAAGCCAATGCCGAGCTGGTCCTTTAAGCTTGAGCGGGAGGTATTTGATGGCTTGGAGATCGTCGCCGCGGGCCATATGGATGTGAAGGAGATAATCTTCGATCCAAACCGCAGGGTCTGTCGTGCCATCGTAGGATTCAATGTTTACGGGTTTAAACCCTTCAGGGATTTGATGATCCATTACTTTGTCAGTGAAGCATAGCAGGTGTGCGGCGCCTTTGTATTGAGCAATATCATGACGTAGCTCAAGAGAGTGTTGTTTGCTGTGTTTGGCCCGGCCGGTGTTGTTGTATCCGGCTCGACGGTATTCGTCGTGGGTCGTGGGGCGCCCACGTGATCCATAGATAGATCTGGATTGTCTTGCCTTATCCTCCAATATGTCCTGCTAGTCCGGCGCTTCCCTCGTGGCCCGTACTTTTCGAGCGATGCCGGGTACGGTCTTGATGGAAGGCCTGGATGCTCTCTGTCGCGACCACGGGTGGTCGGTCGATCAGACAGCGTTGGTGATGAAGGTATGTATGCTTCCTCCTCTAATCGGGGAGCAACTTGCGCTTTGGTAGCTTTTGAGGGCGTCAGATTCATACTCTTCGCCACGAGGACCTCGGTCCATCCGTCGCCAGCAGGTCTTGATCAGCTTGAAGCTGCTGCTGCTTTTCTTTAGGCTATTTGTGTGGCCATTAGCTGCGCTTGAAACGCCTTGTTCGACAGATCCTCGGGCATGACGAATTGGCTCGTCGTTGAGGCTTGCCTCGCCTTCAGAGGGGGTATGTAATTATCATCCTCGACCTCTTCATCCGCCGCTCTCTCATGAGGGCTTGCTTTCGTGATCCTCTGCGCTGAATCTTCTTTGGAGGGATTGTCTTCGGCACTTTCTGGGGTGTTATTATCTCCTGTGCCGGAATCTCCATTCTTGCTATGGCGGGATTTAGAGCGGCGCCACTAACGTTGGCGCTTGGGCTATTTCTTTAAGGAATCTGCCTCTGCTGCTTCTTCGCCGTCTCGTCTTTTGGGGTGTCCACCATGTATATGTCATATGATGAGGTGGTCTTCCAAAGTGCCTCAGAGGCGCTGGTTCTTGTTAAATCTCCGCATCGTCGTCCATACCATCGATGTCTTGAGTCATAGTCTAGCATGTCGGTTAGATCGCCGATCGTGGCTACAAAGTGGGTGGTGGGTGGGGTTTGAATTTCTTCGTCGTCCGCATCTCAACCATCCCGCCATAATCCGCCAGGCTCTCCCGATAGCGAGAGATGCTTCAGCAAATTTAAGATGTCGCCAAAGGGTGAGTGCTGAAAGATGTCAGCAGCGGTGAACTCCATGATCGGCGCCCAATCGGATTCGATTGGCAGGGGCGCAGGAGGTCCAGAGTCCGGCATGGGAGTCCGGCACCTCGAAGTCACGAGCTTTATAGGGAACAAGGTCAGTGTTCGGCTCCATCACCGTGGAAGTCACAGCTCCCGAGGAGGTGTCCAACCATCCGTCCTCGATCTGTGCGATCAGCTCTGGACTATGTGTTGGAGCGGATTTTTGTGCAGCCTCCAAGATGCTGTCCGGTGACAGAGCTAGATCATGCCCATCGTGACAGTGCGGCACGCTCGGTTGCGGATCGGATCCATCGAAGATCAAGTCTCCGCGGATGTCCGCCGTGAAGTTTAGGCTTCCAAATCTGACCGACGCCAGGGCGTAGCTTCGATCCGCTCCGGATGGCCAAGTGAATTAGCCCACAGAGCGAAGCCGCCGAATCTAAGATCTATCCGGGAGAAAAGTCTCACTCGGACAGCGTTGTTGTTGATTGAAGAAGCCATCGAGCCTATCGGTGGCGACACGAGGAACTCTCAATGAAAGCACCAATGTCGGTGTCAAACCGCGGATCTCGGTAGGGGGTCCCGAAACTGTGCGTCTAGGTGGATGGTAACAGAGACGAGGGACACGATGTTTTACCTGTGTTGGGCCCTCTTGATGGAGGTAAAACCCTACATCCTGCTTGATTAATATTGATGATGTGTATTACAAGAGTGGATCTACCACGAGATCAAGGAGGCTAAACCCTAGAAGCTAGCCAATGGTATGATTGTTGTAATGGATGTTGTGTCCTACGGACTAAAACCCTCCGGTTTATATAGACACCAGAGAGGGCTAGGGTTACACAGAGTCGGTTACAATGGTAGGAGATCTACATATCCGTATTGCCAAGCTTGCCTTCCACGCCAAGGAAAGTCCCATCCGGACACGGGACGGTGTCTTCAATCTTGTATCTTCGTAGTCTTGGAGTCCGGCGGACGATGATAGTCCGGCTGTCCGGACACCCCCTAGTCCAGGACTCCCTCAGGCCCGATCTGGGCCTACAGGTCGCGACCTCTGCTGCTTCGACCAGTCGCGGCACACGGTGCATCAGTGCGCGGGACTGCGCCAGCGCGATGACACAACGGTTCTCTGGAGGCAGCGACGCAGGTTCGGTTTGGGCCCGATTTGGACCCAGCGGACTGTTGGAGAATGTTGCATAAAATAAAAAATTTCCTACGTTCACCAAGATCAATCTAGGAGTGCATCTACATACCCTTGTAGATCGCGAGCAGAAGCGTTGAAGAGAACGGGGTTGAGGGAGTCGTACTCCTCGTGATCAAAATCACCGGAGATCCTAGCGCCGAACGGACGGCACCTCCGCGTTCAACACACTTACGGTTAGCATGGCGTCTCCTCCTTCTTGATCCAGCAAGGGGGAAGGAGAGGTTTATGAAGATCCAGTAGCACGACGGCGTGGTGGTGGATGCAGCAGGGATCCCAGCAGGGCTTCGCCAAGCATCTGCGGGAGGGAGAGGTGTAGCAAGGGGGAAGGGAGGCACCAAGTGCAAGGGTGCGGCTGCCCTCCCTCCCCCCTCTTTATATAGGGTCCCCAAGGGAGGGGCGCCGGCACTAGAGATGGGATCTCCAAGGGGGGGCGGCGGCCAGGGGGGAGGGTTGCCCCCCAAGGCAAGTGGAGGCGCCCCCAACCCTAGGGTTTCCAACCCTAGGCGTAGGGAGGGGCCAAGGGGGGGGGCGCACCAGCCCACCAGGGGCTGGTTCCCCTCCCCACTTCAGCCCACGGGGCCCTCCGGGATAGGTGGCCCCACCCGGTGGACCCCTGGGACCCTTCCGGTGGTCCCGGTACAATACAGGTGACCCCTGAAACTTTCCTGATGGCAGAAACTGCACTTCCTATATATAATTCTTCACCTCCGGACCATTCCAGAACTTCTCATGACGTCCGGGATCTCATCCGAGACTCCTAACAACTTTGGGGTTACTGCATATTCATATCTCTACAACCCTAGCGTCAGCGAACCTTAAGTGTGTAGACCCTACTGGTTCGGGAGACATGCAGACATGACCGAGACGCCTCTTCGGTCAATAACCAACAGCGGGATCTGGATACCCATGTTGGCTCCCACACGCTCCTTGATGATCTCATCGGATGAACCACGATGTCGAGGATTCAATCAATACCGTATACAATTCCCTTTGTCAATTGGTACGTTACTTGCCCGAGACTCGATAGTCGGTATCCCAATACCTCGCTCGGTCTCAAGCATCGCAAGTCACTTTACTCGCACCGTAATGCATGATCCCGTGACCAGACACTTGGTCACATTGAGCTCATTTGATGATGCATTACCGAGTGGGCCCAGAGATACCTCTCCGTCATACGGAGTGACAAATCTCAGTCTCGATTCGTGCCAACCCAATAGACACTTTCGGAGATACCCGTAGTGCACCTTTATAGTCACCCGCACGCCAGACGCTTTGGCACACCCAAAGCACTCCTACGGTATCCGGGAGTTGCACAATCTCATGGTCTAAGGAAATGATACTTGACATTTGGAAAAGCTCTAGCGAAACGAACTACACGATCTTTGTGCTATGCTTACGATCGGGTCTTGTCCATCAGATCATTATCCTAATGATGTGATCCCGTTATCAATGACATCCAATGTCCATAGTCAGGAAACCATGACTATCTGTTGATCAACGAGCTAGTCAACTAGAGGCTCACTAGGGACTTGTTGTGGTCTATGTATTCACACATGTATTACGATTTCCGGATAATACAATTATAGCATGAACAATAGACAATTGACATGAACAAAGAAATATGATAAATAACCATTTTATTATTGCCTCTAGGGCATATTTCCAACAGTCTCCCACTTGCACTAGAGTCAATAATCTAGGTACGTTGTGATGTATTGCGTCCTGGTGTTGATCATGTTTTGCCCTAGGGAGAGGTGTAGTCAACGGATCTACTACATTCAAGTCCGTATGTACTTCACAAATATCTATGTCTCCATCTTGAACATTTTCACGGATGGAGTTGAAGCGACGCTTGATGTGCCTGGTCTTCTTGTGAAACCTGGGCTCCTTGGCATGTGCAATAGCTCTAGTGTTGTCACAGAAGAGTGTGATCGGCCCCGACGCATTGGGTATGACTCCTAGGTCGGTGATGAACTCCTTCACCCAGATTGCTTCATGCGCTACCTCCGAGGCTGCCATGTACTCCGCTTCACATGTAGATCCCGCCACGATGCTCTGCTTGCAACTGCACCAGCTTACTGCCTCACTGAGGGAGTCCTGGACTAGGGGGTGTCCGGACAGCCGGACTATCAATATCCGCCGGACTCCCAGACTACGAAGATAGAAGATTGAAGACTCCGCTCGTGTCCGAAGGTACTTTACTTGACGTGGAAGGCAAGCTTGGCGATACGGATATGTAGATCTCCTACCATTGTAACCGACTGTAACCCTAGCCTCCGGTGTCTATATAAACCGGAGGGCTTTAGTCCGTAGGGACACAACATTACATCTCAACAATCATACCATAGGCTAGCTTCTAGGGTTTAGCCTCATTGATCTCGTGGTAGATCTACTCTTGTACTACCCATATCATCAATATTAATCAAGCAGACGAGGGTATTACCTCCATCGAGAGGGCCTGAACACGGGCAAAACATTGTGTCCTCGCCTCCTGTTACCATCCGCCTAGACGCACAGATTCGGGACCCCTACCGAGATCCGCCGGTTTTGACACCGACATTGGTGCTTTCATTGAGAGTTCCTTCGTGTCGCCACCGATAGGCTCGATGGCATCTTCAACCTTCAACGCTGTCCGTGGTGAGATTTTTCTCCCGACAGATCTTCAGATTCGGCGGTTTTGCATCATGGCCAACTCTCTTGGCCATCCGAGCAGATCGAAGCTACGCCCGCCGTCAGTCGAGTCGAAGTTTAAACTTCACGGCCGATGACCGCGGAGACTTGATCTTCGACGGACTCGAGCCACAGCCAAGCGCGCCGCACTGCGACGATGGGCATGATCTAGCTTTGCCGCCGGATAGTACTTTGGTGGCCGCACTTGAATCCGCCCCAGCTACTTGCCCGGAGCCGATTGCCCATGACGAGGGTCGGTGGATAGACGCCGCCCCGGGGGCTTCAACATCTACGGCGATGGAGCCAAATACAGATTTTGTCCCTTGCGAAACTCATGATCCCGAGGCGCCGGACTCCTCGCCGGACTCCGAGCCTCCCGCGCCCCCGGCAATTAAGCCAGATTGGGCGCCGGTTATGGAATTCACCGCCGTGGACATCTTTCAACACTCGCCTCTTGGCGATATCCTGAATTCTCTGAAGCATCTCTCGCTATCAGGAGAATCCTGGCCGGACTATGGCCAGGAAGGTTGGAGTTCGGACGACGAAGAAATTCGGAGCCCACCCACCACCCACTTTGTAGCCACTGTCGAGGATCTAACCGACATGCTAGACTACGACTCCGAGGACATCGACGCTATGGACGATGATGCCGGAGACGATCAGGACCCAGCTCCCACGGGACAATGGAAGGCCACCTCGTCATACGACGTCTACATGGTGGATACCCCAAAGGAAGGGGATGGCGAAAAAGCAGCGGAGGAAGATTCTTTGAAGAAGCAGCCTAAACGCCAAGGCGTGTGGCGGCCGCCTAAATCCCGCCACAACAAGAATGAAGAATCTGGCACGGAAGATAATAACACCCCGGAGAATGCCGAAGACAAACCCCTTTAGCAAGACTCAGCAAAGGAGGATGTAGAAGCAAGCCCTCACAAAAGGGCGGCAGAAGAAAAGGTTGAGGATCACAACTATGTACCTCCCTCCAAGACTAAACAAGTTTCAATGACGATTTAACTCAAGAGCCCGTCGAACAAGATCTTTGTAAACGCAGGCTCATCGCTATAGCAAGAAGCTCAAGAAGGAAAAGCGAAGCTCAACACAGCGGAAGACGCGCCCGATAAGATGGAGCAAAGTGCTCAAAACCGCAGACAAACAAGGCAACAGCCACCAATCAAGAGCTACCAAGCGCAAGCTGCTCCAGATTCGACGAAGAGGCCATAAAGCCCCACCGCCAAATGGCCCAGCCAGTCCATCTACGGACCCAAAAGGAAAGCCCCAATAAGCAAAGGAACACGCTAAGTGTCCGACGATAGCGGCACGCATAAGCACAGGGCGCCAGACACCCACTATGCTTCACAGACGAGGTGCCGGAACATGAATTCCCAGCAGGGTTTAAACCCATCAACATAGAAGCCTACGATGGAACAATGCACTCTGAGTCTCGGATAGAAGACTATATATCTGATATACATATGGCCAGAGGAGACGATCTCCACGCCATAAAATATCTACCCTCAAGCTCAAAGGGCCAGCCCGTCATTGGCTCAAAAGCCTCCCGTAAAACATCATGGAAGTTGGGAAGAGCTCGAGAAGCGTTTAGAGCAAATTTTCAAGGGACTTATGTCCGCCTCCGGATGCGATGACCTAAGTCACATAACTCAACAGCCCGGAGAGTCAGCCATGAAATTTCGAACAGGTTCCTTACCAAAAGAACCAAATAGTCGACTGTTCGGACGCCGAAGCCTTAGCAGCTTTTAAGCACAATGTCCGAGACGAATGGCTCGCCAGACACCTTGGCCAAGAGAAACCGAGGACAATGACCGCATTAACAAGCCTCATGACCCGCTTTTGCGCAGGAGAGGACAGCTGGTTGGCAAGAAGCAACACCAGCGACCCAAGTACATCCGAGATAAGAGATGGAAATGGAAAATCACGGCGCTGGAAAAGAACAGCGCCGGAATAAAGAGAAAAGCCCAAAGAGCACGGCAGTCAACGCCGGATTTAAAAGCTCACGGCCGAATAATAAAGCTCAACCCATCAAGGACGACAGCAAGAACTGTCTAACCTACACAAAATCCTGGGTCGGATTTGTCAAATCCACAAGACTCTTAAGGCTCGCAAATCACACCCACAGGATTGTTGGGTTTTCAAACAGTCCGCCGACTAAACGCCGAACGCAAGGGGCTCGACGCCAAGCGAAGAAGATAAACCCGCCAGCAGGCACCGAAAACAAAAGACTTTCCCACAAGGGGTCAAAGCAGTAAACTCACTTCATGTGAGGACACGGAAAACAAAGGCGGCACTTTCTAAAAGAGCTTCGCACGGTCCGCCCCGCAAACCATAGAGATTGGATATCAAACCAATCACTTTCACCATCGGGATTATTCCAAAAGTGTTCGAACCGTGGGACGGACTTCGATATTGAATCCGATAATAGACGGACTACATTCGCAAACGCCCTAATGGACGGAGGCAGTGACTTAAACCTCGCTATATTCAAACACGATCCGTCGGATGAGGATAGACCCTACCAAAATTCGACACAGCCGCACTTCCTTCAAAGGAGTTACGCCAGCCCTTACGCCAAGTGCATGTGCTCGATATTATCAAGTCGTGTTCGATCACCGAACAATTTTCGACGGAAAAGTTACTTTTCCATATCGCCCCATTTAAAAGTGAACATCAAGCACTATTGGGACGAAGGCTTTGTCCGCTTCAACACCATACCGTGACACGCTGCCTCTTACACTTAAGATGCCCGTCAACATGGCACCATTTCAGGCGAGGGTCACTTAAAGACCCCGGATTCGGATAAATGAATTGACTCAGCAGTTAGGGCTCCTAGCCGCATACCCTTTCATAAGGGCTGCGCAAGACAACTCACAGCGGTTTCATATAAACCTAGCTTTAATTATTTGCACTTATTATTTTGCATTATTTTCGCATGAACTGTTTCTAAAACTAAAATGTTCCTCTTTTCTACAGATGAACAAACGTGTGTACCCGCCCGTGATAACGCACAACGGAGACACAGCGCAGACGCGCAGAGGGACCCGCCGCAAGGATTCTTTTCAGATTAAGACCCTACGTAGACCTTTTTATTATCGTCTCTTGTTGCTAAATCGCCTCGGCTTCTTCCTACAGTCACAAGGCGGAGCCCGACGCTGGCATTGGCCGCACAAGACAATGCCCGCACTGGACACAAGGGGCTTAGGGCATAATTCTGCCCATTATCATAAAGTCCGAACATCTTAGGGAGTGTTCGGCGCCTCAAGTTGGGCACTATATGCATCAGCTCCGAATCATGTCTTTGGTCAAATGTTGGGTTTGCCTGCCCCGTGTTTTGTTGCCTTACGCTCAGATCACCCGGCTAACGCGCACTGTGGAGAACTATCGCGACAGCCCCAGTTCGGCTGGGCGAGCACCTCAAGAGAGAAAGCCAAAACCGATCATTATGATATAGTGAGAGTCCGTCACCACTTGATCGACTATGGAATGTTTAGAATTTCGCTTGATTTAAGGGCCGCCTCGTCAGCACATACGCACTTCGAATCCGGAGATGTGCGGTGCCATTAGGGGCTATATCATAGCCCCACCTCGAGCTCCATTGGCTAAGTGAAAGAGATAAAGCATTATAGTCCGGATTGCCGTTTTCTACGCTACCACCTCCTTATAACAGACCGAGACGCCGGATTAAAGTGTGAAAAGCGCTTATTTTGCGAACACCCCAACACCTTGTGCAAGGGCTGAAGTCAAGATCGCATCTTTCAAAGTTATACACAAGTATACGCAAACGGCCGACATGAGAAGTTTTACTACTTGGAAGCACAAGTATAAAAAGCATTCATACTATAATCATTGATATACAAGTTAATGCGCTCAATTGAACGTTACATTCTTTGAGCATCGCGACTTATTATACGAAGCGCCACGCATAACTTCCCCGAAATAATGCTCGCAGAAGCTGGTTCCCATCCAACCTCTGGCAGCAACAGCTGTGGCATCCATCTCCTGACATCGCGCTTTACACGGGCTGAGCCATCCGCTACCGATGCAAGCCGACCGCTTCATCTCTTGATATGCGGCACCGCCCCAAGGAATTGCTGCGTAGGTCAAATAGCTCGTCGCTTTGACTTCTCTCGCACACATGGGCCACGATGTCGGCCATAGCCAGCCCGGACAGTCTATTCAGTTCGCCCATTCGCCAACTCCGTCCGACAGAGGAAGAGGGCGATCCGGACTATGGAATTGAGTCCAATATAACTCTTCCACCTCGTGATCCCCCGCTCCGGAAGTGCTTAACGGCGCCACCGACTCGCAGCCAAGTCCATATAAGGATCCTCCGAACTCCATCGCCGCCAAATTTAGCGCATTTGGCATCCATGAACCGATGACGATAAGAAACGGCTTGCCACCGTGATTTCTCGGCTCGGCGCAGCTCCTCCTTCATAGCCCGCATTGCGTAACGGGCACCCTTGGCTTCGGGCGGTGGCCTTCTTCAGTCTTCCCGCCCGATAGGCGCCCTTTTCAAGAGCCTCGCCACGGTCGGTAGCATCCTTTAAATTCTTGGCCACCTGCCACCGCCCTGCTTAGGCAAAGGCGCAGCCTTTTTCGCCTTCAACTCTCGGCCGCCTCGCTGCAGTCGCAGATCACCCTTCGGCTTGCTCCTTAGCTTGTGCAAGCTCGCCCAAGTCTCCGCAAGAAGAAAGACTGCTCGCAGATAAACAGCATACAACTTATTAGAGGAGGGCTTTAACCCACCCAATAAAACGGCTACGGAGAATTTATTTACCTTGGCGACTCGCAAGTCGCTGATTGACAAGTGCGATGTCAAGATTCGCCATGTCCCAATTGCGACTCGGCCGCAACCGAGCAATTGGCTGGCCTCGACTATCCGCCACCGTGCGCTTAACGGCGGTATTCATTACCGAGACATTTAGATTTTCGATCCTCGGTACTTGTCGCCTTCGACAACCTACCGAGTCTCGTGGGCTACTATCTATACAGGGCGATTTTTCATATGCACAACTGTTAAAAACAAAGGGGTCCGCCATTTTCAAGATACCTCAAATCCCGCCAGAAGCTCATGGCGGTTCACGCATAATTGGCCAGCGGACGAAATCCTTCCCATCAACATACGATTAACGCACGGTAATCTTCTCAAATGGATGCCCTCTCAAGCAAACTCTTCAGTTCTCCCGCCGGACTCGTGGGTGTTGAACTTTGGCCCCTCCGGACTCAGGACGCCTTCGTGATTTACACTTCGGCTCGCCTACTTCATCTCGGCGGCGCTGGCAGACGGAGGCGATCGCTCTCCATCATCTCCGGAAGAAGATCCCGAGGACGAACTCATCTCGAGACGGCTGCAGATCCGAACTGCGATATAAATATTTCGTTACCTCATGTAAGCATAAACGAAGGTACTTCCTCATTAAAACTTTTCTTTCATACTCACGGCTCGTTGGAGGGCTGGTCCTGGGCGATGATTGCTCGTCCGGATTCTCTCCGGACGCGGACCCCGGTAGGGATTTCTTCCCACGCTTAGGGGCTGGGACCTCCGGATCTTCGGAGGCGGTCCTCTTCTTCTTCAAGGAGGGATCCTGGTTCCTCCTCCTTCGGCCGCCCTTGACGGCGTATTAGCTCCTTTATCTCCCCTGCCGCCTCTGTGGGCGCAACCTCCAACATTCGACCAAGACGGGCTCCAAGCGGTCTCGGGAGGGGGGGCCGACACCTTATCAGCCTTGATCGCGCCACCCATTCCTCAGAGAATAAAAAAGGGTCAGAGATGATCTTTTGAAAGGCATACGTGAATAGAACGTCCGAGCTTTGAGCTACTTTACCGAGTATCCGGCGATCGCGGCTTAAGCCTGCGCCCTCGGCGAATCCGACACGCCACTCTGCGGTCCGAAGAACAGCTTGTACATCTCCATGGGCGTTGCACCCATAAAATGCTGGAGAATACGAGGGCCCTCCGGATTGAACTCCCATAGCCGGAGAGGACGACGCTAGGTGGTAGGAGGTGCCTGACTAGCATGACTTGCATCACCTGACCAGGCCGATCTCCCTTGTTTGGAGGTCTCGAACCGCCCTGCAAGGCGGGCACGCCCCGGGACGACCCCAGCTTGAGCCCTTGGTTGATCCACGACATCATTGCTGTGGAGGTCCCGAAGGAAGGAGGGCGGCGGCTTCGCTTGCCCCTTGAGCGGTGATGTAGAACCACTCTTGCTGCCACAATCCCCTGCTCATCTTGAAGGAACCTTCGAGCCACGGGCATCGACCTTCTTGCTTATGGTCGCCCGCCACACTCCGCTTGACGCCTCGATCATCTTCGGCTCCACCTTAAATGTTTTCAGCCACAGGCCGAAGTGGGGGATGACGCGAAGGAAGGCTTCGCAGACAATGATAAATGCGGAGATATGGAGGATGGACTCCGGAGCCAAGTCGTGGAAGTCCAGCCCATAGAAGAACAGGATCCCCCTCACGAAAGGATCCGTCGGGAAGCCAAGTCCCCGATGGAGGTGAGATGCGAAAGCGACGTATTCGCCGGGCTCGGGGGCTGGCACGGCCTGCCCAGGGGCAGGCAACCTGTGCGAAACTCAGAGGCGGTGTACTTGGCCTCACGCAATTCAATATGTCCTCCTCCGTGACGGAGGAGGGCACCCACCGGCCCTGGAGGTCGGAGCCGGACATTGCTGTGGATCCGAAGCGCTCGAGTCTGAAGCTCTTGGTGTTGGAACTAGGAGCAGAGGAAGATTCGATGCGAGGTTGAAGGACAAGGACAGGACTTGGTCCTCTTATAAAGGGGAACTAATACCAAGGGCCGTCTCCATGACCATTCGAGATTCCCCTTCGATAGAGGAGGCGTGGCGACGGGAACGGTTGGTGTCGGAGTAATTGGGCACGGATACCCCGAAGACGGCGAGACAATAATTCAAGACATCGGGGCTAGCAAAGCCCTCACCGACTCCCTACCGGGCGACCTTGAGAAGCCGAGTCCCACCTGGCGACCTTCGAGAAGCCGAGTCCCACTGGGCGACCTCGGGAGGCCGAGTCCCAGCTGGCGACCTTCGGAGAAGCCGAGTCCCAGCTGGCGACCTTCGGAGAAGCCGAGTCCCAGCTGGCGACCTTCGGAGAAGCCGAGTCCCAGACGGTGACTCCGGCAAGCCGACTGGGCTGGTAACCTCGGGAGGCCGAGTCCTACTGGCGACCTTCGAAGGCCGAGTCCCGTACCGGCGACCTTCGGGAAGCCGAGTCCCACCGGGCGACCTTCTGGAGAAGCCGAAGTCCCAGCCGGGCGACCTTTCGAGAAGCCGAGTCCCAGACGGCGACTAAGCAAGCCGACTGGCTTATGACCTTCAGAAGGTCGACCGGCCGATCGCTGACCACCACAATCAGCCGATCACGACTACCACTCAGCCGATCGCCGACTACCACTCAGTCGATCACGACTACCACTCAGCCGATCGCCGACTACCACCAGCCGATCTGCCGACTACCACCAGCCGATCACGACTCACCACCAGCCGATCACGATCATGTCCGACGCGGACGACCAGACTGCAATCGCTCACGTGACACCCCAGCCATCATACAATGACACTTGTCCCCGGCACTATTTATGAAGTGACCCAGGGACAAGTGTGACACCCACCATGCCTAGCCCATGCCTACATAGCTTACATACTAAGCTACCCCCACACTATATAAGCTAGCCATCCATCAATCCACCAGGAGGACTCACTCTCCCATGCACTCACACATGAGCACACATATGCTCACGGCCATAAGCATGGCCGCCACTAGAGCATACCACATACATGCATATGAAACCATGATGCTGGCACTTGCTGATACAGCCTCCAGAGCACTTTTTGTAATCGCCTCGATGTACACCCCAGATAGATACACTCGTAGATGCAGCAAAGAGGAGTATTATCTCCGGAGAGCTCCGGTTGGGTAAACTAGCTGCATACTCGATACCTGGCCCCTCGATATTCCGCAGCAGTCTTGCCCTCACACGGCCACTCGTGGCATATGTCGCCTTGCAACACCCCGCGGAGAATACCATTTACATTTGGCTACCACCATGGGGCAAGGTGCACCGCCGTCCGGAGATCTGCTCGACGGAACCTCTTCCCTCGGGCGAAGCATCGCAGCCAGCCCTGCTCGCCAGATGGAGTTCAGACGACGCGATCAGCGCGGGCGCCGCTGGTCGCAATAGCAAGCGAAAGCGACTCCGCCAACTCATCGGGCGCAGGTGCGCCTTCAACGAGCTCGTGCTAAGCACGGGCAGGTGGCCCCGAGCCTTCTCGCTGGCCTCTCGACCAGCTCCACGCCACCGGGCGAAGCCCGCCAGGACTCGGAGTCCAGTGAGGCTCCTCCGACCCATGCTGGTCGACTCCGACGCCAGATCGCTTGATACCTTCCCCACCAACGTAGGAGCATACGCAGCCGCCTCCGGTGCAGGAGAGCGGGCGAAGCGCCTGCCACCAGGTGCTCGCCATCAGCCACGGCGTAGCACTCCGCGAAAACGCCTATGACTCCGCTGCTCTCGCCTGGGAAGACTTCGGCCCGCGCCCTCCCTGAGGACGCGACGCAGATGCTAGAAGAGCGCAGCCACCTCATTGAAGGCGCCAAGAAGTTAGCAAGCATGAGACGCTTGTCCGGCGCATACCAGCTGCCGAGATGGACCAGGTTGCTGGCGGCTCACGGCTGCCCAATCGGGCCGAGCTGCCTTGGCGCTGTCCGAGCGGGCGCGCTATCGCTGACCTGTTCGGGCGAGGCGCCTGCAGGCCACCCTCGCGAGGAGAACATCCACGCTTACCAAGCAGCAATCAAGAGCTGAGGAACCTCGATGGCGTAAGAGCTGCAGGTGATGACGGAGCGAGTCCAAAGAGCTCCTCGACGCTGTTGCCGCAGAACGCTGGTAGTAAGTGCGCTGACACGCCGAAAGCAACAGTAAGAATGACGACTTACCCTCGCCGAGATCAAGGCGCGATTCCCTAACGCCGACCGACGGAGTCCGCTGGAGAAGAGAGAAGGAGCCCTGCGGCCACAGCCGGACTCGTGATCTCTATCGAAGCGTGACTAAGATGGCCGCCCAGAAAGCAAAGGAGCAGCCGAGATGACTATCCGCCTCCGCCCGGGAGAGAACGGCGAGTCTCTCCGGCCTGCCGAGCATCCCACTTTTGAGATCGCTTCGCCGAGAGGGAGTCGAGAACGACGCCCGCCACCGGATCGACCGACTCCACCGTCCTCGGGCGTAGAAGAAGAAGACGAGCTGGGTCCGCTTTGCCGGGCCCCGCGATCGTGGACGAGCCCTTCCCCAAGGGGTTCACGCCTCGAGATACGCCAAGTACACCGCCCTGAAGCATGAAGATTGGCCGATAGACTACTCGCAATTGTCCAAGACGCTAACGGCAACAAGCGAAGTCAGCCGGCCAAGTATGTTCCTCATGCTCCAGTGGCACGCCCGACATGGCTGGAATAGCTTGAAGCCTCGCAGCATCAATAGCTGGGTCGATTTCACCGGGCCTTCATTCGCAATCTCACCAAAGACGCATAAGCTTTACTTCCCCCTGCCGCTGCCATTTCTCCTTGTGCGCAAGGCCTCGAAGAATCAACGCCGACTATCTCACGCTACCGGGCGAAGTTCAAACTCCTGCGAGGGCGCACGAGGTGCAGCCATTGAGTATTTTTACGGCCGGGTGCCGAGGGCACCTCTCAAGAACAAGCCTCCGCGACGAGCCCGAACCTCGAACACTAACTACTAGTCATAGCAGCATAAGTACGCCACGGCCAACTCCTCTATGAAGACGGAGATCCAAGTCAACGCGGGCCCGGCAAGGTGATTCCCCAGCTCCCGTTAACGCCGGCTGGAGACGCCGCAGCACGGCAAGCAGTAACAACCAGCCCTCAAACGATTTCCAACAGTCGCAGGCGGTTGCAGCAGAGAAGACCGAAGGTCGAAGGGCACCGCCGTTGCGTATATGCGGCAAGTCCAACCGGCCGCCGGCTTTCCTACATGAGCGTACTCGATGGTCTCTGCAAGTTTCACGCCGCCGAAGCCGCCGAACCATACCATACTCGTAGTGCCATCGCTCGTCAGATCGCTAAGTGGAGACGGCTCGCCTCCGCCGCCGCAGGGATTGCCACCCGCCGCCACAGCGGCTCGCCGCCGGGCGCCGTCCAAGACGAAGTTCCCTGTAAGAGCACGGGCATATGTAGTGTTCACCGCTCAGATGATCGATCACAGGCGCCAAGAGGGTAAAGAAGTCAACGTCAGGGGCGTAGAGGCCCTGAGTTCATGCATTGGTCCGAGAAGCCTATCAGCTGGAGTCGGGCAGATCACCCAGAGGTGATGCCGAGTCCGGCTCTTACGCCTTGGTTCTCGGAGCGACTTGGCCATCGACAGCGGGCCCGCTTCTCGCGGGTCCCGATAGACGGAGGCAGCAGATAAACATCTTGTACAAGGATACCATGGAGAAGCTCGAATCAGATCGAGGCAGCCGCAGAAAGCCGCAGACGTGTTCCATGGAATTGTACCCGCCTCTCCATGCATACCGATTGGCAAGATCCCGATAGATGTCCTCTTCGAGACAAAGATCACTTCCGCCGAGAGCCGATCTCGTTCGAGGTGGTGGATTTGGAGAGCCTGCACCACGCTACTGTTAGGGCCGGCCTGCCCTGGCTAAATCTGGCGGCGGTTCCCCACCACGCCTACCTCAAGACGAAGATATCGACTTCAAGGATCCTCGACTGCTGCCGGGCGCATCACAAGAAGTCAGTCTACCAGCGGCAGGAGCAATGGCTTCGAAGTCTCCGTGATCGCGTCGAGAAGCTGCTCCTTGATCGTGTCGCGGCGCTGGCCGAAGCAGCCGGAGATGTCGCCGACTCCCAAGGAGTCGGAGGCTGAAGGATCATTCAAGCCGCCAGAGAAACCAAGAAGATACCCTTGGACCCGGAGCACCAGAGAGGTATCGCTGTCAAGGGCACCGCCTTGACAGCAAATAGGAAGGCGAGCTCGCCGATTTCCTCCGTGAGAATCGACATCTTCGCATGGTCCCCGCGATGCCTGTGTGCCGACGGAATTCGGCCGAGCACAAGTTACACGCCGCATCAGATAGGAAGCCAGTCAGCAATTTTTGCGCCATTTGCTCAAGAGAAGAGGAGAGAAGCGAGAAGAGATAGTCTGCCCTGGCAGCCGGCTTCATCATGGAGGTGTTTTTTCCGGAGTGGTTGGCTAACCCCTGCTAGTGTTGAAGAAGAACAAGCAAGGGCGGATGTGCATCGACTACACCAGCCTCAACAAAGCCTGTCCTCAAGGATCCATTCGCCCGCCAAGGATTGATCAGTGATATACTCCACACCGGATGCGAGCTGTTGAGCTTTGATGCGCATCGTGGTATCACCGGATCAAGCTTAAATCCGCAGACAGATCGAAAGACCGCATTCATCACACCGCTTTGAGCCTTACGCTGCAGACGATGGCGTTCGGCTTGAGGAATGCGGCGCCACCTTTCAGCGCCAGATGCATCAGAAATGCCTCCTCAAGCGGCTCGGCGGGGAATGCCCATGTTTATGTGGATGATGTGGTAGTGAAGGCGGAGAAGCTGATGCGCTGTTAGAGGATCTCAAGGAGACTTTTGAGAATCTGCGCCGATTCCGGATCAAGCTCAACCCGGATAAATGCGTGTTGAGTCCCACCGCCAGCTCCTTGGTTTTTCGGTCTCCGAGCAGCGGCATAGAGTACAACCCTGTGAAGATCAAGGCCATTGAGAGGATGGAGGTACCCGGCCCACTGTTGGATGTGCGAAGTTCGCGGCTGCTTGCTTCCATCGGCGATTCATCGATCATTTGGGCGGCTACGCCATTGTATCAACTGGATGAAGAAGACCACTTTTTCGAAAGTGGAACCACAAAGCCAGATGAGGCATTTCTCCAAGCGAAGAAGATCTTTGGCGACTCCCCTGTGTTGGCGGCTCCGACCCAAAGGCCCATGCTTTTGTACATCGCCGCCACCAGTCGGTGGTCGAAGACAGTTAATGTAGTCGAGCGCAAGGAGGAAGGTAAGGCGCTCGGTCGAGACCAAGATATTATTACGAGCGAGTCTTGTCGACCTCCAGCGAACTACCCTCACTACCGGAAGATGTGCTACGGGCGTGCATTTTGCCGCCAAGAAGCTGAAGCCCTACTTTCAAGAGCATCCAATCAGCATGGTTTGCACCGCCCCACTCGCCGAGATCGCCGAAGTCGAGATGCTTCGGCGAGTGGCCAAGTGGGCTATCGATCTAGCTCCCTACGATCTACTACCAACACTGGCACCGCCATCAAGTCATGCGCTTGGCGATTTCCTCGTCGATTTGGCCGAGACCCAATACTGCCGTCAAGGCCGACTCTACTCATTGGCGACTACACTTCGACGGCTCCAAGATGCGCTCTCGCCTCGGGCAAGGCCGTCCTCACCTCCCCAAAGGCGACAAACTCAAATACATGCTGCAAATCCACTTATGCCTCCAACAACGTCGCCGAATATGAAGCGCTCATCCACGGGCTCCGGCTGCGCCAAGGAACTCGGCATTAGCGGATCACGTACTCTGGCGACTCCGACTTGGTGGTTCGGCGATCGCTCGGCCTTCAGGGCGCCAGGACGCAAACATGGCAAGCTACCGCTTCCTAGTGCAGCAGCTCAGCGGATATTTTGAAGGATGCGAGTGTCGGTGTACTAAGGTAGGGGTACCTCAGTACCCCAACTTGTGCACGGGCAGCCCCAGCTCCCCGCAGCTAGATCCATCAAATGCTTGCCGGAAACCATCTCCACTCCACACCAAGCCATTCGAGAACAAAGTATGTAAGACAGAAGCTCAAGGCCCCGGCAAGAGGAGCTTGCCGGGAAGGCCGTTCCAGGCTCAAGACTACACCGCTTATGCAGGTCCCTGGCGAGAGGAGCTCGCCGGGGAAGCTAGAAGATAAGCGCCATAGAACCGCCTCGGCGCTATGCGCGTCGGCGAGGGCAGGGGCGGCAAGTCATAGAGCAGACAAGCTCCCGGGCCGAGCAAGATCAAGGCCCGGCAAGGTGCTTGCGGGTAGAGCTATGCTGCGTGCCCACACTCCAAGTCATCGCTGCCAGCGTCGCCGGCTTTCTCCGAGGCAGCGTGGCGGGTGGCTGGGCTGCATGGAGGTGCGGTGGCACTCCGCGGTGGTGGCTCCATCGCCGTGGCAAGCGGAGAACGCAATGGCGGGAGCTTTTGGGGGTAGACGGCGGCAGGCATTTAATGCTCTTGTCCCCCTCTCATCAAAGTAGGTAGAATCCATCGCCATTTTGCCTTTGTTCCCTTGCTATTCCAACTACCACCTCTTTACGTTTTACCCCTCTACCTCACGTTGACACTTGTGGTGACCCTTGCCCTATAAAGGAGGCCCATGCACTGCGTGGGGGTTCCACGACTCGCTTCTCTCGCGAGGATCATTCGCCACTCGCGTGAAGGTTCGAGACCCTTAGCAACTCTAGCGCTGGGATTGGCCGGTTTCACACACTCCACCGTTTGCTCGCATTCTTGAGCAAGATCAAATACAACACAATGCAGCGGTAGGGTTTCTGCGACCACATGCGGACGGCTGGGTAAAATCCGCGTGCATCGCCTCGTCTGCTCTCCGCGCACCCTCCGCCCTCGTGCGAACACGAAGGGCCCGGCCCCCCGCAAGTGCCCGCGCCCATTCGGCGCGACATCTGGCGCGCCCGGTAAAAGCGTCGAGTTATGCGAACCTGATCCGGCGTTCGGCAGCTAGCACTCATCAACCTCTCCGGCTTCGCCAGCGGCTTCGCCGACAAGCTGCGCCATGGCCCCGAAAGCGAAAGCCGAGGGTCGCGAACCCATCTCCGTCTTCCCGCGCCACCGAAGCCAGCAGCGAAGCGGAGAAACGCCAGTGGAAAGGTGAACACGGCGCTTCGCGGTGCCACCAGATCGAGGGCGGGGCGGAGACCCGCGCCTCGGCCTCCGTAGATCCACGTCCTCCGGCATATAGCGGCCAGCGGCGCCATACCACGAGAGGTGGAATCCGCCCGGTGAGCAAAGAGCAAGCGAGGGCTCGCGGGGCCGCTCCGGACTGCTGTCCATGCATGAGTAAAGCGGAAGAGGTCGGCGAGTTACGCTCCCTTAACATTGTTAGGGACCAGTATATCCGGCCCCTCGCACGCTTCGCTCCGCTCCCTCGGCCCGACAGCGCCTATCCACGAGGCGTTACGATGTCGTCGAAGGCGCGCCCGACTCTAAGTCCGGCAAGGGCGGCTCACGGTGCTCCATCCGAACAAGCGTACCTCCTCGGGCGCGATAAGCCCGATGAAGACAACTTTGGTGTGCGTCCGGCAAGCGCCTCCCGGGTGCTGCGCTGTTGCCGTAAGGACGCACCATTGGGCTCCACCAGCGAGCACAAGGAAAAAGAAAAGCTAAGTCGCTCGAGCCGTGCGAGCACCTTCTAATTTCACGCTTTTTATATTTATATCCCTCGCGCATTCGATCCTTTGTCTGCGAAACCTCTGTGCGCGGAGGAGCACTTGTGGATGGTCGCACCCTTACTTCGCCGAACACGCTCAACGAGTTAAGAGTGAGCGCGACCAACCAGCGCTCTCGTTTAAGCCGAGCCTGCTCAGCAAGTTAAGTCGCGCTGCTAGACACGGCAAGGTTGTTGCTTGGGCGCTGACCACCATAAGCGGGCGGCCGGCGTTCCGCACTCAGCAAGCGTGTTGAGCGCCAAACAAGTTACCTAAGCGAGGGTGAAAGCACACAAAGGATGTAGAGGCGGAAGGGTATAACGTGGCGAGCCATGCCGTGAAATGTCATCCGTATGGGAGACTTGGGCCGGAGGAGAACCAAGTAGTGGCCGGTTCGTGCTTGTTTTGTTTCGAGTCCGCTCAACAAACACAAGTGTGCAGCCGCACCCTATCTTGCTTCGAGCACCTTTCGGCCAAGTTAAGCGTCATAGCCCGCCCGGCAAGGTGGCTTGCGGGCGACCGCCGGTGGCTGCCCTTGTGACAAGCGTATTCGCCCAGCGAGCTCCCGAGGCGTGAGTTCAAACATATGAAGGCGGCGGACACGGCGTCGCATTGCACAACTAAAATTTATGCGATACGCACATACATGAAGCGATTCGCGTGTCTACCTCGGCTGTTTTCGTGACTGAAATTGCAGCAACAAGGGGGACGAAGTCGGCGCCACACAGGGCCCGCAAGCGGAGTCGCGGGAAGCTGCGTAATAAGGATTTTTCCTCGGCGGGCCAGCCTCATTTGGGCCATTAGCGCCAGCGGTTAAATCCTCCAACAAGCCGGCGAGTTCTTTGGGGCTGCAATGCCGGATGAGTTTTCATCCTCATCATGCATCCTCCTATGGACCGGAAATGCGGGGCTGTGTTTTTGAGCGATCGTGTCTTGTAAAAACCCGTGCACGTGGAGGAACGAGCCATGGTCGATTCGTGCTTGGTTTGTTTAAGTCCGCTCAACAAGCGCAAGTGTGCGCTTGCACCCTATCTTGCTTTCGAGCTGCTTTCGGCAAGGTAAGCGTCATAAGCCAGCGGCGAGGTTGCTTGCCCAGCGACACCACCCGGTGAACTGTCCCTTGATCGATAAAGCGTGTTAAGCCCGGCAAGCTCCCGGCGTAAGAACACGGAAGGCGCGGAGTCAAGTAAAAGACTCAGTCAAGCAAGCTTTCCCTCTTTTCATTAAAACATCCAATTTAGTACAAGTCCATAGAGGATGAAAAACATGATAGAGAGGATTACAAGTTCTTAAATGCAGCTAATGCCGAGGGCTTACAATTTAAAAAGATAAAGGTGCCGTGATCCCTCTCCTATTTCTCCTTAGGGAGTTCGGGAGGTAGGTCAAGGCCCCCGGCAAGATAAGCTTGCGGGAAGGAAGACCCGGCAAGAAGAGCTTGTCGGGGAAAGGCGGAGCGCCTAGAAGGCGTGGCGGTGGCGACGCGCGCGCGAGAGCTCGCATGGTGGCGGGCATGGAGAGCGCATGCCCGGGGAGCCAGCGACAAGTCCACGAAGCCAGCGGAGAGCCACGAGGCGCGAAGACCCAAGAGAACACCCGGGGCGGCCAGGAGCTGGCGGAGCGAAAGCGTCGAGGCGAGCTTGAAGGCGGGGTAGTGGGGCGTCAGCACGCTCTCGAGGGCTACTGCGCCCTCGTCTTTGCGGCGTGACGACCATGTCCCCCCCTCTTCCTCTTCTGCCGCCTCGCGCCAGCCGCCCAGAGGAGCCGGGGGAGTTCGAAGGCGGCAACCGAGAAGATGGGGTTGCGGTGGCCTATGAGCAGCGGTGTCCGAGCGCCTAGTCGGACCCGCCATCCCCTCGTCGCCGCTGTCGCTCTCCTCCTCGTCACTTTCGCTCGAGGAGGAGCCTTATATCAGGAGCTGTCCACACAGCGGCGCACCGGGTTCCATAGTCGCCGAAGACCTTGGCGGCGGAGGTCACCATCCGGTAACTTGAAATGGAGGTGAACCCGCCGTCAAGCTATGGATCCGGCGAGCGTCTTCCACCTCGGTCGAAGAACATCACGCCGGGGGCTGGGGACACGACACTCACCCGAGTGCGCTGATCCCGCAGCCCCTCATCGTCAGTTCCATCACGTCGGGCGGATCCGGCCCCATTCGTCCTTGAACGGGGCGGCGGCACCGGAGGCGGCGACGAGGCGCCCGCGAAGCTTGATGAAGAACTCCGAGGTCATCTCCGGTGTGGACCGCGCCAGTGGTCAGGAGGCGCCCGGAGGAGGCGGGGAGGCTCTTCACCTGTTGCCTCTTCCTCGACCGCCTCGGCCTCGCCCTCGACCTCGACCCGGCCCGCCCCCTCCCTCTCCCTCTCGTGGCGGCTCCACCGCCACGGGAGGCGAGATGGGGGCCAGCGCTGCCTAAGCGACCCTCGCCGCCCGTCGAAGAGCAGGGATTCCCTCCTTCCATGGCGATGAGAAGAGCGAAGCAGACGGCGAAGGGAGAAGAGGATGAAGTCTGGCCATAGTGCTCCCCTTCCGCCCTTTTAAAGAGGGAGGTGGGGGCTCAACCGCCCCTTCGTGTCAGGAAGCGAGAAGGCGGAGGAGGCGGGACCGACTCGCCTCCTCCGCCCGTGGCGGCTCGGTCTCCCACCTTCGCCGCCCGACCCCGTGCATGAGGGCAGCGTGGCGGCGGGCCGGCGGCGGCGGGTGAAGCGACCCGCTGCGCGCCACGATCACGGGTGGGCGCCTTAAAGACCGCATGCGCCGCCCACCATCCTGACGCGCAATCGGCAGCGTGCCGTTGCGGGAGGGGAAGCGGCAGATGCAGGAGCAGATTCGACCGCAGGCGTGGGCAAGCGCGCCCGTGTGCCTTGTCTTGGGCCTGGCCCAACAGCGCTTTCGGCACGTGTATGGCCCAGGCAGGGGCTCTGACCGGTGTACTAAGGTAAGGTACCTCGGTACCCCAACTTGTGCCGGGCAGCCCGCTCCTCCGCAGCTAGATCCATCAAATGCTTGCGGGAAACCATCTCCACTCCACACCAAGCCATTCGAGAACAAAGTATGTAAGGCGAAGCTCAAGGGCCCGGCAAGAGGCTTGCTTGGAAGGCCGTTCGGGCTCAAGACTACCGCTTATGCAGGTCCTGGCGAGAAGGCTCGCCGGGGAAAGAGATCGCGCCATAGAAGACACGCCTCGGCGCTATGGCGTCCAGCGAGGCCGGGGGCGGCAAGTCATAAGAGCCCGACAAGCTCCCGGCCCGACAAGATCAAGGCCCGGCAAGGTGCTTGCGGGTAGAGCTATCTTGCGTGCCCACACTCCAAGTCATCTGCCCAGCGTCGCCTTGACTTTCTCGAGACGGCGTGGCGGGTGGCTGGGCTGCATGGAGGGTGCGGTGGCACTCCACGGTGGTGGCTCCATCGCCGTGGCAAGCGGAGACGCAATGGCGGGAGCTTTTGGGAGTGGCGGGACGGCATTTAATGCTCTTGTCCCCTCTGTCAAAAGTAGGTAGAATCCTTTGTGTTGCCTTTGTTCCCTTCCTGTTCCAACTACCACCTCTTTTACGTTTTACCCCTCTACCTCACGTTGACACATCGGTGACCCTTGCCCTATAAAGGAGGCCCATGCACAACGTGAGGGGTTCCACGACTCGCTACTCTCGCGAGGATCATTAGCCACTCTCGCGTGAAGGTTCGAGCCCTTGGCAACTCTAGCGCTGGGATTCGGCGGTTTCACACCACTCCACCGTTTGCTCGCATTCTTGAGCAAGATCAAATACAACACAATGCAGCAGTGAGGTTTCTGCGACCACATGACGAAGCTGGGTAAAATCCCGCGTGCATCGCCTCGATCTGCTCTCCGCGCACCCTCCGCCCTCGTGCCGAACACGAAGGGGGCCCGGCCCCATAGGTGCCTTGCCGCCCATTCGGCGCGACACGGCGAGTTCCTCAGCGTGCCAAAAGCGACAACGACCAGCGGATGCTTTGGCGGGTCGGCTCTACCCATAAGCGATACCTTCGGCGTCGCCCTTCAGCGCCTCCTCAAGCCGTCTATCAAGCCTTCACGAGTCCGACTCTATCTTTGTGCGGCTTCCCGGAGATAGTCGGACCGGCTCCAAGACCCGACAAGCGACCTCAAGAAAGCCATAGTCGGCCGGGGACGCGCCCGATCGACCGGGGACTCGCCGATCAGCAGGAGGCTGCGCCGGTCGGCCGGGGACTCGCTAGTCGGCCCGGGACTGCCCGATCGGCCCGAAATTCCCTCGATTCAGCAAGCGGCGAGGTCAACCGCCGCCTCCCAGCCCGACCGCCCTCGTCCAAGTCGCTGTAGTAGCAGTCGGAGAGATAGCAGCACCTTCATGGGCTCAGCCCATCCTCAAGTTTTTAGTCAACAAGGAGTTGCCTGCAGACGAGACTCTGGCTCGGCAAATACAACGTCGAGCGGCAGCCTACACCATAGTCAACAGAGAGTTAGTCAGACGCAGCGTCACTGGTGTCCACCAGTGTTGCGTGGAATCTGAACAAGGCCAAGCGATCCTCAAGGACATCCACCAGGGCGAGTGTGGTCACCACGCGGCCTCGAGGGCGCTCGTGGCCAAGGCCTTTCGGCACGGCTTCTTTTGGCCGACTGCCCTGGAGGAAGCCAAAGAACTAGTCAAGAAGTGCAAAGGGTGCCAGGTGTTCCGCTCCAAACCCCTTGGTAAAGCCGCACTCAAAGGCGATCCCGTCGCTGGCCCTTCGCAGATTTGGGGCACTGGACATGGTGGGACCTTTCAAGGCGGCCCGAGGCGGCGACTCATTTACTCATCGCGGTGGACAAGTTCACCAAGTGGGTAGAAGCAAAGCCCATCAAGAAATTAAATGGGCCTAGCGGTGACTTTCGTTGCCGACATCACGGTCGCGGTATGGCATACCACGGCATCATCACGCATAACGGCACCAACCGCCAAAGGCGCCTTGGCTCGTTTCGCGACGCAGGCATCCGGCTGGACTTAGCATCCGTTGCCCATCCGATCAAGCGGCCAGGTGGAGCGAGCCAGCGGCCTCATCCTATCCGGCATCAAGCCTCGATTGGTCGAACCACTCGAGCGATCGGCCGGCTGTTGGGTGGAAGAACTGTCGGCCGTCCTCTGGAGTCTGCGCACGACTCCGAACAGATCAACCGGCTTCACGCCATTCTTCCTCGTCTCACGGTGCGGCCGTCATCCCAACGGATATACAATTCGACTCTTCGCGAGTCTCTATGTACACCGAAGAGGAGGCTAAAGAAGCGCGCCAAGACGGCGTCGACCTGCTGGAAGAGGGCCGGCTGTTGGCACTCGGCCGGTCCGGCATCTACCAGCAGAGTCTGCGGCGATACTACAACCGCAAGGTCAAGCCAAGATCATTCCAAGAGGGCGACCTTGTGCTCCGGCTGATTCAGGAGAACAGCCGGCGGCACCTGTTGTCGGCGCCTTGGGAAGGCCTTCATCATCGACAAGGTGCTGGAAATGGCGCCTACTACTTGATCGCTCGAAGCCTCGAGCACGCAAGAGAGCGACTACGGCAGGAGGCAGGCGCCCGTGGAATGCAAATCTCCTTGAAGATTTTACAGGCTGATATAGTATGTATCGCGCTCTCCCTTTACGTATTAAGCACCAAGACCTTAGGCCCCCGAGCCGAGCTCGGGACCGCCTGATTATCTGTATAATATGGGTCTCGCACGAAATGCTTCGCCATTTTTATACCGTCCCGCACTGGTCCGACAAATCGGCCGGGGACTCACCATGTAATGCTATGAAGCACTCCACGAGTCGAGACAAGTAATGTCTGCGCTCAAAGCCGTCTCTCTGAAGCCACATTTCATGAGCGGCTAGCCGAAAGCGGGAGGCGGAAAGCAAGCTCACACATGAAAAACAGCTAAGGACTTAAGAGCTACGCATAGCCCAAGACGGCTCCCAGTTCCCCCTACTGAACCGACTCACGAGCAGTCGGCTCATAGTTTCAACCTTTGTTAAGAACGGCCGACTTCGAGAGTCGGCCGGCCGATTTCCAGCCAAACTTGCTACGACACTCTAAACGACTAAGTACTTGCCTCCCAAGGTAGCTGAGCGCTTGACCCGGACCGCCCAGTTGGCAAGGCGGCAACCAAAGGAAGGCGGCAAAAGGAAAAAAGTCTAAAGAGACAAAGCAAGCAAAAGGCGGAAACTTGATAAATATTTACATAAGGCCCTTGGCCGAATACACCCCGCGGGTGGAATTGTTCGCAGCTAACAAGTTTTTTTAAGCAAAAGAACAAAAAAGCAGTGTAAGGTGATGCATCCTAGGGGCGGCCTCGGGCCGGGAGGGCCGGAGGCGGCGAGGCGTCAGGCGGTCCCGGTGGCGGTCTCGGCTTAGTCGCCCTCGTGGCGATTGCCTTGTCCTTAGAGGCTCGTTCTTTGGAGGCGCGATCGCCGAGGCTGGTCGCCTTCTTCGTGCTCTGGCGCCTCCTCCTCGCCTCCGTCCTCCGACTCGCCTCCCCTCGGTCTTTGGAGCCGATTACCTCCGCCGAGTCTTCCTCGTACTCTGGGTGCATCCCGAACCACTCGGGCGGAGCCTCGCGCCGTCAGGCGTCCGCTCGGGCACAAAGACACTAGTGTCGGTGTACTCGGCGATGGCCGCCCAGGCTCGGCAGGCGCCTTCCACGGCTCCCAGCTCGGCTGGGCCTCAGGCCGAGCAGCGGCCGGCGGTCGAGTCCAGCCAGTACCAACCCTTGGCGAACTCCGGGGCCAGCGCGCTCGGCTGGCCGAGGAGCCCTCAAGCCTCGAAGCGGCCGGCCGGCGACCTCCGGCCGGTCGGCCGTCGGTGGCGGTGCGAAAAGCCCGGCACCTCCGGCCTGGCGGTGGCGACTTAGGCGCCCGGCGTTGAAAGCGGCGATCGAGATGGTGGCGGCATGGCGAGCCCCAATGCTCGAAATCTGCTGCGTCAGCGGTCCGAGGCGTTGGCGGCGATCACTTCACCTGCGCCCTCCGCTCCTCCCGATCCGCCTCGATGGGCTGGAGGGGCGGCTCGCAGTGGCCGGGAAGAAATACGCCAAAGACAAGAAGAGAAGCAGTCGGGAAAACCGAAGACAGATTCGACAAAGAATCGAAAGACCAAGGGAGTTACACGTCGACGGCGTCCTCGAAAGCACGTGGTAGCGGAGGTCGAAGCATCGCCTCGCGGTCGGTCCAGCGGCCCGCTCCATCTCGAACTTCGGCTAGAAGACCCTCCTCCGCGACTTGGCATCCTCCTGCGCCTTCCGGCAGATCCTTACCTTTCGGCCAGTGCGTCGCCGAAAGGTCGCTCTTGGCGAGCTTGTCGACTCTTCCTCCTTAAGCGCGGACGGCGGCGTTGGCCTCATCCAGCTGCCCTTGAAGGCGGCATTGGCGTCTAAAACCCAAGGAAGATAAACATCATCGGCAAAAGAAGGTGGCGGGAGATCCGGCCGATGCGCGGCGATCGGCCCGAATCTCGGGGACTACAGCCCATGGTAGCCTTAGCGCGCGGAGAAGAAAGAAGGAAAATCGCCGAGAGATCCGCCCGGCCCTTAGCGGTCGGCCCGAATCTCGGGACTACGACCAGCGAGTGCGCCGGTAGCGCCCTTGAAAAAGAAGAAAGAATCCGCTTACCTCGACTCTCCGCCAGATCGGCGGTCCGCTCGCGGTTCTTCAACGTTGCGGTTGAAGGCAGTGGCGCGGAGGTTGTGGTATTCCTGCAAGGCCGGCAAAACAGAGTCAACCTTCGGAGCTCGCTAGAAGGAGTTCCGAGCCACCTGCTCAGCAGCCGACTCCGAACTCGGGGACTACACCCGATGCAGGTCGCGCCGTAGCGCCCACGAAAAGGACAAGAGAACAAAAACAAGTCATACCGGATCGAGGCCCGCATGGCGGATCGTCTGGTGTAGAGTTGGAGGCCGCCTTCCTTGCGCAACTTGACTGAACGTCGAGCGCTGATTCAGCGGGCCGTTGCGCCAGCCAGCGCACCAAGCCGTTAGGCGCGGCGCTGGAAACCTCGGCGTCATTTGCCATGCTAGCGGCGTCCGTCTCCCGAGCCGGCGGCTTATGGAGCTTCGTCCTTCGACTTCGGCGGCGTGTCGGCGCAGCGACCTGGAGAAGCAGTTGCGCGTCGGCGTCGTCCGCAGTCGGCGGATCCTGCGGGTCCGCTGGCTGCTTGTCGTGCGGCCTCGAAGACGGAGGCGGCGGAGGCGGCGGTTGGGTGCGACATATGCCAGCGTGGCGTCGCACACGCAGCATTCACGTGACACCCCAGCCATCATGTCTAAGTGACACTTGTCCACAGGCACTATTTATGAAGTGACCCGGGGGACAAGTGTGACACCCACCATGCCTAGCCCATGCCTACATAGCTTACATACTAAGCTACCCCACACTATATAAGCTAGCCATCCATCCATCCACCAGAGGACTCACTCTCCCATGCACTCACGCATGAGCACACATATGCTCACGGCCATAAGCATGGCAGCCACTAGAGCATACCACATACATGCATATATGAAACCAGATGCGGTGCACTGCCAGATCTGACTCGAGAGCACTTTTGTATGCCCGATGTACACCCCAGATAGATACACTCGGACATGCGGCGGTAGGAGTATTATCTCTCCGGAGAGCTCGAAGTTGGGTAAACTAGCGTGCTACTCGTGATACCCGTCCCTGGATATTCGGCAGCGATCTTTGCCCCACACGAAGCCACCTGCGTGGCATATGTCGTCTTACAACACCCCGTGAGAATACCACGGCGGTTGGGTTACCCACGCGTATTGATGAGGATCCCGGAATAAAAGGGAACACGATCTCTGTTTGACGGGGCGTGCCAAGAAACGCGCCGCTAAACATCTTTGGCGGAATAATAAAAACGATTCAAGCGAGGGCTTGGCTGCGATGTAATATCACGCTGCGTGTCGTCGGCCAGATTGAACTAAAGTGTATTTTATTCTCTCTACGTTGGAATGTGGAAATTATTTTGCGAGCGGACACTATCACGGTGTTCATTAACTTCTCCGAATTATTCAAGGAGGAACCCGCCTTGCAATGCCGAACATTATGCACGCGGACTTATCGCCATTGAAGACTGGTTGAGAACTCTTGAGGAGTCTGGACTAGGGGTGTCCGGACAGCCGGACTATCAATATCCGCGGACTCCTGGACTACGAAGATAGAAGATTGAAGACTCGGCTCGTGTCAGGAAGGTACTTTACTTGGCGTGGAAGGCAAGCTTGGCGATACGGATATGTAGATCTCCTACCATTGTAACCGACTACTGTGTAACCCTAGCCTCTCCGGTGTCTATATAAACCGGAGGGCTTTAGTCCGTAGGACACAACATTACATCTCAACAATCATACCATAGGCTAGCTTCTAGGGTTTAGCCTCATTGATCTCGTGGTAGATCTACTCTTGTACTACCCATATCATCAATATTAATCAAGCGGGGACGTAGGGTATTACCTCCATCGAGAGGGCACGAACACAGGTAAAAACATTGTGTCCCTCGTCTCCTGTTACCATCCGCCTAGACGCACGATTCGGGACCCCCTACCGAGATCCGCCGGTTTGACACCGACACCCACCATTCAAAATATACACGTATCCGGTTTGTGACTTAGAGTCATCCAGATGCGTGTCGAAGCTAAGCGTTGACGTAACCCTTTACGACGAGCTCTTCGTCACCTCCATATCTGAGAAACATGTCCTTAGTCCTTTTGGTACTTAAGGATGTTCTTGACCGCTATCCGATGTTCCATGCCGGGATTACTTTGGTACCTTCCTACCAAACTTACGGCAAGGTTTATATCAGTGCTGGTATAGGTCATGGCATACATGATAGACCCTATGGCTGAGGCATAGGGGCGACACTCATCTTTTCTCTATCTTCGCCGTGGTGGGGCATTGAGCTGAGCTCAATTTCACACCTTGCAACACAGCAAGAACCCTTCTTGGACTGATCCATATTGAACTTCTTCAATATCTTATCAAGGTATGTGCTTTGTGAAAGACCTATGAGGCGTCTTGATCTATCTCTATAGATTTTGATGCCTAATATGTAAGCAGCTTCTCCAAGGTCCTTCATTGAAAACACTTATTCAAGTAGGCCTTTATGCTGTCCAAAGTTCTATATCATTTCCCATCAAAAGTATGTCATCCACATATAATATGAGAAATGCTACAGAGCTCCCACTCACTTTCTTGTAAATGCAGGCTTCTCCATAAGTCTGCATAAACCCAGACGCTTTAATCATCTCATTAAAGCAAATGTTCCAACTCCGAGATGCTTGCACCAGCCCATAGATGGAGCGCTGGAGCTTGCATACCTTGTTAGCATTCTTAGGGTCGACAAAACCTTCCGGCTGCATCATATACAATTCTTCCTTAAGGCGACCATTAAGGAATGCCGTTTTGACGTCCATTTGCCATATCTCATAATCATAGTATGCGGCAATTGCTAACATGATTCGGACGGACTTCAGCTTCGCTATGGGAGAGAATGTCTCATCGTAGTCAATCCCTTGAACTTGTCAATAACCCTTAGCGACAAGTCGAGCTTTATATATGGTAACATTACCATCCGCTTCCGTCTTCTTCTTAAAGATCCATTTGTTTTCTATTGCTCGCCGATCATCAGGCAAGTCTGTCAAAGTCCACACTTTGTTTTCATACATGGATCCTATCTCGGATTGCATGGCTTCAAGCCATTTGTTGGAATCTGGGCCCGCCATTGCTTCTTCATAGTTCGAAGGTTCACCGTTGTCTAACAACATGATTTCTAAGACAGGGTTGCCGTACCACTCTGGTGTGGAACGTGTCCTTGTGGACCTTTGAAGTTCAGTAGGAGCTTGATTCGAAGTATCTTGATCATCATCATTAACCTCCTCTCTTGTCGGTGCAGGCACCACAGGAACATCTTCCTGGGCTGCGCTACTTACCGGTTCAAGAGGTAGTACTTCATCAAGTTCCACTTTCCTCCCACTTAATTCTTTCGAGAGAAACTCTTTCTCCAGAAAGGACCCGTTTTTGGCAACAAAGGTCTTGCCCTCGGACCTTAAGTAGAAGGTATACCCAATGGTTTCCTTAGGGTATCCTATGAAGACACATTTTTCCGACTTGGGTTCGAGCTTCTCAAGTTGAAGTTTCTTGACATAAGCATCGCATCCCCAAACTTTTAGAAACGACAGCTTAGGTTTCTTCCCAAACCATAATTCATACAGTGACGTCTCAACGGATTTAGACGGTGCCCTATTTAAAGTGAATGTAGTTGTCTCTAGAGCGTATCCCCAAAATGATAGCAGTAGATCGGTAAGTGACATCATAGATCGCACCATATCCAATTGAGTGTGATAACGACGTTCGGACACACCATTTCGCTGAGGTGTTCCAGGCGGCGTGAGTTGTGAAACGATTCCACATTTCCTTAAGTGTGTACCAAATTCGTGACTTAAATATTCTCCTCCACGATCTGATCGTAAGAACTTTATCTTTCGGCCACGCTGATTCTCTACCTTATTCTGAAATTCCTTGAACTTTTCAAAGGTCTCAGACTTGTGTTTCATCAAGTAGACATACCCATATCTACTTAAGTCATCAGTGAGAGTGAGAACATAATGATATCCTCCGCGAGCCTCAACGCTCATTGGACCGCACACATCAGTATGTATGATTTCCAATAAGTTGGTTGCTCGCTCCATTGTTCTGGAGAATGGAATCTTGGTCATTTTGCCCATGAGGCATGGTTCGCATGTGTCAAATGATTCATAATCTAGAGAGTCCAAAAGTCCATCAGCATGGAGCTTCTTCATGCGCTTGACACCAATGTGACCAAGGCGGCAGTGCCACAAGTATGTGGGACTATCGTTATCAAGTTTACATCTTTTGGTATTCATACTATGAATATGTGTAACATTACGCTCGAGATTCATTAAGAATAAACCATTCACCAGCGGGGCATGACCATAAAACATATCACTCATATAAATAGAACAACCATTATTCTCGGATTTAAATGAGTAGCCATCTTGAATTAAACGAGATCCTGATACAATGTTCATGCTCAAAGCTGGTACTAAATAACAATTATTGAGGTTTAAAACTAATCCCGTAGGTAAATGTAGAGGTAGCGTGCCGACGGCGATCACATCGACCTTGGAACCATTCCCGACGCGCATCGTCACCTCGTCCTTCGCCAGTCTCCACTTATTCCGCGGCTCCTGCTTTGAGTTACAAATGTGAGCAACCGCACCGATATCAAATACCCAGGATCTACTACGAGCACTGGTAAGGAACACATCAATTACATGTATATCACATATACCTTTGGTTTTGTTGGCCTTCTTGTTCGCTAAGTACTTCGGGCAGTTCCGCTTCCAGTGTCCGCTTCCCTTGCAATAAAAGCACTCAGTTTCAGGCTTGGGTCCATTGCTTGACTTCTTCCCGGCAACTGGCTTACCGGGCGCGGCAACTCCCTTGCCGTCCTTCTTGAAGTTCTCTTACCCTTGCCTTTCTTGAACTTAGTGGTTTTATTCACCATCAACACTTGATGTTCCTTTTTGATCTCTACCTCCGCTGATTTCAGCATTGAATATACCTCAGGAATGGTCTTTTCTATCCCCTGCATATTGAAGTTCATCACAAAGCTCTTGCAGCTTGGTGGGAGCGAGTGGAGGATTCTGTCGACCACCGCGTCATCCGGGAGATTAACTCCCAGTTGAGATAAGCAGTTGTGCAACCCAGACATTTTGAGTATGTGCTCGCTGACAGAACCATTGTCCTCCATCTTACAACTATAGAACTTGTCGGAGACTTCATATCTCTCGACCCGGGCGTGAGCTTGGAAAACCATTTTCACCTCTTGGAACATCTCATATGCCCCGTGCTGCTCAAAACGCTTTTGGAGCCCCGGTTCTAAGTTGTAAAGCATGCCGCACTGAACAAGGGAGTAATCATCACTACGCGATCGCCAAAGCGTTCATAACGTCTTGAGTTGCTGGGAAAACGGGTGCTTCACCTAGCGGTGCATCTAGGACATATGCTTTCTTGGCAGCTATGAGGATGATCCTCAAGTTCCTGACCCAGTCCGTATAGTTGCTGCCATCGTCTTTCAGTTTGATTTTCTCTAGGAACGCGTTGAAGTTGAGGGCAACATTAGCGTGGGCCATTTGATCTACAAGACATATTGCAAAGATTTTAGACTAAGTTCATGATAATTAAGTTCATCTAATCAAATAGTGAACTCCCACTCAGATAGACATCCCTCTAGTCATCTAAGTGATCTATGATCCGAGTCAACTAGGCCGTATCCGGTCATCACGTGAGACGGGCTAGTCATCATCGGTAAACATCTTCATGTTGATCGTATCTTCCATACGACTCATGTTCGACCTTTTGGTCTCACGTGTTCCGAGGCCATGTCTATACATGCTAGGCTCGTCAAGTCAACCTAAGTGTATTGCGTGTGTAAATCTGGCTTACACCCGTTGTATTCGAACGTTAGGATCTATCACACCCGATCATCACGTGGTGCTTTGAAACAACGAACCTTCGCAATGGTGCACAGTTAGGGGGAACACTTTTCTTGAAATTATTTCGAGGGATCATCTTATTTAAGCTACCGTCGTTCTAAGCAAATAAGATGTAAAACATGATAAACATCACATGCAATCAATTAGTGACATGATATGGCCAATATCATATTGCTCCTTTGATCTCCATCTTTGGGGCGCCATGATCATCTTCATCACCGGCATGACACCATGATCTCCATCATCGTGTCTTCATGAAGTTGTCACGCCAACGACTACTTCTACTTTTATGGCTAACGCGTTTAGCAATAAAGTAAAGTAATTTACATGGCGTTCTTCAATGACACGCAGGTCACACAAAAAAATAAAGACAACTCCTATGGCTCCTGCCGGTTGTCATACTCATCGACATGCAAGTCGTGATTCCTATTACAAGAACATGATCATCTCATACATCACATATATCATTCATCACATCCTTTGGCCATATCACATCACAAAACACTTGCTGCAAAAACAAGTTAGACGTCCTCTAATTGTTGTTGTAGGTTTTTACGTGGCTTCTATAGGTGATCTAGCAAGAACGTTTTCTTACCTACGTTAAAGCCTGGCGTGATTTGCCAACTTCTATTTACCCTTCATAAGGACCCTTTTCATCGAATCCGCTCCAACTAAAGTGGGAGAGACACACACCCGCTAGCCACCTTATGCAACTAGTGCATGTCAGTCGGTGGAACCTGTCTCACGTAAGCGTACGTGTAAGGTCGGTCCGGGCCACTTCATCCCACAATACCGCTGAAGCAAAATAAGACTAGTAGTGGCAAGAAAGTTAACAACATCTACGCCCACAACAAATTGTGTTCTACTCGTGCAAAGAGAACTACGCATAGACCTAGATTATGATGCCACTGTTGGAGAACGTTGCATAAAATAAAAAAATTCCTACATTCACCAAGATCAATCTAGGAGTTCATCCAGCAACAAGAGAGAGGAGTGCATCTACATACACTTGTAGATCGCGAGCGGAAGCGTTCAAGAGAATGGGGTTGAGGTAGTCGTACTCGTCGTGATCCAAATCACCGGAGATCCTAGCGCCGAACGGACGGCACCTCCGCGTTCAACACACGTACGGTCAGCATGACGTCTCCTCCTTCTTGATCCAGCAAGGGGGAAGGAGAGGTTGATGAAGATCCAGCAGCACAACGGCGTGGTGGTGGATGAAGCAGGGATCCCGACAGGGCTTCACCAAGCGTCTGCAGGAGGAAGAGGTGTAGCAAGGGGGAAGGGAGGCGCCAAGTAGGAGGGTGCGGCTGCCCTCCCTCACCCCTCTTTATATAGGGTCCCCAAGGGGGGGCGGCGGCCAGGGGGGAGGCTTGCCCCCCAAGGCAAGTGGAGGCGCCCCCCCACTCTAGGGTTTCCAACCCTAGGCGCAGGGGGGCCCAGGGGGGCGCACCAGCCCACCAGGGGCTGGTTCCCCTCCCCACTTTAGACCACGGGGCCCTCCAGGATAGGTGGCCCCACCGGATGGACCCCCGGGACCCTTCCGGTGGTCCCGGTACAATACCGGTGACCCCCGAAACTTTCCCGATGGCGAAACTGCACTTCCTATATATAATTCTTCACCTCCGGACCATTAGGAACTCCTCGTGACGTCTGGAATCTCATCGGGACTCGAACAACTTTCGGTTCTGCATATTCATATCTCGACAACCCTAGCGCCACCGAACCTTAAGTGTGTAGACCCTACGGGTTGGAGACATCTTGAACATGACCGAGACGCCTCTCCGGTCAATAACCAACAGCGAGATTTGGATACCCATGTTGGCTCCCACACACTCCTCGATGATCTCATCGGATGAACCATGATGTCGAGGATTCAATCAATCCCGTATACAATTCCCTTTGTCAATTGGTACGTTACTTGCCCGAGACTCGATCGTCGGTATCCCAATACCTCGTTCAGTCTCGTTACCGGCAAGCCACTTTACTCGTACCGTAATGCTTGATCCTGTGACCAACACTTGGTCACATTGAGCTCATTTGATGATGCATTACCGAGTGGGCCCAGAGATACCTCTCCGTCATACGGAGTGACAAATCCCAGTCTCGATTCGTGCCAACCCAACAGACACTTTCGGAGATACCCGTAGTGCACCTTTATCGTCACCCGATTCGTTGTGGCGTTTGGCACACCAAAGCACTCCTACGGTATCCGGGAGTTGCACAATCTCATGGTCTAAGGAAATGATACTTCACATTTGGAAAAGCTCTAGCGAAACGAACTACACGATCTTTGTGCTATGCTTACGATCGGGTCTTGTCCATCACATCATTATCCTAATGATGTGATCCCGTTATCAATGACATCCAATGTCCATAGTCAGGAAACCATGACTATCTGCTGATCAACGAGCTAGTCAACTAGAGGCTCACTAGGGACTTGTTGTGGTCTATGTATTCACACATGTATTACGATTTCCGGATAATACAATTATAGCATGAACAATAGACAATGATCATGAACAAAGAAATATAATAATAACCATTTTATTATTGCCTCTAGGGCATATTTCCAACACGGACTGAGTGCCTTAGAGCATCTCCAGTCGTTCGGCCCCTGTGGCGAAAAAGCTCGCATACTGAGGCGAGCAGCGCTAGTTCGGCCCCCTGGGCGACCTAGCACCTATACGCCCCAGCGCCCCAGTGGCAAATTAAAAGCGTGAGTTCGTTCAGCGCCCAAAACAAACGCCACAATCCGGCGATCAAGCGAGGATCGGCGGTCGATGCAAAGTTTGGCGTACAAAAAAATCAGAACGAAAGCGCGCCATCAGACGGCGAGGTCGGCCTCCGGCGTCGGCGGTGTCGGCGTGCGCGGGCTTGACGGGTCCTCTGTGCTTGGCGGCGTGGTTTCTGCGCTGCGGGCAGCCTCGGCGGCATCGTCGGTCAGGCTTGGCGGCGGCGTAGGCGTGCGCGTGGGCGTGGGCGTCATCGTCGAGGGAAGCTGGTCCAGGATGAGGCCGACATGCGCCCTGTACCACGCCTTGACCGCCTCGTCGGTGCTATGGAGCACGTCTGCCCCGCCCAGCAAGAAAGCCAGGTCGGTGTTCCTCTTCTTCGCGGCGACATAGGTCCGGAGTAGGTCGAGCTTGACGGCGCTTGTCGACATCAACTCCAACCACCGCGCCTCGATCTTCTCTTCACGAAGGACGGCCCGGGCCTGTGCGTCGGCGAGGCAGTGCTGGATGGATTCCTGTAGGGGAACGCAGCAGAAAACAAAAATTTTCCGACCTACGCACCAGCCCAGGACCACTATGGAGACTGCATACATGGTTTGATCTTTTTCGTTACCGACTCATAGCGCAGCGGGAAGTAGAGTCAATGACGATCGATGGTGTAGATCCCCGCAGCTAGGATTTACAACCTCCCAACCGCGAGGATGTATACCCTCATCTGCTCCTCAGACAGCCCTCCGGGAGGCGGTCGAACAGCCCCCCGGACGGTGTCGCAGACAGCCCTTCAGGAGGACCTTCGAAACTCGAACGGTCACTCGGACAGCCCTTCGGGAGGACCTTCAAAACTCGGAGGGTCACACGGACAGCCCTTCGGGAGGCACTCACGAACTAAGACCGAAACTACGATCTCTCTACAGAGTTGTACACATACGATGTCATCTATCCGGCAGGGCTTCGCCGTCCAGAACTAGTTCCTGCCGGAACCCAGACAGCCTTGTGGCTCTATGAAACTCTTTTCGTGGGAGGGAGAGAAGAAGCCAGATCATTGCATGGCACTTGTATGTGAGAAGGGATGAGATTTGGGCTGCCCACTCCTCCTCTATTTATAGGAAAGCCAAGGTGTAGGGATGGCTCACAAAAACCCAAAATGCCCATGCAAATGTCACACATGAAGGGCATAATGGGGAGGGAAGTGGAGCTCCATGGAGCCCCACACATGTGGCCGGCCAACCCCCTTGGGGGGCCCCCATGAGGAGCATGCTTGGCCCCCAAGCCCTTCTAGAAGCCTTTTGGAAATATCCCAAAAGGTGACTCACCATAAAATATATCAAAAAGCACTTTCACTATTCACGACGACATTTTTCAGCGTCTGTTCGAACTAAAAATATTTATGTGGGCTTAGAAAATTTCCAATACCCACCATAATAATTTTCAACGTGTTCTGGAACAATTCCATTTTAGTGATTTTCATCTGCAAAACGCATCTGAAGTGGCTCCGGCAGCTCCGGAACATTTCCTGTTTTTATCTCAGAAAATTCCAAAATCCTTCCAGAATGATTCTGGCACCCTCCAAGAATTATCAGGCATGTGCCGAAACCAATTTGACTTAATGGTATATCCCGAAACAACTTTTCGATATGATCGAAACTTTTCCTATGACCTCTCTCTGCGGTATGATTCCGCTGTCCGAAACCATTCCGGTGTCCGAAACTTTTTTTGGTGATTTTCTCTCACACTCCATGTCTAGTATTCAGCAGATAGATGACCCTTAAGTGTGTGACGCTATAGGTTCGGTGAAGTATAGACATGACCCGGAACTCCTTCCGATCAATGATCAACATTGGAACCGTTGGACACCCATATTGACCCCTATACCCACACGAATGAATATTCGAGTGAACCTCCAGTTGCTGTGTGCTATTCCTATTGCTTCATGATATGTTACAAATACCTGAGGTGAGACATGTTGGCATTCTCGTGGATCAACAACTTGTCCACTATGCCAGTTACCTCGTTACCGGTATTGTTCTCTTTTCTCGTTACCGTGTTCCGGCATCCCCGTGATCAAATCACAAAGTGTCTGGCCAGACGATGATGGATACCGTAACACCGAGAGGGCCCAGAGATATCTCTCCATCGCCGGAGGAGCAAATCCCAATCTTGAGCTATTAAGTTACTTGACATACTTTTCCATGGACCCGTAAGCCGTCGTAATAGCCACCCATTTACGGATGACGTTTAACAAACCCCAAAGTTCATGAAGCAAGCATGAAGAAACTCAATACTCTCATGGTCTAAGGAATCATGCAAACATTAACCATCTCTGTGTTATTTACCATTAACTTCTGACGAATGAATCTCATAGCATAACATCAATTCGGGTCGATTCAACACAAATGTTCTCTTAACATTGTGCCCTCAAAGTTGCTGGCATAGACATTCCCACGATTGGGAAAACATAATCATCATGCAACACTTGAGCTAGTCTTCGAGGCATGACTAGGAATACATTTTACCGTTTATTATTCCACACGTGCACATGGGTTTTCCCCAGAGCCTTTATGGATATACGTGCTTGGGAACCACAGCAGTTATAGCATGGAATATAAACATAATTATGAACTTGGAGATAAATAATAGCATTTATTATTGCCTCTAGGGCATATCTCCAACAGACTCCCACTTGCACTAGAGTCAATAATCTAGTTTAATGCTAATGCACTTCACACCTATGGCACATCGGTGTAAATATGCTTCGCTTGTGGTATAGCCTGATGTCCATCGGGAACCGACTTTAGCTCGTGTGTATCTCTGTATATCCTCGCGTTTTCACACTTTCACAAAATTCATATTTTGTGTGGACTTGGCTTTGTATATATGTGAATCATTGGTCGAAACCTGATTCCTCAGACTGAGTTATGGAGAAACTACCTGCAGTAGTGTCCCATTAACAAAAGCCATCTTGGAACCATACTAAGTTCATGAATGAACTATATGATTCAACATCTTGCTTGTCGCTTCTGAAGCGTCAACATACTTAGTCATTTGTTATAGAATTCGCCACAGTATCCTGTTGGGAACAATTTCCAACTACCGTGCCACCATATTGTGTATTACACAAAACCCTTAACTTAAATCGAAAATCGCATGGAGAAAACATGAAGACTGTATTGATGTAACATTTTACAACAAACTCTTCATGATCTCCGCTTGCGAGAAAATATATCATCAGTACTTACTCTAGTACTCAATGACATCTTTCACTGTTGTCTCACGATCGATTACTTTGATCACTTTAGTATCCATACTGCAACACCTTGGGAGTATCGGATATATCTGGTTGTTTTACATACCATGGAATACATGATTAATCCAAACACAAAAGTGTGTGGAATCTGCATCATGTATTTTGCTCATCAGTGTTTTGGGACACTGATTCTTGCAAAAACTCTTTCCATGTGACTTCAGCGAGAATCACTCCTTGTCGTTCTTAGTGCTAAACGGTTTTAGCATCTTGTCAATATGTATTTATGCTTAGCACTATTAGGTAAATCTATCTCCATAGATCATTATGCCTAATATTGAGGCTATTTAGCCCAAGCACTTCATCAAGAAACCATTTTCAAATGAAGTCCTAATTCGTGTCAAGAAATTTATTTCCAATTAACAATGTGTCAAGCACACAAGGTTTTTAGAAATATTATTACACTCCCACTTACTTTCTTGAATTACAATCATGTTCGTTACCCATTGATGAAGTCAAACCCCTTTGACCATTTCATCAAAGCACGAAGATTCCAACTCCATTTTGCTCTCTTCTGTCCATCGCTGGAACTCTGAAGTTTGCACCCTTACTAGCATCCTCTGGATAGACAAAATGCCTTGGACTGTAACACATGCAAGTCCTTGGTTTCATTTCCATCAGATGGAAATCCTATTGTCATCCATGTTTCATATCTCATGATTGAAATATGTATTAATTGCTAGTTCAATCCGAACCGACTTTAAGCATCGCTACGATGAAAACAACCTCATCATAGTCAACTCTTGAACTTGTTATTTCAACAAGTCGAGCTTTATGGATAAAACATTTTTATCCGTATCAGTTTTAAGTTCCATAAATATTCATTAGACTCTAAGTCTTCCAAAAGGTGTATCAAGGTTTTAATCTTGAATCACTTATATGGAAGCTAACTCGGGTTGTATTGGCATTTAGCCAATTCCGGAGTCAGGGCCCATCAATGCTTCCTTGTGTATCGTAGGTATAATGTTGTATAACAACAATATCTCGTTTGCGCACCTGAGAGGTTTGCACGAGCCTTGCCTACGTGGTTCAGCTGCAAGTTCGATCGAAGTTCATACATTTTATTGTAGAGACTTCCGTATCAGTCGCAGTAGGAAACTCTGGAATTACTTCTAAGGTCTCTTTCCTTTGATCTGATGACGGAGATACTGTTTATCTCATCGAGTTGCACTATTCTCCCACTCACCTTTTTGAAAGAACCATTCTCTTTAAAAGCACACTGTTTCGCGGCAAAACTATTTGCCTCGGTATAGTGAGGAAGGAATACCCAACATTTTGGTATAACCTACAAAGTAGCACTTGTCTGATTTGGGATAGGTTTGTAACCTTTTACACAAGCCCAATATTCCAAATGTTAAGAAAAGATATAACATGGTTGGGCGTACCATACCATGCCATCATTTCAACAGACCCGATGGAGCTCTTTTCAGTGTAAAAGCCGCAGTCTCTAAAGCATTACTCTTTAAAAGTGATAATGGCAAATTTATTTATGTCATCTTTGATCTTACCATGTCATAAATGGTTTGACTACATCTTCACAGATATTCCACTCATAGTGGTGTTCCGGGAGGTGTAAGTTATGAAACTCTTTTCACAACTCATCAGACATTCGCTAAACTTGTAACTCAAATATTCCTTTCTACAATCAAATTGTAGAAACGTAATTTCCTTGTTACAATAACTTCTACTTCATTTTTGAAAACCTTTCAAATGATTTCAAAAGATCCAGACTTACGTCTCATCAAGTAAATATCCATACATCTACTTGAGTCATTTTAGAAGATAAATAAATCCACCACTTGCAACAACATTTATTAAACTACACACATCAAAATGTATGATCACCAATAAGTTTGTTGCTCGTTCCTTATGGCCTATGAACGGTATTTCAGTCACTTCACTTTTCGGAGGAAAGTTGCAAGTGTCAGATGATTCAAAATCAAACGACTTCAAAATCCATCATAATGGAATTTTTCCATGCAGGTTTCTCCAATGTGACCAAATGTAGTGCCACACATGTGTGGTATTCTCATAGTCTCGCGACATTTAGCGTCAGCGTTATGGATGTATCATATTACCATCAATATTCATAACATACATCCCATCTTGGATGGAAGCATGGCCCTTCATGTTATTCATAATACTTAACAACAATTATTGGTTTTATGAACAACTCTTTTGCAACAAACATTGTGCAATGGGCTAGAGTGTATGAAACTCCAAAATGAATTATGAAAGTAAACCCAGAGGTAGTTTATTATTATCAATATTCATAACATACATCTCATTCATAATGAAAATATAGCCCTTGTGTTATTCATAACATCGAACATAAAAAGTTCTCTTATGAACAACCTTCTTGCAAGATACCTGATGCAATGGGCTAGAGTTTGTAAAACTCTAAATGAATTATGAAAATAAATATAGACGTCAATACACCAATGGAAGGTATAGTAACATTTACTATGTTCCCTGTGTATACCTTAACCTCATTTCTGGCTAGTCTTTTTAGGCCATAGTAGCTCTTACATTGATTCGCAACAGAATGCAATCAAGCGGGTATCTTTGTGATACACTCACAACACCCAAGAATTAGTGATTAACATGTTTAACCATAATTCCCAAGAACTATATCTTTGACCAGCCTACTTATACATCAAAAACTTGCATGACATTCATACATGAGCTGGATATTCCAGTCATCTTTCTTTCTGCCTTTATACTTCTAACAGTTTAACTTTTAGTATTTCTGCTACTCGCAAAAGAAACACCCAACTTAAGAGTGGCGTTAGCCCCGGACTTCCTAGGCGTGTAAGTCACACTAACACCCTTTGGACACTTCCTTTCTCTCTAAGTTCTTGTTTTATTCACCTTTCATCATATGACAGGCGTTCTTCTGGATCCCTTTCCCAACAGTCAAATGCATAGTAAACACTTTTACTAATACTTGCAAACAAACATTACTTTGGATATTTCATATCTTTCAGCCTATGTTTGTCTCTGAAAATTAATTTTCAGTTCCATGAATATCATATAACTATCCCAACTTTCGAATTTTGGGTTTCATGGAAGCAAACATATTCCACTTGACCACAACAGAATTCTAGCTTTTGGATCGAAGGACGAGAGTCTCATCATCCATAGCATTTAGCGGAAGTATACGGAAAGGATGCGATAGGACAAAGTCCTTCTCGGCACTTTTGAGGACAATCCTCATATTACGTTACCAATCGTAAAGTTTTAACCAGATATTTAACAGCTATTCAATTTTAACAAGGAAGGTGGAAACGCGAGCCATTATTCTACAACTATTTTGCAAGAAACACTTAGACAGTGTTCATAATTAATTGCACTGAGAATTAAACATGTTAATTCAACAGTGCGCTCCCACTCAAATCAATATCTCTCATAACTAATTTTGAGTGATACAAGATCCAGACTTCAACTCATCGTCATAGAATCATCATCTCATAACGGGAATTTTAATCGGTAGGCCAACTTGCCGATCACATCTCTATGTGACTCTTGCTCATCTTTCAATGCGTGTGTTTCGAGCTCAGGACGATCCTGCCATGAACGTCAAGACAACCAAGTGATCTTGCTGCGAAGTCTGACCTCACCCGCCTCACACTTCTCTAATCGTTCGTACCCATGCATCCATGGCGCACTTTAAAAGATAGGTGCCGTGACGGTGCTACACTTGGGAGAACACTAACTACTTGATATTTTAGTGAGAGATCACCCTAATAAAAAGCGACTACCGCGCAATCAAGAAGGGTGCATCATAAGGGATAAACATCTCAGGCAATTCATAATAGCATGATATGGTATAGCCCTTTCTGACGGAGAAGTCTTTCATTTCTTTGTCTTCGGCATTTGCATCGGTGTTCACCATCGCGAAGATTGCCACCACCTTGTCGATGCACCAGATAATATTGCTATCTCTATAGCTAATAAAATAATGCATTACACAAGGTTGAAACGTAGGTCATTTGAAGTGCAATCATATGGCTCCAGCCATCATGCCAAATCATGGCACACAGGTCATGTTTAATCAATTTACATCATATACACATCTCATACATAATCAGATTATTATGAGCACTGCTATACCACATTACATGCAAACCATCCTGCAAAACCAAGTTAGACGCCTCTAATTGGCTCATACAAAAAAGGTTTTACGTGGCTTCTAAGGTTTCGAAACAAACCGAAGCTACCTACGTCCATCATCAAGTATGATAATTCAAGTTGCTAGATTAACATCTCGGGATGTATGAAGCATGAGATAAAAAAAATCTCGAACCCCATACTAAACTTCGTCATACGCATGACCCATATGCAGATCATATCTGCAACGCCCTTTCATCTGCGAATTTCATCTTTCTTTTGACTACGGCAGAACCCAAAGGAACTGATAGCACTTCTATGATCAATCAGGATCACAGATTGCCAGAACTTTGTCAAATTCCACCATGCTGTCTCGAGATTGAGCAAACGCAAATTCTAGGGAATCAACAAGAACATCGGGTAACAGGTTTCATCTGTCACCCACATAAATAATTTTCAGCAATAGATCTCATCTACTCCAAAATTATATTATGCAATACCCATACATCTCCATGTATTCTAGATCGTAACCTGCATCTACGCATAGCACGGCTCTTGATGCCACTGTAGGGGAACACAGCAGAAAACAAAAAATTTCCGACCTACGCACCAGCCCAGGACCACTATGGAGACTGCATACATGGTTTGATCTTTTTCGTTACCGACTCGTAGCGCAGCGGGAAGTAGAGTCGATGACGATCGGCGATGCAGATCCCCGTAGCTAGGATTTACAACCTCCCAACCGCGAGGATGTATACCCTCATCTGCTCCTCAGACAGCCCTCCGGGAGGCGGTCGAACAGCCCCCCGGACGGTGTCGCGGACAGCCCTTCAGGAGGACCTTCGAAACTCGAACGGTCACTCGGACAGCCCTTTGGGAGGACCTTCAAAACTCGGACGGTCACACGGACAGCCCTTCGGGAGGCACTCACGAACTAAGACCGAAACTACGATCTCTCTACAGAGTTGCACACATACGGTGTCATCTATCCGCGAGGCATTGCCTCGTAACTAGTTCTGCGGAACCAGACAATTTTTACGGCTCTACGAAAATCTTTTCGTGGGAGGGAGAGAAGAAGCCAGATCATTGCATGGCACTTGTATGTGAGAAGGGATGAGATTTGGGCTGCCCACTCCTCCTCTATTTATAGGAAAGCCAAGGGGTAGGGATGGCTCACAAAAACCCAAAATGCCCATGCAAATGTCAAATATGAAGGGCATAATGGGGAGGGAAGTGGAGCTCCATGGAGCCCCACACATGTGGCCGGCCAACCCCCTTGGGGGCCCCCCATGAGGAGCATGCTTGGCCCCCAAGCCCTTCTAGAAGCCTTTTGGAAATATCCCAAAAGGTGACTCACCATAAAATATCCCAAAAAGCACTTTCACTATTCACGATGACATTTTTCAGCGTCTGTTCGAACTGAAAATATTTATGTGGGCTTAGAACATTTCCAATATCCACCATAATAATTTTCAATGTGTTCTGGAACAATTCCATTTTAGTGATTTTCATCTGCGAAACGCATCTGAAGTGGCTCCGGCAGCTCCGGAACATTTCCTATTTTTATCCAAGAAAATTCCAAAAAGCTTCCAGAATGATTCTGGCACCCTCCAAGAATTATCAGGCATGTGCCGAAACCAATTTGACTTAATGGTATATCCCGAAACAACTTTTTGATATCATCGAAACTTTTCCGATGACCTCTCTCTGCGGTATGATTCCGCTGTCCGAAACCATTCCGGTGTCCGAAACTTTTTTCGGTGATTTTCTCTTAGACTCCCTGTCTAGTATTCAGCAGATAGATGACCCTTAAGTGTGTGACCCTATAGGTTCGGTGAAGTATAGACATGACCCGGAACCCCTTCCGATCAATGATCAACATCGAAACCGTGGACACCCATATTGACCCCTATACCCACACGAATGAATATTCGAGTGAACCTCCAGTTGCCGTGTGCTATTCCTGTTGCTTCATGATATGTTACAAATACCCGAGGTGAGACATGTTGGCATGCTCGTGGATCAACAACTTGTCCACTATGCCAGTTACCTCATTACCAGTATTGTTCTCTTTTCTCGTTACCGTGTTCCGGCATCCCCGTGATCAAATCACAAAGTGTCTGGCCAGACGATGATGGATACCGTAACACTGAGAGGGCCCAGAGATATATCTCCATCACCGGTGGAGCAAATCCCAATCCTGAGCTATTAAGTTACTTGACATACTTTTCCATGAACCCGTAAGCCGTCGTAATAGCCACCCATTTACGGATGACGTTTAACAAACCCCAAAGTTCATGAAGCAAGCATGAAGAAACTCGATACTCTCATGGTCTAAGGAATCATGCAAACATTAACCATCTCTGTGTTATTTACCATTAACTTCTGACGAATGAATCTCATAGCATAACATCAATTCGGGTCGATTCAACACAAATGTTCTCTTAACATTGTGCCCTCAAAGTTGCTGGCATAGACATGCCCATGATTGGGAAAACATAATCATCATGCAACACTTGAGCTAGTCTTAGAGGCATGACTAGGAATACATTTTACCGTTTATTATTCCACACGTGCACATGGGTTTTCCCCAGAGCCTTTATGGATATACGGGCTCGGGAACCACAGCAGTTATAGCATGGAATATAAACATAATTATGAACTTGGAGATAAATATTAGCATTTATTATTGCCTCTAGGGCATATCTCCTACAATTCCTGCACCTGAGCGGTGGCCGCGTCGGCATGTTTCCCCTTCTTGGCGCCTTTGTTGCCGTCGGGCCGCCCTTCTGACGCGCCCGGAGGCGGCGTGTCCAGCTTGTATGTCTCCTTGGCCTTCTTGAGGTTGCGCCGGACTTCCGCCCACTTGTCGCACTTGTCAATGCGCTTGTAGACGTGGAGGTACTTGAACTCGGCGTCGTTGTTGCTCTGCCTATACAGGCCGAACATGCGCAACAACTGCGCGGGGACAAACAAACAGTTGGCGGGTGCGCGCACACGGCGAAGAGAGACGGGAGACCGGCGTGTCATACCTGATCCTCAATGCTAGCGCCGCTCTCCGGGCGAGCGGCCACCTCCTCGACGATACCATGCCATTTGTTGCACGCCCCCTGTATGCGCCCCAATGGTTCGCCATCGCCTTCGACCCGCGCTGCATGTAGACGCCTTTGAAGTAGGGGTTGACGAGGTTGCGCTCATCGAACTCGGCCTTGATGCGCGCCCAGTATGTCTCGATGCTCTGGTTCGCGCCGGTGCTCGTGTCGAGGCAGACGACTTTCCATGCCTCGGCGAGGCATTCCTCCTCCTTGGACGCCCACTTGATGCGCGGCTTGGTTGACCTGGCCGCACGTTTCTTCTTTTTGCGCCTCCTCGCTGGTTCCTCCTCGTCCTCGTCCTCCTCCTCGTCCTCCTCCTCCTACTCCTCCTCCTCCTCCTTGTCGCCGTAGACGTAGCCGAGCTCACCGTCCATGCCGCCGCTGAGATCCACCGCCTCATCCGCGATGAACCCGGGAGACGCGGCAGCCGCGGCCCATCCTTCCGCGATGATGTCGGCCATGTCGGCCTCGGTCTCGTCGGTGTCACCGAGGTGCGAGAAGGGCAGTGCGCAACGACGGAGAGGAGGCGTCGGGGAGGACGCGTACGCGGGCGGAGAGTAGTTGTATGGAGGGTACTGCACGCCGGCAAAGGCGGGCGAGGACGTGCGCTGGGCCGGGTGTCCATGGGGGAACGTGACATTTGGGTTGAACCCACCGTGCACGTCCCCGTCGGCGTAGCCCGGCGATCCCCATGGCTGCGGCGTCGGAGACCCGACCCCTTGCTGGCCCCATGGCGCGTACTGCGCGTGGTTGCTGGGGGGATTCATCATCCCCGCGCGTGTCGCCTCGGCCTCGTGGTCCACGGAAGCGGCAGCGGCAGCGGCAGCCGCGCGCGCCGCGTTGTCTCGGGCCATCTTGGCGAGAGCCCTGTTCCGCCGGTCGGCGGTGACGGCCTCCCGTCACTGTACTTCTACCCTCCAGTCGGCGTTTGTCATGCCCGGCGGCTTTGACGGCGGCGCCCTCGCTTCGCTTCGGCGGGGCGGCGGAGGCGGTCGTGATCGCCCTTGATGCGGGAACGACGTACTTCTTCGGTGGCATGGCGGCCGGCTGGGAGGCGAGCGAGAGAGAGAATGGCGGGAGGGAAGGAAAAAATGGGAGGGAACTCGGGGGAAAGCGGGGAGAAACGACGGGAAGAAGCGCTCGGCTCGCTGACAGGGCGGACCCACACACGCCTTTTCGCTTGTGCCGGCGCCCCAGGCGCCCCCCAGGGCGCCGGGTTCCGCCTGGGTCCGCCGGCACCAAATTCGGCCCGAGCCGGCGAAAAACGGGCTTCTGGGGGGGGGGGACTGGGCCGTGTTTTCGGCACCGGCGCGGCAAAAACGCCCGGGGAGGGCCTGTTGGGGGCGCGGCTCTTAGGTGTCTTTGCTGGCAGTTGCGGCTCCGTCATGAATGTTGCTCGGCAGGCGCTCGTCTGGGGCTTCGTTCGAGTGTGCTCCGTTTGTACAGCGCCGAAAGGAACCAGTGGCAATCTAGGTCTTCTTATCCTCCGCAGCCGGCTAGTGGTGTGCGGGCTGCTGGCTCGGACCGAACGTCGGTGGTTTGGTCCTGCTGGTCTTCTTGCGCCAGGTCGTCGATCTACTTGTTGGTGATCTTTCTGGCCGCTGACGAGATCTGGTCTTCCTGTCGGTGATCTTCGACGGCGCATGGCGCCACTGGATATCTAGAGCGAAATAGATACAGTCATGCGCGCCCTTATCCTAAGCCAGATAGGTTTCATTTGGGTGTGGTGCAAAGATTCGCCTTCTTGTTGGTGCCATGGGACATGTCTTAATATAGATTTCCATGAAACCGACTGAGGTGGAGAAAGTCATGGTGGCTGCGATCGGAGGTTAGAAATGGCAGAGAGGGTACTGGTTGCAATGAAGACCATGTGGCATGTGTTCTCCCCTGTGTGCGGGTCTTTGGCGACTTGCAAAGCAGAGCCTTGGCAAGCGGGAATGGCAGCACAGGTGGACTGCATTCTTGGTGGTGCTCCTCGAGTACCAAGTCACAATTTTCAGGGTGAAAACCCAAGGACTGTCCTTCATCGGTTTGTACCTGGCAATGGCCATGCTGAAGGCATTGTTTTGAAAACTCGGACTTTCTCCAAGGTGAAAACCAAAGATCTTCTATCGGGCGACGACAACGTTTATGCATTGTTTTCTTCTTGGAGGCCTTGCTTTTCGAGAATCTCTTTTGTAGTTGGGGTGTTGTCTTCGGTGGTGGTTAGAGTGTTGTTGTCAGTGGTTTATCATCGTGATGGGTCTTGTTTTCTTTCTCTATCCTTTTTATTTATTTTTCTTGATTGTGTGCATCCCTGATGTCTTTGGACACCTTACTGCTGCAGAGCCTGGGTGTAATTGGTATGTTCGCACTATTAATACATTCCCTTTATCTAAAATCACACTTGGATGGTAATTTTATTGTCTATATTATTTTTACTCTGTTTGTTATGAACTTAATGCCTCGACTTGCATACTCGATAGCAGTATTTAGGGGGGGGGGTATTAGTGGTAGATGAAGTTGAATAACAGTCTACATATCACGAACATAATGTTTATGGTGAATTATGCCATGAATTATCATACTCATAAATATTGGAATTTAAGCGCTACCCAAGTATAATTTATTCACCACACCTTATCTATCTTACTTGAAGAGATGTCTCTAGTGAAACTATGGTCCCCACATCCGTCCCTTTATGACCGCAAATGATGATTGGGATCATCTTAACACTTTGTTCAAGGGCAATGAGTTTACCATGAACGAAGATGATACCTCCGAAGAGCTCTACCGTAGGTTGACGACATTTGCGGTATCTCTAAGGGATCATCGGAGCAAGGACACAGATGATAGTTGAATCAAGCGCAAGTTGCTTAAAGCGGTCATGCCTTTCAACAAGAGCACTTCTTCCGGGTTCATCAAAGACCGGACTTTCACTCCATTCCCTTCAATGATGTGTTGAATGACTTCATCTTCATGAGAATCATTAGCAAGACCACTGACAATGCTCTCGCTCGTGCTCATGGGGTCAAGAAGCCCAACCTTGCATTGAATTTCAAAGTGGTCCAAGGAAAAGAGGAAGGAGGAGAAGAAGAAAATGTGTAGCACGAGGTGGGCGACACGAGAGCTGTTTTTTTAAGAGATGGACAAAGACCAAATTATTTACTTTTGATCATAAAAATAGCATTCTGACATCCTGCAAATCTAAGGCACGCAGGGACTGGGCCGAAGGGGGGAAACTCAATACTACAAAGAAGCACACCTAACTAAAACAACTCTTCTTCAACCTGCGCAATCCCGGTACACATCAAAGCACCAGACCATACTCGCATCGGTCGAGAGAATGCTGCTTGCCCTGACTGAGTGGCTGCTCAATTGATCATCTTCTGAAGCTGAAGCCGCTCTTGGCGGCCGGTGCCACGAGGCTGCCCAGGGTCCTGGCGATCTGCAGCTTGAGCTGGCCTCTCTTGAGCGGAGGCCTCTTCTCCTTGTTGCTGCTGCAGCTGTTGCAGGGGGACCCGTACTCCATTGCTCCTCTCCTCCTTGCTTGTCTTCCTCCTCTCCGCGCTTGAGATTCTAGTGGTGGCTTGTGTTGCTGAGGAAGGCGAGAGAGATGGTTTGGGGATGGAGTGTGCAAGGCGGAGCTGCTTTATAGCGCGGGTTTTTTAGGCACGTTCCGTTAATTAGATTGCGCGTGCTCCTTTGCTTGTTTACTCCCTGCATCTGCTGGGGTCCGGGAATAAGTTCGCTTTATTTGGAGTCGTGTGGGGTAAAATTTGCTCCTGTCGTGGCCTTGTGGGTGCGGAGTCACTTGTCACTCTCGGGCTCTCGGCTCTCACCGTAACACTCGTCGAGGAGGGAGGGAAGCATCCGTGAAGGCCATGCTGCCCAAATGATGGACCATCAGTCAGATTAGGGAGCAGTTAATCTCGTGGCAATTAGATTAGACGGCCGGCTGCCTGTGGAGCCAGATGCACGCTAGATTCTTGAGCGCGTCTTTCTCGGACTAAATCCACTTTTAGTGCAAAGTAGACATGCTTTTGAGTTAAGTAATGCAACTGTGCCGTTAGGTGGAACTGAAGAATCTAAAGCAGATCTAGCATTATTGTGCTGCCAGTGGTTACATGAAACTAAAGAGGTGGGAACAAACAACGTATCCAGCCATGGGTTTATTGCTGGTTACAAAACAAAACATGCAAGGGAAACAGAGCTCCAGATTAATCATCGCCCTCGACAGTGTCACGTGGTTAGTAGTACGGCCTCTTTTGGCAGTACGTCAAGGGAAACCTAAGATTGGCTGTTCTTACATGTAAATTAGCACGTGTGTTTTATACTACTTATTTGTTTACAGAGGGAGTACGAAATAGGCATGAATGTAGGTGAGGCTGGGCTGAGTCTCGGTCTCCTGTTCCTGACTATTTTGGCAATGTACTACTTTGCTCCCAAAGACACAATTTCAACACTAATAAAGGCCGGAGCATTAGAGAGAAAAAACTTAGAACCGATTCGTAATGTAAACGCAATTTGGACATTATTATTTTCATAGAGCTCTGACAAACATCCTTCAAATAGTTCGCCTTTGATACGTCTCGTGCCATTATCATACCATTTTTGAACATTTTTTATTATTTTTCTGGACTAATCTATTAATTTAGCGTTCAAGCTAGTTGTTGTTTTATGTATGTTTTTTATCTTTTCAAAAAATCATTATTTCGGACCTCCAAACGTCACTTGGATTTTTGACAATTTTTTCCAAAGGAAGAACAATCCATAAAGCACTGAAACCTGACAGGGGGCCACCCATGGGCCCCGCGTGGCAGTGGCGCGAGCTGTGGGAGGCCACGCCATCCTACATGTGCCCCACTGCACCGCCTTACCCCCCCAAAAAAAACTCTAAATTCAAAATATTCTAGAACCCTTTGTACCATCTTTTCCCCGAATTTTTCTGTCGTCGCAAGTTCCCGTTCCGCGGAGATCCAATCTGGAGGCTTGTTCCGACGATCTGCTGGAGGGGGAATCGATGTCTAGAGCCAGCTTCATGCCACCATGACCATGTGTGACTAGTTTCCTTGGAGTATGGGTCCATAGCGATAGCTAGATGGCATCATCTCTCCCTTGTGATTCAATACAAAGTTCCTGTCAGCCACCTCACATGATCGGGATCAATCTGATATAATAGGTCTTGTGTTTGTTCGGATATGATGAATTATCACTTTATGATCACATTTATTCATGGTTCTTATTTGAAAATGTGGATTGTCCGCTGCATAATTAATAGTCATATATACTTTTCTGATCTATGTGTTGTTCTTTGGCCAAGTTTGATGCGTAGGTCTTCCGTCCAAGTGACGGAAAGGGAACTTACATGTATTGATTTATTGCTACTAAGGATAAAACGATAGTTTCTCTATCACACTTGGATGATAGTTTTATTGTCTACATTATGTCATCATGCTTACTCTGTTTGTTATGAACTTATACCTCAATATGCATACTGGGTAGCAATACTTAGGTAGAGTACTAGTGGTAGATGAAGTTGGATAGCGGTCTAGATATCACGGACATAATGTTTATGTTGAATTATGCCGTGAATTATCATACTCATAATATTGCAAGTTAAGTGTTGCCCAACTATAATTTGTTCGCCACTCCATATCTATCTTGCTTGGAGAGATGCCTCTAGTGAAAGTATGGTCCCCAATCCATCTACTTATATTCTTTACACCTTTTATTTACGTAGATTTCATTACGTTACCTTGTTGTTCCGTTTTAGTAATTGGATTTTTCTTACGAAGTCTCGTATTAGTAGCTCTTTGACTCAGCTATGGAGAATCAATGAAGATGGGTTCAGCTCATTTGATCTAAGAAACTTGTCTCCAAGAGAAGAAGTGGACAAGCAACTCAATGTATTTGCTTTGTTCATCATTCAGAAATCTCTATCAACCGAGCACCTTCCCCACGCCCGTCCCTTTGTGACCGCAAATGATGACTGGGATCATCTCAACACTTTGTTCAAGGGCAGCTCCAGCATTCAACGCTCCATGTTTGATGTTGTTCAAGATTAAGGCGGTGAGTTTGCCATGAATGAAGATGATACCTCTAAAGAGCTCTACCATAGGTTGATGCAGTCTCTCTAAGGGATCATTAGAACAAGGACATAGATGACAGTTGGATCAAGCGCAAGTTTCTTAAAGCGATCATGCCTTTCAACAAGAGCAATTCTTATGGCATTCGCCAAAGACCGTACTTTCACTCCATTCCCTTCAATGATGTGTTGGATGACTTCATCTCCAAGGGAACCTTGAGCAAGACAACCGACAATGCTCTCGCTCGTTCTCGTGGGGTCAAGAAGCCCAACCTTGCATTGAATTTCAAAGTGGTCCCAGATGAAGAGGGAGAAGGAGAAGAAGAAGAAGAAGAAGAAGAAGAAAATGTGTCCCACGAGGTGGGCGACACGAGGGCTGTTTTTTAAGAAACTTGGCGTGGATACATCGGAGGGGTCATTTACTTCGACTCTTGTCTCGGAGAACAATTCTCGCGGATGGGAGGTGTAACCTAGCTGCGGTAATTGACGAGATCATTTAGCTGCACCGACTCGTCACTACTTCCGCTACTCTGCACCGTCGGTGAATTTGATCGGTACCACCATCTTCGTAGTGTTCCTCGGTGTGATCATGTTGCGTAGCATGTTCCCCCTACACATGCCACGTTTGGAACACAAGAATTTAAAATATAGGGATATGATAAATACAAGAATTTAAAATATCGGTACCGAGTGTTGGTGGAATTCCAAATTCTAGAGAAGCCAGTCTATCATCATAGCCAGCAAGCTTCACTATATGCTCACTCATTGAGGAACCCTCTTTCATCTTGCATCTAATCAAGGCGTTGGTTAATTCAAAATGTTCGGTCCTTGCCTGCTTCTTGTACAGAACTTCTAGTGAACCAATTATGAATTGAGTAGTGGATCGTTCAAAATGCTTCTGTAGTTCAGGGTCCATGCAAGTTAACATGAGGCGCTGGACCGTATCATAGTCATCACTATGAGCAGCGCAAGCAGCAACTTGTTCTGGCGTTGCATCCTTTTCGGGAGCATCTAGGGGTTGATCCAGCACATACTCCTTCTTAGCACTCCTGAGAACAAATCTCAGGTTCCGGATCCAATCCGCATAGTTTCCACCATTAGCAGCCAACTTTTGTTTCTCTAACATAGGGGCTAAGTTGAACATGTTGCGAGCCATTGATCTACAATGATAGACACAAAAATATTTAGACATTATCATAATTAAATCCTGCACTAAGTTGTTTTAGTTTAACAATATGAAGTGCACTCCCACTCAAATTAATATCTCTCCTAATCAATAGTGAGTGATTCAATATCCCAATCTAATTCTCAGCCATTGATGTGGACATCACTAATGACGAGAATTTCGACCGATGGGCAATCTATTGTCGATCATATCACCACATGACTCTTGTTCATCTTTCGATGCTTTAAGCTCTGAGCTCAGAACAACTCTGCTAGAACTTCAAGATAACCGGGTGGTATATGCACATATGGCCTGACCATCTCCGTCTTAGATCTTTCATCTCGTTTGAACTCATGTGGACATGAAGAACTACGAGATGCTAGAATGTCGTAGATGGTTGCAACATTGGGGAAGAGCACCTTTAACTTGATATTTACTGTGAAAGATCACCCTAATATTTGACTAGTGCACAATCAAAGGGTGCAAACAACAAAGGGATAAACATCTCAGGCGGTTCATAGCATGATGTGGTATAGCCCTGGGCGCTGGGAATCTCCATGATCATCTTCGATCTTCAGTTGAAGCATCGTGACGGCCAATATTTCATTGTCGTGGCAACTGTTTCAAAAACCTTGCGATGGCGGCAATTTCAGAAAACGTTGTTGTGGCGACCGTTTCATAAACGCCGCCGTCGCAACAATTTCAGAAATTCCGCCGTGGCACAAAATTATAGCTCCTCGTCCCGTGCCATGTACATCTTCTCCTCATCGGGGGTCCTCCGTGTATGTTTGCCATCTTCACATGTAACCTGTAGTCTATCTCGTGGCTCCGGCCATCATGTCATGACGCGCAGGCCACTTAACACTACAACATATAACCATCTCATATATAAGCACATTATCATGACGAAGGCTATACCACGTCATATGCATACCCTGCAAAAGCAAGTTAGATGTCCGCTAATAAGTTTTAGCAAATTTTTAGTTATGCAGTTAATCAGTTTTAACAAGTAATACTAGCTACCTACATCCACAATTAAGGAGATGATTTTTTATGCTAGATTAAGTTTCTGGGTGTGTGAAACAAGAGACTTAAAAAATCACTAGCCCCACACTAAACTTCGTCAAATACGCGTGACCCCCTAGAAGATCATCCATCTTCAGCACCCTCTTGTGTATGTGAAGGTTCACTATTCTCAACTATGGTGAAGCACAAGGAACTGTTAGTAGATCGTCAACAGCCAGAGCCGATCGATTGTGAGAACCTTTGTAAAAAGCTACACCATGCCATCGATAAATTGAACTGAAGCAACACTCAAGGGAAGCATAGCAAGAACATCAACCCTCAAAATCACATGTGATCTAGATCATAACCTGCACCTACTCATAAGCCTGGGCATGATGCCACTGTAGGAAAACATAGTAGAAAACAAAAAAAAATCACGCCTACGATCACCCAAGATTAATATGAAGATGCATAATGTGTTTGGATCACGACCGTTATAGTCACCGAGTTGCCGCGGAAGAAGAACGTGTCGGTGGAGATCGTACTGATACGTCTCCAACGTATCTATAATTTTTGATTGTTCCATGCTATTATATTACCCCTTTTGGATGTTTATGGGCTTTATTTTACATATTTATATCATTTTTGGGACTAACCTACTAACCGGAGGCCCAACCCATATTGCGTTTTTTTGCCTATTTCGGTATTTCGAAGAAAAGGAATATCAAACGGAATCCAAACGGAATGAAACCTTAGGGAGTGTGATTTTTGGAATGAATGTGATCCAGAGGACTTGGAGTGCAAGTCAAGAAGCAATCGAGGCGGCCAGGAGATACGAGGGCGCGCCCATCCCTCCTGGGCATGCCCCCTGTCTCCTGGGCCCTCGAGCGGCCACCGACGTACTTCTTCCTCGTATATATACCTACATACCCCGAAAACATCCAGGGAGCCAACGAAAAACAATTTCCTCCACCGTAACCTTCTGTATCCGCGAGATCCCATCTTGGATCCTTCGTCGGCGCTCCGCCGGAAGGGGAATCGACCACTGAGGGCTTCTACATCAACACCATAGCCCCTCCGATGAGTTGTGAGTAGTTTACCACACACCTTTGGGTCTATAGTTATTAGCTAGATGGCTTCTTCTCTCTTTTTGGATCTCAATACAATGTTCTCCCCCTCTCTTGTGGAGATCTATTTGATGTAACTCTTTTTGCGGTGTGTTTGTCGAGATCCGATGAATTGTGGGTTTATGATCAAGTTTATCTATGAGAAATATTTGAATCTCCTCTGAATTCTTTTATGTATGATTGAGTTATCTTTGCAAGTCTCTTCAAATTATCAGTTTGGTTTGGCCTACTAGATTGATCTTTCTTGCCATGGGATAAGTGCTTAGCTTTGGGTTCAATCTTGCGGTGTCCTTACCGAGTGTCTGAAAGGGTTGCAAGGCACGTATTGTATTGTTGCCATCGAGGATAAAAAGATGGGGTTTATATCATATTGCTTGAGTTTACCCCTCTACATCATGTCATCTTTCTTAATGAGTTACTCTGTTCTTATGAACTTAATACTCTAGATGCATGCTGGATAGCGGTCGATGTGTGGAGTAATAGTAGTAGATGCAGGCAGGAGTCGGTCTACTTGTCGTGGACGTGATGCCTATATACATGATCATGCCTAGATAACCTCATAATTATTCGCTTTTCTATCAATTGGTCGACAGTAATTTATTCACCCACCGTAATACTTATGCTATCTTGAGAGAAGCCACTAGTTAAACCTATGGCCCCCGGGTCTATCTTTTATCATATAAGCTTTCAATCTACTTTTATTTGCATCTTTACTTTTTGCATCTGATACGTCCATTTTGCATCATGCTTTTATATCAATATTTATTGCATTATGGCTGTTATTACACACTATATCTCAACACTTATGGCTATTCTCTCTTATTTTAAAAGGTTTACCATGAAGAGGGGCATCCCGTCAGCTGGAATTCTGGCTGGAAAAGGAGCAAACGTTGGAAACCTATTCTGCACAACTCCAAAAGACCCGAGACTCCACAAAACAACTTTTCAGATGTAATAAGAATTTTTGGGCAAAAGAAATAGGCCAGGGGCCCACACCCTGTCCAGGAGACAGGGGGCGCCCCCCCCCCCCTGCAGGGTGCGCCCCCTATCTCCTGGGTCCCTTGGTGGGCTTTTGGCTCCCATCTTCTGCTATATGAAGGGTTTTGTTCTGGAAAAAATCGTGGGCAAGCTTACGGGACGAAACTCCGTCGCCACGAGGCAGAACCTTGACGGAATCAATCTAGGGCTCTGGCGGAGCTATTCTGCCGGGGACACTTCCCTCCGGGAGGGGGAAATCATCACCAACATCATCACCAACGATCCTCTCATCGAGAGGGGGTCAATCTCCATCAACGTCTTCACCAGCACCATCTCATCTCAAAACCCTAGTTCATCTCTTGTATCCAATCTTGTATCAAAACCACAAATTGGTACATGTGGGTTGCTAGTAGTGTTGATTACTCCTTGTAGTTGATGCTATTTGGTTTACTTGGTGGAAGATCATATGTTCAGATCCTTTATGCATATTATTACTCCTCTGATTATGAACATGAATATGCTTTGTGAGTAGTTACGTTTGTTCCAGAGGACATGGGTGAAGTCTTGCTATTAGTAGTCATGTGAATTTGGTATTCGTTCGATATTTTGATGAGATGTATGTTGTCTCTCCTCTAGTGGTGTTATGTGAACGTCGACTACATGACACTTCACCATTATTTGGGCCTAGAGGAAGGCATAGGGAAGTAATAAGTAGATGATGGGTTGCTAGAGTGACAGAAGCTTAAACCCTAGTTTATGCGTTGCTTCGTTGGGGGTTGATATGGACCCATATGTTTAATGGTGTGGTTAGGTTTACCTTAATACTTATTTTTGTAGTTGCGGATGCTTGCAATAGGGGTTATCATAAGTGGGATGCTTGTCCATGTTAGGGCAGTACCCAAGTGCCGGTCCACCCACATATCAAATTATCAAAGTACCGAACGCGAATCATATGAACGTGATGAAAACTAGCTTGACGATAATTCCCAATGTGTCCTCGGGAGCTCCTTCTTCATTATTAGAACTTGTCATTGTTGAGGAAATCGTTAACTGGTAGCTGCTCGGTTGGCTGGTGAGTAGGGGATTAATAGGCTAATCGGCAAGTTAATCGGCCATTTAATCAATTAATCGGACGATTTATTGGTTTATCGGCTACTCGATGACCCTACGAGTAGGGATTAATCGGCAAGTTAGCTGGTTAACCAAACAAATTTTTGAACAGGGGAATTTGTCCAGGCTTATCCTTTGCTACATAAAGGATTGGGCCACCTTGCTGCAATTTATTTACTTTATTTACTTTTGCTCGTTACCATTCATCTTATCATGAAACTATCCATCACCTACTATTTCAGTGCTTGCAGAGAAAACCTTACTGAAAACCGCTTATCATTTCCTTCTGCTCCTTGTTGGGTTCGACACTCTTACTTATCAAAAGGACTATGATAGATCCCCTATACTTGTGGGTCATCAAGACTCTTTTCTAGCGCCGTTGCCGGGGAGCGTAGCGCTCTTGGTGAGTGCAAATTGGTAAGGAAACATTTATATAGTGTGCTGAAATTTTCTGTTACTTGTCACTATGGAAACTAATCCTTTGAGGGGCTTGTTTGGGGTATCTTCACCCCAACCAGAAAAGCAAAGAGATGATCCTCAACCTACTGAACCTTATGAAAATATTCACTTTGAGATTCCTTCGGGTATGATAGAAAAACTGCTAGCTAATCCTTTTGCAGGAGACGGAACATTGCATCCCGACTTACACCTTATCTTTGTGGATGAAGTTTGTGGATTATTTAAGATTGCAGGTATTCCCGATGATGTTGTCAAAAGGAAGGTCTTCCCTTTATCTTTGAAGGGAGATGCAATAACATGGTATAGGCTATGTGATGATACGAGATATTGGGATCATAAGCGATTGATGTTGGAATTTCACCAGAAGTTCTATCCTATGCATCTTGTTCATCGTGATCTTCATTACATATATAATTTCTGGCCTCGCGAAGGAGAAAGCATCACTCAAGCTTGGGGAGGCTTAAGTTAATGTTATATTCATGCCCCAATCATGAGCTCTCTCGGGAAATGATTATTCAAAAAATTTATGCTCGGCTTTCTCTTGATAATCGCAACCTGCTTGATACTTCATGTGTCGGTTCCTATATGCTGAAGACTATTGATTTCAAATGGGACTTATTAGAAAGAATTAAATGCAACTCTGAAGTTCTGGATTCCGATGATGGTAAGGAGTCAGGTATGACACCTAAGTTCGATTGTGTTAAATCTTTTATGGATACCGATGCTTTCCGTGGATTTAGCTCTATGTATGGACTTGACTCTGAGATAGTAGCTACTTTTTGTGAAACTTTTGCTACTCATGTTGATCTCCCTAAAGAGAAGTGGTTTAAATATAATCCTCCTGTTGAAGTTAAAGTAGTTGCACCTATTACAGTCGAAGAGAAGACTATTACATATAGTGATCATATCGTTCCTACTGCTTATGTTCAAAAACCTCCTTTTCCTGTTAGGATAAAAAATCATGCTAAAGCTTCGACTGTTGTTCGTAAGAGCAATATTAGAACTCATACACCTCCTGAGCAAATTAAAGTTGAACCTAATGTTGCTATTATTAAAGATCTCTTGTCTGATAATATTGATGGGCATGTTATTTATTTCTGTGATGAAACTGCTAGAATTGCCAAACCTTGTGCTAAAGATAAACATAGACCTGTGGTAGGCATGCTTGTTATTTCTGTTAAAATAGGATATCATTGTTATCATGGCTTATGTGATATGGGTGCTAGTGCTAATGCAATACCTATTGACTTATACAAAGAAATTAAACACGATATTGCACCTGCTAAGTTAGAAGATATTGATGTCACAATTAAACTTGCCAATAGAGATACTATTTCACCAATGGGAATTGTTAGAGATGTTGAAGTCTTGTGTGGGAAAACTAAATATCCTGTTGATTTTCTTGTTCTTGGCTCCCAACAAGATAGCTTTTGTCCCATTATATTTGGTAGACCCTTCTTGAACACCGTTAATGCTAGGATAGAGCGAAAAGGATGTGGTTACTATTGGTCTAGGTGATATGTCTCATGAGTTCAACTTTTCTAAATTTCGTAGACAACACCGTGAAGAGGAACCATCTAGTAAGGATGAAATTATTGGTCTTGCTTCCATTGCTGTTCCACCAACTGATCCGTTAGAACAATATCTGCTAGACCATGAAAATGATATGTTTATGAAGGAAAGGGAAGAAATAGATGAAGTGTTCCTTAAACAAGAACCTATGCTGAATTATAACCTTCCCGTTGAAATTCTTGGGGATCCCCTTCCACCCAAGGGTGATCCCGTGTTTGAACTCAAACCATCACCTGATAATCTTAAGTATGCTTATCTTGATGAAAAAGAAATATATCATGTTATTATTAGTGCTAACCTTTCAGAGAAAGAAGAAGAAAGATTATTGAAAACTCTAAAGAAGCACCGAGCTGCTATTGTATATACTCTGGATGATCTTAAGGGCATTAGTCCCACATTATGTCAACACAAAATCTCAGTGGAGAAAGATGCCAAACCAGTTAGAGATCCTCAAAGACGATTAAATCCCAAAATGAAGGAAGTGGTAAGAAAGGAGATACTAAAACTCCTTGAGGCAAGTATTATTTATCCCGTTGCTGATAGTGAATGGGTAAGCCCTGCCCATTGTGTCCCCCAAAAGGGAGATATTACCGTTGTTCCTAATGATAAAGATGAGTTGATCCCACAAAGAATTATTACAGGTTATAGGATGGTAATTTATTTCCCGTAAGTTAAATAAAGCTACTAAGTGAGATCATTACCCTTTACCTTTTATTGATCAAATGCTAGAAAGGCTATCCAAACACACACATTTTTGCTTTCTAGATGGTTATTCTGGCTTCTCTCAGATACCTGTATCGGCAGGGGATCAATCTAAAACTACTTTTACTTGCCCTTTTGGTAATTTTTCTTATAGACGTATGCCTTTTGGTTTATGTAATGCACCTGCTACCTTTCAAAGATGCATGATGGCTATATTTTCTGATTTTTGTGAAAAGATTTGTGAGGTATTCATGGATGACTTCTTCGTCTATGGATCCTCTTTTGATGATTGTTTGAGCAACCTTGATCGAGTTTTGCAGAGATGCGAAGACACTAGTCTCGTCCTGAATTGGGAAAAGTGTCACTTTATGGTTAATGAAGGCATTGTCTTGGGGCACAAGATCTCCGAGAGAGGTATTGAAGTTGATAAAGCCAAAGTTGAAGCTATTGAAAAGATGACATGTCCCAAGGACATAAAAGGTATAAGAAGTTTCCTTGGTCATGCAGGTTTTTATAGGAGGTTCATTAAGGACTTTTCTAAAATCTCTAGGCCTCTGACTAATTTACTGCAAAAAGATATTCCTTTTGTCTTTGATGATGATTGTGTAGAAGCATTTGAAACACTTAAGAAAGCTTTGATCACTGCACCTATTGTTCAGCCACCTGATTGGAATTTACCATTTGAAATTATGTGCGATGCTAGTGATTATGCTGTAGGTGCTGTTTTAGGGCAAAGAGTCGATAAGAAGTTGAATGTTATCCATTATGCTAGAAAGACTCTTGATACTGCCCAGAGAAATTATGCTACCACTGAAAAAGAATTCTTAGCAGTTGTGTTTGCATGTGATAAGTTTAGACCTTATATTGTTGATTCCAAAGGTACTATTCACACTGATCATGCTGCTATTAAATATCTTATGGAAAAGAAAGATGCTAAGCCTAGACTCATTAGATGGGTTCGCTTGCTCCAAGAATTTGACTTGAATCTTATTGATAGAAAGGCAGCTGAGAACCACGTTGCAGACAACTTGTCTAGGCTAGACAATGTTCTTGATGACCCACTGCCTATTAATGATAGCTTTCCGGATGAACAACTAGCGGTCGTCAATGCTTCTCGTACTGCTCCTTGGTATGCTGATTATGCTAATTACATTGTTGCTAAATATATACCGCCTAGTTTCACATACCAGCAAAAGAAAAAGTTCTTTTATGATTTAAGACATTACTTCTGGTATGATCCACACCTTTATAAAGAAGGAGTAGATGGTATGATTAGATGTTGTGTGCCTGAGCACGAACAGGAACAAATTCTATGCAAGTGTCACTCTGAATCCTATGGAGGACACCACGCTGGAGATAGAACTGCACACAAGGTACTACAATCTGGTATTTATTGGCCTACTCTTTTCAAAGATGCTCGTAAGTTTGTCGTATCTTGTGATGAATGTCAAAGAATAGGTAACATTAGTAGACGTCAAGAAATGCCTATGAATTATTCTCTTGTTATTGAACCGTTTGATGTTTGGGGCTTTGATTATATGGGACCTTTTCCTGCCTCTAATGGTTATACACATATTTTAGTTGCTGTTGATTACGTTACTAAGTGGGTAGAAGCTATTCCAACTAGTAGTGTTGATCATAACACTTCTATTAAAATGCTTAAAGAAGTTATTTTTCCGAGGTTTGGAGTCCCTAGATATCTTATGACTGATGGTGGTTCACACTTTATTCATGGTGCTTTCTGTAAGATGCTTGCTAAGTATGATGTCAATCATAGAATCGCATCTCCTTATCACCCGCAGTCTAGTGGCCAAGTAGAGTTGAGCAATAGAGAGCTCAAGTTAATTTTGCAAAAGACTGTGAATAGGTCTAGAAAGAACTGGTCCAAAAAACTTGATGATGCATTATGGGCCTATAGAACTGCATATAAAAATCCTATGGGTATGTCTCCATATAAGATGGTTTATGGAAAAGCATGTCATTTACCTCTTGAACTTGAACATAAAGCATATTGGGCTGTCAAAGAGCTCAATTATGACTTCAAACTTGCTGGTGTTCGGACAGACCATCACACTATGGTGTTCCAGGCGGGATTAGTTGTGAAACAAATACCAAACTCATAACTTAGATACTCATCTCTATGATCATATCATAGACATTTTATCCTCATGTCACAACGATCTTCTACTTCACTCTAAAATTACTTGAACCTTTCAATAATTCAGACTTGTGTTTCATCAAGTAAATATACTCAGCATCTACTCAAATCATCTATGAAGTAAGAACATAACGATATCCATTGCGTGCCTCAAAGACTCATTGGACTGCACACATCAAAATGTATTACTTCCAACAAGTTGCTTTCTTGTTCCATCTTCTTGAAAATGAGGCTTTTAGGTCATCTTGCCCATGTGGTATGATTTGCATGTCTCAAGTGATTCAAAATCAAGTGAGTCCAAATGATCCATCTGCATGGAGTTTCTTCATGCGTACATACTAATAGACATGGTTCGCATGTCTCAAACTTTTCAAAAACGAGTGAGTCCAAAAGATCCATCAACATGGAGCTTCTTCATGCGTTTTATACCAATATGACTCAAATGGCAGTGCCACAAGTAGGTGGTACTATCATTACTATCTTATATCTTTTGATGAACATGTGTATCACTACGATCGAGATTCAATAAACCATTCATTTTAGGTGCAAGACCATTGAAGGCATTATTCAAATAAACAGAGTAACCATTATTCTCTTTAAATGAACAACCGTATTGCGATAAACATAACCCAATCATGTCTATGCTGAACGCAAACACCAAATAACAATTATTTAGGTTTAACACCAATCCCGATGGTAGAGGGAGCGTGCGATGTTTGATAACATCAACCTTGGAAATACTCCCAACACATATCGTCACCTCGCCTTCAGCTAGTCTCCGTTTATTCCATAGCCTTTTATTTTGAGTTACTAACACTTAGCAACCGAACCGGTATCTATTACCCTGGTGCTACTAGGAGTACTAGTAAAGTACACATTAATATAATGTATATCCAATATACTTCTGTCGACCTTGCCAGCCTTCTCATCTACCAAGTATCTAGGGTAGTTCTGCTTCAGTGACCATTCCCCTCACTTAGTCTCGGGTTTGGGTTCAAACTTTGGGTTTCTTCACTAGAGCAGCATTTGATTTGCCGTTTCATGAAGTATCCCTTCTTGCCCTTGCCCTTCTTGAAACTAGTGGTTTCACTAACCATCAACAATTGATGCTCCTTCTTGATTTCTACTTTCGCGGTGTCAAACATCGCGAATAGCTCAAGGATCATCATATCTATCCCTGATATGTTATAGTTCATCACGAAGCTCTAGTAGCTTGGTGGCAATGACTTTGGAGAACCATCACTATCTCTTAAGGAAGATTAACTCCCACTCGATTCAAGTGATTGTAGTACTCAGACAATCTGAGCACATGCTCAACGATTGAGCTTTTCTCCCTTAGTTTGCAGGCTAAAGAAACTCGTCAGAGGTCTCATACCTCTTGACATGGGCACGAGCCTGAAATCCCAATTTCAGCCCTTTGAACATATCATATGTTCCGTGACGTTTCAAAACCGTCTTCGGCGCCTCAATTCTAAACTGTTTAACATTACTGTACTATCACGTGGTCATCGAAACGTGTATGTCAGATGTTCGCAACATCCACAAACGATGTTCGAGGTTCAGCACACCGAGCGGTGCATTAATGACATAAGCCTTCTGCGTAGCAATGAGGACAATCCTCAGTTTACAGACCTAGTCCGCATAATTGCTACTATCATCTTTCAACTAAATTTTCTCTAGGAACATATCTAAAACAGTAGAACTAAAGCGCAAGTTACGACATAGTTTGCAAAGACCTTTTGACTATGTTCATGATAATTAAGTTCATCTAATTTAATGAACTCCCACTCAGATGGACATCCCTCTAGTCATCTAAGTGATACATGATCCGAGTCAACTAGGCCGTGTCCGATCATCACGTGAGACGGACTAGTCATCATCGGTGAACATCTTCATGTTGATCGATATCGCTATATCGACTCATGTTCGACCTTTCGGTCTCTTGTGTTCGAGGCCATGTGCGTACATGCTAGGCTCGTCAAGTCAACCTAAGTGTTTTGCTTGTGTAAATCGGTTACACCCATTGTCGAACGTTAGAATCTATCACACCGATCATCACGTGGTGCTTCAAACAACGAACCTTCGCAGCGTGCACGATTAGGGGAACACTTTCTTGAAATTTTAGCGAGGGATCATCTTATTTATGCTACCGTTGTTCTAAGCAAATAAGATGTAAAAACATGATAAACATCACATGCAATCAAATAGTGACATGATATGGCCAATATCATTTTGCTCCTTTTGATCTCCATCTTCGGGGCGCCATGATCATCATCATCACCGGCATGACACCATGATCTCCATCATCGTGTCTTCATGAAGTTGTCTCGCCAACTATTACTTCTACTACTATGGCTAACGGTTTAGCAATAAAGTAAAGTAATTACATGGTGTTATTCAATGACACGCAGGTCATACAATAAATTAAGACAACTCCTATGGCTCCTGCCGGTTGTCATACTCATCGACATCCAAGTCGTGATTCCTATTACAAGAACATGATCAATCTCATACATCACATATATATCATTCATCACATCCTTTTGTCCATATCACATCACACGGCATATGCTACAAGAACAAGTTAGACGTCCTCTAACTGTTGTTGCAAGTTTTTACGTGGCTGCTATAGGTTTCTAGCAAAAACGTTTCTTACCTACGCCAAAACCACAACGTGATATGCCAGTTGCTATTTACCCTTCATAAGGACCCTTTTCATCGAATCCGATCCGACTAAAGTGGGAGAGACAGACACCCGCTAGCCACCTTATGCAACTACTGCATGTCAGTCGGTGGAACCTATCTCACATAAGCATACGTGTAAGGTTGGTCCGGGCCGCTTCATCCCACGATGCCGCCGAATCAAGATAAGACTAGTAATGGCAATTAAATTGACACAATCGACGCCCACAACAACTTGTGTTCTACTCGTGCATAGAAACTACGCATAGACCTAGCTCATGATGCCACTGTTGGGGATTGTTGCAGAAATTAAAAAAATTATACGCATCACCAAGATCAATATATGGAGAGACTAGAAACGAGAGAGAGGGGAGTGCATCTTCATACCCTTGAAGATCGTGATGCGGAAGCATTACAAGAACGCGGATGAGGGAGTCGTACTCGCGGCGATTCAAATCGCGGAAGATCCGATCTAACGCCGAACGGACGGCGCCTCCGCGTTCAACACACGTATAGCCCAGGGATGTCTCCTCCTTCTTGATCCAGCAAGGGGAGAGGAGAAGTTGAGGGAGAGCTCCGGCAACACGACGGCGTGGTGGTGGAGCTTGCAGTTCTCCGGCAGGGCTCCGCCAAGCACTACTGAGGAGGAGGTGGAGTTGGAGAGGGGGAGGGTTGCACCAGGGGCAAGGGTTGAAGCTCCCATGCGCCTCCCCACTATATATAGGGGTGGAGGGGGCTGGTTTCTTGCCCTCCAAGTCCATTGGGGCGTTGGCAAAGGTGGGAGGAAAGAAATCCCATCATTTGCTTCCCCATCGATTGTTATCCCCCCTTTTTAGGGATCTTGGTCTTATCCCTTCGGGATATGATCTTATTCCTTCTAAGGGGGGATCTTGGTGCGCCTTGACTAGGGGTGTGGGGCCTTGCCCCCACTATCCACGTTCATGTGGGTCCATCCATGCAGGTGGGCCCCACTCCGGAACCTTCTAGAACCTTCCTGATACAATACCGAAAAATCCCGAACATTTTTCGGTGGCCAAAATAGGACTTCCCATATATAAATTTTTATCTCCGAACCATTCCGGAACTCCTCGTGGCGTCTGGGATCTCATCCGAGACTCCGAACAACATTCGGTAACTACACACTAATTCCCATAACAACTCTAGCGTCACCGAACCTTAAGTGTGTAGACCCTACGGGTTCGGGAATCATGCAGACATGACCGAGACAGCTCTCTGGCCAATAACCAACAGCGGGATCTGGATACCCATGTTGGCTCCCACATGTTCCACGATGATCTCATTGGATGAACCACGATGTCAAGGATTCAAGCAATCTCGTATACAATTCCCTTTGTCAATCGGTACGTTACTTGCCCGAGATTCGATCGTCGGTATCCCAATACCTCGTTCAATCTCGTTACCAGCAAGTCACTTTACTCGTTCCGTAATGCATGATCCCGTGACTAACTACTTAGTCACATTGAGCTCATTATGATGATGCATTACCGAGTAGGCCCAGAGATACCTCTCCGTCACACGGAGTGACAAATCCCAGTCTCGATTCGTGCCAACCCAACGGACACTTTCGGAGATACCCGTAGTGCACCTTTATAGCCACCCAGTTACGTTGTGACGTTTGGCACACCCAAAGCATTCCTATGGTATCCGAGAGTTGCACAATCTCATGGTCTAAGGAAATGATACTTGACACTAGAAAAGCTTTTAGCAAACGAACTACACAATCTTGTGCTATGCTTAGGATTGGGTCTTTTCCATCACATCATTCTCCTAATGATGTGATCCCATTATCAATGACATCCAATGTCCATGGTCAAAAAACCATAACCATCTATTGATCAATGAGCTAGTCAACTAGAGGCTCACTAGGGACATGTTGTGGTCTATGTATTCACACATGTATTACTGTTTCCAGTTAATACAATTATAGCATGAACAATAGACAATTATCATGAACAAGGAAATATAATAATAACCATTTTATTATTGCATCTAGGGCATATTTCCAACAGTAGTAGCTCAAGTACTCCGATAGCACGACGATGTGTTGGCGGTGGCGGTGGTGGAATCTCAGCAGAGCTTCGCTAAGCACTAGGAGAGGAAGAGGGCTACGAGGGAGAGGGAGGGTGACGCCGTGGCATAGATGGGTGTAGCTGCCCTTCCTCTACCCCTCTATATATAGGGGGAAGGGGGAGGAGGAGGCGCCCTAGGTTTCCCCTAGGGGGACCGGCGGCCACAAAGGTAACCCTAGATGGGTTTTGGGTGGGCCCCCTGGGTACCTTGCCCCCCAATCAAGGGGGAGGCATCCCTAGGGGCGCACCACCCTTCCTGGCCTCGTAGGATGGGGCGAGGGGGCGCACAACCCCTTAGTGCACTCGTGTGCCCCCTCCTCTAGGCCCATGAGGCCCTGCAACACTTGTCGAGGCCTCCCGAAACCCCTTTCGGTCATCCTGTCACAACCCGGTGCCCCTGGAACACTTCCGGACTCCGATACCCTTCGTCCTATATATCAATCTTCACCTCCTGACCATTCTGTACTTCCTCGTCATGTCCGGCATCTTATCCGGGACTCCAAATAACCTTCGGTAACCATCATAATGACTCAACTATATTTATATCGTCACCAAACGTTAAGTGTGTAGACACTGCGGGTTCGAGAACTATGCAAACATGACCGAGACACCTCTACAGTCAATAACCAATAGCGGAACCTGGATGCCCATATTGGTTCTTGCATATTCTACGAATATCCTATCGATCGAAGCTCGATGTCAAGGATTCAGCTAATCCCATATGCAGTTCCATTTGTCTATCGGTATGTTACTTGCCCAAGATTCGGTCGTTGGTATCTCCATACCCAGTTCAATCTCGTTACCAGCAAGTCTCTTTACTCGTTCCGTAATACAATATCCCGCGGCTAACTCTTTGATCACATTGCTTGCAAGCTTGTTGTGATGTTGTATTACCGAGTGGGCTCTGAGATACCTCTATGTCATACGAAGTGACAAATCTCAGTCTTGATCCATGCCAACTCAACAGACACCCTCGGAGATACCTGTAGAGCACCTTTATAGTCACCCAATTACGTTGCGACGTTTGGTGCACATAAGGTGCTCCTCCGGTGTCAGCGAGTTGCATGATCTCATGGTCATAGGAACATATACTAGACATGCAGAAAACAACAGCAATAAACTTGATACGATCATATGCTACGTTTATTGTTTGGGTCTTTTCCATCACATCATTCTCCCAATGATGTATCCCGTTATCAAATGACAACTAATGTCTATGACTAGGAAACCATAGTCATCTTTGATCAACGAGCTAGTTCGGTAGAGGCTTACTAGGGACATGGTGTTGTCTATGTATCCACACATGTATTTGAGTTTCCGGTCAATACAATTATAGCATGGATAATAAACGATTATCATGAACAAGGAAATATAATAATAACCGATTTGGTATTGCCTCTAGGGCATATTTTCAACAAGAACCACACTGGGCTTCTAATTATGACGACAAGAGGATTAGCCACGCTCTAATTAGTCAATTAGAACCAACTAGCACATGAACTAAAAGAACAAGAGGAGGCTTCCAAACTTGTGTGTTCAATAGAGCAAGAAACCCTAGTATATATAGGTTGGACGAGGAGGAGAGGGCAACCACCAAGGGGGAAAAGTCCCCCCTTGGGGTGTCGGACATGAGGAGGGAGTAGGACTCCCTCCCCTTGTCCAATTTGGCCCCCCCAAAAGGGGGACGTCTTCCCTACTTGGGCCCTTGTGGCCCAAGTTGATATTTAAATTAAATATAAAATGTTTTAAGTACCTCTAGACCATTTTATATATTATTAACATCTCCGCAAACATTTTTCACCTATATATAATTTATTGGTAATACCTGGTATTAACTGATATTCTTCGAAACCCTTCCGGTGACCCCAAAACGCTTTCGGATCCTCTCGAAACTATTCTGAATATTTATGAAAAAATTCCACAAATATATTCTCATGACTCCCATCCTACTAACACTCAGTGGATCATGATTTCCTTAAGCTTGTGAACCCGTAGGTTCAGTAACCCATAGACATGAACGAAATGTGTGTTCAATGACCGACAGCGGGAGTGTGGACATCTGTATCGGTCCCTATGAGCACACGAATGATATTCGAGTGAACCCTTGGTTACCATGTGATGTTCCCTTTGCTTCGGGATACTTCACAAAACCTTGGATGCATCAATATCCTCCCGAGTCATCACTATGCTCGTTATACCAAAATCCTCGTTTTTGTTCTTTTTCTCGTTATTGTGTTCCGGCATCCCCGTGACGAAGTCACGTGTGTCTTGCCAGATGATGATTGATTCCATCACATCGAGAGGGCCCTAAAAATATCTTTCTATCGTCGGAGGAGCAAATCCCACTCTCGAGCTATCCGGTCACTTGTCAAACTTTTCGATGAACCTATAAGTTGTCATTATGATTACCGTGTTACAGGTGACGTTTGAGCAACCCCAAAGTCCACCGTACGGTAAGAAGTGGCCACTACTCTCATGGTCTAAGGAACAATTTCACAAGTTAACTCTCCATGTTATTGCAATTAAATGCAGGCGATATTAACTCAATTCATAACAAACAAGATTTGGTCGATTCAATATAATTGTTCTTTCAACGTCATAATCTCAATGTTGTTTTAGGATTATCGTTACACTTAACGATATCCTAAGATTCGGATAACATGATCACCAACAACACTTGAGCTAGTTTTAGAGGCGAGACTAGGACCTTTCATATAGCGTTTATCATTTCACACGTGCATATGAGTTTCCACTGTATCACATATTCCAGGATCATAGTGGTTATAGTATAGAATATAAACTCTTTAATTATGAATATGAAAATATAGTAATACAAATTTTATTGCCTCTAGGGCATATTTATATTAGGCCGGGGCACTGTGAAGAAGGAGCCCGCCCCGGCGCTCACGAACGCATGCTCGTGCCTCCTGCATTACCCTGGTCGTGGCGACGACAGCACGTCGTTGCTCAACACTGTGAGGGCGGCCGAGTCGGCGGCGCGGGTGGATGGGGCGGCACAACTTGCAGCGACGTACTGCATTCGTGACGTCGCGCCGGACTGGGTCCTTGTGGACCCCAACCCCGCATTGGTATGAGCGGAGGACCCGTCTAGGACCACCGTGGAGACATCCACGCCGCGCCAGCGTTGCCTCATCGACCACCTCGTCAAGATTGGCATGTACGAGTCACTATGCGCCCCCGCCCTCGTCGCCGGCAAGGGCAAAGCAAGGGGCGGGTGGAACGGGGCGGCATATGTGGCCGACGCAGTGATGTGCGCTACAGAGGAGGAAGTTGAACGAGTGCATCGCGAGCGGCAAGCGGAACCTATCAAGGCTACAGCGGCCCCTATGCGCCCTTTCCGCCGCTCCAAGGACCACAACAACGACCATGAGGCTGCCCGTAATGGTAGTATTATAGGTAGTATCATGCATGTCAACTAAGCAATTTTGATGAGATGGCATAGAATTAAACGAAGAAAGAGATGCTTGAGTATCATATCATGATACCGTATCATATTAAATGATGTGCTACTTTGTGTCATACATGGCAATAAATGTACTACTCTATGATACCAACATATGATACTTTGCATTACGGATGTAGTATCATACACTAGTACCATATGCATGATACTAGTATATGATACTCCTCATTACAACCAGCCTGAAAAACGATGATGAAGGTCTCGCCGGCCAGAGAAGCCATGGGATGAGGTTACCGGTACCTCGCGTAGTTTTTTTTAGGTTTTTTATTTAGAGCTTGTCAAATATCGTCCGCAGATCATCCTAGTGTATTCAGTTCAGCGATTTCAGAGTTGGACATGTACCGTGGTACACCCATCATCCCAGTGTATACAGTTCAGAGACTTAGTTGCACAAATCCAATGAAAGGATAGTTTGGAGACGCATCAATCTCAGAATCAGAACTGCAATTCCCATTACTATCTGCAATCACCATACATTTCTTCACTCGTGGACAACGTAAAAAGTTGTCGATCGAGGAAGCGAGATCTGATCGGCAAACCTCAAGCCACGCAGGGACGGGGCCGAAGGGGGGAAAACTCGACGCTACAAAGAAGCACACCTAACTAAAACAACTCTTCTTCAACCTGCGCAATCCCGGTACACATCAAAGCACCAGACCATGCTCGTAGATTGGTCGAGAGAATGCTGCTTGCCCTGGCTGAGTGGCTGCTCAACCGATCATCTTCTGAAGCTGAAGCCGCTCTTGGCGGTCGGCGCCACGAGGCTGCCCAGGGTCCTAGCGATCTGCAACTTGAGCTGGCCTCTCTTGAGCGGAGGCCTCTTCTCCTTGTTGCTGCTGCAGCTGTTGCAGGGGGACCCGTACTCCATCGCTCCTCTCTTCCTTGCTTGTCTTCCTACTCCTCTCCGCTCTTTGAGATTCTAGTGGTGGCTGGCTTGTGTTGCTGAGGAAGGCGAGAGAGATGGTTTGGGGATGGAGTGTGCAAGGCGGAGCTGCTTTATAGCGCGGGTTTTTTAGGCACGTTCCGTTAATTAGATTGCGCGTGCTCCTTTGCTTGTTTACTCTCTGCATCTGCATCTGCTGGGGTCCGGGAATAAGTTTGCTTTATTTGGAGTCGTGTGGGGTAAAATTTGCTCCTGTCGTGGCCTTGTGGGTGCGGAGTCACTTGTCACTCTCGGGCTCTCGGCTCTCACCGTAACACTCGTCGAGGAGGGAGGGAAGCATCCGTGAAGGCCATACTGCCCAAATGATGGACCATCAGCCAGATTACGGAGCAGTTAATCTCGTGGCAATTAGTTTAGACGGCCGGCTGCCTGTGGAGCCAGATGCACGCTAGATTCTTGAGCGCGTTTTCTCGGACTAAATCCACTTTTAGTGCTAAGTAGACATGCTTTTGAGTTAAGTAATGCAACTGTGCCGTTAGGTGGAACTGAAGAATCTAAAGCAGATCTAGCATTATTGTGCTGCCAGTGGTTACATGAAACTAAAGAGGTGGGAACAAACAACGTATCCAGCCATGGGTTTATTGCTGGTTACAAAACAAAACATGCAAGGGAAACAGAGCTCCAGATTAATCATCGCCCTCGACAGTGTCACGTGGTTAGTAGTACGGCCTCTTTTGGCAGTACGTCAAGGGAAACCTAAGATTGGCTGTTCTTACATGTAAATTAGCACGTGTGTTTTATACTACTTATTTGTTTACAGAGGGAGTACGAAATAGGCATGAATGTAGGTGAGGCTGGGCTGAGTCTCGGTCTCCTGTTCCTGACTATTTTGGCAATGTACTACTTTGCTCCCAAAGACACAATTTCAACACTAATAAAGGCCGGAGCATTAGAGAGAAAAAAAACTTAGAACCGATTCGTAATGTAAACGCAATTTGGACATTATTATTTTCATAGAGCTCCGACAAACATCCTTCAAATAGTTCGCCTTTGATACGTCTCGTGCCATTATCATACCATTTTTGAACATTTTTTATTATTTTTGTGGACTAATCTATTAATTTAGCGTTCAAGCTAGTTGTTGTTTTATGTATGTTTTTTATCTTTTCAAAAAATCATTATTTCGGACCTCCAAACGTCACTTGGATTTTTGACAATTTTTTCCTGTCACATCCCTAGTTCTGGTATGACCTAGACTAGCTAGTCATTTGTGCATCATGTTTAAATTCCATTTAAATTTGAAATGAGGATTGGTGAAACCCTCAGAATCATTTTTTGGAAATGACCCAGTTCTGGTATTACCTAGACTAGCTAGTCATTTGTGCATCATGTTTAAATTCCATTTAAATTTGAAATGAGGATTGGTGAAACCCTCAGAATCATTTAAACGGAATTTAAACATGATGCACAAATGACTAGCTAGTCTAGGTCATACCACAACTAGGGATGTGACATTTCCAAAGGAAGAACAATTCATAAAGCACTGAAACCTGACAGGGGGCCACCCATGGGCCCCGCGTGGCCAGGTGGCGCAGCCAGGGGGAGGCCACGCCATCCTACCGCGCGGCCCCACGGGCACCGCCTTACCCCCCAAAAAAACTCTAAATTCCAAATATTCTAGAACCCTTTGTACCATCTTTTCCCCGAATTTTTCTGTCGTCGCAAGTTCCCGTTCCGCGGAGATCCAATCTGGAGGCTTGTTCCGACGATCTGCTGGAGGGGGAATCGATGTCTAGAGCCAGCTTCATGCCACCATGACCATGCGTGACTAGTTTCCTTGGACTATGGGTCCATAGCGGTAGCTAGATGGCATCATCTCTCCCTTGTGATTCAATACAAAGTTCCTGTCAGCCACCTCACATGATCGGGATCAATCTGATATAATAGGTCTTGTGTTTGTTCGGATATGATGAATTATCACTTTATGATCACATTTATTCATGGTTCTTATTTGAAAATGTGGATTGTCCGCTGCATAATTAATAGTCATATATACTTTTCTGATCTATGTGTTGTTCTTTGGCCAAGTTTGATGCGTAGGTCTTCTGTCCAAGTGACGGAAAGGGAACTTACATGTATTGAGTTGTTGCTACTAAGGATAAAACGATAGTTTCTCTATCACACTTGGATGATAGTTTTATTGTCTACATTATGTCATCATGCTTACTCTGTTTGTTATGAACTTATACCTCAATATGCATACTGGGTAGCAATACTTAGGTAGAGTACTAGTGGTAGATGAAGTTGGATAGCGGTCTAGATATCACGGACATAATGTTTATGTTGAATTATGCCGTGAATTATCATACTCATAATATTGCAAGTTAAGTGTTGCCCAACTATAATTTGTTCGCCACTCCATATCTATCTTGCTTGGAGAGATGCCTCTAGTGAAAGTATGGTCCCCAATCCATCTACTTATATTCTTTACACCTTTTATTTATGTAGATTTCATTACGTTACCTTGTTGTTCCGTTTTAGTAATTGGATTTTTCTTACGAAGTCTCGTATTAGTAGCTCTTTGACTCAGCTATGGAGAATCAATGAAGAAGGGTTCAGCTCATTTGATCTAAGAAACTTGTCTCCAAGAGAAGAAGTGGACAACCAACTCAATGTATTTGCGTTGTTCATCATTTAGAAATCTCTATCAACCGAGCACCTTCCCCACGCCCGTCCCTTTGTGACCGCAAATGATGACTGGGATCATCTCAACACTTTGTTCAAGGGCAGCTCCAGCATTCAACGCTCCATGTTTGATGTTGTTCAAGATTAAGGCGATGAGTTTGCCATGAATGAAGATGATACCTCTAAAGAGCTCTACCATAGGTTGATGCAGTCTCTCTAAGGGATCATTAGAACAAGGACATAGATGACAGTTGGATCAAGCGCAAGTTTCTTAAAGCGATCATGCCTTTCAATAAGAGCAATTCTTATGGCATTCGCCAAAGACCGTACTTTCACTCCATTCCCTTCAATGATGTGTTGGATGACTTCATCTCCAAGGGAACCTTGAGCAAGACAACCGACAATGCTCTCGCTCGTTCTCGTGGGGTCAAGAAGCCCAACCTTGCATTGAATTCCAAAGTGGTCCCAGATGAAGAGGGAGAAGGAGAAGAAGAAGAAGAAGAAAATGTGTCCCACGAGGTGGGTGACACGAGGGCTGTTTTTTAAGAAACTTGGCATGGATACCTCGGAGGGGTCATTTACTTCGACTCTTGTCTCGGAGAACAATTCTCGCGGATGGGAGGTGTAACCTAGCTGTGGTAATTGACGAGATCGTTTAGCTGCACCGACTCGTCACTACTTCCGCTACTCTACACCGTCGGTGAATTCGATTGGTACCACCATCTTCGTAGTGTTCCTCGGTGAAAGGACCACGATGTCGCCTAGAGGGGGGGTGAATAGGCGTTTTAAAATCTTTTACGGATTTGGCTATATCCTAATGCGGAAATAAACTAAGCGAATACTTTTCAAGCACAAATCGTAAATATACTAGGCTCACTAAGTGCACCAACAACTTAGCATAAACAAGATGAGAACAACGAGGATATGAGTAAGCACAAGTAAGTCACACAAACTTACTCAATGTATATCACGAGGTATGGAAATGAATAATACACACAACCACAAGTAAGCAATACAAGCTTACACAAATTGTATCACAATATATGGAATTGAATGATACAAGCAAACTCAAGTAAGTTACACAAACTTACTTGAGCAATATCACAATATATGGAAGTTTATAACAGAAGTTAGCAATTCACACTAATCACAATGTATATCAATAGTAGCAAGTATGAATTGCAGAATATGAAGTGTAGGCCTAAATAATCTCTACAAGGAAATGTCCATCACAATATAATCAACCACCACAATATAATGAGGACAACAAGATATAGTGAATGCACGGTCAAATGACCAAAGTAAACCACAAGTAAGGAGTTAGGGTTAGGGATAACCAAAGTCACGGAGACGAGGATGTATCCCGACGTTCACTTCCTTGGAGGGAAGCTAGTCACCGTTAGAGAGGTGGATGTTACCACGAAGGCACACCAACGCCACGAAGGCTCACCCTATTCTCCTTGAGATATCACCACGAAGGCGATTCTCAACCACTAGTGGTAGACCTTGAGGCGGCCTCCAAACCTTCACAAACTTTCCGGGGGACAAATCACAAGTTGATTCCTCAGCGGAGCACTCCTACTGCCTAGGAGTCTCCAACCTCCAAGAGTAACAAGAACAAAGGGGAAATGCTCAAGACTTACTCAAATCACGAATTCCTTTGGTCAAGAGAGGGAGAGGGAGTGGATCTATCACTTGATTGGAAAATCTCTCAAGAACTCTCACGAATCTCTCCGGGATCTAAGATTTGGTGTAGGAGAAGTGAGCGGGAGCCTTTTTGTGTTCTAGGGTTCATATGAATGTGTTGCTCAACCTTCTCCCTGGGTGGAAGAAGGTTATATATAGTGGTAGTGCAAATATGGCCGTTGGAGTGTAAGTGGCTGTGTCGGGCCGGACATCCGGGCCTGGGGCCGGACATCCAGACGCTGTGAAGTGTGCACACAAGTACGCAGAAAAACAGGTTCTGAGGCCGGTCATCGGCGAAGCCGGACATCTGACCAAACTTGGGGCCCGGACATCCGCAAGTGCGGACATCCGCGGGCACAGCCAACATTTGAAAACAGGTTCTGGAATTTGCGGGCCGGATTTCCGGGAGGATCCCGGACATCTGGGGCGACCCGAAAGCCCGGACATCCGGTCAAGTCCCGGATGTCCGGCCATAAAAAAAACAGCAAGAACCCCAAAACTGAAACATGCATAACTTTTACATCCGGACTCCGATTTTGATGATCTTGGGCTCGTTTTGAAGCTATGGAAAAACTCCAAGTCCTCACATATAGAATCACCCAAGATAAGCCATAATGGAGGGTGCAAAGCATGCAATGGTTAGACATATACTTTGGGGAACCTAGTTGGCTTTGGATTTTCTTTGGTAGATATATAGGCATATTGTATTTGTATTGGATAGGAGTGAAATATGCCTATGTTGGAATATGATATGAGGAAGTAGAAATAGAAGATGTTGACTTGAGCAAATCTAGCACTAAACCCTTTGATCCCCTCTTAATAGTGCGGGATCCCTATAACTCAAGAAACATAAAAGAGCTATAGTACATAGCTATCGAGAACCATTCTTGAGTGTATATTTTTCTTCGGTGGTCATCTCTCCACAACACTAACGCCAAAGGAACTAATACCTTTGACTCAAGCCTTTCACTCAAGCTTGATGTTGATGTTTCTTCTTGGCTCAAGTTGAAGGCAATACTTGGTTAAGTCTTGAAGTAGCTCCCCCATACACAATATGGGAGGCTTTGCTTTGTATTCATCTTCACTTGTACATCATCATTAATTACTTGATGACATCCTTTGATGAGCACCAAGCTCATGAGAATTACCTAACCCACATAACATAGACAACACATAGTATGGGTTAATACACAAAGCGCAATTGATAAATTCTTACCATGCCACAAGATCTCATGTGGCACATGATATGTGCTGTGTGTTGACCATCTTAGAGGTCTATCTTTGATCTTCATCTTGGTCAACATTTATCTTTGCTCCATGATTAATATTGATGTCTTGAAGGCCCTATTGATATCTTCACTGTGCTTCATTTCTTCAAGACATAATAACCAATATCTTAATTCATCATGACCATATCAATTTTCTCCTTGAATACCATATTGGTCATCATTTGCTCGTTCTCATGCTCCAACATAGTATCTTGAGAGGCCCAATGAATTCTTCACTTGAATTACTTGCTTCATGACATACTAATCCATGACTCAACATATGAGCTCATAATGATCCTATCTTCAAGCATATGTAGAATTCTTCTCTTTAATCATTCTCTCAATATCTTGATCCATCATGGTTCAACCCACAAGCCTTGATGCATGCACAACAATATGTATATGGCATTCATTTCAAATCCATTCTATCTCCTTCTTGCATCACCATGGAATAAACATCCTTCAGTTCATCCAATATTCTTCATGCATTGGAAATGGAACTTTCCTTCAAATGTATAACTTAATGCAAACATTAGTCCATTAGGATTGTCATTAATTACCAAAATCACAAATGGGGACTTCTTGTACTTTCAATCTCCCCCATTTTGGTAATTGATGACAATCTCAACAAGAGGGTTTATATAATGAATTTTAACCCAAGTATGCAATTTACCCAAGGATAAATTGAATACTTGGGATAGTTTTGATATTATCAAGTGTCACAAAGATACTTGAGTTTATCACACACGATGTACTAACATCAAAACACTACACAAGTATTTGATGTTAGTAGAACCACAATATATAGAGCAAGCTCCCCCATAATATATGCATGTGTGAATGAACTTTGAATTCCCTTGCATATATTGTTTGTCATGCACTAGGTGGAGTTTTCTCTATATATTCATTCATGCAACAAACATATATAACCAGGGTAGATAAGCATGAATGAACAACAAGCACTTAAAATACTTATCTTAAACCCTCTAAACTTCTCCCCCATTGGCAACAAATGCCAAAATGGGAAAAATATAGAAGCCAATATATTATGAGTTCCTCCTTAATGTGTGCGTATTACAAGATGTGAGTGAAAATATAATGCACATATTCAATGAGGAAAATTTGAGGAGCTCGGGATCTATATAATGCACCAAGATATTATGATACGAAAATAAGCATTCTATATGTGAAAAAAAAAACTTTTCAAAATGATCCAAAGAACATATTTGTGGACAATATATAATATGAATAACCAATTTGATCATCATCATGAAAATGTGTCCAAAATATATTCAAAACACACGAGTGCGCAAGATTATATGCACAACATACAAGCACTCAAGACACAACCTCTTATCAAAACCACCATAAGAATAAAAGGAAACAACAAAGTGGCCGACAAGGAATAAATGATATCAAGAAAGGATATGAACTTTCACATGTATAAAATTTCTAAGAGGCCAATAATAAACATGATATGTATCCAAAAAGAAACCCGTATACACAAAAAAATTGTAATTGATAAGAAGATGATATCCACAGGTGAATCCACTATTATATAACTTTGAGCCTAGCATAAGAGAAAGGTACATGGCACAAAGCTCATGGCACAAATTGATCTCATTTGCATAACACAAAGTGAAGCAAGCAATCAAAAGATTCGACGAGCCAAAAGTATAAAAGAATATTACGATTTGGGTAAAGGAGTGTTCTAAGGAAAATAGAGAAGCTCCCCATGATTTGTGCACAATTTAGTTTTTTTTGGATACAAGTGCACAAAATAGGATCATCACTCCCCCAAAATCAATAGGAACAGACAACAATTGCAAGCAAACATAGATAAGAAAAGAAGCCTAGCATTTGCAACAAACATATGGTTGAGCAACATGTTCATGAGGCAACCTAAGAATAGGCACAGACAAAATGATGTGTGTGAGTCATGTCAAAGCACTTGAGAAGACTAGTATAAGGATGAGAATTAAGCATCAACATAGCCTTGAGTAAATGAGATACAAGGTGCAAGACATGTCCTTCTCACAAACACGAAGTTAAGAAGGTCACACACACATCAAGCAAATGGGTTCACAAGCTCACTAATATCAAACTAAAAATCAAAGCTTGTGACAACCCATGATGAAGATAGGAAATAATAGGCTTGTCAAGACAAGCATGAGGACAACAATCTTCACCAAACATGAGTGCACTAAGATGCAAAGAGGTAAGACATGCACTCATTCAACAAATGCTTCCATGGAGCCACCAAAAAGATATAAAAAGTGAATGAAATGGTGGGCATGAAAGAATAGTGATATCAACTAGAGATGTAACTTCTCTCACGTGTATAAGATACTAGGTAGATGATATCCACAAAGAAGGATGTACACATAAAATAGTTACAAAAGGAAGGAATAAGATATCCAAACGGGAGTCATAAAATATACCAATGAGATCTTTGCTTGAAAGCATAGCACATGGCTTAATATAATCTTATTGTATATTAATGAACTCCAAACACACAACCATCAAAGACATCACAACTAGCAACAAGAGATCATTGTTGGGATGCTTTGAGAAAGGAAACAAGTATCCCAGGAACGAGTCCAGAAATTCATGCCATGATGCAACCTACACAAGGTTGACCTCATTTCTATATATATGCATGAAGTAAATACTTGTTACCGAGATAGCATTCATATGAAGTTGTATATCAATAAAATGTCCAAGCTTGGCTCTAATTTCCTCATAGTGCCACCACCTTCATGAATAAGCCAAGCACCCAATGCTTCTCAAATGTACCTAAAATATTTAAGTACAATATGGTCCCCAAACTTATTGGGTCCGAAGTAGTTAGCATAACTACAACACATATGGTAAAACCACTTAAATATGTGCCTATTGATATGAATTTGAATTTCATGCACATCATAGCTATTAAGAATTTGATGGATTTACCATATATATATTGGATCAAATAAGGCAAACAAGGCATGTGAATTTACACATAGTAAATATGCATGCACAAGCCTACCAAAATCCAGGGAGATACAAATTGGACAAATGACCACATAACCGTTAATACTTCCAATAACATCACTAGTCATTCATGTTGTCCAAAATGAATCAAAGTTACAAATCAACATATGATAGCACACAAAGTTCAACATATGAACCAAGAAAAAAAACAATGAGCATATAAGATATGCATTGCACACATACTCATAGGAATATCTCACTCAAGTAGATATAGGACACTATAAACAATGAGATAACAAACTCTCATATAGAGCAATAAGATGAATTCGAACAAAATGGTATTTGGGTTATCATTGATTGTAGAAACCAAATAAGTACATGATCATCTATACTAACACAAGCATAACATGAAAGTTTAGAAATAACCACAATGCTTGGATAGCATAATATTAACATTACAACTAGATAGATCATCATGTAAAGCAATAATTGGAATAGCTTTAATCAAATGATTTTCCAAATATGATTTTAAAGATAACCATGGGCAAACCCGCACAAGAATGCCATACGTAAACAAGACATTGCATGCCACGGAGATATAAGATAATCTCAAATATAAATTCTAAGTGGCATCCCTCAATTGTTCATATTAACAAGGATTGTGATATGCACAAAGCATATAACTCCCCCATAATATGATGATCCATGTATTATCCACAAGAAGCAAATGAAACCCAACTAAGGATAATTAGTGGATGAGAATTCGAGTTTCAAATGAGCTTTACATACCACATAGTAACTAGATAATATTTCACTAACAATACTAGGTGGTATCCCACATACATGCACCTTTAAGGTTTGTGATATCCGTAAAACATAGCAATCCCCCATAATGTGATGATCCAGCCAAGGAAGATTCAACTAATGAAGCAATAAAGGCTTGAAACCACACACGCACATATATATGAAGTGCATTGTGACCTACACATGCTAGATAACACAAATCAAGCATACTAGGAAGCACAACTATAAAAGCACATGCTAGTACAAAACCTAAACATGCAAGGGACACAGTAACTTTGATTGTAAACAATGCAAGTACAAGTTACCGCAAAGAGGAGCATTGGATTGATAGATATGATGATAATCCACTTGACTTGGCATTAACCATAACATATGGTGAAAATAGTTTTTCTTCATGAAGTTGCCAAGTCTCCAATGCCCTCCACACACCTATTGATCAAGTTTGAGCTTGATGGTCCCCAACCAAGTTGGGTCCTAAGAAGTTAGTAACAATAGGCTTGGCAACCCAAATGGTCTTGTCCACTTTCAAACTTCTATGGGAACCCACAAACTTGGCAAACACATTGCCAACAATATCCTTCTTTAGCGAATAATGATTATTGACTATAGGAGGCTTAGATATGTTACCGTTGGGACAAGATGAAGCTATGTGTCCCTTCTCACGGCAAATATAGCAACATGTGCTCCCCTTTCTCTTCTTCTTTACCTTTTCAACTTGGAGAGCATTATCTTGGTTAGGCATGGGAAGAGGCCTTTCATTATCTTGATATTGAACTTGAGGCCACTTCCCTTGATGCTTCACACTCAAGCCTTCTTCTTCAATGGACAAGATCTCACATGGTGTCCAACATTCTTGCACTTGAAGCAAATAATGTTGGCCGAATTCTTGACTTGATCTCGTCCCTTCTTCTTGTTCTTGGACTTCTTCTTGTTGGAGATGAAATCATGTCCAATTTTGTCTTGAGGGTCCTTTTGCACACTCAAGATATTATCACAATATTTTTCCAAGTCTTTCTTCAAACTGGTGACTTGGGCCTTGAGCTCTTTATTTTTCTCTACGAGGTTAGTATTAACAAAAGAACTAGAGGAAGTAGAAACTTCATTGTTAGAGCAACAAGGCATGGTGAGCAATTCATCACAAGATGTACCAATGTCATGTAGAGAGGAATTGCAAGGACTAGCACATGGCAATAAGGCATTTCGAGTAGAAGATGTGCTAATATCCACATGAGACTCACGATTTTACCTTGGTCCAAATAGCCTCATGAGCTAACTTTAGCCCATCATGAGAGATTATAAGATCCTCATGAGTGCCCGAGAGCTTTTCATAACTTTCTTCCAATTTCCCATAGTTGCTAGTTAGCAAATCAAGTTGAGTCCTTAGGTCAACATTTTCTTTTAATATCGATGCTTCACACAAGATAGAGTTAGTAGCACAAGCATCATTATCAATATGAGAGGAGCATGTAGAAGCTAGAGACTCCGCATGAGTAGCTTGAAGTTCCTCATGAGACTTAGAGAGTTTGATGAGCTCTCCTTTGACCTTCTTGTAGTCAAGGTCAAGGGGCTCAAAATCCTCTTTAAGTTTACAATGCGTAACTTCAATCTCTTCTTTTAAAGACCTCAAGTCACTAAGACATTGATGAGCCATAGCAAGTTCATGTTCAAGTTGTTCACTTTTTGCTTGCTCGTAAAGAAATAAGTCATTACATTTTTGAAAGAAAGCAAGAACATCTTGGAACCTTTTATAAGTGTTATTTTTAGCTCTACGAAGAGTTTTCCCAATCTCATAGAGATTTTGAGTCAAGACTTCATCATCTTCCTCATTACAACTATCATCATTGTCACTAAGAGAAGATGATACCTCGTCATTACCTCTTGCCATGAGGCACATGTGAACACAAGGGGTTGATGATGATTCTTTTGGAGAAGAGGGTTCTTCATCAACCAGGCATGCCTCATTTTTCTTGATTTCCTCTACATGGTTAGTTTCACAAATAGAACTAGAGAGAATCATGATATTTCTATCATGGCAACATGGGAGATCAATCATATCATCACAAATGAGCTTAACACTATCATTACAGGATATTTCTTCACTCACCATGTCATTACCTTGTGGTATGCCACATGTTGGTGAGGTGAAAGATGTTGGGATATGCAAGTAATCGGAGGTGGAAGCAATAGAGAGCTCTTCATGATTTAAAAATGTGGAGAACTCCTCCATTAACTCCCCAAAAAGAATATTGTCTTCATGAAGATTGGACCCACCATATATATCTTCAATTTTGGTCCAAGCATCATGAGCCCACGAACAAGACGAGATTGACTTGAACACCTCGAAGGTTATAGCTTGGTGAATGAAACTTAAAGCTTCACAATCAAGATGCATATCATCAAGTGATGGAGATTGTCCATCCTTTAGATTTGAATTCCTACAACCACAATCCATAAAGCATTTGGACCCATGGCCGAAAGTGACAAAGCATGCGTAATCTCCACATAATGTAATTTGTGCCATTAAAACAAAATGTGTCATTGTGCACTAGTTCACTAGTCGACATCGTTACTCTCTAGGCGGTTAAGCCTAATAAGGAGAGACCTTGCTCTGATACCAATTGAAAGGACCACGATGTCGCCTAGAGGGGGTGAATAGGCGTTTTAAAATCTTTTATGGATTTGGCTATATCCTAATGCGGAAATAAACTAAGCGGATACTTTTCAAGCACAAATCCTAAATATACTAGGCTCACTAAGTGCACCAACAACTTAGCATAAACAAGATGAGAACAACGAGGATATGAGTAAGCACAAGTAAGTCACACAAACTTACTCAATGTATATCACGAGGTATGGAAATGAATAATACACACAACCACAAGTAAGCAATACAAGCTTACACAAATTGTATCACAATATATGGAATTGAATGATACAAGCAAACTCAAGTAAGTTACACAAACTTACTTGAGCAATATCTAATATATGGAAGTTTATAACACAAGTTAGCAATTCACACTAATCACAATGTATATCAATAGTAGCAAGTATGAATTGCGGAATATGAAGTGTAGGCCTAAATAATCTCTACAAGGAAATGTCCATCACAATATAATCAACCACCACAATATAATGAGGACAACAAGATATAGTGAATGCACGGTCAAATGACCAAAGTAAACCACAAGTAAGGAGTTAGGGTTAGGGATAACCAAAGTCACGGAGACGAGGATGTATCCCGATGTTCACTTCCTTGGAGGAAGCTAGTCACCGTTAGAGAGGTGGATGTTACCACGAAGGCACACCAACGCCACGAAGGCTCACCCTATTCTCCTTGAGATATCACCACAAGGCGATTCTCAACCACTAGTGGTAGACCTTGAGGCGGCCTCCAAACCTTCACAAACTTTCCGGGGACAAATCACAAGTTGATTCCTCACCGAGCACTCCTACCGCCTAGGAGTCTCCAACCTCCAAGAGTAACAAGAACAAAGGGAAATGCTCAAGACTTGCTCAAATCACGAATTCCTTTGGTCAAGAGAGGGAGAGGGAGTGGATCTATCACTTGATTGGAAAATCTCTCAAGAACTCTCACGAATCTCTCCGGGATCTAAGATTTGGTGTAGGAGAAGTGAGAGGGAGCCTTTTTGTGTTCTAGGGTTCATATGAATGTGTTGCTCAACCTTCTCCTGGGGTGGAAGAAGGTTATATATAGTGGTAGTGCAAATATGGCCGTTGGAGTGTAAGTGGCTGTGTCGGGCCGGACATCCGGGCCTGGGGCCGGACATCCAGACGCTATGAAGTGTGCACACAAGTACGCAGAAAAACAGGTTACAGGGCTCGGACATCTGGCCGAAGCCCGGACATCTGGCCAAACTTGGGGCTCCGGACATCCGGGCAAGTGCCGAACATCCGGCGGGCACAGCCAACATTTGAAAACAGGTTCTGAAATTTGCGGGCGGATTTTGGAGGATCCGGACATCCGGGCGACTGAAGCCGGACATCCGGCCAAGTCCCGGATGTCCGGCCATCAAAAAAACAGCAGGAACCCCAAAACTGAAACATGCATAACTTTTACATCCGGACTCCGATTTTGATGATCTTGGGCTCGTTTTGAAGCTATGGAAAAACCCAGGTCCTCACATATAGAACCACCCAAGATAATCCATAATATAGGGTGCAAAGCATGCAATGGTTAGACATATACTTTGGGGAACCTAGTTGGCTTTGGATTTTCTTTGGTAGATATATAGGCATATTGTATTTGTATTTGATAGGAGTGAAATATGCCTATGTTGGAATATGATATGAGGAAGTAGAAATAGAAGATGTTGACTTGAGCAAATCTAGCACTAAACCCTTTGATCCCCTCTTAATAGTGCGGGATCCCTATAACTCAAGAAACATAAAAGAGCTATACTACATAGCTATCGAGAACCATTCTTGAGTGTATATTTTTCTTCGGTGGTCATCTCTCCACAAAACTAACGCCAAAGGAACTAATACCTTTGACTCAAGCCTTTCACTCAAGCTTGATATTGATGTTTCTTCTTGGCTCAAGTTGAAGGCAAGACTTGGTGAAGTCTTGAAGTAGCTCCCCCATACACAATATGGGAGGCTTTGCTTTGTATTCATCTTAACTTGTACATCATCATTAATTACTTGATGACATCCTTTGATGAGCACCAAGCTCATGAGAATTACCTTTGACTAGAGCCTTTCACTTGAGCTTTATATTGATGTTTCTTCATGGCTCAAGCTGAAGGCAAGACATTGGAGAAGTCTTCAAGTAGCTCCCCCATACACAATGTGGGAAGCTTTGCTTTGCATTCATATTCACTTGTAAATCATCATTAATTACTTGATGACATCCTTTGATGAGCACCAAGCTCATGATAATTACCTAACCCACATAACATAGGCAACACATAGTATGGGTTAATACACAAAGCGCAATTGATAAATTCTTACCATGCCACAAGATCTCATGTGGCACATGATATGCGCTGTGTGTTGACCATCTTAGAGGTCAATCTTTGATCTTCATCTTGGTCAACATTTATCTTTGCTCCATGATTAACATTGATGTCTTGAAGGCCCTATTGATATCTTCACTGTGCTTCATTTCTTCAAGACATAATAACCAATATCTTAATTCATCATGACCATATCAATTTTCTCCTTGAATACCATATTGGTCATCATTTGCTCGTTCTCATGCTCCAACATAGTATCTTGAGAGGCCCAATGAATTCTTCACTTGAATTACTTGCTTCATGACATACTAATCCATGACTCAACATATGAGCTCATAATGATCCTATCTTCAAGCATATGTAGAATTCTTCTCTTTAATCATTCTCTCAAGATCTTGATCCATCATGGTTCAACCCATAAGCCTTGATGCATGCACAACAATATGTATATGGCATTCATTTCAAATCCATTCTATCTCCTTCTTGCATCACCATGGAATAAACATCCTTCAGTTCATCCAATATTCTTCATGCATTGGAAATGGAACTTTCCTTCAAATGTATAACTTAATGCAAACATTAGTCCATTAGGATTGTCATTAATTACCAAAATCACAAATGGGGACTACATGTACTTTCACTCGGTGTGATCATGTTGCGTAGCATGTTCCCCCTACACATGCCACGTTTGGAACACAAGAATTTAAAATATAGGGATATGATAAATACAAGAATTTAAAATATCTGTACCGAGTGTTGGTGGAATTCCAAATTCTAGAGAAGCCAGTCTATCATCATAGCCAGCAAGCTTCACTATATGCTCACTCATTGAGGAACCCTCTTTCATCTTGCATCCAATCAAGGCGTTGGTTAATTCAAAATGTACGGTCCTTGCCTGCTTCTTGTACAGAACTTCTAGTGAACCAATTATGAATTGAGTAGTGGATCGTTCAAAATGCTTCTGTAGTTCAGGGTCCATGCAAGTTAACATGAGGCGCTGGACCGTATCATAGTCATCACTATGAGCAGCGCAAGCAGCAACTTGTTCTGGCGTTGCATCCTTTTCGGGAGCATCTAGGGGTTGATCCAGCACATACTCCTTCTTAGCACTCCTGAGAACAAATCTCAGGTTCCGGATCCAATCCGCATAGTTTCCACCATTAGCAGCCAACTTTCCTTTCTCTAACATAGGGGCTAAGTTGAACATATTGCGAGCCATTGATCTACAATGATAGACAAAAATATTTAGACATTATCATAATTAAATCCTGCACTAAGTTGTTTTAGTTTAACAATATGAAGTGCACTCCCACTCAAATTAATATCTCTCCTAATCAATAGTGAGTGATTCAGTATCCCAATCTAATTCTCAGCCATTGATGTGGACATCACTAATGACGAGAATTTCGACCGATGGGCAATCTATTGTCGATCATATCGCCACATGACTCTTGTTCATCTTTTGATGCTTTAAGCTCTGAGCTCAGAACGACTCTGCTAGACCTTCAAGATAACCGGGTGGTATATGCACATATGGCCTGACCATCTACGTCTTAGATCTTCCATCTCGTTTGAACTCATGTGGACATGAAGAACTACGAGATGCTAGAATGTCGTAGATGGTTGCAACATTGGGGAAGAGCACCTTTAACTTGATATTTACTGTGAAAGATCACCCTAATATTTGACTAGTGCACAATCAAAGGGTGCAAACAACAAAGGGATAAACATCTCAGGCAGTTCATAGCATGATGTGGTATAGCCCTGGGCGCTGGGAATCTCCATGATCATCTTCGATCTTCAGTTGATCAGTTTTAACAAGTAATACTAGCTACCTACATCCACAATTAAGGAGATGATTTTTTATGCTAGATTAAGTTTCGGGGTGTGTGAAACAAGAGACTTAAAAAATCTCTAGCCCCACACTAAACTTTGTCAAATACGCGTGACCCCCTAGAAGATCATCCATCTTCAGCACCCTCTTGTGTATGCGAAGGTTCACTATTCTCAACTATGGTGAAGCACAAGGAACTGTTAGCAGATTGTCAACAGCCAGAGCCGATCGATTGTGAGAACCTTTGTAAAAAGCTACACCATGTCGTCGATGAATTGAACTGAAGCAACACTCAAGGGAAGCATAGCAAGAACATCCACCCTCAAAATCACATGTGATCTAGATCATAACCTGCACCTACTCATAAGCCTGGGCATGATGCCACTGTAGGAAAACATAGTAGAAAACAAAAAAAATCACGCCTACGATCACCCAAGATTAATATGAAGATGCATAATGGGTTTGGATCACGACCGTTATAGTCACCGAGTTGCCGCGGAAGAAGAACGTGTCGGTGGAGATCGTACTGATACGTCTCCAACGTATCTATAATTTTTGATTGTTCCATGCTATTATATTACCCCTTTTGGATGTTTATGGGCTTTATTTTACATATTTATATCATTTTTGGGACTAACCTACTAACCGGAGGCCCAACCCGTATTGCGTTTTTTGCCTATTTCGGTATTTCGAAGAAAAGGAATATCAAACGGAGTCCAAACGGAATGAAACCTTAGGGAGCGTGATTTTTGGAACGAACGTGATCCAGAGGACTTGGAGTGCAAGTCAAGAAGCAATCGAGGCGGCCAGGAGATAGGAGGGCGCACCCATCCCTCCTGGGCACGCCCCCTGTCTCCTGGGCCCCTCGAGCGGCCACCGACGTACTTCTTCCTCCTATATATACCTACATAACCCGAAAACATCCAGGGAGCCAACGAAAAACAATTTCCACCACCGTAACCTTCTGTATCCATGAGATCCCATCTTGGATCCTTCGTCGGCGCTCCGCCGGAAGGGGAATCGACCTTGGAGGGCTTCTACATCAACACCATAGCCCCTCCGATGAGTTGTGAGTAGTTTACCACACACCTTCGGGTCTATAGTTATTAGCTAGATGGCTTCTTCTCTCTTTTTGGATCTCAATACAATGTTCTCCCCCTCTGTTGTGGAGATCTATTTGATGTAACTCTTTTTGCGGTGTGTTTTTCGAGATCCGATGAGTTGTGGGTTTATGATCAAGTTTATCTATGAGAAATATTTGAATCTCCTCTGAATTCTTTGATGTATGATTGAGTTATCTTTGAAAGTCTCTTCGAATTATCAGTTTGGTTTGGCCTACTAGATTGATCTTTCTTGCCATGGGAGAAGTGCTTAGCTTTGGGTTCAATCTTGCGGTGTCCTTACCCAGTGTCTGAAAGGGTTGCAAGGCACGTATTGTATTGTTGCCAGCGAGGATAAAAAGATGGGGTTTATATCATATTGCTTGAGTTTACCCCTCTACATCATGTCATCTTTCTTAATGAGTTACTTTGTTCTTATGAACTTAATACTCTAGATGCATACTGGATAGCGGTCGATGTGTGGAGTAATAGTAGTAGATGCAGGCAGGAGTCGGTCTACTTGTCGTGGACGTGATGCCTATATACATGATCATGCCTAGATAACCTCATAATTATTCGCTTTTCTATCAATTGCTCGACAGTAATTTGTTGACCACCGTAATACTTATGCTATCTTGAGAGAAGCCACTAGTTAAACCTATGGCCCCCGGGTCTATCTTTTATCATATAAGCTTTCAATCTACTTTTATTTGCATCTTTACTTTTTGCATCTGATACGTCCATTTTGCATTATGCTTTTATATCAATATTTATTGCATTATGGCTGTTATTACACACTATATCTCAACACTTATGGCTATTCTCTCTTATTTTACAAGGTTTACCATGAAGAGGGGGGATGCCGTCAGCTGGAATTCTGGCTGGAAAAGGAGCAAACATTGGAAACCTATTCTGCACAACTCCAAAAGACCTGAGACTCCACGAAACAAATTTTCAGATGTAATAAGAATTTTTGGGCAAAAGAAATAGGCCAGGGGCCCACACCCTGTCCAGGAGACAGGGGGCGCCCCCCCTGCAGGGTGCGCCCCTATCTCCTGGGCCCCTTGGTGGGCTTTCGGCTCCCATCTTCTGCTATATGAAGGGTTTTGTTCTAGAAAAAATCATGGGTAGCTTACCGGACGAAACTTCGCCGCCACGAGGCGGAACCTTGACGGAATCAATCTAGGGCTCTCATGAGCTATTCTGCAGGGACACTTCCCCGGAGGGGGAAATCATCACCAACATCATCACCAACGATCCTCTCATCGGGAGGGTCAATCTCCATCAACATCTTCACCAGCACCATCTCATCTCAAAACCCTAGTTCATCTCTTGTATCCAATCTTGTATCAAAACCACAAATTGGTACTGTGGGTTGCTAGTAGTGTTGATTACTCCTTGTAGTTGATGCTATTTGGTTTACTTGGTGGAAGATCATATGTTCAGATCCTTTATGCATATTATTACTCCTCGATTATGAACATGAATATGCTTTGTGAGTAGTTACATTTGTTCCTGAGGACATGGGTGAAGTCTTGCTATTAGTAGTCATGTGAATTTGGTATTCGTTCGATATTTTGATGAGATGTATGTTGTCTCTCCTCTAGTGGTGTTATGTGAACGTCGACTACATGACACTTCACCGTTATTTGGGCCTAGAGGAAGGCATAGGGAAGTAATAAGTAGATGATGGGTTGCTAGAGTGACAGAAGCTTAAACCCTAGTTTATGCGTTGCTTCGTTGGGGGTTGATATGGACCCATATGTTTAATGCTGTGGTTAGGTTTACCTTAATACTCATTTTTGTAGTTGCGGATGCTTGCAATAGGGGTTATCATAAGTGGATGCTTGTCCATGTTAGGGCAGTACCCAAGTGCCTGTCCACCCACATATCAAATTATCAAAGTACCTAACGCAAATCATATGAACGTGATGAAAACTAGCTTGATGATAATTCCAAATGTGTCCTCAGGAGCTCCTTATTCATTATTAGAATTTGTCATTGTTGAGGAAATCGTTAACTGGTAGCTGCTCGGTTGGCTGGCGAGTAGGGGATTAATAGGCTAATCGGCAAGTTAATCGACCATTTAATCAATTAATCAGACGATTTATTGGTTTATCGGCTACTCGATGACCCTACGAGTAGGGATTAATCGGCAAGTTAACTGGTTAATCAAACAAATTCTTGAACAGGGGAATTTGTCTAGGCTTATCCTTTGCTACATAAAGGATTGGCCCACCTTGCTACAATTTATTTACTTTATTTACTTTTGCTCGTTACCATTCATCTTATCATGAAACTATCCATCACCTACTATTTTAGTGCTTGCAGAGAAAACCTTACTGAAAACCGCTTATCATTTCCTTCTGCTCCTCGTTGGGTTTGACACTCTTACTTATCAAAAGGACTATGATAGATCCCCTATACTTGTGGGTCATCAAGACTCTTTTCTGGCGCCGTTGCCGGGGAGCGTAGCGCTCTTGGTGAGTGCAAATTGGCAAGGAAACATTTATATAGTGTGCTGAAATTTTCTGTTACTTGTCACTATGGAAACTAATCCATTGAGGGGCTTGTTTGGGGTATCTTCACCCCAACCAGAAAAGCAAAGAGATGATCCTCAACCTACTGAACCTTATGAAAATATTCACTTTGAGATTCCTTCGGGTATGATAGAAAAACTGCTAGCTAATCCTTTTGCAGGAGACGAAATATTGCATCCCGACTTACACCTTATCTTTGTGGATGAAGTTTGTGGATTATTTAAGCTTGCAGGTATTCCCGATGATGTTGTCAAAAGGAAGGTCTTCCCTTTATCTTTGAAGGGAGATGCAATAACATGGTATAGGCTATGTGATGATAGGAGATATTGGGATCATAAGCGATTGATGTTGAAATTTCACCAGAAGTTCTATCCTATGCATCTTGTTCATCGTAATCGTCATTACATATATAATTTCTGGCCTCGCGAAGGAGAAAGCATCACTCAAGCTTGGGGAGGCTTAAGTCAATGTTATATTCATGCCCCAATCATGAGCTCTCTCGGGAAATGATTATTCAGAATTTTTATGCTTGACTTTCTCTCGATAATCGCAACCTGCTTGATACTTCATGTGTCGGTTCCTATATGCTGAAGACTATTGATTTCAAATGGGACTTATTGGAAAGAATTAAATGCAACTCTGAAGATTGGAGTTCCGATGATGGTAAGGAGTCAGGTATGACACCTAAGTTCGATTGTGTTAAATCTTTTATGGATACCGATGCTTTCCGTGGATTTAGCTCTATGTATGGACTTGACTCTGAGATAGTAGCTACTTTTTGTGAAACTTTTGCTACTCATGTTGATCTCCCTAAAGAGAAGTGGTTTAAATATAATCCTCCTATTGAAGTTAAAGTAGTTTCACCTATTACAGTCGAAGAGAAGACTATTACATATAGTGATCCTATCGTTCCTACTGCTTATGTTCAAAAACCTCCTTTTCCTGTTAGGATAAAAAATCATGCTAAAGCTTCGACTGTTGTTCGTAAGAGCAATATTAGAACTCATACACCTCCTGAGCAAATTAAAGTTTAACCTAATGTTGCTATTATTAAAGATCTCTTGTCTGATAATATTGATGGGCATGTTATTTATTTCTGTGATGAAACTGCTAGAATTGCCAAACCTTGTGCTAAAGATAAACATAGACCTGTGGTAGGCATGCCTGTTATTTCTGTTAAAATAGGATATCATTGTTATCATGGCTTATGTGATATGGGTGCTAGTGCTAATGCAATACCTATTGACTTATACAAAGAAATTAAACACGATATTGCACCTGCTAAGTTAGAAGATATTGATGTCACAATTAAACTTGCCAATAGAGATACTATTTCACCAATGGGAATTGTTAGAGATGTTGAAGTCTTGTGTGGGAAAACTAAATATCCTGCTGATTTTCTTGTTGTTGGCTCCCAACAAGATAGCTTTTGTCCCATTATATTTGGTAGACCCTTCTTGAACACCGTTAATGCTAGGATAGAGCGAAAAGGATGTGGTTACTATTGGCCTAGGTGATATGTCTCATGAGTTCAACTTTTCTAAATTTCGTAGACAACACCGTGAAGAGGAACCATCTAGTAAGGATGAAATTATTGGTCTTGCTTCCATTGTTGTTCCACCAACTGATCCGTTAGAACAATATCTGCTAGACCATGAAAATGATATGTTTATGAAGGAAAGGGAAGAAATAGATGAAGTGTTCCTTAAACAAGAACCTATGCTGAATTATAACCTTCCCGTTGGAATTCTTGGGGATCCCCCTCCACCCAAGGGTGATCCCGTGTTTGAACTCAAACCATTACCTGATAATCTTAAGTATGCTTATCTTGATGAAAAAGAAATATATATCCTGTTATTATTAGTGCTAACCTTTCAGAGAAAGAAGAAGAAAGATTATTGAAAACTCTAAAGAAGCACCGAGCTGCTATTGGATATACTCTGGATGATCTTAAGGGCATTAGTCCCACATTTTGTCAACACAAAATCTCAGTGGAGAAAGATGCCAAACCAGTTAGAGATCCTCAAAGACGATTAAATCCCAAAATGAAGGAAGTGGTAAGAAAGGAGATACTAAAACTCCTTGAGGCAGGTATTATTTATCCCGTTGCTGATAGTGAATGGGTAAGCCCTGTCCATTGTGTCCCCAAAAAGGGAGATATTACCGTTGTTCCTAATGATAAAGATGAATTGATCCCACAAAGAATTATTACAGGTTATAGGATGGTAATTGATTTCCCATAAGTTAAATAAAGCTACTAAGAAAGATCATTACCCTTTACCTTTTATCGATCAATTGCTAGAAAGGCTATCCAAACACACACATTTTTGCTTTCTAGATGGTTATTCTGGCTTCTCTCAGATACCTGTATCAGCAGGGGATCAATCTAAAACTACTTTTACTTGCCCTTTTGGTAATTTTTCTTATAGACGTATGCCTTTTGGTTTATGTAATGCACCTGCTACCTTTCAAAGATGCATGATGGCTATATTTTCTGATTTTTGTGAAAAGATTTGTGAGGTATTCATGGATGACTTCTCCGTCTATAGATCCTCTTTTGATGATTGTTTGAGCAACCTTGATCGAGTTTTGCGAGAGATTGAAGACACTAGTCTCGTCTGAATTGGGAAAAGTGTCACTTTATGGTTAGTGAAGGCATTGTCTTGGGGCACAAGATCTCCGAGAGAGGTATTGAAGTTGATAAAGCCAAAGTTGAAGCTATTGAAAAGATGCCATGTCCCAAGGACATAAAAGGTATAAGAAGTTTCCTTGGTCATGCAGGTTTTTATAGGAGGTTCATTAAGGACTTTTCTAAAATCTCTAGGCCTCTGACTAATTTACTGCAAAAAGATATTCCTTTTGTCTTTGATGATGATTGTGTAGAAGCATTAGAAACACTTAAGAAAGCTTTGATCACTGCACCTATTGTTCAGCCACCTGATTGGAATTTACCATTTGAAATTATGTGCGATGCTAGTGATTATCTTTGTAGGTGCTGTTTTAGGGCAAAGAGTCGATAAGAAGTTGAATGTTATCCATTATGCTAGAAAGACTCTTGATACTGCCCAGAGAAATTATGCTACCACTGAAAAAGAATTCTTAGCAGTTGTGTTTGCATGTGATAAGTTTAGACCTTATATTGTTGATTCCAAAGGTACTATTCACACTGATCATGCTGCTATTAAATATCTTATGGAAAAGAAAGATGCTAAGCCTAGACTCATTAGATGGGTTCTCTTGCTCCAAGAATTTGACTTGCATCTTATTGATAGAAAGGCAGCTGAGAACCACGTTGCAGACAACTTGTCTAGGCTAGAGAATGTTCTTGATGACCCACTGCCTATTAATGATAGCTTTCCTGATGAACAAATAGCGGTCTTCAACGCTTCTCGTACTGCTCCTTGGTATGCTGATTATGCTAATTACATTGTTGCTAAATATATACCGCCTAGTTTCACATACCAGCAAAAGAAAAAGTTCTTTTATGATTTAAGACATTATTTCTGGGATGATCCACACCTTTATAAAGGAGTAGATGGTACTATAAGACGTTGTGTGCCTGAGCACGAAAAGGAACAAATTCTATGCAAGTGTCACTCTGAATCCTATGGAGGACACCACGCTGGAGATAGAACTGCACACAAGGTACTACAATCTGGTTTTTATTGGCCTACTCTTTTCAAAGATGCTCGTAAGTTTGTCGTATCTTGTGATGAATGTCAAAGAATAGGTAACATTAGTAGACGTCAAGAAATGCCTATGAATTATTCTCTTGTTATTGAACTGTTTGATGTTTGGGGCTTTGATTATATGGGACCTTTTCCTGCCTCTAATGGTTATACACATATTTTAGTTGCTGTTGATTACGTTACTAAGTGGGTAGAAGCTATTCCAACTAGTAGTTTTGATCATAACACTTCTATTAAAATGCTTAAAGAAGTTATTTTTCCGAGGTTTGGAGTCCCTAGATATCTTATGACTGATGGTGGTTCACACTTTATTCATGGTGCTTTCTGTAAGATGCTTTCTAAGTATGATGTCAATCATAGAATTGCATCTCCTTATCACCCGCAGTCTAGTGGCCAAGTAGAGTTGAGCAATAGAGAGCTCAAGTTAATTTTGCAAAAGACTGTGAATAGGTCTAGAAAGAACTGGTCCAAAAAACTTGATGATGCATTATGGGCCTACAGAACTGCATATAAAAATCCTATGGGTATGTCTCCATATAAGATGGTTTATGGAAAAGCATGCCATTTACCTCTTGAACTTGAACATAAAGCATATTGGGCTGTTAAAGAGCTCATTTATGACTTCAAACTTGCTGGTGTTCGGACAGACCATCACACTATGGTGTTCCAGGCGGTATTAGTTGTGAAACAAATACCAAACTCATAACTCAGATACTCATCTCTATGATCATATCATAGAAATTTTATCATCTTGTCACGACGATCTTCAACTTCACTCTAAAATTACTTGAACCTTTCAATAATTCAGACTTGTGTTTCATCAAGTAAATATACTCAGCATCTACTCAAATCATCTATGAAGTAAGAACATAACGATATCCACTGCGTGCCTCAGCACTCATTGGACTGCACACATCAAAATGTATTACTTCCAACAAGTTGCTTTCTTGTCCCATCTTACTGAAAATGAGGCTTTTCAGTCATCTTGCCCATGTGGTATGATTTGCATGTCTCAAGTGATTCAAAATCAAGTGAGTCCAAATGATCCATCTGCATGGAGTTTCTTCATGCGTACATACTAATAGACATGGTTCGCATGTCTCAAACTTTTTCAAAAAACGAGTGAGTCCAAAAGATCCATCAACATGGAGCTTCTTCATGCGTTTTATACCAATATGACTCAAATGGCAGTGCCACAAGTAGGTGGTACTATCATTACTATCTTATATATTTTGATGAACATGTGTATCACTACGGTCGAGATTCAATAAACCATTCATTTTAGGTGCAAGACCATTGAAAGCATTATTCAAATAAACAGAGTAACCATTATTCTCTTTAAATGAACAACCGTATTGCGATAAACATAACCCAATCATGTCTATGCTCAACGCAAACACCAAATAACAATTATTTAGGTTTAACACCAATCCCGATGGTAGAGGGAGCGTGCGATGTTTGATAACATCAACCTTGGAAATACTTCCAACACATATCGTCACCTCGCCTTCAGCTAGTCTCCGTTTATTCCATAGCCTTTTATTTTGAGTTACTAACACTTAGCAACCGAACCGGTATCTATTACCCTGGTGCTACTAGGAGTACTAGTAAAGTACACATTAATATAATGTATATCCAATATACTTCTGTCGACCTTGCCAGCCTTCTCATCCAACAAGTATCTAGGGTAGTTCTGAAGGAAATATGCCCTAGAGGCAATAATAAAGTTATTATTTATTTCCTTATTTCATGATAAATGTTTATTATTCATGCTAGAATTGTATTAACCGGAAACATAATACATGTGTGAATACATAGACAAACATAGTGTCACTAGTATGCCTCTACTTGACTAGCTCGTTTATCAGAGATGGTTATGTTTCCTAGCCATGGACAAAAGAGTTGTCATTTGATTAACGGGATCACATCATTAGGAGAATGATGTGATTGACATGACCCATTCCGTTAGCTTAGCACTTGATCGTTTAGTATGTTGCTATTGCTTTCTTCATGACTTATACATGTTCCTATAACTATGAGATTATGCAACTCCGTTTACGGAGGAACACTTTGGGTACTACCAAAGCGTCACAACGTAATCGGGTGATTATAAAGGAGTACTACAGGTGTCTCGAAGGTACATGTTGAGTTGGCGTATTTCGAGATTAGGTTCATCACTCCGATTGTCGGAGAGGTATCTCTGGGCCCTCTCGGTAATGCACATCATTATAAGCCTTGCAAGCAATGTGACCAATGAGTTGGTTACGGGATGATGCATTCTGAGAACAAGTAAAGAGACTTGCCGGTGACGAGATTGAACTAGGTATTGGATACTGACGATCGAATCTCGGGCAAGTAACATACCAATGACAAAGGGAACAACGTATGTTGTTATGCGGTTTGACCGATAAAGATCTTCGTAGAATATGTAGGAGCCAATATGGGCATCCAGGTCCCGCTATTGGTTATTGACCGAGAATAGTTCTAGGTCATGTCTACAAGTTCTCAAACCCGTAGGGTCCGCACGCTTAAGGTTTCGATGGCAGTTATATTATGAGTTTATGAGTTTTGATGTACCGAAGGAGTTCGGAGTCCCGGATGAGATCGGGGACATGACGAGGAGTCTCGAAATGGTCGAGACGTAAAGATCGATATATTGGACGACTATATTCGAGTTCGGAAAGGTTCAGTGATTCGGTATTTTTGAGTCTGGGAGAGTTACGGAATTCGCCGGGAGAAGTATTGGGCCTTATTGGGCCTGCGGGAAAGAGAGAGGGGCTGCCTAGGGCAGGCCGCGCGCCCCCCATGGCCTAGTCCGAATTGGACTAGGGGGAGGGGCCGCACCCCCTCCTTCCTTCCCTTCTCTCCTACCATTCCTAGTCTCCTACTCCTACTACATGGAAGGACTCCTAGTTCGACTAGGAAAGGGGGAATCCTACTCCCGGTGGGAGTAGGACTCCCCATGGCGCGCCCCTCCTAGGGCCGGCCTCCTCCTCCCTCCCTCCTTTATATACGGGGGCAGGGGGCACTCCATAGACACACAAGTTGATCTACAGATCGTTCCTTAGCCGTGTGCGGTGCCCCCTTCCACCATATTCCATCTCGGTCATATCGTCGCGAAGCTTAGATGAAGCCCTGCACCGGTAGAACATCAAGATCGTCACCACGCCGTCATGCTGACGGAACTCTCCCTCGACACTCAGCTGGATTGGAGTTCGAGGGACGTCATCGAGCTGAACGTGTGCTGAACTCGGAGGCTCCGTATGTTCGGTGCTTGGATCGGTCGGATTGTGAAGACGTACGACTACATCAACCGCGTTGTGCTAACGCTTCGCCACGGTCTACAAGGGTGCGTGGGCGAACACTCTCCCTCTCGTTGCTATATCATCACCATGATCTTGCGTGTGCGTAGGAAATTTTTGAAATTACTACGTTCCCCAATGATGGCATCGAGCAAGGTTTTATGCGTTGATGTTATATGCACGAGTAGAACACAAGTGAGTTGTGGACGATATAAGTCATACTGCCTACCAGCATGTCATACTTTGGTTCAGCGGTATTGTGAGATGAAGCGGCCCGGACCGACATTACGCGTACGCTTACGCGAGATTGGTTTCACCGTTACGAGCACTCGTGCTTAAAGGTGGCTGGCGGGTATCTGTCTCTCTCACTTTAGTTGAACCGAGTGTGACTACGCCTGGTCCTTGTGAAGGTTAAAACTGAGTCTATTTGACAAACTATCGTTGTGGTTTTGATGCGTAGGTAAGATCGGTTCTTGCTAAGCCCGTAGCAGCCACGTAAAATTTGCAACAACAAAGTAGAGGACGTCTAACTTGTTTTTGTAGGGCATGTTGTGATGTGATATGGTCAAGACGTGATGCTATATTTTATTGTATGAGATGATCATGTTTTGTAACCGAAGTTATCCATAACTGGCAGGAGCCATATGGTTGTCGCTTTATTGTATGAAATGCAAACGCCCTGTAATTGCTTTACTTTATCACTAAGCGGTAGCGATAGTCGTAGAAGCAATAGATGGCGTAACGACAACGATGCTACGATGGTGATCAAGGTGTCGCGCCGGTGACGATGGTGATCACGACGGTGCTTCGGAGATGGAGATCACAAGCACAAGATGATGATGGCCATATCATATCACTTATTTTGATTGCATATGATGTTTATCTATTATACATCTTATTCTTGCTTTGATTGACGGCAGCATTTTAAGATGATCTCTCACTAATTATCAAGAAGTGTTCTCCCTGAGTATGCACCGTTGCCAAAGTTCGTCGTGCCCAGACACCACGTGATGATCGGGTGTGATAAGCTCTACGTCCATCTACAACGGGTGCAAGCCAGTTTTGCACACGCGGAATACTCAAGTTAAACTTGACGAGCCTAGCATATGCAGATATGGCCTCGGAACACGGAGACCGAAAGGTCGAGCGTGAATCATATAGTAGATATGATCAACATAATGATGTTCACCATTGAAAACTACTCCATCTCACGTGATGATCGGTTATGGTTTAGTTGATTTGGATCACGTGATCACTTAGATGACTAGAGAGATGTCTGTCTGAGTGGGAGTTCTTAAGTAATATGATTAATTGAACTTAAATTTATCATGAACTTAGTCCTGGTAGTATCTTGCAAATTATGCCGTAGATCAATAGATTGCATTGTTGCTTTCATATGTTTTGATATGTTCCTAGAGAAAACTGTGTTGAAAAATGTTAGTAGCAATGTTGCGGATTTGATCCGTGATATGAGGTTAATCCTCATTGCTGCACAGAAGAATTATGTCCTTGATGCACCGCTAGGTGACAAACCTCTTGCAGGAGCAGATGCAGACCTTATGAATGTTTGGCTAGCTCAAAAGGATGACTACTTGATAGTTTAGTGCACCATGCTTAAACGGCTTAGAATCGGGACTTCAAAGACGTTTTGAACGTCATGGACCATATGAGATGTTCCAGGAGTTGAAGTTAATATTTCAAGCAAATACCGAGTTGAGAGATATGAAGTCTCCAACAAGTTCTAAAGCTAAAAGATGGAGGAGAATCGCTCAACTAGTGAGCATGTGCTCAGATTATGCAGGTACTTCAATCGCTTGAATCAAGTGGGAGTTAATCTTCCAGACAAGATAGTGATTGACAGAATTCTCTAGTCACCATCACTAAGTTACAAGAACTTCGTGATGAACTATAGTATGCAAGGGATGACGAAAACGATTCCCAAGCTCTTCGTGATGCTGAAATCAACGAAGGTAGAAATCAAGAAAGAGCATCAAGTGTTGATGGTTAACAAGATCACTAGTTTCAAGAGAAGGGCAAAGGGAAAGAAAGGGAACTTCAAGTGGGAAGACAAGCAAGTTGTCACTCCTGCGAAGAAGCCAAAAGCTGGACCATAGCCTGAAACTGAGTGTTTACACTGCAAAGGAAATGGTCACTGGAAGCGGAAATGCCTTGATTATTTGGTGGATAAGAAGGATGGCAAAGTGAACAAGGGTATATTTGATATACAGATTATTGATGTGTGCCTTACTAGTGTTTATAGTAGCCCCTGAGTATTTGATACTTGTTCGGTTGCTAAGATTAGTAATTCAAAACGGGAGTTGCAGAATAAACAGAGACTAGTTAAGGGTGAAGTGACGATGTTTGTTGGAAGTGGTTCCAAGATTGATATGATCATCATCGCACACTCCCTATACTTTCGGGATTTGTGTTGAACCTAAATAAGTGTTATTTGGTATTTGCGTTGTGCATGAATATGATTTGATCATGTTTATTGCAATACGGTTATTCATTTAAGTTAGAGAACAATTGTTGTTACATTTACATGAATAAAACCTTCTATGGTCATACACACCAACGAAAATGGTTTGTTGGATCTCGATCGTAGTAATACACATATTCATAATATTGAGGCCAAAAGATGCAAAGTTAATAATGATAGTGCAACTTATTTGTGGTAATTGCCGTTTAGGTCATATTGGTGTAAAGCGCACGAAGAAACTCCATCTGATGGGATTTTGGAATCACTTGATTATGAATCACTTGATGCTTGCGAACCATGCCTCATGGGCAAGATGACTAAGACTCCGTTCTCGGAACAATGGAGCGAGCACGACTTATTGGAAATAATACATCTTGATGTATGCGATCCGATGAGTGTTGAGGCTCGTGGTGGGTATCGTTATTTTCTGACCTTCACAGATGATTTGAGCAGATATGGGTATATCTACTTGATGAAACATAAGTCTGAAATAGTTGAAAGGTTCAAAGAATTTCAGAGTGAAGTGGAAAAATCATCGTAACAAGAAAATAAAGTTTCTGCGATCTGATCACGGAGACAAATATTTGAGTTACGAGTTTGGTCTTCAATTAAAACAATGTGGAATAGTTTCACAGCTCACGCCACCTGGAACACCACATCATAATGGTGTGTCCGAACGTCATAACCGTACTTTATTGGATACAGTACAATCTATGATGTTTCTTACCGATTTACCAATATCGTTTTGGGGTTATGCATTAGAGACAGCTGCATTCACGTTTAAAATAGGGCACCATCTAAATCCATTGAGACGACACCGTATGAACTATGGTTTAGCAGTAAACCTAAGTTGTTGTTTCTTAAAGTTTGGGGCTGCGATGCTTATGTGAAAAAGTTTCATCCTGATAAGCTCGAACCTAAATCGGAGAAGTGCGTCTTCATAGAATACCCAAAGGAAATTGTTGGGTACACCCTCTATCACAAATCAGAAGGCAAGATATTCGTTGCTAAAATGGATCCTTTCCAGAGAAGGAGTTTCTCTCGAAAGAAGTGAGTGGGAGGAAAGTAGAACTTGATGAGGTAACTGTACCTGCTCCCTTATTGGAAAGTAGTTTATCACAGAAATTAGTTCCTGTGACAAATACACCAATTAGTGAGGAAGCTAATGATATTGATCATGAAACTTTAGATCAAGTTACTCTGAGAACCTCGTAGGTCTTCGAGTAAGATCCGCACCAGAGTGGTGTAGTAATCATGTTCTGGAAGTCATGTTACTAGACCATGATGAACCTACGAACTATGAGGAAGCGATGATGAGCCCAGATTCCGCGAAATGGCTCGAGGCCATAAAATCTGAGATATAATCCATGTATGAGAACAAAGTATGGACTTTGATTGACTTGCTCGATGATCAGCAAGCCATGTTAAATAAATGGATCTTCAAGAGGAAGACGGACACTGATAGTAGTGTTACTATCCACTAAGCTCGACTTGTTGCAAAAGGTTTTCAACAAAGTTCAAAGGTGTTGAATACAATGAGATTTTCTCACTCGTATCGATGCTTAAGTCTGTCTGAATCATGTTAGCAATTGCCACATTTTATGAAATCTAGCAAATGGATGTCAAAACTGCATTCCTTACGGGATTTATTAAATAAGAGTTGTATATGATGCAACTAGAAGGTTTTGTCAATCCTAAAGGTGCTAACAAAATGTGCAAGCTCCAACAATCCATCTATGGACTGGTGCAAGCATCTCGGAGTTGGAATATACGCTTTGATAAGTTGATCAAAGCATATAGTTTTATATGGACTTACGATGAAGCCTGTATTTACAATAAAGTGAGTGGGAGCACTACAATCTTTTTGATTAGTATATGTGAGTGACATATTGTTGATCAGAAATGATGTAGAATTTTTCTGCAAAGCATAAAGGAGTGTTTTAAAGGAGTTCTTTAAAAAGAAAAGACCTCAGTAAAAGCTACTTACATATTGAGCATCAAGATCTATTGAGATAGATCAAGACGCTTGATAAGATTTTCAATGAGTACATACCTTGGCAAGATTTTGAAATAGTTCAGAATGGAACAGTCAAAGAAAGAGTTCTTGCCTATGTTGCAAAGGTATGAAATTGAGTAAGACTCAAATCCCGACCACAGCAGAAAATAGAAAGAGAATGAAAAGTCATTCCCTATGCCTCAGTCATAGGTTCTATAAAGTATGCTATGCTATGTACTAGACCTATGGTATACCTTGCTCTGAATTTGGCAAGGGAGTACAATATTGATCTAAGAGTAGATCACTGGACATTGGTCAAGAAATATCCTTAGTAAGGACTAAGGAGATGTTTCTCAATTATGGAGGTGATAAAAGAGTTTGTTGTAAAAGTTACATCAGTGCAAACTTTTACACCGATCCTGATGACTCTAAGTCTCAACCTGGATACATATTGAAAGTGGGAGCAATTAGCTAGAGTAGCTCCGTGCAGAGCATTGTGGACATAAAATATTTGCAAAATACATACGGCTCTGAATGTGACAGACCCGTTGACTAAGCTTCTCTCACGAGCAAAACATGATCACACCTTAGTACTCTTTGGGTGTTAATCACATAGCGATGTGAACTAGATTATTGACTCTAGTAAACCCTTTGGATGTTGGTCACATGATGATGTGAACTATGGGTGTTAATCATATACACATATGTATATTGGTGTTAAATCACATGGCGATGTGAACTAGATTATTGACTCTAGTGCAAGTGGGAGACTGAAGGAAATATGCCCTAGAGGCAATAATAAAGTTATTATTTATTTCCTTATTTCATGATAAATGTTTATTATTCATGCTAGAATTGTATTAACCGGAAACATAATACATGTGTGAATACATAGACAAACATAGTGTCACTAGTATGCCTCTACTTGACTAGCTCGTTTATCGAGATGGTTATGTTTCCTAGCCATGGACAAAAGAGTTGTCATTTGATTAACGGGATCACATCATTAGGAGAATGATGTGATTGACATGACCCATTCCGTTAGCTTAGCACTTGATCGTTTAGTATGTTGCTATTGCTTTCTTCATGACTTATACATGTTCCTGTAACTATGAGATTATGCAACTCCGTTTACGGAGGAACACTTTGGTACTACCAAACGTCACAACGAATCGGGTGATTATAAAGGAGTACTACAGGTGTCTCCGAAGGTACATGTTGAGTTGGCGATTTGAGATTAGGTTTTGTCACTCCGATTGTCGGAGAGGTATCTCTGGCCCTCTCGGTAATGCACATCATTATAAGCCTTGCAAGCAATGTGACCAATGAGTTGGTTACGGGATGATGCATTACAGAACGAGTAAAGAGACTTGCCGGTGACAAGATTGAACTAGGTATTGGATACCGACGATCGAATCTCGGGCAAGTAACATACCAATGACAAAGGGAACAACGTATGTTGTTACGCGGTTTGACCGATAAAGATCTTCGTAGAATATGTAGGAGCCAATATGGACATCCAGGTCCCGCTATTGGTTATTGACCGAGAATAGTTCGAGGTCATGTCTACATAGTTCTCGAACCCGTAGGGTCCGCACGCTTAAGGTTTCGATGACATTTATATTATAAGTTTATGAGTTTTGATGTACCGAAGGAGTTCGTAGTCCCGGATGAGATCGGGGACATGACGAGGAGTCTCGAAATGGTCGAGACGTAAAGATTGATATATTGGACGACTATATTCGGAGTTCGGAAAGGTTCCGAGTGATTCGGGTATTTTTTGGAGTACCGGAGAGTTACGGGAATTCGCCGGGAGAAGTATTGGGCCTTATTGGGCCTGCAAGGAAAGAGAGAGGGCTGCCTAGGGCAGGCGCGCGCCCCGTGGCCTAGTCCGAATTGACTAGGGGAGGGCCGCACCCTCCTTCCTTCCTTCTCTCCTCCCTTCCTAGTCTCCTACTCCTACTACATGGAAGGACTCCTAGTTGGACTAGGAAAGGGGAATCCTACTCGGTGGGACTAGGACTCCCCATGGCGCGCCCTCCTAGGGCCGGCCTCCTCCTCCCTCCCTCCTTTATATACAGGGCAGGGGCACCCCATAGACACACAAGTTGATCTACGGATCGTTCCTTAGCCGTGTGTGGTGCCCCTTCCACCATATTCCACCTCGGTCATATCGTCATGAAGCTTAAGCGAAGCCCCGCGCCGATAGAACATCAAGATCGTCACCACGCCGTCAGGTCGACGGAACTCTCCTCGACACTCAGCTGGATCGGAGTTCGAGGGACGCCATCGAGCTGAACGTGTGCTGAACTCGGAGGCTCCGTATGTTCGGTGCTTGGATCGGTCGGATCGTGAAGACGTACGACTACATGAACCGCGTTGTGCTAACGCTTCCGCTTACGGTCTACAAGGGTACGTGGACGAACACTCTCCCCTCTCGTTGCTATATCATCACCATGATCTTGCGTGTGCGTAGGAAATTTTTTGAAATTACTACGTTCCCCAACAAGTTCTGCTTCAGTGACCATTCCCCTCACTTAGTCTCGGGTTTGGGTTCAAACTTTGGGTTTCTTCACTAGAGCGGCATTTGATTTGTCGTTTCATGAAGTATCCCTTCTTGCCCTTGCCCTTCTTGAAACTAGTGGTTTCACTAACCATCAACAATTGATGCTCCTTCTTGATTTCTACTTTCGCGGTGTCAAACATCACGAATAGCTTAAGGATCATCATATCTATCCCTGATATGTTATAGTTCATCACGAAGCTCTAGTAGCTTGATGGCAATGACTTTGGAGAACCATCACTATCTCTTAAGGAAGATTAACTCCCACTCGATTCAAGTGATTGTAGTACTCAGACAATCTGAGCACATGCTCAACGATTGAGCTTTTCTCCCTTAGTTTGCAGGCTTAAGAAACTCGTAAGAGGTCTCATACCTCTTGACATGGGCACAAGCCTGAAATTCCAATTTCAGCCCTTTGAACATAACATATGTTCCGTGACGTTTCAAAATCGTCTTCGGCGCCTCAATTCTAAACCGTTTAACATTACTGAACTATCACGTAGTCATCGAAACGTGTATGTCAGATGTTCGCAACATCCATAAACGATGTTCGAGGTTCAGCACACCGAGCGGTGCATTAACGACATAAGCCTTCTGCGTAGCAATGAGGACAATCCTCGGTTTACGGACCTAGTCTGCATAATTGCTACTATCATCTTTCAACTAAATTTTCTCTAGGAACATATCTAAAATAGTAGAACTAAAGCACAAGTTACGACATAGTTTGCAAAGACCATTTGACTATGTTCATGATAATTAAGTTCATCTAATTTAATGAACTCCCACTCAGATGGACATCCCTCTAGTCATCTAAGTGATACATGATCCGAGTCAACTAGGCCGTGTTCGATCATCACGTGAGACGGACTAGTCATCATCGGTGAACATCTTCATGTTGATCGTATCTGCTATACGACTCATGTTCGACCTTTCGGTCTTTTGTGTTCTGAGGCCATGTCTGTACATGCTAGGCTCGTCAAGTCAACCTAAGTGTTTTGCTTGTGTAAATCTGGCTTACACTAGTTGTCGAACGTTAGAATCTATCACACCCGATCATCACGTGGTGCTTCGAAACAACGAACCTTCGCAACGGTGCACAGTTAGGGGGAACACTTTCTTGAAATTTTAGCGACGGATCATCTTATTTATGCTACCGTTGTTCTAAGCCAATATCATTTTGCTCCTTTTGATCTCCATCTTCGGGGCGCCATGATCATCATCATCATCACCGGCATGACACCATGATCTCCATCATCGTGTCTTCATGAAGTTGTCTTGCCAACTATTACTTCTACTACTATGGCTAACGGTTTAGCAATAAAGTAAAGTAATTACATGGCGTTATTCAATGACACGCATGTCATACAATAAATTAAGACAACTCCTATGGCTCCTGCCGGTTGTCATACTCATCCACATCCAAGTCGTGATTCCTATTACAAGAACATGATCAATCTCATACATCACATATATATCATTCATCACATCCTTTTGTCCATATCACATCACACGGCATATGCTGCAAGAACAAGTTAGACGTCCTCTAATTGTTGTTGCAAGTTTTTACGTGGCTGCTATTGGTTTCTAGCAAAAACGTTTCTTACCTACGCCAAAACCACAACGTGATATGCCAGTTGCTATTTACCCTTCATAAGGACCCTTTTCATCGAATCCGATCCGAGTAAAGTGGGAGAGATAGACACCCGCTAGCCACCTTATGCAACTAGTGAATGTCAGTCGGTGGAACCTATCTCACGTAAGCGTACGTGTAAGGTCGGTCCGGGCCGCTTCATCCCATGATGCTGCCGAATCAAGATAAGACTAGTAACGGCAAGTAAATTGACACAATCGATGCCCACAACAACTTGTGTTCTACTCGTGCATAGAAACTACGCATAGACCTAGCTCATGATGCCACTGTTGGGGATCGTTGCAGAAATTAAAAAAATTATATGCATCACCAAGATCAATCTATGGAGAGACTAGCAACGAGAGAGAGGGGAGTGCATCTTCATACCCTTGAAGATCGTGATGCGGAAGCATTACAGGAACGCGGATGAGGGAGTCGTACTCGCGGCGATTCAAATCGCGGAAGATCCGATCTAACGCCGAACGGACGGCGCCTCCGCATTCAACACACGTACAGCCCAGGGATGTCTCCTCCTTCTTGATCCAGCAAGGGGAGAGAAGTTGAGGGAGAGCTCCGGCAGCACGACAGCGTGGTGGTGGAGCTTGCAGTTCTCCGGCAGGGCTTCGCCAAGCACTACTGAGGAGGAGGTGGAGTTGGAGAGGGGGAGGGTTGCGCCAGGGGCAAGGGTTGAAGCTCCCATGCGCCTGCCCACTATATATAGGGGTGGAGGGGGCTGGTTTCTTGCCCTCCAAGTCCATTGGGGCGTTGGCAAAGGTGGGAGGAAAGAAATCCCATCATTTCCTTCCCCATCGATTGTTATCCCCCCCTTTTTAGGGATCTTGATCTTATCCCTTCGGGATATGATCTTATTCCTTCTAAGGGGGGATCTTGGTGCGCCTTGACCAGGGGTGTGGGGCCTTGCCCCCACTATCCATGTTCATGTGGGTCCATCCATGCAGGTGGGCCCCACTTCGGAACCTTCTACAACCTTCCCGATACAATACCGAAAAATCCCGAACATTTTCCGATGGCCAAAATAGGACTTCCCATATATAAATCTTTATCTCCGAACCATTCCGGAACTCCTCGTGGCGTCTGGGATCTCATCCGAGACTCCGAACAACATTCGGTAACTACACACTAATTCCCATAACAACTCTAGCATCACCGAACCTTAAGTGTGTAGACCCTGCGGGTTCGGGAATCATGCGCATATGACCGAGACAGCTCTCCGCCAATAACCAATAGCGGATCTGGATACCCATGTTGGCTCCTACATGTTCCACGATGATCTCATCGGATGAACCACGATGTCAAGGATTCAAGCAACTCAGTATACAATTCCCTTTGTCAATCGGTGCGTTACTTGCCCGAGATTCGATCGTCGGTATCCCAATACCTCGCTCAATCTCGTTACGCAAGTCACTTTACTCGCTCAGTAATGTTCGATCCCGTGACTAACTACTTAGTCACATTGAGCTCATTATGATGATGCATTACCGAGTAGGCCCAGAGATACCTCTCCGTCACACGGAGTGACAAATCCCAGTCTCGATTCGTGCCAACCCAACGGACACTTTCGGAGATACCAGATCGCACCTTTATAGCCACCCGCCACGTTGTGACGTTTGGCACACCCAAAGCATTCCTACGGTATCCGAGAGTTGCACAATCTCATGGTCTAAGGAAATGATACTTGACACTAGAAAAGCTTTTAGCAAACGAACTACACGATCTTGTGCTATGCTTAGGATTGGGTCTTGTTCATCACATCATTCTCCTAATGATGTGATCCCTTATCAATGACATCCAATGTTCATGGTCAGGAAACCATAACCATCTATTGATCAATGAGCTAGTCAACTAGAGGCTCACTAGGGACATGTTGTGGTCTATGTATTCACACATGTATTACGGTTTCCAGTTAATACAATTATAGCATGAACAATAGACAATTATCATGAACAAGGAAATATAATAATAACCATTTTATTATTGCATATAGGGCATATTTCCAACAGTAGTAGCTCAAGTACTCCGATAGCACGACGACGTGCTGGCGGTGGCGGTGGTGGAATCTCAGCAGAGCTTCGCTAAGCACTAGGAGAGGAAGAGGGCTACGAGGGAGAGGGAGGGCGACGCCGTGGCATAGATGGGTGTAGCTGCCCTTCCTCTACCCCTCTATATATAGGGGGAAGGGGGGAGGAGGAGGCGCCCTAGGTTTCCCCTAGGGGGACCGGCGGCCACAAAGGTAACCCTAGATGGGTTTTGGGTGGGCCCCCTGGGTACCTTGCCCCCCAATCAAGGGGGAGGCAGCCCTAGGGGGCGCACCACCCTTCCTGGCCTCGTAGGATGGGGCGAGGGGGCGCACAACCCCTTAGTGCACTCGTGTGCCCCCTCCTCTAGGCCCATGAGGCCCCGCAACGCTTGTCGAGGCCTCCCGAAACCCCTTTCGGTCATCCTGGTCACAACCCGGTGCCCCTGGAACACTTTCGGACTCCGATACCCTTCGTCCTATATATCAATCTTCACCTCCTGACCATTCTGTACTTCCTCGTCATGTCAAGGATCTTATCCGGGACTCCAAATAACCTTCGGTAACCATCATAATGACTCAACTATATTTATATCGTCACCAAACGTTAAGTGTGTAGACACTGCGGGTTCGAGAACTATGCAGACATGACCGAGACACCTCTACAGTCAATAACCAATAGCGGGACCTGGATGCCCATATTGGTTCTTTCATATTCTACGAAGATCCTATCGATTGAAGCTCGATGTCAAGGATTCAGCTAATCCCATATGCAGTTCCATTTGTCTATCAGTATGTTACTTGCCCAAGATTCGATCGTTGGTATCTCCATACCTAGTTCAATCTCGTTACCAGCAAGTCTCTTTACTCGTTCCGTAATACAATATCCCGCGGCTAACTCTTTGATCACATTGCTTGCAAGCTTGTTGTGATGTTGTATTACCGAGTGGGCTCTGAGATACCTCTCTGTCATACGGAGTGACAAATCTCAGTCTTGATCCATGCCAACTCAACAGACACCCTCGGAGATACCTGTAGAGCACCTTTATAGTCACCCAATTACGTTGCGACGTTTGGTGCACATAAGGATCTCATGGTCACAGGAACATATACTAGACATGCAGAAAACAACAGCAATAAACTTGATACGATCATATGCTACGTTTATAGTTTGGGTCTTTTCCATAACATCATTCTCCCAATGATGTATCCCGTTATCAAATGACAACAAATGTCTATGACTAGGAAACCATAGTCATCTTTGATCAACGAGCTAGTTCGGTAGAGGCTTACTAGGGACATGGTGTTGTCTATGTATCCACACATGTATTTGAGTTTCTGGTCAATACAATTATAGCATGGATAATAAACGATTATCATGAACAAGGAAATATAATAATAACCGATTTGGTATTGCCTCTAGGGCATATTTTCTACAAGAACCACACTGGGTTTCTAATTATGACGACAAGAGGATTAGCCACGCTCTAATTAGTCAATTAGAACCAACTAGCACATGAACTAAAAGAACAAGAGGAGGCTTCCAAACTTGTGTGTTCAATAGAGCAAGAAACCCTAGTATATATAGGTTGGACGAGGAGGAGAGGGCAACCACCAAGGGGGAAAGTCCCCCCTTGGGGTGCCGGCCATGAGGAGGGAGTAGGACTCCCTCCCCTTGTCCAATTTGGCCCCCCCCAAAAGGGGGACGTCTTCCCTACTTGGGCCCTTGTGGCCCAAGTTGATATTTAAATTAAATATAAAATGTTTTAAGTACCTCTAGACCATTTTATATATTATTAACATCTCCGCAAACATTTTTCACCTATATATAATTTATTGGTAATACCTGGTATTAACTGATATTCTTTGAAACCCTTCCGGTGACCCCAAATCGCTTTCGGATCCTCTCGAAACTATTCTGAACTTTATGAAAAAATTCCACAAATATATTCTCATGACTCCCATCCTACTAACACTCAATGGATCATGATTTCCTTAAGCTTGTGAACCCTTAGGTTCAGTAACCCATAGACATGAACGAAAATGTGTGTTCAATGACCGACAGCGGGACTGTGGACATCTGTATCGGTCCCTATGAGCACATGAATGATATTCGAGTGAACCCTTGGTTACCATGTGATGTTCCCTTTCCTTCGGGATACTTCACAAAACCATGGATGCATCGACATCCTCCCGAGTCATCACTATGCTCGTTATACCAAAATCCTCGTTTTTGTTCTTTTTCTCGTTATTGTGTTCCGGCATCCTCGTGACGAAGTCACGTGTGTCTTGCCAGATGATGATTGATTCCATCACATCGAGAGGGCCCTAAAAATATCTTTCTATCGTCGGAGGAGCAAATCCCACTCTCGAGCTATCCGGTCACTTGTCAAACTTTTCGATGACCTATAAGTTGTCATTATGATTACCGTGTTATAGGTGACGTTTGAGCAACCCCAATGTCCACCGTACGGCAAGAAGTGGCCACTACTCTCATGGTCTAAGGAACAATTTCACAAGTTAACTCTCCGTGTTATTGCAATTAAATGCAGGCGATATTAACTCAATTCATAACAAACAAGATTGGTCGATTCAATATAATTGTTCTTTCAACGTCATAATCTCAATGTTGTTTTAGGATTATCGTTACACTTAACGATATCCTAAGATTCGGACAACATGATCACCAACAACACTTGAGCTACTTTTAGAGGCGAGACTAGGACCTTTCATATAGCGTTTATCATTTCACACGTGCATATGAGTTTCCACTGTATCACATATTCCAGGATCATAGTGGTTATAGTATAGAATATAAACTCTTTAATTATGACTATGAAAATATAGTAATACAAATTTTATTGCCTCTAGGGCATATTTATATTAGGCCGGCACCTTTGTGAAGAAGGAGCCGCCCGGCGCCACTTAACGCATGCTCGTGCTCTCTGCATTACCACCTCGTCGTGGCGGCGACAAAGACGTCGTTGCTCAACACTGTGAGGGCGGCCGAGTCGGCGGCGCGGGTGGATGGAGCGGCACAACTTGCGCCGACGCATCTTGCATTCGTGACGTCATACGGATCGGGTCCTGCGGACCCGACCCGCATTGGTGCGAAAGCGGAGGACCCGTCTAGGACCACCGTGGCACGCCGCGCCAGCGTTGCCTCAGCGACCACCTCGTCAAGATTGGCATGTACGAGTCACTATGCGCCCCCGCCCTCATCGCCGGCAAGGGCAAGGCAAGGGGCGGGTGGAATGGGGCGGCATCTGTGGCCGACGCAGTGATGTGCGCTACAGAGGAGGAAGTTGAACGAGTGCATCGCGAGCGGCAAGCGGAACCTATCAAGGCTACAGCGGCCCCTATGCGCCCTTTCTGTCGCTCCAAGGACCACAACAACGACCATGAGGCTGCCCGTAATGGTAGTATTATAGGTAGTATCATGCATGTCAACTAAGCAATTTTGATGAGATGGCATAGAATTAAACGAAGAAAGAGATGCTTGAGTATCATATCATGATACCGTATCATATTAAATGATGTGCTACTTTGTGTCATACATGGCAATAAATGTACTACTCTATGATACCAACATATGATACTTTGCATTACGGATGTAGTATCATGTACTAGTATAAATATACATGATACTAGTATATGATACTCCTCGTTACAACCAGCCTCAAAAACGATGATGAAGGTCTCGCCGGCCAGAGAAGCCATGGGATGAGGTTACCGGTACCTCGCGTAGTTTTTTTTTTTAGGTTTTTTATTTAGAGCTTGTCAAATATCGTCCGCAGATCATCCTAGTGTATTCAGTTCAGCGATTTCAGAGTTGGACAGGTACCGTGGTACAACCATCATCCCAGTGTATACAGTTCAGAGACTTAGTTGGACAAATCCAATGAAAGGATAGTTTGGAGACGCATCAATCTCAGAATCAGAACTGCAATTCACATTACTATCTGCAATCACAATTCTTCACTCGTGGACAACGTAAAAAATTGTCGATCAAGGAAGCGATATCTGATCGGCAAACCTCAAGCCACGCAGGGACTGGGCCGAAGGGGGGGAAACTCGACGCTACAAAGAAGCACACCTAACTAAAACAACTCTTCTTCAACCTGCGCAATCCCGGTACACATCAAAGCACCAGACCATACTCGAAGATTGGTCGAGAGAATGCTGCTTGCCCTGGCTGAGTGGCTGCTCAACCGATCATCTTCTGAAGCTGAAGCCGCTCTTGGCGCCCGGCGCCACGAGGCTGCCCAGAGTCCTGGCGATCTGAAGCTTGAGCTGGCCTCTCTTGAGCGGAGGCCTCTTCTCCTTGTTGCTGCTGCAGCTGTTGCAGGGGTACCCGTACTCCATTGCACCTCCCTTTGCTTGCTTGCTCGTGCTTTCAGATTCAAGTGGTCTTGTGTTGCAGGGAAGGCGAGAGATGGTTTGTGGATGGATTGAGCAAGGCGGAGCTGATTTATAGGGCGGGGTTTTTAGGCACGTTCCGTTAGTTAGATTGCGCGTGCTTCTTTGTCTGTTTACTCCCTGCATCTGCTGGGGTCCGGGAATAAATTCGCTTCTGTTGTGGGTGCGTGCAGAGTCACTTTCACTCCCGGCTCTCACTGACACTCGTCGAGGAGGGAGGGAGGAGGGAAGCATCCGTGAAGGCTGAAGGGATTAGGGAGTACGAGTAGTTAATCTCGTGGCAATTACATTAGACGGCCGGCTGCCTGTGGAGCCAGATGCACGCTGGATTCTTGAACACGTCTTTCTCGGACTAAATCCACTGTTAGTGCTAAGTGGGCATGCTTTTGAGTTTATTAATGCAACTGTGCCGTTAGGTGGAGCTGGAGAATCTAAAGCAGATCTAGCATTATTGTCCTACCAGTGGTTACACGAAACTAAAGTGGCGGGAACAACGTATCCAGCCAGACAGCCATTGGTTTATTGCTGGTGACAAAACAAAACATGTTAAGGGAAACAGAGCTCCAGATTAATCATCGCCCACGACCGTGTCACGTGGTTGCTAGTACGGCCTCTTTTGGCACTATGTCAAGGGAAACCTAAGGCCAACTCACCGCGCGACTCCATCCTGTCCGGTCCTGTCCGTTTGCGGTAAAAAGGACAAAGGAGGCGGCCCAGCGCGCGACGGCCCGAACCCATTCTGTCCATTTTGTGTTCGGACCGACCCATTTCGAGCGCAAACTTGCGCCGGGTTTGGGTCGCGGCGGACACTAAACGGACGCGCCTCGTCGCCGGGTCGCGCGCAAAGCGGCCACCTACCTCCCACCCGCCCACATCAATCCGCACGACGAGCGGGCGGCCCCACTGTCATCCGCGACGCCGAGCGGTCGCCGTCCTTCTTTAAGTGGGAAGCGTGGACGGATCGCCGCCCACACCGCCCCACGCCACCCAATGCCTCCTCGAACCCCGACAATATGAAACCCTAGCCCGCCTCCTCCTCGAGCTCGCCGGCCGCCGCCGCCATGGGCTTCGAACGGCAAGGGCAAGCACGACCGCAGGGCGGCCTCCTCGGCGCCGCCGCTCTCGCGGAAGAAGGAGAGCAGCGTCTCCGCCGCGGCCCGGCCGTCAGCGCCCGCGTCTCGCCGCGCCTCCGCCGAGCCCCGCACCGCCCCTTCACTATGCCCTTCGGCCCTCGGCGAAGCGACCGGCAAGACATCTGCGCGGACGCAGCCGGAGGTACTAGACGAAGACGCCGGTCCGTGGAGCGACGCCACCTCCCAACGGGTGGCACCTCTCCGCGGACGGTCCCCATCCCGCCATCTGCCGCGCGGCGCTGCACGCACGATGAGATCAACGCCGCCGCCGCCTCCTCCCGGACGACCAGACTACGACCTGTGTACGCCTCAACTCGCCACTGGGACACTTGGCTCCGGGGCGAGCACGACGGCGGCGCGGCGCGTCTGCCGGCACTGCGTCGTCGGGCCGCGGAGGCCACGTCAGAGCCGCTGGCATACTGGTGCGCTGGCTCGACGCCCACGCCGCCGCTTTCCCCGTCTCCGTCATTTCTCCTCCTCGCATGACGGCGGAGGAGGAGGCCCGTCTCTGCAGCGTGTCATGGATGACTCCATGAACACGCACGACGAGCGGCGGGACGGCTGGAGGAGGCCATGGCCTCTCGCCGCCGGAACGCCGCCTTCCGGGCTGCAGTGGCGGCCGCCACGGCGGCCGCCATGGAGGAGCCAATGGCGAGGACCCGCCTGCTCGAGAAGCTCTGGGCGGGGTGGGGCTGGTCGGCATCGCGCGGAGATGGCCGCCGACTGGCGTGAATTGGTGCCTTTCCGGGCGGAGGCGTCGCCGCGTGAGGAGGTGGTGCAGCACCTCCGGCCGCCTAGCCCGCCCACGCCCACCACGCACCGCCGCGCCTCTCGACGCCGCCGGACTACGCCGACCTCGTCGACGACGACAGCGACACCGGCGGCCGATGGAAGACGCCACGGCACCAAGAAGAAGCGGCGCAAGCAGAGCGCGTGTGAGTTTTTTAATTTTCTTATTATGTTAATTATGAATCTGGGCCTTTTAAGTGGCCGTTGAAACTGGGCCGTTTTGTGTATATATTATGTTTATTTCTTATATATATTATGTTTATTTAAAATGCGTTTATTTGCTTTTTTATTTATTTACTTATTATTTTGGGTGTGCCTAATCATCAGACGTCTGATTTTCATTTTAGCTCAGGTCACATTTTGGTCCAATGTCTGGTTGACATGTGTACCTGTTTGTTTTCAGTTCGTTAGATGAGGAGAGAAAATTCGTCTGATTTCAGTTCTTGTTCAGGTCGAATTTCCACTTGGTTTGGTGCAGACTACTCAGCCCGTCCTGTAGGGCCCGAAATGAAAACAATTACCCACCTCCCTCAGCCACCAACACGTGCACCACCCCTAGTCCGTTACTTCTCATGGGCTTGGCTGTCCCCCCACCCAACCAAAAAGAAAGTATAGAACCTGTGCATGCTGCTCAATTGCATGTAAAAACTCAAGCAACATTGACTAGTATACACTTACTTAACTAGAAAACGATATAAAAATGCAAAAATGAAGATACATGTTACCTCCATTCTTTACAGAATGAAAACATAAATCTGAAGAAATGAATACCGGTGTAAGCTGCATAATACTACCTACATGTATGCATATCTTTAGATTGGAACGAAAAAGTTTCTTAATAAAATAATCAAAATGAATAAAAGATCCATATCCCTGCTGCACTGACCTAAAAATAAAAAGATTGACATACCTAACATGTAGCAAAAAGGGAGAAAAATATGTGAGAAGTTACTAACAAAACGTAGATTGTTGTATTTTGCTAAAATAATGAAACGGTGCACAAAGGGCACCCCCCTCACACAAACATAATATGTGACCGTTAGTGCTTCATAGAGATTGACACACTCCATTGCATTCAGATTGATGTCTTAGGTTAACGCTGCAGACCCGATTGCTAGCTCAGCAACACTAGGCCCTGGGGCGACAACTTGGGCACTTGGCTCAGTCGGTTCAAAACGGGACAATTCTCCCATACCCCTTAGATTGTCATGTTTGATGAGGTCCTCCCATCCATGACCGCATATGCAGGTTCTGCTTCTTCCTTTCCTAAACATCAATGAGGAATGTATACCCCTCATAACACTCGGAAGAGCAACCAGTTGTGGGTTGCACGTCTGAACTCGCTCCTTGCGTTGCATGGGACAAAATGAGGACCAAGAACATAAAAAATGAATAAGAGGAAGCGCACAAAAACAGCCCCACAAGAGTCTTAAACTGAAGAAGATTTAGCATAATCTCCCCACAAAAGTAACCATCGTCATACAGATACGTTGTTTCAACAAAAAAAACACTGACCTAGTAGCCTAGCAAAAAGTAGATATGCATTACCAACAAACGTTAGCAGAGACGCTCTAACCTAGAAATCAGGCTAATACTTGTAGTTTGCTGCCAATATCATCACCAAGATAAGTAAGTCAGAGTGTCAGACTACAGAAAAAAGATAGCTAAGTTACTATCGTGCTATCAGCTAGATAACTAAGTTTATATCTGAAAGACATAACTGAATTCATAGACAAACTGAACAAAGAAATGAATGTTAGACTTAACAGGACTACAAATTTGCCTAGATCATACAAAATGTAAGAAAATAATAACAAACTGAGCATCTCCAAGCAAATAAACGATTCTTTAAAAAATCTTTCCTAGCACACAGTGTGACTGAATTAGAGAGAATCTACTTGTGTGACTGAATTTGAGAATCTGCTTGTGTGTCTGAATTAGAGAAGATATTTATTGATGTGGTAAATTAAATTTACAGAGCCATCATTTAGAAACAAAACGGATGAAGAGTCACTTGTTGCTGCACATGAGATAGAAAATATGAGGTGCCTAAGAAGAAGCAAGAAGTAGAGAGTGGAAAATAACAAAAACTAAGCGAAGGGGAAGGACCTACTGAACACAATTTATGCCTTTAGGTACTGACTGCAAGATCAAGATGAGAGGGTAGGAAGAGAAGTGGAAGACATGCTAGACAAGACTGAGAAAAGTAAGAGAGATTAGATAAGAAAAAATGAAGAATGAAACTAGGAACCTAAGAGACTAAGAAAGAGAGACTGGACAAAATGATGGGAAAATAAAGAAGAGCAAACTGATGAAACTGGAACCATAGAAAACGGAAAACAGAGTGAGATCCTTGGGGAATTGGAAAAACTGAAAGAATGGTGAACTCAAAACGGATAAAACACTTATCAAATACTAAATGACAAAGACCTATCAGAAACAGAACCGACGAAGTATGAAAATCATACACATATAGACTGATGACTGATACAGAAATGAAAACATGGAGACTGATATAGAGAACTAAACCCACATACACATATAGACTGACTGAACGTGGAATGAAATAAATTAAACAGAAAATAAACTATAATAAGAAAAACTAAGACTGAAAACTGAAAATTGATACAAAGAACTAAACCTAAATGGCAAAGACTAAGTGAAAAACCAAAACTGATGACTTGAGTTTAAACTGATGGACAAGAACAAACACTGACCAAATATCTGAAGACTTAACAAATAACTAAAGAGAACTAAAATGTAACACTGAGGGTACTGATCCTTAGGAATAATGATGACTAAAAATTGAAAACTGAATGAATGATTCAAACAAATATATTAAAGCTGAGAAAATTATCTACTAAAAGAACTAAAGCTGAAATAACATTAAAGCTGAGAAAATGATCTATTAAAAGAACTAAACCTGAATCTACTAAAAAAACTGAGGCTAATAACTGAAAGACTGAAACAAACACTTACGGTGCTGGTTCTGAGGCTGACCAAGACAAGTAGCACTGCAGAAGAATGAATAAAAATTGAACAATGAGCACTCACGGAAATGATCGATTGAATAACCTGAATAATCACAACATGAATGACTGGGCACACAGACCCTGATCTATGAATGATAACTGGTGATCTGACTGAATAAATAACACTGAGGAGTAGCTAAGACAAAACAATGGTTGTACAAACAAACTATACTGATTCATTTCTTACCTGGCAGCCAAAACTGAAAAAATAGTGATGGTGGTCTGAATGTGATAATGGAATAAAAATCACAAATGAACAACTAAGTAACAAATCTATCATCCTAATTTGAGTTAAGTAATTAGAAAGGCTATGAGTGAATACAAAGACTAAATACAAACACACTGACATATGAATGATAAACAGTGATCTAAATTATTTACCACATCATTTTATTACTCCAGCGGCCCAACCTGCAACGCCTTCTCACCTGAATTATCAGGATGGACAAATTGAAAAAAAAAGTAATCAGTGAAATGCTGAAATCAACATGGAGAATAACTGGACTGATAAATGAAGAATGATATGGAAACTGGAAAATGATAAATAGTAAGGCAAATTAATTATAAATTATAACTAAAGAATGAAACAATGAGGATAACTGATGCATAGTGATACTGACAACTACTAAGGCTGAAACACTGGCATGCATACTTGCTGTACAAAAGCTTAATGACCGAGAAACAAGGACTTGTGTGACAAAAAAACTTGGGAAAGGTATAGGGAGATAATAAAATGATGGAAGACCTCAGACTATGGGATTCAGGGTACTGCTTATGCCAAAAGTGCTGCAGATTTTCATATGTGCAGAATGTCACACAAGACTGCAAGATTCATGGACACCATGAATCAAAACAGAGCATCTAGTACATAAAATATGTATTATACTATCTTTACAAGATAGCATGAATTTCACATTAAAAATTGAGCACATGGTAGCATTTCAGTTCCATTTAGACACAACAAAATAACAAAATGTCACATCATATAGCATTGGTGTCACCTACTCACCTTCTTTTTAATTGACTCCCGAAGACTTGCAAAACTGAACTCCAGTCAACCTGAAATAACAGAAAGGAATTAGGGCTTGATTGTTGTAGATTTGCAAAACTAAACTCGAATTAACGTATAAAAATAGAGATAATTAGGATTTTAGACCTGCTTGTGTTCTAGGGTTCAAAAAGAGAGAGGGACAGATACCACAATACAGAGGAATGAGGCGCCATAGGAAGAAGGGAGGGAGAGGGGCGACATGTGAGGGACAGAGGGAGAGGGAGACGTGCATGGGAAGGGAGGGAGGGGCACCATGGGAGGGGAGGGAGAGAAGGCGCCATGGAAGGGATGCGCATGCTACGGGAAGGGATGCTAGGGGAAGGGCAGTCGTCCGGAGCTCGTTCTCAGATTTGGAGAAGAGACCAGAGCCTCCACGCGACGGACCATGGAAAAACAGAGCGAATCGGGCGCGAAAAGGACCAAAGCGGATCCACCACTAAGACAAAGCGGGCCCGGAAAAAGAAACACCACACAAGCGCAGATCTTAGAACAAAATCAGACGACTGAAAAAATGACCTGAAGCCAATTTGAAAACAGACGACTGATTTTTAGTAAAACTGATTATTTTTAATCCCGTCCACCCCGGACACGATTTGGGGAGCGGCCGCGCGGTAGGCGCACGCACGATCCAATGGACACAATGACGGACAGGCGATTTCCATCGGCGCCTAAAGGGATGATTTGGCCCAATCCGGACGTCCGTTTGGGGTCGCGCGGTGGAGTTGGCCTAAGATTTACAGTTCTTACATGTAAATTTGTACGTGTGTTTTATATTTATTTACAGAAGAAGTACGTGTGTTATATAAACGGAATAAGTGTAGAAGGCATGAATGTGGGTGAGGCTGGGCTGAGTCTCGGTCTCCTCTTCCTGACTATTTTGACGCTGTACTCGGATAGATTAGCTTTTACCAAACTGTTTTTGCATGATTTGCTCCCGTGAAAAGTCACAATTTCCACACTAAAAAAGGCCGAATTATGGGGAAAAAATATAGAACCCATTCGTCTGGTCAAGCAATCGGGATTGCAAACGCAAATTGGACAAAATTATTTGCACAAAGCTTTGATAAGCACCCTTCAAATAGTTCGCCTGCTACTACGTCTGATGCTATTATCATACCACTTTGGAACATTTTTTATAACTTTTTTATTGTTTTTCTGGACTAACCTATTAATTTAGTGTCAGAATCAATTGTTGTTTTCTGCATGTTTTTACTTTTCAGAAAATCATTGTTTGGGACCTCCAAAACTTTTTTTCAGAGGAAGAAGAATCCATAAAGCAGCGAAAGCTGTCGGGGGGCCACCCTTGGGCCCTGCGTGGCCAGGTGGCGCGGCCGGGGGGAGGCCACGCTATCCTACGCACGGTCCCCCCCCCCCCGAAGCTGTATAAACTCCATATTCTGAAACCCTTTGTCCTTTTTTTTCAAATTTTTCCACCGCCACAAGTTCCTATTCCGCGGAGATCCAACCTGGAGGCTTGTTCTCACGATCTGATGGAGGGGGAATTGATGTCCAGAGCCATCTTCATCAACCTTGATGCCATCATAACCATGTGTGACTAGTTTTCTTTGGACTATGGGTCCATAGTGGTAGTTAGATGGCATCCTCTCTCCCTTGTGATTCAATAGGCTCCAAGGAGCGAGATATTACAAATATGGGTCTCATGACCCAACATTCAGAGCATACAGATCAAGGCACATGCGGAAGCTTAACATGTCTGAGTACAAACATCTACAAATGAAAAAGGCTTGAAAGCCTGACTATCTACCAGATCCTGCCGAGGGCACAAGATCGTAGCTGAGGTATCAAGCTAAACGTCGAAGTCCACGCAGAACTACTAACGAGACCGAAGTCTCTCTGCAAAAACATAAAATAGGCAAACGTGAGTACAAATGTACCCAAAGAAGACTTACATCGTAACTAACTACATATGCATCATTATCAACAAAGGGATGGTGGGGTTTAAGCTGCAGCAAGCCAGCTTTGACTCGGTGGCTATCCTGAACTACTGCTGCAAATAACTCTTTTGAGGTGGCACACACGAGTCCACATATTCACCATATCAATACACCACTATGGATCCGCTCCCGTCTCCCTACGAGAACGCCATCCATAGCACTCACATTTATCTTGCGTATTTTAGAGTATCCACTTTCACTTGTCTATGAACTGTTATAGGCAACCCAGAAGTCCTTTACCGCGGACACGGCTATTCGAATAGATGATGTTAACCCTGCAGGGGTGTACTTCTTCATACATGTTTCCACCACTTAGCGTCTCCACACGACATGTGCTCGGCAGACTTCAAGCGAAAGCCGACGTGGGTGTAGACCACGACCTACCTAAACACTCAAGTCTCTAGTCCAGGTTTATCGCCTATTCGGGTTCCATCCGCGAGGAGATCCGGCCGGAGTTTCGCTCACAGCCCCAAACGATGTGTGCAGGGTTCCCGAGACACCAAACGGGCGCCTGGTACACCGTGCCACGTGCCTACCGCATCACAGCCCACCCTCCGTTCAACTGCAAGACGGCCTCCAAAGATGCTATAAACACGTAAACTACTTGCAACTCCTGGACAGAGGACAAGGGTGATTAAGAAGTCAAGCGGGGTCATATTTCAGGGCCCAATGCATGGTAGTAGCTGAATCATGGATCACAAACACAGAACTCAGTTCCTAAGGACGGCTTCAATGAGACAACCCACCATGTACTCCTACATGGCCTCTCACCGCTACCTTTACCAAATCATGTTCACACACTTAGCTCGCACACAATAGGACATGTTCACACACCTCTGATTCATCCCCGATGAATCAGACCTGACTCAACTCTAAGCATTAACAAGCATGACAAACAAGCATGAATGAGTAGGCCCAACAGGGCTCAAACAACTCCTACTCATGCTAGTGGGTTTCATCTATTTACTGTGGAATGAAATGTCATGCAGAGGATAAAGGGGTTCAGCTACCGCAGTAAGTAACAGATGAATCGGTGTTGTCCTAATGCAGTAAAAGAGAGCAGGAGCGAGAGAGTAGGATTGTATCGGAATGAACAAGGGGGTTTTGCTTGCCTGGCACTTCTGAAGATAGCATTGAGTCTTCATCAGTGTCAACGATCACAACGTCGATACAACGTCTACCGAGGGGGAACAACACCGACAAACAGAGAAGAAACACAATCAATGCAATGCACAATATGATGCCTGCTATGATATGACAATAAGAATGTGTTTTGGCTAATGCAAGCTAGAACAGATTGAGATGAGTCCATTTGAACCAAAGATTCAAATGCAAACCCATTTTAAGAGGTCATAATAGTACATTAACTTGTTTCACCTAAACAGCAAGGTTAATGTGTTCTAACATGCATGAGACCAGTGCAGATGGATAGATTGGATTTTTATGATCATTTTTCATATATAAATTATTTAATTTGGAGCTGCGGTTGAATTTCTATGAATTTTAGAAGTTTGTACTATTTTCTGGAATTTCCTGTATAAGAATAAATCCAGAAAAGGGCATTACTACGTCAGCCTGACATCATCATGACGTCAGAAGGTCAACGGGGCACGGTTCGGGTCAAACTGACCAGTGGGTCCCGTCTGTCAGTAGTTAGTTAAACTAACTAAATTTAGTTAGCGCTAATCCTGGGTTAGTTAGCAGGGCGGGCCCCACCTGTCATGGACCCAAGGGTCAAACTGGGCCCATCGGTCAACGGTCAGCGGGGGTCAAACCCACCGGCGACATGACGCCGACGAGGCTAGACGCGGTGGAGGGGCTCGGGTTTGCGTCTCCGGCGACCAAACGAGCGGTCGAGACCATCTACGGAGAGCTGGAAGCGAGCCGCGTCGTTTGGGGGTGGAAGTGGAGCTCGGGGAGGCCGGGAATGATGCCGGCGACGACCTTGGCGGTCGCCGGAGCTCGGGTGAGCTCAGGCTCGTTGCTGCAGTGGCCTAGGCAGGGCGGCGCTAGCATCTACGGCTCCTACGCGTTGCGGGGAGTGCGTTGGACACAATCCCGGGACCATATGGTCATCGGAGAATGACCGGCGGCGGCGCGTGCGGTTGAGCTTAGTGCAGTCGATGCAGAGGATGACAGCAAGAACGGAGAGGATGGGAATGTAGCTGAGCTCACAGCGGTTGCGACGAGCTAGACGGCGAGGTCGGGGACGAGCTGAAGCAGTGGTGACGGCGAAAGGGATCTTCGGCGGCGCTCAGCGAAGATGAGGACGAGGCGGTAACTCCAGGGCGAGCGAGCGCTCAGGCCTCGGTCTGCTCGACGGAGAGGAGGGCGGCGGAGCTCCTGGACACGGTGGCGTGACACAGGGACGACGGAGGGCATGGCTATGGCGACAGTGCGACTACGGCAGCGTCGGCCATCGTGGGAGAGAGCGAGGGAGAGAGGCAGGGGTGCGTGTGAGGTGTCTACGGGGTCGGGGCGGTGCCGTAGAGGCACTTCGAGGCGTCGCGCTGGCGCGGGCGACGGCAGACAGGAAGGGTGGTGGCATGGCGAGCGCGGCGGCATCGCGGTGTCCCTCCTCTGCCTACTGGCAGAGGTAGGTGATGACTAGCAGCGGCGCTGGGCTGGGCCGGCCAGGTGGGCTGCCTACTGGGCCGTCCAGGTAAGCCAGGTAAGTCTCTCTCTCTCTCTCTCTCTCTCTCTCTCTCTCTCTCTCTCTCTCTCTCTCTCTTTTGTTTCCTGTTTTCTATTTTTCTGCAACTTTGTGGCTTTATTAAAAATACAAAAATGTTTCCAAAAATCCTGAAAATAGTTGTGGGCTCTATTTGGAATATTCCCAACAGCCCTCATTTAAGTTCAGAGTTAATTGAGCATTTAAAATATTATATAGCATTTAAATGCCCAATTGCAAATAGCATATGATTTAATCCAGAGCCCAATATGTCCTGCAAAAATATAAACCATTTTTGGTAGATGCTTTCACCTCAAACCAGAAATGTTGAACATTTTTAGAGGGCATTTTGAGTTCAATGAAAAAGATTTTATTTTGACCCTAGTTGAATTCATTTGGTGCTAGGGTTTAAGCATCCCCATTTCAAGTTTCCAATAAATTTAGACATGATGCATCGATGATTATGCAACTACTTGCAAACAAACTCTAGGGCTGTGACACCAGTCGCGGCTCACGGCGCATCGGTGCGCGGGACTGCGCCAGCGCGACGGCACAACGGCGCTCTGGAGGCAGCGATGCAGGTCCGGTTTGGGCCCGATTTGGACCCAGCGGACTGAGTGCCTTAGAGAATCTCTAGCCATTCGGCCCCCTAGGGCGCCGAAAAACTGCGCCCTGGAGGCGAGCTGGCGCTAGTTCGGCCCCTGGGGGCGGCCTAGCACCCAGCCACGCCCCCAGGCGCCCCCAGCCTTGGCAAATTCAAACGTAGTTCGTTCCCGCGCCCAAAAACAAACGCCATAATCCGGCGATCAAGCGGCGATCGGCGGTCGATGCAAAGTTTGGCATACAAAAAAATCAGAACAGAAGCGCGCCATCAGACGGCGAGGTCGGCCTCCGGCGTCGGTGGTGTCAGCGTGCGCGGGCTTGACGGGTCCTCTGTGCTTGGCGGCGTGGTTTCTGCGCTGCGGGCAGCCTCGGCGGCATCGTCGGTCAGGCTTGGCGGCGGCGTAGGCGTGCGCGTGGGCATGGGTGTCGTCGTCGAGGGAAGCTGGTCCAGGATGAGGCCGACATGCGCCCTGTACCATGCCTTGACCGCCTCGTCGGTGCTCTGGAGCATGTCCGCCCTGCCCAGCAAGAAAGCCAGGTCGGTGTTCATCTTCTTCGCAGCGACATTGGTCCGGAGTAGGTCGAGCTTGGCGGCGCTTGTCGACATCAACGCTGACCACCGCGCCTCGGTCTTCTCTTCACGAAGGACGGGCCAGGCCTATGCGTCGGCGAGGCAGTGCTGGATGGATTCCTGCACGCAAGCGGTGGCCGCATCAGCATGTTTCCCCTTCTTGGCGCCTTTGTTGCCGTCGGGCCGCCCTTCTGACGCGCCCGGAGCCGGCGCGTCTGGCTTGTATGCCTCCTTGGCCTTCTCAAGGTTGCGCCGGACTTCTGCCCACTTGTCGCACTTGTCAATGCGCTTGTAGACGTGGAGGTACTTGAACTCGGCGTCATTGTTGCTCTGCCTATACAGGTCGAACATGCGCAGCGACTGCGCGGGGACAAACAAACAGTTGGCGGGCGCGCGCACACGGCGAAGAGAGATGGGAGACCGGCGTGTCATACCTGATCCTCAATGCTAGCGCCGCTCTCCGGGCGAGCGGCCACCTCCTTCACGACACCATGCCATTTGTTGCACGCCTCCTGTATGCGCCCCAATGGTTCGCCATCACCTTCGACCCGCGCTGCATCTAGACGCCTTTGAAGTAGGGGTCGACGAGCTTGCGCTCGTCAAACTCGGCCTTGATGCGCGCCCGGTATGTCTTGATGATCTGGTTCGCACCGGTGGTCGGGTCGAGGCAGACGGCTTTCCATGCCTCGGCGAGGCATTCCTCCTCCTTGGACGCCCACTTGATGCGTGGCTCGACTGACCTGGCCGTCCGTTTCTTCTTCTTGCGCCTCCTCGCCGGTTCCTCATCGTCCTCGTCCTCCTCCTCGTCCTCCTCGTCCTGCTCCTCCTCCTGCTCCTCGTCGTCGTAGACGTAGCCGAGCTCGCCGTCCATGCCGCCGCTGAGATCCACCGCCTCATCCGCGGTGAACCCGGGAGACGCGGCGGCCGCGGCCGATCCTTCCACGATGATGTCGGCCATGTCGGCCTCGGTCTCATCGGTGTCGCCGAGGTGCGAGAAGGGCAGTGTGCAACGGCGAAGAGGAGGCGTCAGGGAGGACGCGTACGCGGGCGGCGAGTAGTTGTATGGAGGGTACTGCACGCCGACGAAGGCGGACGAGGGCGTGCGCTGGGTCGGGTGTCCATGGGGGAACGTGACATTTGGGTTGAACCCACCGTGCACGTCCCCGTCGGCGTAGCCCGGCGATCCCCATGGCTGCAGCGTCGGAGACCCGACCCCTTGTTGGCCCCATGGCGCGTACTGCGCGTGGTTGCCGGGGGGATCCATCATCTCCGCGCGTGCTGCCTGGCCTCCTGGTCCGCGGAAGCGGCAGCGGCAGCGGCAGCCGCACGCGCCGCATTGTCTCGGGCCATCTTGGCGAGGGCCCTGTTCCACCGGTCGGCGGTGACGGTCTCCCGTCGATGTACTTCTACCCTCCAGTCGGCGTTTGTCACGCCCAGCGGCTTTGACGGCGGCGCCCTCGGCTTCCTCTGCTTCGGCTGGGCGACAGAGGCGGTCGCGGTCGCCGCGGCGCGAGGAACGATGTACTTCTTCGGAGGCATGGCGGCCGGTTGGGAGGCGAGCGGGAGAGAGAATGGCAGGAGGGAAGGAGAAAATGGGAGGGAACTCGGGGGAAAGCGGGGAGAAACGACGGGAAGAGGCGCTTGGCTCGCCGACAGGGCGGACCCACGCGCGCCTTTTCGCTTGTGCCGGCGCCCCAGGCGCCTCCCAGGGCGCCGGGTTCCGCCGGCACCAAATTCGGCCCGAGCCAGCGAAAAACGGGCTTCTGGGGGGGCGACTGGACGTTTTTTCGGCACTGGCGCGGCAAAAACGCCTGGGGAGGGCCTGTTGTAGGCGCGGCTGGAGATGCTCTTAGGTGTCTTTGCTGGCAGTTGCGGCTCTGTCATGGATGTTGCTCGGCAGGCGCTCGTCTGGGGCTTCATTTGAGTGTGCTCCGTTTGTACAGTGCCGAAAGGAACCGGTGGCAATCTTGGTCTTCTTATCCTCCGCAGCCGGCTAGTGGTGTGCGGGCTACTGGCTCGGACCGTATGTCGGTGGTTTGGTCCTGCTGGTCTTCTTGCGCCAGGTCATCGATCTACTTGTTGGTGATCTTTTTGGCCGCTAACGAGATCTGGTCTTCCTGTCGGTGATCTTCGACGGCGCATGGCGCCACTGGATATCTAGAGCAAAATAGAAACAGTCATGCGCGCCCTTATCCTGAGCCAGATAGGTTTCATTTGGGTGTGGTGCAAAGCTTCGCCTTCTTGTCGGTGCCATGGGACATGTCTTAATATAGATTTCCATGAAACCGACTGAGGTGGAGAAAGTCATGGTGGCTGCGATCGGAGGTTAGAAATGGCAAAGAGGGTACTGGTTGTAATGAAGACCATGTGGCACAGGTTCTCCCTGTGTGCCGGGTCTTTGGCGACTTGCAGCAGCAGCCTTGGCAAGCGGGAATGGCAGCACAGGTGGACTGCATTCTTGGTGGTGCTCCTCGAGTACTAAGTCACAATTTTCAGGGTGAAAACCCAAGGACTGTCCTTCATCGGTTTGTACCTGGCAATGGCCATGCTGAAGGCTGAAGGAAATATGCCCTAGAGGCAATAATAAAGTTATTATTTATTTCCTTATTTCATGATAAATGTTTATTATTCATGCTAGAATTGTATTAACCGGAAATATGATACATGTGTGAATACATAGACAAACATATAGTCACTAGTATGCCTCTACTTGACTCATTAATCAAAGATGATTATGTTTCCTAACCATAAGACATGTGTTGTCATTTGATTAATGGAATCACATCATTAGGAGAATGATGTGATTGACATGACCCATTCCGTTAGCCTAGCACTTGATCGTTTAGTATATTGCTATTGCTTTCTTCATGACTTATACATATTCCTGTAACTATGAGATTATGCAACTCCGCCATCGGAGGAACACTTTGGGTGCTACCAAACATCACAACGAATCGGGTGATTATAAAGGAGTACTACAGGGTCTCCAAAGGTACATGTTGGGTTGGCGATTTTGAGATTAGGTTTTGTCACTCCGATTGTCGGAGAGGTATCTCTGGGCCCTCTCGGTAATGCACATCACTATAAGCCTTGCAAGCAATGTAGCTAATGAGTTAGTTTCGGAATGATGCATTACGTAACGAGTAAAGAGACTTGCCGGTAACGAGATTGAACTAGGTATTGGATACCGACGATCGAATCTCGGGCAAGTAACATACCGATGACAAAGGGAACAACGTATGTTGTTATGCGATTTGACCGATAAAGATCTTCGTAGAATATGTAGGAGCCACTATGGGCATCCAGGTTCCGTTATTGGTTATTGACCGAGAATAGTTCTAGGTCATGTCTACATAGTTCTCGAACCCGTAGGGTCCGCACACTTAACGTTACGATGACAGTTTTATTATGAGTTTATAAGTTTTGATGTACCGAAGTTTGTTCGGAGTCCCGGATGTGATCACGGACATGCCGAGGAGTCTCGAAATGGTCGAGACATAAAGATTGATATATTGGACGACTATATTCAGACACCGGAAGTGTTCCAGGCGTTTTCGGAGAAAACCGGAGTGCCGGAGGGTTACCGGAACCCCCCCCCCGGGAGAAGTAATGGGCCTTATGGGCCTTAGTGGAGAGAGAGAGGGGCAGCCAGCATGGGCCGCACGCCCCCTCCCCCTCTGGTCCGAATTGGACTAGGAGGGGGGCGGCGCCCCCCCTCTTTCCCTCTCCCTCTCCCCCTTCCTTTCCCCCTCCTTGTAGGAGTAGGAAAGAGGGAGTCCTACTCCTACTAGGAGGAGGACTCCTCCTCCTTGGCACGCCCACAAGGGCCGGCCAGCCTCCCCCCTTGCTCCTTTATATATGGGGGCAGGGGGGCACCCTAGAACACACAAGTTGATCTTGAAGATCGTTCCTTAGCCGTGTGCGGTGCCCCCCTCCACCATATTCCACCTCGGTCATATCGTCGCGGAGTTTAGGTGAAGCCCTGCGCCGGTAGAACATCATCATCGTCACCACACCGTCGTGCTGACGGAACTCATCCCCGACACTTTGCTGGATCGAAGTTCGGGGATCGTCATCGAGCTGAATGTGTGTTGAACTCGGAGGTGCCGTACGTTCGGTACTTGGATCGGTCGGATCATGAAGACATATGACTACATCAACCGCATTGTCATAACGCTTCCGCCTACGATCTACGAGGGTACATAGACAATACTCTCCCCTCTCGTTGCTATGCCATCACCATGATCTTGCATGTGCGTAGGAAATTTTTTGAAATTACTACGTTCCCCAACAGTGGCATCCGAGCCTGGTTTTATGTGTAGATGTCATATGCACGAGTAGAACACAAGTGAGTTGTGGGCGATACAAGTCATACTGCTTACCAGCATGTCATACTTTGGTTCACCGGTATTGTGAGATGAAGCGGCCCGGACCGACATTACGCGTACGATTACGCGAGACTGGTTTCACCGTTATGAGCATTCGTGCTTAAAGGTGACTGGCGGGTGTCTGTCTCTCTCACTTTAGCTGAATCGAGTGTGGCTACGCCCGGTCCTTGCGAAGGTTAAAACAACACTAACTTGACGAACTATCGTTGTGGTTTTGATGCGTAGGTAAGAACGGTTCTTGCTAAGCCCGTAGCAGCCACGTAAAATTTGCAACAACAAAGTAGAGGACGTCTAACTTGTTTTTGCAGGGCATGTTGTGATGTGATATGGTCAAGACGTGATGCTATATTTTATTGTATGAGATGATCATGTTTTGTAACCAAAGTTATCGGCAACTGGAAGGAGCCATATGGTTGTCGCTTTATTGTATGAAATGCAAATGCCCTGTAATTGCTTTACTTTATCACTAAGCGGCGATAGTCGTAGAAGCAATAGATGGCGTAAAACGACAACGATGCTACGATGGAGATCAAGGTGTCGCGCCGGTGACAATGGTGATCACGACGGTGCTTCGAAGATGGAGATCACAAGCACAAGATGATGATGGCCAAATCATATCACTTATATTGATTGCATGTGATGTTTATCCTTTATGCATCTTATCTTGCTTTGATTGACGGTAGCATTTTAAGATGATCTCTCACTAAAATTATCAAGAAGTGTTCTCCCTGAGTATGCACCGTTGCGAAAGTTCTTCGTGCTGAGACACCACGTGATGATCGGGTGTGATAGGCTCTATGTGAAGGAAAAATGCCCTAGAAGCAATAATAAAGTTATTATTTATTTCCTTATTTCATGATAAATGTTTATTATTCATGCTAGAATTGTATTAACCGGAAACATAATACATGTGTGAATACATAGACAAACATAGTGTCACTAGTATGCCTCTACTTGACTAGCTTGTTTATCAAAGATGGTTATGTTTCCTAGCCATGGACAAAAGAGTTATCATTTGATTAACGGGATCACATCATTAGGAGAATGTTGAGATTGACTTGACCCATTCTGTTAGCTTAACACTTGATCGTTTAGTATGTTGCTATTGCTTTCTTCATGACTTATACATGTTCCTGTAACTATGAGATTATGCAACTCCCGTTTACCGGAGGAACACTTTGGGTGCTACCAAACGTCACAACGTAACTGGGTGATTATAAAGGAGTACTACAGGTGTCTCCGAAGGTACATGTTGGGTTGGCGTATTTCGGGATTAGGTTTTGTCACTCCAATTGTCGGAGAGGTATCTCTGGGCCCTCTCGGTAATGCACATCACTATAAGCCTTGCAAGCAATGTAGCTAATGAGTTAGTTACGGAATGATGCATTACGTAACGAGTAAAGAGACTTGCCGGTAACGAGATTGAACTAGGTATTGGATACTGACGATCGAATCTCGGGCAAGTAACATACCGATGACAAAGGGAACGACGTATGTTGTTATGCGGTTTGACCGATAAAGATCTTCGTAGAATATGTAGGAGCCAATATGAGCATCCAGGTTCCGCTATTGGTTATTGACCGAAAATAATTCTAGGTCATGTCTACATAGTTCTCGAACCCGTAGGGTCCACACGCTTAATGTTACGATGACAGTTATATTATGAGTTTATGAGTTTTGATATACCGAAGGAGTTCAGAGTCCCGGATGAGATCGGGGACATGACGAGGAGTCTCGAAATGGTCGAGACGTAAAGATCGATATATTGGACGACTATATTCGGAGTTCGGAAAGGTTCCGAGTGATTCGGGTATTTTTCGGAGTACCGGAGAGTTACGGGAATTTGCCGGGGAGTATATGGGCCTTATTGGGCTTTAGGGGAAAGAGAGAGGAGAGGTTGGGCGCCCCCCATGGCCTAGTCCGAATTGGACCAGGGGGAGGGGCTGCGCCCCCTCCTTCCTTCTCTTCTCTTCCCCCTTTCCTTGACTCCTACTCCTACTACTTGGAGGGGGAATCCTACTCCGGTGGGAGTAGGACTCCTCCTGGTGCGCGCCTCCTAGGCCGCCACCCCTTCCTTGCTCCTTTATATACGGGGCAGGGGGCACCCCATGACACACAAGTTGATCTTCGTGATCGCTCCTTAGCCGCAGGCGGTGCCCCTCCACCATATTCCACCTCGGTCATATCGTCATGAGTTTAGGCGAAGCCCCGCGCCGTAGAACATCATCATCGCTACCACGCCATCGCGGCCGACGGAACTCATCCCCAACACTTTGCTGGATCGGAGTCCGGGGATCGTCATCGAGCTGAACGTGTGCTGAACTCGGAGGTGCCATACGTTCGGTACTTGGATCGGTTGGATTGTGAAGACGTACAACTACATCAACCGCGTTGTCATAACGCTTCCGCTTATGGTCTACGAGGGTACGTGGACAATACTCTCCCCTCTCGTTGCTATGCATCACCATGATCTTGCATGTGCGTAGGAAAAATTTGAAATTACTACGTTCCCCAACACTACGTTCAATTACAACGGGTGCAAAACAGTTGCACACGCGGAATACTCAGGTTAAACTTGATGAGCCAAGCATATAATAGATATGGCCTCGGAACACGGAGACCGAAAGGTCGAGCGTGAATCATATAGTAGATATGATCAACATATTGATGTTCACCATTGAAACTACTCCATCTCACGTGACGATCGGACATGGTGTAGTTGATATGGATCACGTAATCACTTAGAGGATTAGAGGGATGTCTATCTAAGTGGGAGTTCTTAAGTAATATGATTAATTGAACTTTAATTTATCATGAACTTAGTCCTGGTAGTATTTTGCAAATTATGTTATAGATCATTAGCTCGCCTTGTTGCTTTCATATATTTATTTTGATATGTTCCTAGAGAAAACTGTGTTGAAAGAGGTTAGTAGCAATGATGCGGATTGGATCCATGATCTGAGGTTAATCCTCATTGCTGCACAGAAGAATTATGTCCTTGATGCACCGCTAGGTGACAAACCTATTGCAGGAGCAGATGCAGACGTTATGAACGTTTGGCTAGCTCAATATGATGACTACTTGATAGTTTAGTGGACCATGCTTAACGGCTTAGAATCGGGACTTCAAAGATGTTTTGAACATCATGGACCATATGAGATGTTCCAGGAATTGAAGTTAATATTTCAAGCAAATACCCGAGTTGAGAGATATGAAGTCTCCAACAAGTTCTATAGCTAAAATATGGAGGAGAATCGCTTAACTAGTGAGCATGTGCTCAGATTGTCTGGGTACTTCAATCGCTTGAATCAAGTGGGAGTTAATCTTCCAGATAAGATAGTGATTGACAGAATTCTCTAGTCACCATCACTAAGTTACTAGAACTTTGTGATGAACTATATATGCAAGGGATGACGAAAACGATTCCCGAGCTCTTCGTGATGTTGAAATCAACGAAGGTAGAAATCAAGAAAGAGCATCAAGTGTGGATGATTGACAAGACCACTAGTTTCAAGAAAAGGGCAAAGGGAAAGAAAGGGAAACTTCAAGTAGAATGGCAAACAAGTTGTCACTCCCATGAAGAAGACCAAAGCTGGACCAAAGCCTGAAACTGAGTGTTTACACTACAAAGGAAATGGTCACTGGAAGCGGAAATGCCCTGAATATTTGGTGGATAAGAAGGATGGCAAAGTGAACAAGGGTATATTTGATATACAGATTATTGATGTGTGCCTTACTAGTGTTTATAGTAGCCCCTGAGTATTTGATACTTGTTCGGTTGCTAAAATTAGTAACTCGAAATAGGAGTTACAGAATAAACAGAGACTAGTTGAAGGGGAAGTGACGATGAGTGTTGGAAGTAGTTCCAAGATTGATATGATCATCATCGCACACTCCCTATACTTTTGGGATTAGTGTCAAACCTAAATAAATATTATTTGGCGTTTGCGTTGAGCATGAATATGATTTGATCATTGAAAGAACATGCGGTGCCCCCATGTTTGGTTTTGGTAATTGATGACAATCTCTATGGACTAATGGTTGTCTTGAGTTATATTTGCAGGATTTGTCCATAGGCTTTTCTTGAAGTCCATGTGTTGGTTTCAAGGAGTTTATGAGTTGACCAAGGTGTTATTAAGGAATTATCCAAAGATTGGTATGCGAGTGTTGAGCTTATTGCAAGCATGTCCTGAAGAAGAAAGTTGTGTGATCATTCATGTTTACCTTCAAGACATCATCCAAATGAAGAGAGTTGCAAAGATTCAAGGTTGATCATGACTAAGTCAAGAGTGAATCAAGTTGATCAACTCACAAAGCGTAGAAGTTGTACCAAGAGGGATCAAGTGATCCCATGGTAAGGTAAGCATTGTCCATTGTACTTTGTGTACTAACCCATGTTCTATGTGAGAGTTCTATGTGGGGTTAGGTACGTATCCATGGGCTTGCATCAAGAGGAAGATATCATACAACCCATGGAAAGGATGACACCAAGTGGTGATCGTCATCAAGATTGCCGTGTGCAAGTTCAAGTGGGGAATCACGAAGAGATCAAATGCTTGAATCTTGCCATCCATTGTGGTGTCAATGGACTTGTGAAGATGAGCCTAAGAGTGGCTCACCCATAGTGGACTATGGGGGAGCAATCATCTAGTCTTCATCGAGCCAACGCAATCAAGAAAGGTGGTCCAACTTGAGGGAGTCAAGATCGTCATCATCTAGCTCAAGTGGACCATGTGCAAGTCAAAGGTTTTCCCTTGATAGGTTTTCTATTTTACCGGTCTCATGGTGGTAGTTAGGGGACCGGGTTATAGGATCGTTTGCCGTACTATCAAGGGGGGCTCTCAAGTTGGTAGCTTGATCATATCGTTAGTAGAGAGCTCAAACCATTGCATCCTTGCATCTTGTTTCTTGGTTCTTGTTTGGTTCTCTTTGTGAGTCTTAGAGCTTATGGTTATCTTGATGACAAGCTTGAGTTCATCAAAAACGGAGTTTGCATGCGTCTTCTATGATGTTTTCGGTGTTGGAGGTTTTACCGGTCTTCTCTGAGGAAGGGTTCTCACCATTTTCTTTTGGGCCTTTTATCATTTGCTTATTATTGGTATTTCTATCAAGATTTTGTTAGCCCTTGTCGTTAGCTTTCCAACAAACTTGGTTTCGTTGAATTCGGAGTCCGTTTGCAAAAGTTGTGGCTGTTTTGGTAAAGGCTGCAGCGGTACTACCGCGACTAGAGCGGATGTAATTTTTTACTACCGCTCTAGAGCGGTACTACCGCGGCTCCTGAGCGGTAGTACCGCTCCAGAGCAGTACTACCGTGGCTCCTAAGCGGTAGTACCGCCCCGGACCAAAAACTCGTGTTTTCTCTCTCGATTGGGCTGTTTTGACCGTCCTAAGCGGTAGTACCGCTCCTCCAAGCGGTAGTACCGCTTGTGCACGACCTGAGCACATAACGGTTGGATTCGGGAGGTCCTATAAAAGGGGGTCTTCTTCCCCAATGAACCTAATCCTTTGAGCTCGTGTTCTTCCCCCATTGTTGACCTTCTTCGAGCTTGCTAACTCTCAATCCCTCCTATGATTCTTGCTAGTTCTTGAGGGAAAAGAGAGAGGAGATCTAGATCCACGTTTCCACCAATCACTTTCTCCTCTAAGTGAGGGGAACCCCTTGGATCTAGATCTTGGAGTTCTTGGTGTTCTCCTTCTTGTTCTTCCTCTCATTTTCCTCCCTAGCATTAGTTGCTTCGGTGGGATTTGGGAGAGAAGGACTTGGGCACTCCGTGTGCCCTTGCCATTGCATTTGGTGCATCGGTTTGAGTTCTCCACAGTGATACGTGGAATTTACGAGTTGAGAATCTTATTACTCTTGGGTGCTTTGTGCCCTTGAGCTTGTTCCTCTTGGGTGCTTCGGCGCTCTAGACGGTTGGTGGTGTTCGAAGCTCAATCATTATGGTGTAAAGCTTTGGGCAAGCATCGGGGTCTTCAATTAGGTTGTGGAGATCGCCCCGAGCAATTTGACGGGTTCCGGTGACCGCCCCCAAGGGTTGCCAAAGTGTACGGGTTTGGTGACCGCCCCCAAGGGTTGCCATTTGTACGGGTTCGGTGACCGCCCTCAAGGGTCCCTTAGTGGAATCACGGCATTTTGCATTGTGCGAGGGCGTGAGGAGATTACGGTGGCCCTAGTGGCTTCTTGGGGAGCATTGTGCCTCCACACCGCTCCAAACGGAGATTAGCATCCGCAAGGGTGTGAACTTCGGGATACATCGTCGTCTCCGCGTGCCTCAGTTATCTCTTACCCGAGCCCTTTACTTATGCACTTCACTTTGTGATAGCCATATTGTTCTTTGTCATATATCTTGCTATCACATAGTTGCTTATCTTGCTTAGCATAAGTTGTTGGTGCACATAGGTGAGCCTAGTTGTTTAGGTTTTGTGCTTGACAAATTAACCGTTAGGTTTATTCCGCATTTGTTCAACCCTAAACCGTAATTTTTTTAAAGCGCCTATTCACCCCCCCCCCTCTAGGCGACATCCTCGATCTTTCAATTGGTATCAGAGCCTCGTCTCTCTTTTTGGGCTTAACCGCCTAGAGAGTAAAGATGTCGACTAGGGGATTAGGATTCTCTGACACTCTTAGTTTCAATGGCACAAATTTTGATGTTTGGGTAATTCGCATGCTTAATCTCTTTAGGGTCATGGACCCAAATTTAGAGCGAATTGTAGATATGTGTTTTTCTCCTCCAAAGGATCCCCAAAGATTATCTTTAGAGGATGAGAAAAACTCTTATCTCAATGCTCAAGCTTCTAATGTGCCTTTCGATGCTTTAAGCAATGTAGTTATATTTCAACTCATGCCGTTCCGGGATGCTCGTGAGTTGTGGACGAAGCTTCAAGATAAATATGGTGTGTCCAAGATTTGTGGGGATGATTGTTCTCCCACCACCTCCGCTCGTATAGTCTTCTCAACTTCTTCTACTTCACCTACATGTGGTTGGCCACAAGGTAATGATATGGTGAGTAGTGTTGGTCATTGCAATGATGATAGTATGCTTATTGTGGATGATCCTTCATCACTATATTATTGCAATGCTCCTTCTTTGGACTTTAGCACTTCGAGCACTCCAAATGTTTCACATGATTGTGTTGATAGTCCTTGCATATCCTGTAGAAATTGCTTGACTAGATCTCATGATGATATGCTTGCTATGTCTTGTTGCCATGATAAAAATGCATCTATTTCCTCGAATCGTTGTGCTAACAATGTAGAGGAAAGCCAACACTCCATGGAACAAGATGTGGTGTTTTATGGTGCTTCAAGGGATCCTACATCATCATCTATTGCATTTTTCCCTATGGCCAAGGCCTCAAAGGTATATCCCAATTTGAATCCCAATATATCTTGTGATGATATTGATAATGGCAAGAATGATGATGATGTTGATTATGATGAAGAGAATGATAATGTTGCCTCCTTAAAAATTAAGGGGGAAATGGTTTTTAAAGCTCTTCATAAAAATAAAATTGCTCGTTCCAACTTCATGGAAATTATTTCCATTGCCATTGAGGGCAAGAAATATATTGAGGAGTTGGAATCTCATCTCGAGGAGCATGAGGTCACCATTGAGAAAATGGAAGCTCATGGGCGTGATTACATAAATGAGATCATGGAGCTATCTCAAGCTCTTGAACATGAACAAACCACCTCCGAATCTCTTGAGGAGACTTTTGCTCTAGAATTATCTAGAGTGAGGGAATATCATGATAGAGCTCTTGAGGTGGCCAATGATTTCAAAACTAAAAATGCTAAGCTTGAAGTTTCTCATGCCAGACTCCTTGAGGATTTTGAGCACCTCGAAAATGGCTCAAGGGTCATCAAGGGTGAGCTCATAAAACTCACCGAGTCTCATGCCCAACTTGAAGCTTCTTATTTAAAAGAGCTTGCCAAGTTTTCCTCTCCTATTGTTGTAAATGATGATGCTTGTGCTACTAACTCTATTACTTGTGAAGCATCCATTTTGAAGGAGAATGTTGAGCTACGGGCTCAACTTGAGGTGCTATCTAGCAATTATGGGAAATTAGAAGAAAGTCATGAAAAGCTCTCAAGCTCTCATGATGATCTTCTAGTATCCCATAGTGTGCTAAAGATAGCTCATGAGGCCATGATTGCCAAGGTAACATCTAGTGAGCCTCATGTGGATACTAGCACTACTTCTAGTCAAAATAGTATATTGCCATGTGCTAGTCCTTGTAATTCATCTACTCACAATGTTGGTACATCTTGTGATGAATTGCTTTCCTTGCCTTGTTGCTCTAACGATGAAGCTTATACTTCCTCTAGTACTTGTGTTGAGACTAACCATGTAGAGGAAATCAAAGAGCTCAAGGCCCAAGTCACTTCTTTGAAGAAAGACTTGGAAAAGAGTCATCAAGGGAAATCCACACTCAACAATATCTTGAGTGTGCAAAAATCCTCCAATGACAAAGGTGGACTTGGATTCAACTCCAATAAGAAGAAGAAGTCCAAGATGGACAAAAAGAAGGGCCAAGAACAAGTCAAGAATTCAGCCAAGATTGTTTGCTTCAAGTGCAAAGTAGAAGGGCATCATGTTAGATCTTGCCCATTGAAGAAGAAGGCCATTAGTGTCAAGCAACAAGGGAATAGGGCACAAGTTCAATCACATGCTCAACCTCAAGTTGAAGAAAGGCCTCTTCCCAAGAAGACTCAAGTTAATGCTTCTCAAGTTGAGAAATCAAGTGAGAAGAAAGTGAAGAGTAGACGTTGCTACCTATGCCGTGAGAAAGGTCACCTCGCTTCGTCATGCACTAGTGGTAACTTATCCAACCCAATTATTATTGATGATGTCTATTCTCTTGGGAAGGATAAGGTTGGCAATGTGTTTTCCAAGTTTGTTGGTACTCAAAGTGGTGTCAAGAAAAGAACCATTTGGGTAGCCAAGCCTATTGTGACTAACCTCTTAGGACCCAACTCGGTTTGGGACCACCAAGCTCAAACTTGATCAATAGGTATTGGTTGGAGGGCATTGGAGACTTGGCTACATTACGAAGAATTAAGGGGACTTCATCATTCTTATTGTCTCAAGCCAAGTCAATTGGATTATCAAGTTTCTATCTTATATCCAATGTGCCTCCTTGCGGTAACTTGTACTTAAATTGTTTACTTTGAAAGTTACTTGCCCCCCTTTGCATGTTTTGGTTTTGTTCCTTGCATGTGTTTGTATATGTTGTGCTTCCAACTTGCTTATCTTGAGCAATCAAGTATGTGTGTGTTGGTTTGCACATCATGTACATGTGCGTTGTGTGTTGAGCCCTTTTGCTTCATGTTTGTATCCTAGTTGGCTCATGTGAGAGATTAATGGAACATCCCATTTTGGGGGAGTGATGTGCTTTGTGCACCTCACAATCCTATAAATGTGTGTACATGCGGAATACCATCTAGTATTGATATTACAAGATTATCTAGTCGCTTGGTGGTATATCTCTCATGAGAAATACAAATTCTAAATAGTCCATTATTATCTCTTGTTTGTTCCTCTTATTGCCTCTTGTTAAGTTCTTATTGGTATCACATTATGGGGGAGTAATATGCTAAGTGCATATTACAAGCCTAGAAAATGTGTACATTTGAGATATTGTCACCTAGAATTGATATTGTAGATTATCTTGTTCCTAGGTGGCATGTTAGCTCTACAAGTTGCAATTTGCTTGTGTGTGGTGTGAAGATGATGTTGATATCCTTGCTATCTACCACCGAGAATTCTTTCCATCTACTTCTTGTCTTTTGACAATTGGTAGTCACTTTTGTGTAGTAGAATTTATTGATCATCTTTACATTGGCTTTTGATTTTATTTGCCTTTTCTCTTGCCAAGGTTTGTGTCAACTCCCTTGTCTTCCATACCACTTGTGGATCCTTTTTATTTCTTGTTCTTGTCTAGGGTTTTCTAGATATAGTGAAAGTTGTGATCCCACCTTGTGAATTTTGTATTCAAATACAAATCCCCTATATAATGTACAAATCGTGGGGGAGCTATCGTATTTTCTCCAGAACACTCTTCTTGTGATCCTTATCAAGTGTGTTTTGGTGGAAGGCAAGCCATTTCTTTTTGGTACTTTGTGCCATCATGAAACTTTTTGGAGAGTTTGGTTTGTTTGTAACCATCCTCTCTTTGGGAGTTTGACATCTTTAGTTTAGTATGTATCAATGGATATATCATTCCTTGATGTATCTTTAATGATATCTTCCAAGTGATGATTTCTCCATTTGGTATCCTTTTCACTTGGCATTTCTTTGTCTTCTGGTTTCAGGTTTTGAAAGTCTTGAGCATGCATGTTTACTTCATGTATTTCATTTGGCATTCTTTCTTTCTTTGACTCAATATATAGGGGAAACTCCACCTAGTCTCAATTTGGATGAGATGTGCATGAAATTCATTTTCATATCTATATGCACATATTTATGTGGAGTTTGTCCTATGTATTGGTGTTTCTAACTATTTGGTCCCGATGAGTTTGGGTACCGTTTAGTTTGTGTTGTTATTCTAGGAACATTTGGAGATGCATTGGATGCTCGGCTCACTCACAAGGAAGGTGTTGTCACCATGTGCATATTGGAGTCAAGCTAGGATGATCAATGAACTATTATCTACCTTCAATTGGTATCTACTACATCCTTCCAATGATATCTCAGTAACAAGTATCTATTCATGCTTTCCCTTCTTGCATTCAACCTTGTGTAGGTTGTATCTTGGCATGATATTCATTTCATATCTTGTGATACTTGTTTCCTTTCTCAAAGCATCCCAACAATGATCTCATGTTGCTAGTTATGATGTCTTTGATGGATGTGTGTTTGGACTTCATTTATATACAATAAGACCATATCTAGACAAGTACTATGCTTTCAAGCAAATATCTTATTGGTATATCTATGACTTCCTTGTGGATATCTTGTTCCTTCGTGTTGTAACTATTTCGGGTGTACATCCTTCTTTGTAGATATATATATCATCATGATTTCGTCTACCTAGAACCTTATACACTTGAGAGAAACTACATCTCTAGTTGATATCCTTTCTTTCACGTCTCCCGTGTCTTTCTTATGTTATTTCTTTGGTGTCTCCGTGAAAGCTTTTGCCTTGAGTGCGTGTCCTCTATCATTGCATCTTGTTGCACTCTTGTGTGGTGAAGATTATTTTCCTCTTCCTTATCTTTACGAGGCTTTTGCCATCTTTATTGGTATCCCTCGTCTTGATGAGCATCTCAATCGTCTATCTTCACCACGGGTTGTCACAAGCATAGGTTCTCTTTTGCGTATTAGTAAGCTTGTGAACCCATTTGCTAGTTGTGTGTGGGAATGATAGGCCTTGCACCGTGTGCCTCATTCTTTCAAGACTATGTTGATGCTTAATGCTCATCCTAATTTTAGTCTTCTCAAGTGCTTCGCCATGACTCACACACATCATTTTGGTTGAGCCTATTCTTAAGTTGCCTCTTTTACATGGTGCTCAACCATGTGCTTGTTGCAAGCGCTAGGCTTCGTTTCCTATTTGCTCACTTGCACTAGATGTGAGTTTATATTGATTTTGGGGGAGCTATGATCCTATTTTGTGTGCCTTGTATTCAAATACAAAAATTCTTATGTGTGCACAAATCATGGGGATATTCTCTAGTTTCTTTAGAACACTCCTTTGCGCTTATCATAATATCTTTATTCTTGTGGCACGTAGGATCATTGCTCTAGTTGGTTCAATTGATATTCGTTAATTGCTTGCTTCAATTGGTATCTTCTGATCGCTTGTGTCTCTCTTTGTTATGTCTTTGTGGCATATCATTCTTTAGCAATCTTTGTGCCTCAATATAGTTTGTGTTCCTCCAAGTATTTACCTTTGGGTATGTGTATTGCATTCCACTCTCTTGTTGAGAAATAGACAATTTATGGAGGACCACAATTTATATTGGCCTTCTTAGATTTTCGCCCATTTTGGCAATCGATGCCAATGGGGGAGAAGTTTCAGAGAGTTTTGTGGAGAAGTTTAGAGAGTTATCTCCTCTTGCTTTGGTTTTGTTCCTTAGCATTTGCATCTCATTCGCATTCACTATTGTTTGTTGCACTGCATGGTGATGCATAATTCCTTATATAAACTCTCTTGAAAGTGATTGTCATCAATTACCAAAATGGGGGAGATTGAAAGAACATGCGGTGCCCCCATGTTTGGTTTTGGTAATTGATGACAATCTCTATGGACTAATGGTTGTCTTGAGTTATATTTGAAGGATTTGTCCATAGGCTTTTCTTGAAGTCCATGTGTTGGTTTCAAGGAGTTTATGAGTTGACCAAGGTGCTATTAAGGAATTATCCAAAGATTGGTCATGCGAGTGTTGAGCTTATTGCAAGCATGTCTTGAAGAAGAAGGTTGTGTGATCATTCATGTTTACCTTCAAGACATCATCCAAATGAAGAGAGTTGCAAAGATTCAAGGTTGATCAAGACTAAGTCAAGAGTGAATCAAGTTGATCAACTCACAAAGCGTAGAAGTTGTACCAAGAGGGATCAAGTGATCCCATGGTATGGTAAGCATTGTCCATTGCACTTTGTGTACTAACCCATGTTCTATGTGAGAGTTCTATGTGGGGTTAGGTACGTATCCATGGGCTTGCATCAAGAGGAAGATATCATACAACCCATGGAAAGGATGACATCAAGTGGTGATCGTCATCAAGATTGCCGTGTGCAAGTTCAAGTGGAGAATCACGAAGAGATCAAATGCTTGAATCTTGCCATCCATTGTGGTGTCAATGGACTTGTGAAGATGAGCCTAAGAGTGGCTCACCCATAGTGGACTATGGGGGAGCAATCATCTAGTCTACATCGAGCCAACGCAATCAAGAAAGGTGGTCCAACTTGAGGGAGTCAAGATCGTCATCATCTAGCTCACGTGGACCATGTGCAAGGCAAAGGTTTTCCCTTGATAGGTTTTCTATTTTACCGGTCCCATGGTGGTAGTTAGGGGACCGGGTTATAGGATCCTTTGCCGTACTATCAAGGGGGCTCTCAAGTTGGTAGCTTGATCGTATCGTTAGTAGAGAGCTCAAACCATTGCATCCTTGCATCTTGTTTCTTGATTCTTGTTTGGTTCTCTTTGTGAGTCTTAGAGCTTATGGTCATCTTGATGACAAGCTTGAGTTCATCAAAAACGGATTTTGCATGCGTCTTCTATGATGTTTTCGGTGTTGGAGGTTTTACCGGTCTTCTCTGAGGAAGGGTTCTCACCATTTTCTTTTGGGACTTTTATCATTTGCTTATTATTGGTATTTCTCTCAAGATTGTGTTAGCCATTGTCGTTAGCTTTCCAACAAACTTGGTTTCGTTGAATTCGGAGTCCGTTTGCAAAAGTTGTGGCTGTTTTGGTAAAGGCTGCAGCGGTACTACCGCCACTAGAGCGGATGTAATTTTTTACTACCGCTCTAGAGCGGTACCACCGCGGCTCCTGAGCGGTAGTACCGCTCCAGAGCAGTACTACCGTGGCTCCTAAGCGGTAGTACCGCCCCGGACCAAAAACTCGTGTTTTCTCTCTCGATTGGGCTGTTTTGACCGTGCTAAGCGGTAGTACCGCTCCTCCAAGCGGTAGTACCGCTTGTGCATGACCTGAGCACATAACAGTTGGATTCGGGAGGTCCTATAAAAGGGGGTCTTTTTCCTCAATGAACCTAATCCTTTGAGCTTGTGTTCTTCCCCCATTGTTGACCTTCTTCGAGCTTGCTAACTCTTAATCCCTCCTATGATTCTTGCTAGTTCTTGAGGGAAAAGAGAGAGGAGATCTAGATCCACGTTTCCATCAATCACTTTCTCCTCTAAGTGAGGGTAACCCCTTGGATCTAGATCTTGGAGTTCTTGGTGTTCTCCTTCTTGTTCTTCCTCTCATTTTCCTTCCTAGCATTAATTGCTTCGGTGGGATTTGGGAGAGAAGGACTTGGGCACTCCGTGTGCCCTTGCCATTGCATTTCGTGCATTGGTTTGAGTTCTCCACGGTGATACGTGGAAGTTACAAGTTGAAGCTTATTACTCTTGGGTGCTTGGTGCCCTTGAGCTTGTTCCTCTTGGGTGCTTGGGCGCCCTAGACGGTTGGTGGTGTTCAGAGCTCAATCATTGTGGTGTAAAGCTCCGGGCAAGCGTCGGGGTCTCCAATTAGGTTGTGGAGATCGCCCTGAGCAATTTGACGGGTTCCGGTGACCGCCCCCAAGGGTTGCCAAAGTGTACGGGTTCGGTGACCGCCCCCAAGGGTCGCCATTTGTACGGGTTTGGTGACCACCCTCAAGGGTCCCTTAGTGGAATCACGGCATCTTGCATTGTGCGAGGGCGTGAGGAGATTACGGTGGCCCTAGTGGCTTTTTGGGGAGCATTGTGCCTCCACACCGCTCCAAACGGAGATTAGCATCCGCAAGGGTGTGAACTTTGGGATACATCGTCGTCTCCGCATGCCTCGGTTATCTCTTACCCGAGCCCTTTACTTATGCACTTCACTTTGTGATAGCCATATTGTTCTTTGTCATATATCTTGCTATCACATAGTTGCTTATCTTGCTTAGCATAAGTTGTTGGTGCACATAGGTGAGCCTAGTTGTTTAGGTTTTGTGCTTGACAAATTAACCGTTAGGTTTATTCCGCATTTGTTCAAGCCTAAACCGTAATTTTTTTAAAGCGCCTATTCACCCCCCCCCCTCTAGGCGACATCCTCGATCTTTCAATCATGTTTATTGCAATACGGTTATTCATTTAAAATCAGAGAATAATTGTTGTTCTGTTTACATGAATAAAACCTTCAATGGTCATACACCCAATGAAAATAGTTTGTTGGATCTCGATCGTAGTGATACACATATTCATAATATTGATGCCAAAAGATGCAAAGTTAATAATGATAGTGCAACTTATTTGTGGCACTGCCGTTTGGGTCATATCGGTGTAAAGCGCATGAAGAAACTCCATAAAGATGGATTTTCGGAATCACTTGGTTATGAATCATTTGATGCTTGCGAATCGTGCCTTTGGGGCAAGATGACTAAAACTCTGTTCTTCAGAACAATGGAACGAGCTACTGACTTGTTGGAAATAATACATACTGATGTATGCAGACCAATGAGTATGAAGGCTCGTGGCAAGTATCGTTATTTTCTGACCTTCACAAGATGATTTGAGCAGATATGGGTATATCTACTTGATGAAACATAAGTCTGAAATAGTTGAAAGGTTCAAAGAATTTCAGAGTGGAGTGGAAAAATCATCGTAACAAGAAAATAAAGTTTCTGCGATCTGATCGCGGAGACGAATATTTGAGTTACGAGTTTGGTCTTCAATTAAAACAATGTGGAATAGTTTCACAGCTCACGCCACCTGGAACACCACAATGTTATGGTGTGTCCGAACGTCGTAACCCCACATTATTGGATATGGTGCGATCTATGATGTCTCTTGCTGATTTACCAATATTGTTTTGGGGTTATGCATTAGAGACAGCTGCATTCACATTAAAAGGGCACCATCTAAATCCGTTGAGACGACAGCATATGAACTGTGGTTTAGCAAGAAACCCAAGTTCTTGTTTCTTAAAGTTTGGGGCTGCGATGCTTGTGTGAAAAGGTTTCATCCTGATAAGCTCAAACCCAAATTGGAGAAGTGCATCTTCATAGAATACCCAAAGGAAACTGTTGGGTACACCTTCTATCACAGATCCGAAGGCAAGATATTCGTTGCTAAAAATGGATCCTTTCTAGAGAAGGAGTTTCTCTCGAAAGAAGTGAGTGGGAGGAAAGTAGAACTTGATGAGGTAACTGTACCTTATCCTGAATTGGAAAATAGTTCATCACTGAAATCAGTTCCAGTGATTCCTACACCAACTAGTGAGGAAGCTAATGATGATGATCATGAAACTTCTGATCAAGTTACTACAGAACCTCGTAGGTCATCCAGAGTACGGTCCGCACCAGAGTGGTACGGTAATCCTGTTCTGAAAGTCATGTTACTAGACCATGATAAACCTACGAACTATGAGAAAGCGATGATGAGCCCAGATTCCGCAAAAAGGTTTGAGGCCATGAAATTTGAGATGAGATCCATGTATGAGAACAAAGTATGGACTTTGGTGGACTTGCCCGATGATCGGCAAGCCATAGAAAATAAATGGATCTTCAAGAGGAAGACGAACGCTGATAGTAGTGTTACTATCTACAAAGCTAGACTTGTCGAAAAAGGTTTTTTGACAAAGTTCAAGGTGTTGAATACAATGAGATTTTCTCACTCGTACCGATGCTTAAAATTCTGTCCGAATCATGTTAGCAATTGCCACATTTTATGAAATTTGGCAAATGGATGTCAAAACTACATTCCTTAATGGATTTATTAAAGGAGAGTTGTATATGATACAACCAGAAGGTTTTGTCAATCCTAAAGGTGCTAACAAAATGTGCAAGCTCCAGCGATCCATCTATGGACTGGTGCAAGCATCTCAGAGTTGGAATATACGCTTTGATAAGTTGATCAAAGCATATAGTTTTATACAGACTTGCGGTGAAGCCTGTATTTACAAGAAAGTGAGTGGGAGCACTACAACATTTCTCATAAGTATATGTGAATGACATATTGTTGATCGAAAATAATGTAGAATTATTCTGCAACGCATAAAGGAGTGTTTGAAAGAAGTTTTTTCAAAGAAAGACCTCGACAAAGCTACTTACATATTGAGCATCAAGATCTATTGAGATGGATCAAGACGCTTGATAAGATTTTCAATGAGTACATACCTTGACAAGATTTTGAAGTAGTTCAAAATGGAACAGTCAAAGAAAGAGTTCTTGCCTGTGTTGCAAAGGTATGAAATTGAGTAAGACTCAAATCCCGACCACAGCAGAAAATAGAAAAGAGAATGAAAGTCATTCCCAATGCCTCAGTCATAGGTTCTATAAAGTATGTTATGCAATGTATTAGACCTATTGTATACCTTGCTCTGAATTTGGCAAGGGAGTACAATAGTGATCTTGGAGTAGATCACTGAACATTGGTCAAGAATATCCTTAGTGAGGACTAAGGAAATATTTCTCGATTATGGAGGTGATAAAAGAGTCCGTCGTAAAAGTTACATCACTGCAAGCTTTTACACCGATCCAGATGACTCTAAGTCTCAATCTGGATACATATTGAAAGTGGGAGCAATTAGCTAGAGTAGCTTCGTACAGAGCATTGTAGACATAGTATATTTGCAAAATACATATGGCTCTAAATGTGACAGACCCGTTGACTAAGCTTCTCTCACGAGCAAAACATGATCACACCTTAGTACTCTTTGGGTGTTAATCACATAAGCGATGTGAACTAGATTATTGACTCCAGTAAACCCTTTGGGTGTTGGTCACATGACGATGTGAACTATGGGTGTTAATCATATACAGATATGAATATTGGTGTTAAATCACATGGCGATGTGAACTAGATTATTGACTCTAGTGCAAGTGGGAGACTGAAGGAAATATGCCCTAGAGGCAATAATAAAGCTATTTTTGATTTCCTTATTTCATGATAAATGTTTATTATTCATGCTAGAATTGTATTAACCGGAAACATGATACATGTGTGAATACATAGACAAACATATAGTCACTAGTATGCCTCTACTTGACTAGCTCATTAATCAAAGATGATTATGTTTCCTAACCATAATACATGTGTTGTCATTTGATTAATGCGATCACACCATTAGGAGAATGATGTGATTGACATGACCCATTCCGTTAGCCTAGCACTTGATCGTTTAGTATATTGCTATTGCTTTCTTCATGACTTATACATGTTCCTATAACTATGAGATTATGCAACTCCGCCACGGAGGAACACTTTGGTGCTACCAAACGTCACAACGAATCGGGTGATTATAAAGGAGTACTACAGGTGTCTCCAAAGGTACATGTTGGGTTGGCGTATTTCGAGATTAGGTTTTGTCACTTCGATTATCGGAGAGGTATCTCTGGGCCCTCTCGGTAATGCACATCACTATAAGCCTTGCAAGCAATGTAGCTAATGAGTTAGTTGCGGAATGATGCATTACGTAATGAGTAAAGAGACTTACCGGTAACGAGATTGAACTAGGTATTGGATACCGACGATCGAATCTCGGGCAAGTAACATACCGATGACAAAGGGAACAATGTATGTTGTTATGCGGTTTGACCGATAAAGATCTTCGTAGAATATGTAGGAGCCAATATGGGCATCCAGGTTCCGCTATTGGTTATTGACCGAGAATAGTTCTAGGTCATGTCTACATAGTTCTCGAACCCGTAGGGTCCGCACACTTAACGTTACGATGACAGTTTTATTATGAGTTTATAAGTTTTGATGTACCGAAGTTTGTTCGGAGTCCCGGATGTGATCACGGACATGACGAGGAGTCTCGAAATGGCCGAGACATAAAGATTGATATATTGGACGACTATATTCGGACACCGGAAGTGTTCCGGGCGTTTTTAGAGAAAACCGGAGTGTCGGAGGGTTACCGAACCCCCCGGAGAAGTAATGGGCCTTATGGGCCTTAGTGGAGAGAGAGAGAGGGGTAGCCAGCCTGGGCCGCACGCCCCCTCCCACTCTGGTCCGAATTGGACTAGGAGGGGGGACGGCGCCCCCCCTCTTTCCCTCTCCCTCTCCCCCTTCCTTTCCCCCTCCTAGTAGGAGTATGAAAGAGGGAGTCCTACTCCTACTAGGAGGAGGACTCCTCCTCCTTGGCGCGCCCACAAGGGCCGGCCGGCTTCCCCCCTTGCTCCTTTATATACGGGGGCAGGGGGCACCCTAGAACACACAAGTTGATCTTGAAGATCGTTCCTTAGCCGTGTGCGGTGTCCCTCCACCATATTCCACCTCGGTCATATCGTCATGAGTTTAGGCGAAGCCTCGCGCCGAGAGAACATCATCATCGTCACCACGCCGTCGTGCTGACGGAACTCATCCCTGACACTTTGTTGGATCGGAGTCCGGGGATCGTCATCGAGCTGAACGTGTGCTGAACTTGGAGGTGCCGTACGTTCGGTACTTGGATCGGTTGGATGAAGACGTACGATTACATCAACCGCGTTGTCATAACGCTTCCGCTTACGGTCTACGAGGGTACGTGGACAATACTCTCCCCTCTCGTTGCTATGCCATCACCATGATCTTGCATGTGCGTAGGAAATTTTTTGAAATTACTACGTTCCCCAACAAAGGCATTGTTTTGAAAACTCGGACTTTCTCCAAGGTGAAAACCAAAGATCTTCTATAAGGCGACGACAACGTTTATGCATTGTTTTCTTCTTGGAGGCCTTGCTTTTCGAGAATCTCTTTTGTAGTTGGGGTGTTGTCTTCGGTGGTGGTTAGAGTGTTGTTGTCAGTGGTTTATCATCGCGATGGGTCTTGTTTTCTTTCTCTATCCTTTTTATTTATTTTTCTTGATTGTGTGCATCCCTGATGTCTTTGGACACCTTACTGGTGCAGAGCCTGGGTGTAATTGGTATGTTCGCACTATTAATACATTCCCTTTATCGAAGATCACACTTGGATGGTAGTTTTATTGTCTATATTATTTTTACTCTGTTTGTTATGAACTTAATACCTCGACTTGCATACTCGATAGCAGTATTTAGGGGGGGGGGGGGGGGGTATTAGTGGTAGATGAAGTTGAATAACAGTCTACATATCACGAACATAATGTTTATGGTGAATTATGCCATGAATTATCATACTCATAAATATTGGAATTTAAGCGCTACCCAAGTATAATTTATTCACCACACCTTATCTATCTTACTTGAAGAGATGTCTCTAGTGAAACTATGGTCCCCACATCCGTCCCTTTATGACCGCAAATGATGATTGGGATCATCTTAACACTTTGTTCAAGGGCAATGAGTTTACCATGAACGAAGATGATACCTCCGAAGAGCTCTACCGTAGGTTGACGACATTTGCGGTATCTCTAAGGGATCATCGGAGCAAGGACACAGATGATAGTTGAATCAAGCGCAAGTTGCGTAAAGCAATCATGCCTTTCAACAAGAGCGCTTCTTCCGGATTCATCAAAGACCGGACTTTCACTCCATTCCCTTCAATGATGTGTTGAATGACTTCATCTTCATGGGAATCTTTAGCAAGACCACTGACAATCCTCTCGCTCGTGCTCATGGGGTCAAGAAGCCCAACCTTGCATTGAATTCCAAAGTGGTCCAAGGAGAAGAGGAAGAGGGAGGAGAAGAAGAAAATGTGTAGCACAAGGTGGGCGACATGAGATCTGTTTTTTTAAGAGATGGACAAAGACCAAATTATTTACTTTTGATCATAAAAATAGCATTCTCTGACATCCTGCAAATTACTTTTTGCAAGACTATATTCGGTAAGAACTATCATGCGACGAGGTTACTGTCCGGTACCTTGCCTGGTTTTTTTAAGATTTTTCAGAACTTGTCAAATATCGTCCGCACATCATCCTAGTGTATTCAGTTCAGCGATTTCAGAGTTGGACATGTACCGTGGTACGCGCATCATCCCCAGTGTATACAGTTCAGAGACTTAGTTGCACAAATCCAATGAAAGGATAGTTTGGAGACGCATCAATCTCAGCATCAGAACTGCAATTCCCATTACTATCTCCAATCACCATACATTTCTTCACTCGTGGACAAAGTAAAAATTGTCGATCGAGGAAGCGAGATCTGATCGGCAAACCTCAAGGCACGCAGGGACTGGGCCGAAGGGGGGAAAACTCGACGCTACAAAGAAGCACACCTAACTAAAACAACTCTCTGCGCAATCCCGGTACACATCAAAGCACCAGACCATACTCGAAGATTGGTCGAGAAAATGCTGCTTGCCCTGGCTGAGTGGCTGCTCAACCGATCATCTTCTGAAGCTGAAGCCGCTCTTGGCGCCCGGCGCCACGAGGCTGCCCAGAGTCCTGGCGATCTGCAGCTTGAGCTGGCCTCTCTTGAGCGGAGGCCTCTTCTCCTTGTTGCTGCTGCAGCTGTTGCAGGGGGACCCGTACTCCATTGCTCCTCTCTTCCTTGCTTGTCTTCCTCCTCTCCGCGCTTGAGATTCTAGTGGTGGCTTGTGTTGCTGAGGAAGGCGAGAGAGATGGGTTGGGGATGGAGTGTGCAAGGCGGAGCTGCTTTATAGTGCGATTTTTTTAAGCACGTTTCGTTAGTTAGATTGCGCGTGCTCCTTTGCTTGTTTACTCCCTGCATCTGCATCTGCTGGGGTCCGGGAATAAGTTCGCTTTATTTGGAGTCGTGTGGGGTAAATTTTGCTCCTGTTGTGGGTGCGTGCAGAGTCACTTGTCACTGACACTCGTCGAGGAGTGAGGGAGGGAAGCATCGGTGGACATGCATACTGACTAATGATGGATCACGAGCCAGATTAGGGAGCAGTTAATCTCGTGGCAATTAGACTAGACGGCCGGCTGCCTGTGGAGCCAGATGCACGCTAGATTCTGGAGCGCGTCTTTCCCGGGCTAAATCTATCGTTAGTGCTAAGTGGCCATGCTTTTGAGTTAAGTAATGCAGCTGTGCCGTTAGGTAGGGCTGAAGAATCTTAAAGCAGATCTAGCATTATTGTGCTACCAGTGGTTACACGAAACAAAAGTGGTGGGAACAACGCATCCAGCCAGGGTGGTTTATTGCTAGTGACAAACCTGTCGAGAGAGAGAGAGAGAGATTCAGATAAACGCCCTCGACCGTGTCACGTGGTTGGTAGTACGGCTTCTTTTGGCGCACCTGCGTACCTAGCACGAGGGAGTGGCAGTGGGTGCCGGCCTGCCGGGGGAGAAAGCATGTATCACATGCCACAAATGGATGGGTTCCAGGAGTAGTAGTGCAGGCTCCGGTGGGGGGTGAGTGGTGACTGGTGGCCTGCTTTTGGTTGGAGCGTCATCCCCCGCCGGGCGCGACGGTGAGGCGCAGCCGCGTCGCCAACTCCACAACACCATCGATCAGTGCGGTTCGGTGGAGCTTGAAGTTCTCGTCTGTCCGGCAGCTCGGGGATGTTTTGAGTTTGTGACTAGTAAGAGCAATTTTAATGGAGTCCTCATGATGCATCAATCGTGGTAATAACCATGGCATACAGTGATTCTCATCAAAAATACATTTTAGCAAAATCGTAATACTTGCCAGAATTGTCATAATTTATGACGTTCTTCCATATCTAACCCCTCAACTTTTATATTTGGCGTCTCGGGACCAACTTTTGGAGCCCCCTCCATATTAAACCTCTCATGCTTCATATTTTGCACCTGGAGGTCAATTTTTGGAGCGCCTCCAATGATGGTTGTATTTGCGCGCGAAGGAAGTTTCACACATACACTGGGGAAAAAGAAAGAATGCCCCATTGACGAGTGGGTATCACGATATGAAGACTCTAAGTTTGCGCATCACCTTCGACATCCTTCATAGTGCATATGAATCACGCTCAATATACATGTGAGGCTGCCAATGTAGCACTCTGCTAGAATTGATCTAAGAGCATCTCCACAGAGAAGATAAAACATCCCTCACTTGTTCACGGAAATGTTTCCGGACATATTTAGCACAAGCCTCATCTCTAACATGGACCCCATTTGTCTATGGACAGTCCGTGAAAAGCCCATATCCAATTAGACCCAATAGTGTGAGGGAGAAATGGGGTATTCCATGCCGACCTGACCATGTTTTTTTCAAGAATATGCAAGAGCTCTTTTCCATTAAGAGGGGGGCGAGTCACAAGGTCATTACAGATGCATCTCCGCCTAGGGCCCGTCCTGCTGCTACAAAACTTCCTTTTCTCATTCTCCGTGTTGTTTCATCTCTTTCTCTCGCCGACCAAAACTCCAATGCACAACCCCACCGCAACCGACCAAATGGTGTGCCACCGCACCCGCGAGGAGTTGCCCGAGGCCTCCCTCGCCGCCTGGTTACTGGAGTTCCAGTGGATGGCATTAACTCCCCTCGTCGCCGCCTATCTCCACCACTAGATGAAGTAGTGTCATCGTACACACGCTTTTGTTGCTTGATGCGTCCACCTCACACCGGCCCGTGTTACCACCCCGCACAGTGACGCGGCCATGACGTCGAGTGGCCGGTGCTCTAGACTGGCTCTGACGGCTCCGACAATGGCCAGCCGGTGCAAAACTCCATTCTGCAAGATTAAAAGAAAAACTAAGGTACAAGATTATCAAAATAAGTAAATAAATAAACTATTAAAGGAAACTCTTTTCACCGTAGGGGCAGCTGGCCGACCCTGGCCGGCCACTGCTTTAACGGCTGTAGATTTAAGGGTGAGTTTTAAAACTTCGAGTTTTTAATTGCAATGTATAAGCTAGAGTTAAATTTGCATAGAAAGAGATAAATGTGCATAGTTACATGAACAGAACCACCGATCAGGCCCTACTCTCACGACAGTATATTTGTACAAGGTAGGTTACAGTTGAACTCTGAGTCGTATGGTGTGTAGATAGGATATGAAGTGGTGTCCTATTAGAACACTTGCATCCTAAATCTTTTATATATGTGGGGTAGACACACGATGTAACATATGCTAACATAATAGCACAAGCATGCAGGGGAAGCCGGTGGCGTGTGCCAATCCCAGTGTCGTGTCTCGCGTGTGGTTGCTTGTTCCTCGATAGGTTTTTTTTCGAAAAGGGGGGGCTCCCCGGCCTCTGCATCAGAATGATGCATACGACCACATTTATAAATCAAATAGGTTCAACAAGGTCTTACAGTCTTGAAACAAAAAGAGAGGCTAGCTCACAAAGAGCCTCAACGCCAGAAACAAAAGGCCCTTGAGCCACAACCGGCTGGCAAAACAAAGATAGGTAAACTAATTGCCTATCCTATTACATGACCGCCATCCAAACCGGTTGAAGATATCCCGCGCTACCATCTCCCACCGGACAGATCAAATAACCAAACGCTCCCTGGCCTCCGTCGGAGTGAGTAAGGACCACATACGGATCAACGCTGTAGCTCGGAATAAAACCTGCAAAAAATGAATAATTGGTGTTTCCTGGTGGGGGGTGATTTCAATATCATTAGAAGGCGTGAGGATAAGAACAATGATAACTTTGACGGCAGGTGGTCGTTCATGTTCAATACTATCATTGAAAGTATTGACCTGAGAGAGATTGAGCTCTCGGGTAGAAAATTCACGTGGGCTAACGCGCTACCAAATCCGACGTATGAGAAGTTGGAGCTAGTGTCGAATGGGAACAGAAGTTTCCGTTAGTAACAGTTCAGGCTTTGTCCCGTGGAATTTCTGATCACACGCCCTTATTTGTGGACTCTGGTGAGGCTACCCACCTGGCAAACAAAAACTCGTCCTTCTTTGAGCTGGCTTGGTTTGAACGAGAAGGTTTCTTTGATCTCGTAGCAAGAGAGTGGGCTAAGGATTCTGGAGGGAAGACTGCGCTTCAGTCACCGCGTAATAAGATCAGGCATTTGAGAAGTTTCCTGCGTGGGTGGGCTAAGCATCTTAGCGGGATTTATAAGGTCGAAAAGGAAAGGCTCCTTTCCCTTATTCAGTCCCTAGATGTAAAAGCAGAAACCACAGTGCTGCCGGCCGCGGAGCTTCATGCCAAGCTTGACGCGGAGATGAGGCTGAAAGAACTTCTTCGAGAAGAGGAATTGAAGTGGGCGTTGCGGGCTAAGGTCCGGCGAGTAGTCCAGGGGGATGCGAACACTCAATTCTTTCACATGATCGCTAATGGTAAACATAGAAAGAAGAGGATCTTTCAGCTTGAGCAAGATGAAGGAACAATTTTAGGACAGGAAAACCTAAAACTATATATTACAGAGTATTACAAACAGCTGTTTGGACCTCCAGAGGATAACTGTGTGTCTCTGGATGAGTCCAGGATTGAGGATGTTCCTCAACTCACTGTGGTGGAGAATGATATTCTTGCGGCTCCTTTTTCTGAGAAAGAGGTGTTTGAGGCCATATCGCAAATGAAAAACAACAAGGCGCCAGGCCCTGATGGATTTCCAGCTGAGTTCTATAAAAAGTGCTGGCATATTATTAAAGGGGATCTGTTGCCTATGTTCAATGATTTCTTCTCTGGGCAACTTCAGCTTTTTCAGCTGAATTTTGGAACGATAACCCTTCTCCCTAAGAAAACAGAGACCATGAGAATTGAGCAATTCAGACCCATCTGTCTTCTTAATGTAAGTTTCAAAATCTTTACCAAGGTCGGGACTAATAGGCTCACACAGATCGCGCATGCTGTGGTGCAGCCTACCCAAACTGTTTTCATGCCGGACAGGAACATCCTTGAAGGGGTTGTGGTCCTTCATGAAACGCTCCATGAGATCCACACGAAAAAGCTAGATGGGGTTGTTTTCAAAGTGGATTTCGAGAAAGCGTACGACAAATTCAAATGGCCCTTCCTTCAACAGGCCTTACGCATGAAGGGTTTTGATGAAGCTTGGTGATGCCAGGTAGAATCCTTCACGCAAAAAGGGAGTGTTGGAATTAAAGTGAATGACGATATAGGTCATTATTTCCAGACACACAAAGGTCTGAGGCAAGGTGATCCAATGTCTCCTATTTTGTTCAACATTGTGGTTGACATGTTGGCAATTCTTATAGGAAGGGCAAAGGAGGCCGGCCAGGTGGGTGGCTTGGTGCCTCATCTAGTTGATGGCGGTGTGTCAATTCTGCAGTACGCTGATGATACAATCATCTTTATGGAGCATGACTTGGCAAAAGCGAGAAATATGAAGCTGGTGTTATGCTTATTTGAACAATTGTCCGGATTAAAGATAAACTTTCATAAAAGCGAATTGTTCTGCTTTGGTAGAGCCAAGGAGGAACAGGAGGCTTATAGGCAATTGTTTGGATGTGAACTTGGGGCTTTACCTTTTACTCCCTCCGTTCGGTATTACTTGTCTCGGAAATGGATGTATCTAGAACTAAAATACATCTAGATACATCCATTTCTACGACAAGTAATTCCGAACGGAGGGAGTACTTACCTAGGTATACCCATTCACCATCGTAAGCTAACGAACAGAGAGTGGAAATGCATCGAAGATCGGTTTGAGAAGAAACTTAGTTGCTAGAAGGGCAAACTTATGTCTTATGGAGGCCGGTTGATTCTTATTAATTCGGTGCTCACGAGTATGCCCATGTTCCTCTTATCCTTCTTTGAAGTTCTAGTTGGGGTTAGAAAAAGGTTGGACTTCTACCGATCAAGGTTTTTTTGGCAGAGTGATGAACTAAAGAGAAAATATCGACTCGCCAAATGGGATATCATTTGTAGACCAAAGGACCAAGGGGGTCTGGGTATCGAGAATATTGAGGTCAAGAATAGATGCCTTCTCAGTAAGTGGCTGTATAAGTTATCAGTTGAGACTGACGCAACGTGGGTGCAGATTCTCCGTAACAAGTATCTGCAGTCCAAGACTTTGTCACAGGTGACAGTGAGACCAACTGATTCGCCGTTTTGGAAGGGGCTTATGAGAGTTAAGTCAGCCTTCTTTAATAGAACAAAGTTTATTGTTGGTAATGGCAACAATACCCGTTTCTGGGAGGATACTTGACTTGGTGATACGCCATTGGCGATCCAGTATCCGTCCATGTATCGTATTGTTCAACGACGTGATGCGCTAGTTGCAACAATTATGCAGTCCATCCCCCTTAATATTCAGTTTCAGAGGGTGCTTGTTGGTGACAGGTGGGAAGCATGGCTTCATTTGGTGAGTAGACTGATGGAGGTTCAGCTAGCTCATCAGCCCGATCAGTTGTGTTGGAAACTTACTAGGTCTGGAGGATTTACGGTTAAGTCGATGTATATCGATGTCATTAACTCTAGTGTCATTCCTAGTTCCAAACATGTTTGGAAAGTAAAAGTTCCTTTGAAGATTAAAGTGTTTATGTGGTTTGTACATAAACAAGTCATTTTAACAAAGGACAACTTGGTTAAGCGCAATTGGAAGGATCTACTAGGTGTATTTTCTGTGATCGGGACAAGACCATTAAGCATCTATTCTTTGATTGCCCGTTGGCGAGAGTTTTGTGACGCACTGTGCAAATTGCCTTTAACATTACTCCTCCGAATTCGGTCAGTACGTTATTTGGAACGTGGCTTGACACATTCATGTAGAAGCATGTGCATTGTTGTGGTTCCTCGATAGGTTGAGCCTCAGATTAATTCTAACAATGAACTGAACAGAACCACCGTATCAGGCCTTACTCTCACGACATCATAGTTTACATGCATCACATATTCCTTCGGATACTGATCGCTGCCACGGTGAATGTGTAGCTTTTTTCGCCATTTTGACGTTTTTCTTTTAATACAAGACACATTGTGGCCCATGTTCGACGAAAATTCCTTCAGATATGTTACAGAACCATGTTCTACAAAAATTGTGCTTTCCATTCACGTCGTACGTCTTTCATGTATATATCCATAACTTACACTCTTGCACCCATCTTACAATGAACAAGAAAAACATAACTTATTATCTTTTGGCGAGGTATGGTTGGAAAGGTTGAATCTATGAACCTAAACGAAGTGACACAAGCTGGACACGGGGAAGAAAAGGGGGGAAAACTACAACAATACACGATTTAAAAATTGGAGCCGAATGTCGTGACTTCAGCTTCCTTTCAAAATCAGAAGGCACTATCTACCACCAGATGTGATCGGCCGACGGATCAATCCAGTTTTATTTCTTCTAAATGTCCTTCCTGCCCGTTCATTTTATCCGTGGTCGTCTCGACAGTTTGCACATCACTGTCCATCTTGGCCGTCTCCAATCTGGGTTCATCCCTGTTGGGTGTCTCCACTCGCTGTTCACCCTCTTTAGGCGTGGCCTCCTGGTTTCCGTGGTCTGTCTTTGGTGTCTCGACACTTTGCTCAGAGTTGTTATTAAGCTTGCCATTTGTTGACTCGTCTTGTTTGCCCTGTAAAGAATCCATGGCACCAGTAACATAATATAAGAAAAGGGAGAACTTTCATATTGATCGCATATAGTTAGTCGAACATACCAAAAGTGAGGAAAAGCATAAGGGAGTTATAAACCCAAAGAACAAGAAACCTTGTAAATTGCTAGTGAATGTGCGCTTTGAATATAAGTGAAAAACAAAGGCAAAACGCCACGTGCCCCTTCAATCACATTTATCAGCCCTAGTCAGGATATGTTTAAAAAATATAAATCGTTTAAGCACTCAATAAACACATTTTTCATGTACTCTCGTAGGCCATGGAACTAAGATAGCATCCCCCTAAACCTAAATGGCAGGAGATGAAAGCCCACTTGTAATTACAACTAGCAGAAGAGCATTTATTAGAATATATTTTCTATCATTGATAAGACCTTGAATGAATCAGAATGTTCTCTCAGTTAACAAGCTAGCAAAATATTTTCCTGCTTCTGCAGTAAGATGGAAGCTAAGAGCAAAAACAAAAACCCTGCAGGGTCGATTCCTTCAAAATGGACTTGGTGGGTGTTTATGCAAAAAAGGGCTTATTTGCAAAACATGTGGGGTCAGTCAGATTCGAGCTATGCCAAAAAAAAGTACACTCAACCCATCAACTGCGTGTACATGGCAAAATTTTCCAACACGAATATGCATTAAAGGAACAATATTGTGTTATCCCTATTATGGAATTTGGGAGAAGCTAGTATCCTAGCATTACTACTAACAAAAAAGGATTACAGCTCGAACCTACAATTCACTTGCCAGAAGAAAGTACCTTGTTCTTGTCACGCCAACTGAGTGAAAATGGGGCAAGCAAACTTATTTTTCTAGGCTGAAACTCCTGTGATGAATCTTGGTTCACTTGGCCAGGAGATGCGTCTCGCGTTGGTGTCCTAGAGGAGAAGGGACAAGGCATCATATCAGATTAGCACCGGAGTACTACAACAACAAATGGCTGTGAATTAAGCAATGGGACACTACCAGTCTCAAGGTATAATTCATGGGTCACTAGATATACCGTAACAACAAGATTAGCAAACTCTTTCCTTGCCACTGTGTGTAGTTATCTAGTCTAATACCATCAAACAAGACTACTATACCTTGGAGAAGGGGAAGGGGATGGTAGTTGTGCTTTCTGATGGCTAGATTGGTATTGAAGTGTTGCCTCCAACATTGTTTCTGCCATGACTGCTCTGTTCTCCATTTGCGCGAGTGAAGCCATAGCTTCATCATACTTTTCCTGCATGGAGAGTTGAATGTATAACACATATAGCATAAATTGAGCAAGCAGAAACATATTTGGTTTTGTTGCATGCAAATCCCAGACAGGTGACTCAGTGATGGCAAATAATCATGACCCAATACTAAGAGCCTGTTCGGCAGCCCTCTACTCCAGAAAAATCAGTCGCTCCACTCCGCTCCGCTCAGGAAGCGCTCTCCCGATCGAACTCCACCAAGCACGCCTGTTCGGCTGGCTCCGCTCCGTGCGAGCATGGGCTGCCAGCCCATTCGGGTGGGCAAGAAAATCATGGAGTCGAGCAACTGCTCACCCTGGAGAAAATAGACTCGTACCGTTTCATTGGTGGCACTTTCCATAATTTTGAACAGATATCGATTCTGCTGAAACGAGGAGCGAGGGTCAGGCCGCTCCGCAAAATTGTATTGCGCGCCGCTCCGCTCTCGAATATCAGAGCCGCAGAGCTGATGCGTTCGGCACCGCTCCGCCCGCTCCGGTCGTGGAGTTCGGCGCTGGAGTGTTGCCGAACAGGCACTAACAGTATGAAATTGGAGTTTCACATTTTTTGCCGTTTTCCAGATTTCAAACAATAGGACACTAACATATAAAATATAGGTGCATTCAAGAAAGATAGTCATCACGCATCACTAATATTAATAACTAAGTAAAAGGTACATTGCAATGCATGTTCTATGAACAATATCCAGCTGACCAGCAGGAAATATTTACTGCATAGATAATTACAAACATAATGCTGTCCTCAAGCAGATAAGTATCATCAGGCAATGGTTGTTTTATATGTGAACGTGATTTTCAAATGAACAAAAAAAAAGAATGTGTAGAAAGACCACTTCCATTCGATATTGCGGGCTCCCAATTTGATCGACAAATTTAGAGGGCCAAGACTTAATTGCTCATACTGAATCAGCTGCTAATCTTTCGTTGGGCTGTAGATTCGGTGACACGTGAGAGAGATACAAACTGAACTAACCTGAAGGACATGTGAAGCAAATTTCTGAGCAGCTGCATCTTGCTCAGCAAAGATGCGGGCATCCTCTGTAACCTTCTGTTCTTGCTCTACACGCATGAGGACCTACAGTGAAGTAAATTCATGGTTAAGTAGATATACTTTAGTAAGAACAAGGTTAATTGAGAAGAACGCATAAATAGCAACTCTACCTGAAGCATTGCTTGTTCCTGTTCCTCCTTGTCTGATAGAGATTGCCTTAGCTCGGATAATTCTTGTTCTAACTGCTCTACCTGAGAAGTGAAACTAGAAATATTAAGAATTATCGCATTTCAAGTCTTCAAACCAGAAATTTCCAGCTCACAGGACTAGCTTAATTTGTATAGCATTTTCTAGTTGATAAACTGGTTCTCAAATAGAAGGTACTATAAAATTTAGGCCCAGTATGCAAGATGAACAACACATAGCTGAATAATGGTAATGGTGGGTGACAGTATGAGAAAGATAGTCACCAAAAATGTCCAAATGTTTACCTTTGCACTTAATTCACGTCGATTATCTTGCTTAACCATCTCCATCAGTGCTGTCTCTAGTTCATCAGCCCTGGATATGGATGAAAAGAAATAATCAGAAGGATACTTCGACTGTTCGAGAAACCCAGAAGAAACAATTCCACTGACTAATGTATTCCGAACGACGAGAACATTTTCTATAAAGAAACATCTTTTGCTCAACAGTACACTAACAATACCTCCGATAGTAGGAAATTTTTCTCCACCAGATAATAGTTTGCTTACATATAGCTTTTGCACTATTAATATAGGTCAGCAGCTAAACATGAGAATACTAAGCACGGCTGAAACAATTACTAGAAGGTTCAGGGTCACTTCTGAAAGTGGACTAAATTTTGGTTGATAATTTGATCGATTTTGAACAAGCTAGTAGTTGACGTTTGTTCTTAAAGAGATTGTTCAGATTTAGTGCCTTTTTGTCCATGATAACTGTTAGCTCTGGTTGGGTCCGTCATGAAATAAACTAGAGTTGACTAGCTGCAGAATAATATGTTCCATCCAGTCAGTGGTCAATAGGACCGAAGCAGCTATCTACTGACAGCAGGTTCCATTTGATTTCAAATGTTACAAATGTTAATACATCTCCGTTTACAAGTGTGTGGATATGCAAATTAATGGCTCAAACTGGTGACGATCTTGGATATTTCAAACAAACAGACCTCAGAACAGCTGATCTTCTCTCCTCTAGCAATCGACATAGCTCAACCTTCAGCCAGATAACCTGAAATAATACGACCAAACTTAAATGCTGTAAGCAATCGGGTTTGGTGACCACTCAAGACTTACATAAGCATAAGTTTTTAATGGTGGAAAGTATCAAGGTTGCAGTGCTTGTTAAAACAGATAGCCATACAAATTATAACACCTACTCCCTCTGTAAAGAAATATAAGATCGTTCAGATTTTTATATTAGTGATCTAAACGATCTTATATTTCTTTACAGAGGGAGTACATAATATTTTGGATCAGGAGCTCAATGGTTCCCAGGGATTGAAGATTATGTCTATGCTATTTGTATAGATCATCATAGTGAAAAGTACAAGTAAATTATTGGACCTCAAGCGCAATGCTTTCGTAAATCCAGGCGTTGTGCTTCAGAAAGCAATTTATTTGGGGCTTGGGGGGAGCTAGTCATTTGCAGGGATGGAACATTCGGGCTTTTAACATTTGTATAAATCATCATAATGAGAGATATTGAAGTAAATAGACTAAGAGATCCAACAGAAGCTACTCTTTGGTGAATATGTAAATCATTGGACCTTAAGTAATTTGATTTCAGAGATTCAGATGATCTACTCCAGAAAATAATTTGCGATACGTAGTGATAACATTCCATGATTTATGTGGCTGATCATTCACTCCTTCAAATTATGTTTGCACAAAATAGATAGCTGCTTTAATACAGGAAAAAAGATGATGCAAACACCTTCCTGAAACAGAACTCCTTACAAATGACGGTTTACTCATTTTGTGAGTTTGTGTAAATTGACTGGAAAACATGCTAACTAAGATATTTATACATGATTAATTTATATTTATCATTGTTTAATAGTTTTTCAATTGATTAGTTTTGCAAATATCATTTTTCAATTTGGAGACAAAGGAAAAAAAATTGATGAGTATATCAAGAATGATACCTGATCTTTGGGATCAGGCATAGAATCAATCTCAGTGTTGACAGTCAATCCATGATACATATCATCAATATTTCCAGAACTGGTTTCTTGGTTAGCATCCCCATCTGTTGAGTCATTCAACTGTTCTGTTGATATTGACACCAATGGTTCAGTGTCACGCTTGAAATTGTATAGCTTTGATGCAAGACCGTTGGTGCTCCTCCAGGCAAGAAGACCTTTTGCTCTGTTTTCCATTGAAGACAAAACAGATGGCCGGTGTTTATTTCTCAGATCTTGAAGCCTTGCCTCATCTACAGCTTGATATCCCATGCAAGCCGTTAAAACAAGCTGGCTGCTGTCAAAAGTGGAACCAGCTAAAGACTGTAAGAGAGTTACAGCATCCCCAGCATCTTTCGTTGTCACAAGTGCAGGACCTGCAATCAGCAGTAGTGTTAAGTCATAAGCAGTCACCTGAGATGAACTATAATGTATTCAGACTTCATATAAAGTTATATGGCTCTGTTGTTTCTGGATGAAAATAAGGTGGAGTGACCCCAGTACCATACAACTCCATAAGTGCAAGGGCTGTCCGGAAGAGCATCACACGATTTCCATCAAACAGAAGCACATCCCACACACGAAGAACTGAAATGTTCAAATAACACTAAAATGGTAAGCATATTACGGCATAAGCTAATACGAGATTAGAAGTGTCAGTCTCTTACATCAAGTCCCTGTCGAACCATTTTAGAAAGAAAAGGACAAGAGATTTTTTGCTGTGCATTTGATTCTACAACCAACATTTGACGCAAAATCCAAAAAGGTCAAACATATGTTTTTTCCATTATTGGTATGTCGTGCTTGTAGCTTTGATAGCAAAAGCATATCCAGTTAACATATTTTATATTATGACAAGTAACTGAAAATGATGTTTGTTTCTGCCACTCACTTGCACTTGCACTTGCCTTAGCATCACCTCCCATCGTATTGCTAATCATCCCCTTTATTGTCAAAAGGTAATAACATATAGTTTCCCACAGAAAGATAATAGAAAATTTAAATTACAAGCCACCCTAAATTCTGTGATTCAGGGAAAAACACTCTCTGATGTATGGCAAGTGAACCATGGGGCCGCGTTTGAATGAGACATTACGTGGAATTTTAGTGAACAAACAACTTCATGTATTTAAAGCCCGTGGAGATCACTATGCAGATCTAACAATATCAACAACAAATTGATGCTAAAGATACCTTTGGTTCCATCATCGAGGAAACACATTAAATTAGGTAAGAAGGAGTTAAGAGAATGTATTCGCGAACAATAATACTATCTTATTTTGAATATTTAACAGTAGACTGACCAGTTTCCCAGGGAAGCATGTTCATGTATATAGATAGGAACCATGGTCCAGCAACCCATGCAACTTGTACACCAAGGTAGTCCAAGTGATTTACTGCACACAAGAAAATTGCAACTCCTCAATTGTCAAACTTGGGCAGTTAATATGCCTGACAAAGTCATGTGATTTTATATATAAAGGGAAATATAACAAACCTAACTTGGGGAATTTCTCTCTGACCAACTCCTCTAAAACAAGCTGATCCACCTAGAACCAAGATGCAGATCTTTTAATAACAAACAGACCAGCTTGGAGTTCTAAGTATCCAACAATCGGTATGCATAAAAAACAATAAAATGAAGAAAAAAATTAATACCTGAGACTCGATCATTTCTTCAGAGAAGTAACCCTCAAAATAGTCATCCATAATGCCTGTCAATGCCCTGTGGACCCATAACACATTTATCACATTATTTAGTTCAACTGGTCTACTACGTAATCAACTGAAGTAAGTTGAACGAATGCAGGTACTTGATGTTGTGCCGCAAAACCTACCAGAATGCGTTCTCCTCAGACATCAATAGAAGTAATAGACCAGCAAAGAAGTTCATTGCCTGCATTACTCATACGATTAATCTTAGCTGAGAGAGTCTTGGAACATGCAAGTGCGAATGTTCGAAAATAATATTACTGTGCACAATAGAATCATAACCATGAAATACCAAAGTTTTTTTTTCTGTATTCGAATTTGGTTTTACAGTTCCTATAACCCAGAAAAATGTTTGGGGACATGGATTTATTGCACCTGAGCTTATGTGCTCCATTTACAACCGATTTACAATAAATGCCATTGTAATTCGTTATACATCACTGTCATAGTGGCATTTAGTTAATCATCCGAGTGTTGGCAGCGGTATTTTTCGTAAGTTCTTCTTTCTCTGCAGTGGCTTTTTGATTACAGGAAGTTGGCAATCGTATATATCAAATTGACCCTATCATCTACCGCCTTAGGTTGAGCCAACTGTTATGGGATAGTACCAGGGTTAATATCACTTACGGGAAGCTTCAAGGGGAATATTTGAGTACTCGTAACCATTTTGTGTTTCCAAAAAATAATATTCAATTGAAATACATGTTAAAGGTGCAACAGACTGGTCTATGTGCAAGACCTTCCGAGAAGGTAATGAGATGCAGTGCAATGAAAGTTCAATATGAATCAGCATTAAGAGAAAGATGTACCTGGCAGTAACCGACTGATGGATTATGTCTAGCATAAGCTGTGAGCAAGCGTCTTAAAGCATTTCTGCCATCCTCGTCTAGAGCTGGATGGCCTGGAAATGTTCTAGGCAAATCCTAAAAGGGGCAATGAAAAAGAGGACGTCTTAGCACCATACTCTTAGAAACACAAAATTTTATCAACATAAGAGGGTATTGAAACCCAGTAGTGAAAGTTAGTATCGCGTATCTACCTTCTCTATTTGCCCTTTCCACTTTTCTGAAGAAAGATCTTGAGATGCTTTTGGTTTTCCGTCGCCACATTCCTTAGTCGGAGAATCGGAACCTTTGCTGTCTCCGCCTCCATCAACCACCCCAAGGAGACTCTCGTAGTACCCTTTCACTCGGCGAGCTCCAATACCAACAAAAGCTTGCCATAGCTGTCCTCACAAGCAAATGGACCATCAGTTTGATTGAACCAAAATTATCATTTTAACAGAAAGGTAAATCTTACCTCTCCTCTCAGAGCCATTGGCAACCCACCACGAACTAAGCACTCCAATTCTTCTTTCCAAGGAAAATACCCTTCTTGACTTGCAGCTCTATTCGTTCCTGAATCCGCATTGGTGCTGTCAGCAACAGGCCCTTCGCTGGGATCAACCTTCTCTACATCATAGAACTCATCATCAGAGTCCTCTGAGGGCTTGATATCTTCAGTGTTCTCCTCATCAGCAGAAGATTGCTTCTTCTTCTTCTTGACACGTAAGCTCATCAGCTCCCCAATGTGGCCCAGTGAAGGCCTGATTTCAGACCATATTTGGATCTTATGTGGTCTCTGCTGTTTGGCTGTCTTCTCATCAGGCAGGTCGGTCCTGCCAGCATCGCCGATAGCTCCTTCATCCTCAATGGACGGCGCAATCTTAGCATCTTCTCCAGATGATTCATCATCTTCTGCTTGCCTATCCAGAAAGTTCTTCCATCTATCAGACCGCTCCTCTTCCTCCTCCTGCAAATGGAGCACCGCCACACATGCAACTCAGTAAGATCAAACAACATGGTGTAAAAATGGAGGCATCACTAGGGTGGCTTTTCTACCTGGTAGATGTTGGCATACTCTCTGTACCGTTGCAAGTGCTGTGGCCGCACAGCGAAACCATAGGCGTCCCTGTTCCAATCCCCGAGGCATCAGAAACAGAAAAGGGGCAAATGCCACTAAAAGCGCACCATCAGGTGCTTCAACAACACGTAAAATCAGTTCTATCAAAAAGCTTGGGACCAATCCATGTTCATGTGATCATATCAGCAACTTGGTTTAGCTAAAACTTGCGATGCCCACTAAAATTTGGGTCCTCTAACTAATCATGTCTAGCAACAGTCCGACATTTTGGCATCGCTCAAGTAGGCTTAGACGAAATGCAGAAAAAGTGGAGGCGTGGCTCCGACTGCAGTAGCGCAGTGCACTGTGTGTACATACAGAACCCAGATCCTTCGACAAGCAAAGCATCAAAAAAACACAGTTCAAACATTATATCTAGAGGAATTATCGCACCGCGTCAGCAACGCGGAGATCTAGCGGCAGCATTGCCCAAATTTCGGCCCCAATGTCCCGCAACGGATCGAGATCCCCGGGCGTAAAAAACAAATACCATAACTGCCCCGAGAAAAAAGGCCGAGTAAACAGCACGCATGCGGAAGCCTCGCGCGGCAGCAGGCGCATCGGAAACTCCGGGAGAAACATCCGAAGCAGCAGCGCAGAAGGACCACCCAGCACGGAGCCGAGATGCGCGCGCGCGCGGCAGCGGGAGCATGGCAGGAGCAGCAGAAGTCACGAACCGCTTGTGCTCGAAGGCGATGAAGGGGAGGCTCTTGGCCTTCATCTCGCGCCGCGGCGTGGGCCGCCGCCGCCACCAACCCCCTGGCCCTCCCGCTGTCCTAGCTCGCCGGCGGCGAGGCGAGGTGGGGCGTACGGGGAGCGGGCGCTGCGCTGGGGAGTGAAGTGGAGCGCGATTCAGGGTACGGGTGGTTGGGGGGCTCGGGGGGCAGCAGCGGTGATCCGATCCGACTATACTACTGGAGTGCTAGCTACTCCTGCTGGCTGCTACCTGCTGCTGAGATTTGAGATTTGATCTGCGTGGGAGTGCGAGGCTGTGCGTGGAGCAGCGGCTTACTGGGGGTTGGGAAATCGGAGGAGGTTCGATTTTCCATTTGTTTCGGGGGGTTTTCTTTGTGGGGGGTATACGACGCCGCATGAGATTGGGGAGACGAGACCCCCGGCCGCGCGCGCGTGTCGTGCGTTCGTCTTTGGACTCGGGGGAGTTGGGCGGGCTCGGCGGCACCCAGATCCCGATTCTCCGTGTCCACGGGGCCTGTATGCGTCTCTGTGTGCTCTGCACTCTTGTTTGGGGTTTACGACTTACGCGGGTTGACGTGAGAGGTTAAACATTGTGTCAGTAGAGGAGTACGGAACATGCACTTGCGTGCAGTATTTTAGATTCAGATACAAAAAGCATAGACGACTGTGAACTGTACAAAGGAGGATATCTGTATGTCTGATGTTAGTTTCTTGTGTAGTACTTTGACCACCGACACCTCAGTCTAGTATATGGTAAACAGGTGTAGCTGGCGATCTCAGATTCTAAAGAAAATGTGTAATAAGCATAAGCAATTCCGACGATTTCACTACCTTCGTACGGAAAGCTTGTGTTCCGGACTGACAAAAAGAGATCAAGAGAACGATGGAGACTAAACTCAACCACAGAGCATCCGAGGGGAGTTATATTGACGCAGGCGTGCCACCCGCATACCGAGGGAGAGTACGGCCCGGTCCCACGAGGGAGACATCTGCAGGGTGCATCACAGCCAACAGAAGCTCAGCTTTCTCCACCACCTCTGCGGCGGTCGAATTGTAGGATCGGCTGTCCTTGTAGATAGACCAGCGTTTCTCGCCTCACAACTGACAACCCAACAATTTCCTTATAGCAACTCCAATGCAGTGACTCAGAGGGACATGATTTTTATCCGTTTTTTATTCGTTTGAGTCATCCATCAGTCTAGCGGACATGTGCGGACACGCGCGGACGGAGGATGCACCCAACGCGGGATAGAAATGCGGACACGCACGGACGGAGCAACACCAGGCGAGCCTCGCCGGCCCCCTTTGCGGCCGAGCTGCCGCCGCCGCCGCACGTCGCGAGCTCCAGCCTCCTCCGCCGCGCCGTCACAGGACACGAGGTCGAGCCGCCGCAGCACGACACGAGATCGAGTCGCCGTCGCAGGACACATGCTCCAGCCCACGCGGGCGACGGGATGACAGACGTGTAGGAGGCGGCCTTCGCCCGTAAGCGGCCTACACCGATGGCCTCACCAGTGAGCGTGGCGGCGGGCTGCACAGGGGGCCTCGCCGGTGGCCCCGCTACTTGTTGCGGCGGTCGTGGAGTTGCCCAGGTCATGCGCGGTCACTGCTACGTGGGACCATGGTGGATGCGAGTGGAAGGTAGCGAACGACGGGAGCGTTCGCTTCTGTCCGGTTTATATCCATTTGTGGCCATATTTGAGTCAAGTTTGGGTCGAGGCGGAAAGCAGACGAACGGCAGGCGAACATGCGCGTCCGTTTTGGTCGTCCCGTTGGCCATTATTTATGTCCGGATGACCAAAGGGATAAAATGAGCCGTAGGGTTGTAGTTGTTCTTACAAATGAAAAACTACGCCCGAAGCTTATTATCCGTTTCCAACTACTGCCCAACTATCTTATCTCGCACGAGTTTGTTTGTGCAACGATCCGTCTGTTACCTATGCGATTTTCTTTTTTCTTTTTTCTATACTATATATGCGACTGGGACGCTGAAGAAAATGTCCCTGCATACGTACCTGCTCCTCCCGTTCGTCCTTTTGTAGATCAACTGCTCTGCTTATCCTTTCTCCCATGCCCCCGTCTGCGTAGGCGTAGTTCACGCCCCAACTGCCCAAGCAGCGCGTTGGCCCGCATTCATCATGGAGCCTCCGCCATCTCCGTCTGATCACCAAATGTATCTGTCACCCGGTCCCATCACACCCCCTTAAACAGAGGCGACCTGTGGATGAACCGTGCCACGTGTGGAACTTGGTTCACGGTTCACGTCCCAGTAGAAAACGATGCGAGGCGACCGACGAGGAGCACAAATAATGAGTTAAATATATCAGTGGTGCCTTAAGTTGTCTTGTGTGGTCTGTTTGGTGTCTAAAGTTGTAAAATATACAAAACTGGTGCTATAACTTGTCTATGATGCAAATACGGTGTCTCTGTATGCAGTCACGTGTATATAGGAAACCATCTAGCAGTTGTACTTACAGTAGTTACCTGGTGGCTAGCGTGCAGGTTTTGAACCTGGACGTCCTATTTTTCAAACCCATCAGCGAGGCAGTTTGTTTTTGTGCGGTATTAACAGACTGACACGTGGGACCCATTTTTGGCTTCCTTATGTAATTATGACTAAAAGAATGTGCATGTTTTTTTTTTTGCAAAACCTCATCAGCTGTCATCCACTGACATGTGGGCCAAGGCCACGTGGGCAGGACGTACACCCGAATGCGTACGGAGGCACCATATTTGCATCATAGGACAAGTTATAGCACCAATTTCACGTATTTTACAACTTTGGGCACCAAAGTGACCATGCCCGACAACCTAAGGCACCTCCTGATGTACTCACAAATAATTGAAGATGCTCAGGCGAGCGGGCGGCCGTCCAGCAGGCAGGGGACAGGGGCCTGCCTGCAGCCGTCCTGACGACAAAGTGAGCACTTAGGCATGCTTTGATCCGGCACCAGTTTTATTTACGGCTGAATTCTGATAAAAAAAAAGATGCTGCATCTGAAGCCCCTAACTCCGTGGCTCGTGTATATGTTGACGCACAGAGTAAAGAATGCACTACCGCTGTATACCTGTACTGTGTCTGTGTATCACATAGGGACAGTGCAGTATGTAGCAGGGGCATAGATCACATGGCTGTTTCGGTGCATCATTCATGTCCACAGTCCGCTGAGGAGTGCAGGTTCAGGCTACACTCGCTCGCCTGGTACATGTGGCGCATCAGTACCATGTGCGTGCGCCCACGACGTACGCGCAGGTACACCGTACACTCGAGTACGGGTTGTTGAATGCTTCCAACAAAGGACCTGCCTGCCTACGGTACGCCTCGTGAGGCGGGCCCGGGCGGTTTCCTCGCCGGATGGATATGATGAGTGCGTAACGTCCCCCTGGCCGTTGGCCGGCCGGTGCCTCGTGAGATGTCGGCGCCGGGCTGGGGCGGTGGGAGCGGGGCGGGCTTGGCGCTAGAGTATGCATGAATCCGGACGTGGTTAGGCCAGCATGGGCCTTGGCTTTGCCTGTTCCAACAACACAGAAGGTTAGGCCAGCGGCCAAGCCGCATTAATTTTGCCGAGTGAGAACCGTCGGTGATGGACATACTAGCAGGCATCCAACATGCCCCGCGCCGTGACGCCGGAGGAGATCGAGCAGGCATGAAGGGGATGCTTCAGGCCGGAGACAAAAAGAGACCAAAATGGCTGACAGGGCAAAAAATTTCCGTCGCCGGGACTTGAACCCGGGTCTCTCGGGTGAGAGCCGAGTATCCTAACCACCTAGACTACGACGGAGGCGTTGATAAACGGTTGCCGTGATTCTTTATAGTGCATAGGAATCCACGGACCCGTTGTGCTAGCCAAGCGAGCAGTAGCATTCGGGCATGGAACGTGGGTGGATGCGCCGATCGCGATCGGTATGGACCGCGTGTAGAGGCTGATAGCAGCTAGAGAGCAGGCGTAGTCCATCATTTCACCTAGCGCGCGTCACGCAATTGGGCCGAACAACCCAACTCTCTCAGTAGACTCCAGTTCATCAACTCTGAGCTTCTCGGGACATCACTGAAAGCAAGACAGCTCTCACGAGAGAGCAGATTTGTGCCGGGAGGTACGTTTAGCAGGGAGGTTTAGGTGCTACAAATGGCTTGATCTAGTTGAGTTTGTAGAAAAGAGTTGCTACAAATGGCTGGTTAAGCCTTTTTGAACTATATAATGCATGAACAATCGCAGACCCTTTCTTATAGCCTTCCCCGTCACAAGCCTTTCTGTTTTCGGACCGCGGCCAAAAACAATGAGCATCTGCATTACCGTATACAGCCTCCGTCCCAGAATAAGTGTCTTGAGCTTAGTACAAATTTGTACTAGAGCTAGTACAAAATTGAGACACTTATGTGTCTTGAGCTTAGTACAAATTTGTACTAGAGCTAGTACAAAATTAAGACACTTATTTTGAGACGGAAGGAGTATAACTTAACAACCCAACCACAAGAGTAAACAAGGTAAGCCACAGTGGTACCTTGTGCCATGGGCAGAAAAACATGCAGTTTTTCATCTGGTAAAACAGTAAAGCCCAGAATTCCACTGGATTTTAACAGCAGACCAAGCCGGCAGTGAAATGCTTATTATTGTGTTTATTCCCAAGAGATAGTATAACACTGGAACTTGCTACTGTACAGATTAACATCCAGGTTTCAATAAAGGTACAAGGTTATAATACAGGCAAACAGTTGGACGAGCAAAACAGAAACATGTTGTATAAACAGTTTTGATCTGGCGGAAAAATGAAGCATTTAAAACTGAAGCTGCTTGCACTGCGAAGCCACCGCCTCCGAGGGGCAGTAGGGGCACTTGAAAGGCCTTGAGCTGCTCTTTGATAGCTTCATGATCGACTGCTTCGACACAGCATGTCCACAGGGCATCAGCATTGGGGGGTTATCGTCACTCGACTGCTCTCTGAGCACCGGGCATACGAAAACAGAGTGGTACTGGAACTCTGGTCCGATGTCTATGGGGACCGGAAGCTGCTTCATGGTCTGCCACTCCTGCTTTTTGGCGGCCATTACCGTGCTTAGCTTCAACAAGGTTGGTAGTCCTTGAAAACCAGCTGATATGGCTACACCAAGTGGGCTCTCCCTAGACTGTCCTAGGAGGCTGCAGAACTGATGGATTAGCTCCTCAGCTAGCTTCTCCCAGTGCGTCGACGACACAAACTCGGCATATGGGGACTGATCAAGCCGGTCAGCCCAGATAAGGCAAGCCATTAGCTTCTGGATCTCTGCCGTGTGCAAGGAGGCAAAAGGCACAAAGTGAGTCCTTGCATATTGTAAAGCATCATCTCTACTTCTTTTAGTAAGTATCTCAATAAACTGAAGAGAATGGAGCTTCATCTCAAGCATTGAGCTATTCTGCAACAAGTGATCATGGTTCTTAGCAGCCCAACTGAGCGCAGGCTCAAGGTTTCTTGCTTGCATCGCTTCAAGTATTCCATACATCTCCTGAAATGAAAATTTCAGGTGAGCCTCATCTGATTCACCACACTCATGGACAAAGGAGTCTCCAAGATCAAAGAGGCCCTGGCGGTAGAAATGATTCGTTATTATGTTGTTTACTGTGCAGGCATCATAATCCACATTTCTATATGCCTTCGCTATATCTGGACTAAAAGACTTCTCTAGGAGCTTGAGATATTTGCTCAGGGCAACATTCAATTCCTTTTGACATCCTTCAAGTTGGATCAATGGCACCATTTCGTTTAGCTTGGCCTTCAGTTCTGCAAGGATGGATGACTGGTCACAACTGTCCATGGTATCTGTACTCATCATCTGCATCTTCGAAATTGCCTGCTCAACTTCATTCACTATCTGACCAATAGCTTCCTGAACTTTAGCAGAAGATAGCACACGCTTTTCAACAACTCGGTCAAATGCCTCTCTTAAACTGTCAATCTCCATTGTCATGCGCCCAACTAAACAGTACGGTTTTGGCACTGTATGTACAAGATAAAAATCATATATACATAAACAATTTGTTGAGATAATTACTATGAAGCAAAACAAATTGAAAGACATGTAACATGTCTAATTCCTAATAAATCAAAACAAATAAATTTAAGGTAGGTTTATAACTTCAATATTGTGAGTGACCTATACTAGTGATCAAGAAGCAACAATAAAAATACACAATCAGTATCACTATTCACTGCTAACCTTTTACGGCTTTAGCATGGTACATCATGAGTGAGATAATTGAATGTTGGATAGCGTTTTCATTTTTTCATCCAATTAAAACGCTATCCAACATTCAATTATCTCACTCATGATGTACCACACTAAAGCCGTAAAAGGTAGCCATATATTAACAGTATTCATATTATCTTAGGAACTCGCCGTCAAGACACATACAAAATATGTGGTAAAATGATCACAAGTTCTCCTTAGGCTGCAGCACTATAGTAAATAGAAGGCAACAACATGTTATCAACTTATCATCATCTAACAATTCACAAAAAACTAATAATGCCTAGGCTTACCACCTGAGAGCAGCGTGCAACTTTTTCATCATGAATCGACATTAAAAACTTTATAACTATGTTGCCCATAATAAGTCAGTGGGTTCCATGAAATCAATTTGTTAAGGTGCCACATGCATAAGAAAATGTATGTATTGGCTCTTGATAGCATGGTTGCAAACACAATATTTTATACATAGAAGGAAGAATTTTATTGCTCTCTCCCACACAGCCAGATAGGTTATTACAAGTTCGTAAGTGATAAAACTCCACGACAAAACTCAGCTGAACACCAAGCACCAAATAAAAGGAACGCACAAGGACCTTATAATACCAAAATAAATATGCCCATAAAGAGAGCAACAAAGGCGGCAAACCATGCACTCGGGAAAAGAATACCCAGTGGTGGCTAGATGACACCTCACGCAGCTCACTAATAAGATATATTAAATATAATAAATCATATGTATTACATCTAGACGCGCAATTCGCGCAGGTCACCCTGCTAGTCAGTAGCTATAGTAGCGGCAGTATACTATTTTTTCCTAGTTACGTAATTGGATTTGTGATGATCGCCGAATTCACTCTTAATTAACTAAGCCAGGGTTAGAAAAAGATTGCCTGTTCTTGTCAAACCAAAGGATGGAACCAAGAAAACATGGAGGAAATGCAGGCGCACAAAAATAACCTGACTATCCCGAATCCACCACCCAAACCAGCCATGGAGCGAAACCTTAAGGCATCACGCGGACACGCGCACATTCAACAAAACGCTACAAAGTTCCTCGCGAACCACAAGATCCCAACCATCAGCACCACAGGGTCGACCAGATCTACAGCCCTAACCACGACGGCTCGACCAAAACCCTAGAACTAAGCCAGATCGGTTAAAACCAGTGCAACAGGATCGATCCGGCCACCAGAGAACGAGGAACCTAATGGAGGAGGGAGGGAAGAGGGGAGGCGGCGCACCGTCGCGGTTCTTGTCGGAGATGCCCCGGGAAGGGAAGGTAGAGGTCGGGCGTTGCTGCTCGGGGCTCGTGGTGGAGGAAAGGGGCGGCTAAGGGAGGTTGCCAGCGTTGGGGCTCGTTGGTCGGCGACGGGAGATCGCCGGCGCGCTGCTCGGTGCTCGCGCTGGAGAGAAGGACCAGGACGAGCGGAGAGAGAAGGCGGCGTGCGGTGTTGTCGTTGGATAAACTGAACCTCAACTTTTTCTTTCTTTTTTTTGCGACGAAAGGAACGTTTGCTTGAGGTCGAGGGGGAATAATCGTAACTAACCAAATCGCCGTTGCACTAACAATCGACATTTCTAAATTTAAGTCTTTTTAATATTTCAATAGCGGTAAGATACAGTTGTATATATAGACATATTTAGAGTGCAAATTCACTCATTTTGCTTCTTGTGTAGTTTACATTGGAATCTCTAAAAGGATTTACATTTATGAACAAAATGATTTAGGTCGAAAATACCGCTCCAGTATAGTCCTGTCTGGCCCTCATCGCCATAAATTATGAAGATCTTTTATATTGAGCCCGCGGGAATTCGTATTTGAAAATGAAAATTATGGGAGTTGCTCGCGCTCCATCGCAAATAGCTCGCGCGGAAGAGAAGAGTTTCACCCGTCATCATTCTGGCATACGGCTCACCTCCCCTTCCCGCCAATTGTGTAGACAGTCAGACGTCCATTGCACCGGAAAGCGACAATTAATGGTGGTCGTCGTGTGCAGCTACCCACACATCTTTCTGCCACGTAATCCGTGTGATCACATCCTTTTCCACCCTTTTCCAGGCATGTTTTCCCGCCGCACGGCGCCTGCCACGTATTTACGCCGCGTGTGGATATAAAAAGGTCGTCCCTCTCCACTTCTATCATGTCACACAGAGCTTCTCTTTCTCTCTACTTTTCTCTTCACTTTCATTATGTCGCTTCCCCTTGGGCTGGATTGGATTCCGCTGCAAAAGAGGAGGAACAATTGCTCGAGGAGGAGGAAGCGGCGGAAGAGGTTGTCGGCATCGTCGAGGAGGAGGAGTGGGATTGTCGTGCCACGGAGAAAATTGCGCAGGTGGATCCTTCCCTCCTTAATGAGTCGCCGGAATGGGATCCCAAAACACACGCCATTGATTGGGATCTCGATCATGGCTATGCGTAGACCCCTTATGGGGAAAAGAGGCCTCGCCCACCGTGTCCCAACACGGGCTCCTCGTCATCTCACTATTTAAGGGGGCATGGGATGAGTGGTACACCGCCGCGCGTCGGCCTTCTACCTTAGCATCTTCGAGCAGACCGCCACTAGGAAGATGCTCACATCCAATAAAAACATCGTAGTATGACTCCTCTATGATGAGACACAGACGAACTTCATGGCAGTGTGGGAGTGTGTTAGTGGCGCTAATTCATTGTCAATATGGTAAGATTTGAGGAGATGGATCGCACCATGTTGGGTCTTACCCCGTTGAGGAAGTCGTATTTGACCTCGACGACTGCACGTGGCATGAATGGGACGAAGACGAGGTCGCCGGATTGTCATACCGCTGCACATAGAGGACGAGTGGACTCGTCTCATGTACATCGCATATGCTCTGTGCATAGCATTCACCATCGACATGGCAGGGAGCGATAGATGGCCCCATTCAATGCTTCTCCCGAGAGGTAAAAAGCCATCGATGCTTACTAATATGGAAATATCACCAATCAATTTTTCCACCGCTATGTATTTGTAATGCAATGTTATCTCAAATTATGTGTGTAATATTGAGTTGATGAAACAATGGAGACACCCAATATACCAACTCTGACTTTGCGCATCATCTTAGTAGTCTCCAGGTTATCATGAAGCCCGCTCGATGTGCATTACCAAGGTCACCCGACTTTACTAGAGTTGCTCCTAGTATTTTGCAGAACCACACATCCAGTCTCTAGCGCCAAATTCCTCGACCATGCATATCTCGACCCTGGCCGGCCTGACAGGCCCGACATGGATTAGTTGTTCTTTTTTTAGACTCCCAAGTGAACTAATACATGAGAAGCATGTCAAGTCGCTCAATCTGATCAGAATCAAGCTTTTTGTCTCTGATTCTAGACCAGCCAAGGCACCATCCATGCTTTTGAAGCATAATCTCATCCATTTTGATGATCTTTTTTTAGAAGTGTGAAGTTAAATAACTCTAATATAATGATTAGTGAAAGTGATGCCTCCACAACAACGGCACTAAAAAGGTGGTTAACGACTATTTGTGATCCGATTTCAGATTGCATAGTCTCTTACCTTTTCCCTAAGGAGTCACCCTCGGTATCAGACCCATGGGAGGATGTGCTCTATGAAAAAGATTCAAGCAAGTTATTGTTCTTGGAAAATGCTCTTGTTTCTTTGACCTTTTTAAATAACCTTTTTGGTGTAAACAATGATATGTAAATAGGCATGGGTATGAGGACTATACTTACAATTTTGTACGTGTACATGGGATCTCATCTTGATTTACAACATGGTTCTTGTAGACCTGTTGTGGTGTGCTTACAACGCTACGAAGTGGGGTGTCTGTCCAAAGTACATCACAACCAGTTCATGACCTGCATTGAGATTCAGTTGTCCAACTGCTGGTCCTAACCATCGTGTGGGGTTACCCCGCTTATTAAGGATTTCTCCAGACAAAATATTGAGTGTTTAATGGCTACACCTCATATATCCCCAGGGAATTGATTTTTGCTACCGTACTAATCCTTTATGTCATTGGTTTTCAGAATAACGTTAGACGTATTCTCGCTTCTTACCTCCTCCTTGATCGATCTTCGAGATCCCGGGGTACCCGCGGGGCCTTAGAATGAGAAGAAGACAAGAGACAACTCCGTTATGAATCACACATATAAATAATATCAATTAATCAGAGTCATCCAACGATCATGTGCACAAATACATAGGGTTGCAAGGCCATGCGTCAACCCATTACTTAAGGAATTACTCACATGTCGTGATCGGATCACAAGGAGAAAACATTGTCGATGACATGAAGATGAATAATTGATCGATAAATATGTTACAATCTTGTCGATTGCGAGTGTGGCTAACTCGAGGATGGCAGCGGCTAGGGTTTGTAAATGGCTTCTTTGTCCTGTGATGTTACTCTCCGTTCTTTGATACGTCTCCAACGTATCTACAATTTTTGATTGTTCCATGCTATTATATTATCCATTTTGGATGTTTTATATGCATTTATTGCTGCTTTATGTTATTTTTGGGACTAACCTATTAACCTAGAGCCCAGTGCCAGTTTTTGTTTTCTCCTTGTTTTTGAGTTTTGCAGAAAAGGAATATCAGGCGGAGTTCAAACGAGCTGAAAATTTACGGTGACTTTTTATGGACCAGAAGAAGCCCCCGAAGCACAAGAGTTGGGACAGAAGAGTCACGAGTCAACGACAAGGGTGGAGGACGTGCCCACCCCCCTAGGGCGCGCCCCCTGCCTTATCGCTGACTAGTGGACCCCCCTGACGTGGAACCAACGCCAAAAATTCTTATAAATACAGAAACCCCCAGAAAGAAACCTAGATCGGGAGTTCCGCCACCGCAAGCCTCTGTAGCCACGAAAAAACAATTGGGAGTCTGTTCCGGCACCCTGCCAAAGGGGGAAACCATCACCAGTGGCCATCTTCATCATCCCGGTGGTCTCCGTGACGAGGAGGGAGTAGTTCACCCTCGGGGCTGAGGGTATGTACCAATAGCTATGTGTTTGATCTCTCTCTCTCTCTCTCATGTTCTTGATTTGGCACGATCTTGATGTACCGCGAGCTTTGTTACTATAGTTGGATCATATGGTGTTTCTCCCCCTCTACCTTCTTGTGATGAATTGAGTTTTACCTTTAAGGTTTCACTATTATCGGATTGAATACTATTATGGATTTGAGAACACTTGATGTATGTCGTGTGTGGGATACCCGTCGTGACAATGGGGTGTTCTATTGATTCACTTGATGTATGTTTTGGCACTCAACTCGTGGATTCCCGAGGTGACATTGGGGTAATCTATGCATAGGGATTGATGCACGTTTTCGTCCTTGTTTCTCCGGTAGAAATCTTGGGGCACTCTTTGAAGTTCTTTGTGTTGGATTGAATATTATGAATCTGAAATTGTTTGATGCATATCATATAATTGACCCACGGATACTTGTGGTGACATTGGAATATCTAGGTGACATTAGGGTTGATTGATGTGTATCATATGGTGCTATTTTACTACGAACTCTAGGGCTGTTTGTGACATTTATAGGAATAACTCAATGGATTGATGGGAAAGAATAACTTTGAGGTGGTTTCGTACCCTACAAGCAATTTCATCTTATGTTCTCCGTGATAGGAACTTTAGAGTGACTTTTGCCACACAGTGAGGGATTGCCATATGATCTAATTTTGTTATCATTGTTGAGAGAACTTGCATTAGTGAAAGTATGAAACCTAGGCCTTGTTTCCAAGCATTGCAATACCATTTTCGCTCACTTTTACCACTTGCTACCTTGATGTTTTTATATTTTCATATTACAAAACCCATATCTACCATCCATATTATGCTTGTATCACCATCTCTTCGCCGAACTAGTGCACCTATACAATTTACCATTGTATTGGGTGTGTTGGGGACACAAGAGACTCTTTGTTATTTGGTTGTAGGGTTGTTTGAGAGAGACCATCTTCATCCTACGCCTCCTACGGATTGATAAACCTTAGGTCATCCACATGAGGAAAATTTGCTACTGTCCTACAAAACTCTGCGCTTGGAGGCCCAACACAAGTCTACAAGAAGAAGGTTGCGTAGTAGACATCAAGCTCTTTTCTGGTGCCATTGCCAGGGAGGCTAGGTAAGTGGCACTCACATCCCTCTTTTCTGGCGCAGTTGCCGGGGAGGGTAGTGCTTGAAGGTATATCTTCAGATCTTGCAATTGAATCTTTTAGTTTCTTGTTTTATCACTAGTTTAGTTTATAAAAGAGAACTACAAAAAAATGGAATTGAGGTTGCCTCATATGCTTCATCTTTTTAATATCTTTCATGAAAATGGGGGAAAGGAAAATTGTGCTCAAGTGTTAGAAGAAGAAGTCTATAAGATGTTTGGCACTAAATTTTTGAATGATGAGCATGATTGCAATGTTGTTAGTAGGAATTCTTTGAATATCCATAGTACTAATGATGATTGCACTAGTCATGATAAAAATGTTTCTTCTAAGCATGTCAATTTTTGTGGAGTGCATAGAGTTTGCAATTACATACCCAAAAAGGGAAGATAGATTTTGCAAGAGGCATAAGTATTTAGAAACTAAATGGTTGCAAGAGAAGCTAGATGTTTGTGCTGAAAGATTTAATTTTTCTCGCCGTCCTTGTGAACTTTGCAATGAACATTGTCATTTAAATCTTAAATGGAAATTGTTTCATGATCGAACCGTGTCCAAAAATTGGTTGCAAGAGAGGCTATTTTTTCTTATGATGAATTAGGTAACGAGGAGGAGCTTTTTATTTAACCAATCTCATCAATAAGGAGCTCCAAAAAGGTGATTAAACCCACACATGATGTGGCTGTCAGCATTCTGGATACGGCGGTACCCAGACTTGCCTGCCTGCGGCCCACGGCGTGGCTCCATCGATGGCCTGGTATGGCCTAGTTCGACATCAACAACCCAAGACCCTCGTGAGGTGCCAAACCTCATGAGGCGGACGACACCAAGACCTCCAAGGGGATCAACCTCCCTAGGATGGCTCCTGAGGAGCAGTGTAACGCCCCGGATTCGATGCGCCAGGTGTCTGCCAGTTATTCGCCGTCGTTGCCATGTCATTTGCTTGCGTGTTGCACTTTGCCATGTCATCATCTGCATTTCATATCATGTCATCATGGGCATTTCATTTCGCATTCGTGTTCGTTTCATGCATCCGAGCTTTTTCCCCGTTGTCCGTTTTGCAATCCGGCACTCCTATGTCCTTCGGCGTTCCCCTTTTGCCTCTTCTCTTGTGCGGATATTAAACTTTCTCGAATGGCCGAGGTTTGCCAAGCGGCCTTGGTATACCACCGTAGACCGCTGTCAAGTTTCGTGCCATTTGGAGGTCGTTTGATACTCCAACGGTTAGCAAGGCAAGTAAAGCCCTCTTTGAGTTGCAGCCCAACACCCTTCCAAAGTGGCCCAAAGCCCAGCAAACTCCCTCCATGCTCTCGGTCGTTCGATCACGATCGCGTGGCAAAACCGCTCCTCATTTGGACTCTCCTAGCTCCTCTACCTATATAAACACCTCCTCCAAAAATCCGGTGCAAACCCTAGTCCTCTTCCTCCCGCCGCCACGGACATGTCCGTCCGGACCGGACGCGTCCGCCACGCCGCCCACCAATCCGGGCACGCCACGTGTCCCTTTGGCCTTTCTCCGCCGTCCCGCGCGCTGCCCGCCCGAGCCCGCCTCTGCCCTCGCCAGCGTCTTGCGCTTGGCCCTGTCCCGTGCACCTGAGCCAGCTTCGGCCTCGCCGCCGGCGTCTTGCGCCGCCGCGCCCCTCCGCTCCGACCCGGCGCGGACCTCGCCTGCCTCGGATCGGTCCCGCCGCCCGGTGGCCTCGCCATCGCCTCCGCCGCCGTCTGTAGTGGTGCCTCGCTCGCCCCCGGGCTCGCGCCGCCGCGCCTCGGCTCTCGCCTCCGCCATCGGCGCCGCCCGGCCTCCTCCTCCTCGCCGGCGCCCCCTCGGGCCAGATCCGGTCGAGGAGCGATCGGATCCAGCCCCCCCGCGCTCCGGCGACTCCTCCCGGCCTCTCCCTCGTCTTCTCCGGCCGTCCCCGAGCCCACTCCGGTGATCGTCGGAATATGAGGTTGACCCCCGATTTGACTAAGTCCCAGATTATGTACATTATCATGCCATGTTCGTTGCATCGTATCTCCGCATTCGTAGCTCCGTTTCGTGCGGATAATATGTCAAATTGTTCGTATCGACGAGTACTTCATTTCATTCCATTGCATCATTTTCATTTGAGCTCATCCTGAGGCCCGAAATGCTGTTGGAAGAGTGCATGTTGATGTTAATCTGCTGAAACTGTTATAACTTGCTCATTTATTATTTTTGCCATGATTGATGTGTGCATCCTATGAGGTTGAGCTCTACATGTATGTTGATCTATGCCATGCCATCTTTCCAGGGGTGTATACCATGTATTTGAGTTGTGTGCTAAGTGTATCAAGCTTGCTAAGTAGGGTAGTTGCTGTTGTTGTTTTCATGACAGATTCTGTTATATTTTGTTGCTATGTTAACATGTTGCTACTAATCATTCTACGCATAATCTAGAGATGTCCTATAAACATGTTTTGATCTACATGTCATGCTCTATCCATTCATGCCCTTGGTTGCATTTATAGCCTCCTGTATCATGTTGTTATCTTGCTCCAAAGTTTGCTAAATGATGTTGCTGTCAGCCTGTTAACATTAAGTTCAATGTTTCCATGATTGTTTCCTAGTGATCCATGCACCCTATGAACTTGTTCTTACCATGCTTAGCTTCATAAACATGCATTCTTACTGTTGGTTGCCTTTCCATGCCATGTATTGCTCTGTAGTGAGTGGTTCAAGCTCACGAACATGCCTACTTATTGTTGTTCCTGCCATGTATGAATCTGTAATATAACTTGCCATGTTTACATGGGTGCCATCATATTTACTGATCCTTTTTGGCTCATGGTCAGTAAGGGTCTTTTGATCTATGCCATTAGTAGGTTCATGCCATGCCTTTGTTTGCCATGATATGTTCCTGTAACATGTTGTTTGATAACTCTAAACATTGCAACCTGATGTTATTTCTGCTAAAGTCTGAAACTGTTATTATTTGCAATCTTACCATGTGTTTTGGAGAATGTTCTAGTGATTTCTGGAGATAGCTCAGTGTTCATGTTTTGTTATGCTTTACCTGTACTTCATGTCCATGCCTTTTGTTTTCATATTGTGGTACTATAGCATGTTGTTTTGATGCTTGCAAGATGCCTAGTTGCTGTTATGGACAGATTGTTGTTATGACTTGTATAGTGTGCATGTGTTGAACCGTTGCTCCGTTTTGAGTGTGCTCTATATGAAACTTGCTTGTTTTTGCATGTAGCTTCATATTACCATGTTGCATCCTTGTTTTGGTGTGTTTGCTTGATGTTTGAGTGCATTTTGCATCAATGCCATGTTTAACTTGTTTTGCTCATATCTTCTAGCCCGTAGCTCCGAATCTAATGAACTTTATATGTAACTTGACTAGAATTTCGTGTAGATCATCTTGGTGCATCTTAACTTGCTGTTTAACAACTTGAACATAAGGCTTATTCAGTTCTGGACCAATTTCGAAATTTGCATATGAGGACTTACCGGAATTGTTATATGTTGTTCCAGGCCTCATTTAAACTTGCCTTGATGTGTTGTTCTTGTTTGCATCATCTCTTGCCATGAGTAGCTTCATGTAGTTTGGTCATGCATCATGCTTGTTGTGATTCATGCCTTGTTCATGTGTGGTGTGTTTACTATGTTGTGTGCTTCTTCTCGATAGTTCCCGTTTCGTTGCGATCGTGAGGATGCGTTCGTCTTCGTGTGGTTCGTCTTCGTGGCTTCATCTTCTTCATGGACTCGTTCTTCTTCCTTGCGGGATTTCAGGCAAGATGACCGCTACCCTGGATCTCACTACTATCATTACTATGCTAGTTGCTTCGTTCTATCGCTATGCTGCGCTACCTATTACCTGTTTATCAAGCCATCCCATATTGCCATGAACCTCTAACCTTTGACACCTTTCCTATGCAAACCGTTGTTTGGCTATATTACCGCTTTTGCTCAGCCCCTCTTATAGCGTTGCTAGTTGCAGGTGAAGTTGAAGATTTCTCCATGGTGGACAGGGTTTTATGTTGGGATATCACAATATCTCTTATATTATTAATGCATCTATATATTTGGTAAAAGATGGAAGGCTCGGCCTTATGCCTGGTGTTTTGTTCCACTCTTGCCGCCCTAGTTTCCGTCATACCGGTGTTATGTTCCCGGATTTTGCGTTCCTAACGCGGTCGGGTGATTTATGGGACCCCCGACGGTTCGCTTTGAATAAAACTTGTCCAAAGAAGGCCCAACCTTGGTTTTACCATTTGCCTCACCACCACCTACTTTTCCCTTGGGAGTCGCTCTCTCGAGGGTCATCTTTATTATAGCCCCGGGCCAATGCTTGTCTAAGTGTTGGTCCAAACTAGAGCACCGTCGGGACCATTCCTTGGCAACTTGGATTCGTCGGCACAGACGCTTAGCTTATCCGGTGTTGCCACGAGCGAGATATGTGCAGCTCCTATCGGGATTGTCGGCGCATTAGGCGGTCTTGCTGGTCTTGTTTTACCATTGTCGAAATGTCTTGTAAACCGGATTCCGAGACCGATCGGGTCTTCTGGGAGAAGGTCTATTCTTCGTTGATCGCGAGAGCTTGTCATGGGCTAAGTTGGGACACCCTGCAGGGTATAAACTTTCGAGAGCCGTGCCGCGGTTATGTGGCAGATGGGAATTTGTTAATGTCCGGTTGTAGATAACTTGACACCAGATCCGAATTAAAACGCATCAACCGCGTGTGTAGCCGTGATGGTCTCTTCTCGGCGGAGTCCGGGAAGTGAACACGGTCTTTGGGTTATGTTTGACGTAAGTAGGTGTTCAGGATCACCTCTTGATCATTGCTAGATTCACGACCGTTCCTTTGTTTCTCTTCTCGCTCTCATTTGCGTATGTTAGCCACCATATCATGCTTAGTCGCTGCTGCAACCTCACCACTTTACCCCTTCCTTTCCCATTAAGCTTTGCTAGTCTTGATGCTCACAGATTACTACAACAACAGTTGCAGGTACAGGTTTATGCGATGATCATGACGCGAGAGCGATGCTTGCTTGCGTTGAGTTCTTCTTCTGCTTCTTCTTCGATCAGGGGATAGGTTCCAGGTCGGCAGCCTGGGCTAGCAGGGTGGATATTGTTTGAGTTTCTGTTTATGTATCATCCGTAGTCGGATGTTGATCTTATGTATGATGTGATGTTGTATTCGTGTGGCATTGTATGCCTTATGTATGTATCCCCACCTATTATGTAATGTTGATGTAATGATATCCACCTTGCAAAAGCGTCTCAATATGTGGGTCTATCCTTGGTGGGACCTTCGAGTTCCTTTTGGATAGGGTCGCATATTGGGCGTGACAAGTTGGTATCAGAGCCTCGACCGACCCTAGGAGCCCCCTTGATTGATCGTGTAGTTTGGCCGTTGTTGAGTCTAGAAGAAAACTATTTTCGGAGTCTAGTTATATCGGAGAGTAGGAATTCTTTTTACTCCTCAGCCCCTTCGTCGCTCTGGTCAGGAATCGTGATGTAGGTGTTTTGAATTACTCCTCTTCTCCTTCAAATTTTCTTTAGGTTCACGCAGTTGGTTTTCCGGTAGTTGTTCCTCAGCTATTTTTATCCGGTGCATTTCTCGTCAAGTTGACTCGAGCCTCTTCATCTTTGAGTTCAATCCTCAGTTGTTTTATTTTCCCACCCGCCCTCCCCTTTTTCTCCTCGGAATCGGAGTCCGTAATCGAGTATCCATCCTACTCGTGCGAAGTCTTTGCTTTCTTTCCTCAATGATTTTAACTGGTGTTTTCTCTTCAAGATATTCGTCGATTCTCCCCTCTAGTAGACTTTGTTTTCCCGCCCTCCCACCCTCTTCTTCCCGGAGTTTGAGTCTCTTTCGACCATCTATTTCATTCGCATGGAGCCTCTTCAGTCTTAACTCAATCATTTCAACCGCTGAATTACCGTCTCGTTTGACATTCTTCATCTCTTTTCTTTTCCGGTGGATTCAATTCAAGTATTCGGTGTTGATCATATTCTTTTCCCTCGGCTCGAGTGTTTTCCCTGCTCGTTCGCCTCTCGCCAGTTTATCCTTCCGGCGTGTTCAAGATATCTCAGGAGATTCGTCTGTGTTCGAATTAATTCGAGGTTGTCACCTCATTCAAATATTTCAATTATTCCGGTGCATCATCTATCTGTTCAACATCTCTTTCCAACGGTGTTTTCTTTTAGTGGGCCCTAACCCACAGGTCTTTTCCCAGGATCTTACCTGACTCTTCTAATTCTCCCGGAGTTATTCTCAATTCTTTTCAAGTGTGACGTAAGAATGAATTTCATTAGTCACATGCCTTTTCCAAGATCGATTTCAAATCATTGCTGGCCCAACCTTTTCGCTTTTCATTCTTTCGGAGTATCTCGGTAATTTTGGTGGTGTTTCTCGTCATCATTTGAAGATCGAAGAAGAGTTTTTCCTCTAAATCTTGTCCGTTCCCCGGAGATTCGCGATGCTAGCTCGATGTTATCCTATCAAATTGTTTCAAGTCATGCAAATTCTTTTCATCCATCCGGAGCATTTCAGGAGTTGCTTTCTCTCTCGTTCATCCGGAGGTCATCTTTTCGGAAGATTTCTTCATTCTAAGTTTTCAGATTCGTTCTCCAATTATTCTATATCTGTGCCCTTTCGTTCGTCTCAATATTCTTCCGGTGCTTCGTTCAAGTGTTCTTTAATCAACTCATGATCTCTTTGTTCGTTTGCATCTAAATCCCCTCTATCTTATTGGTTCTTCTAATTCTTCCCGGTGTTTCATTCTCTTTCGTCAGTCATTTCTGAATTCTTACGATGGTTCGTTCAAGATTCTTTCTCCTTGATTATCATATTAATCCAGTCGTTCTTTCAATCCTACCGGTGGTTCATGAAGACCTTCTCAAGTTTGTCATATGCCACTTCTCAATCCTTTTCAAGAAGAATAAGTAATATGCAAAATCCATTGCTTGTCATCAATTTAATTTGATGAAGGATAAGCATACAATAAATCTTATTCTTATTTCCTCAAAGTGTTTAATCCCTTCCCTCAGAGTTTGTTCTTGATGAATAAATTCTAGTTCCAAGTGTTTTCATCTTTTCTTTTCCGGAGTTCATATTTCCTCGGTCTTTTCGTCGGAACCTCCATCTAATCATCGCAAGGCTCATCTTATTCTTTCATCCTTCAATTTTATCTAGTCATTCTTTTGTTACCGGAGTTCTTTAAGGTGGTTCTTCATGTTTTAATTCATTCTTCAAGAGTTTATCAAGTATCATTCCATCCTCTCTAGTTCGTGTTCTATTCCTCCATGTTTAGCCGGAGTGATGCCTAAATCCTTTCAGACTTATTCGTCTCTTTTCTCATTCTAACCACTCCGGTTAGAACGAGTGTTTTCATAGTCTATCTGATTGCGTGTGCTTTCCATTCTCGTCATTCTCATCGTTCCTCTCTTCTTCTCGAGTGCTCTCGATTCTTTGCTTCTTCTCTTGAGCTCTTGCTTCAACTCTTCCCTTTTTCCCTTCCGTCTCGGTCCTAAGATCTCGGGATGAGATCTCTTGTTAGTGGAGGAGTGTTGTAACGCCCCGGATTCGATGCGCCAGGTGTCTGCCAGTTATTCGCCGTCGTTGCCATGTCATTTGCTTGCGTGTTACACTTTGCCATGTGATCATCTGCATTTCATATCATGTCATCATGGGCATTTCATTTCGCATTCGTGTTCGTTTCATGCATCCGAGCTTTTTCCCCGTTGTCCGTTTTGCAATCCGGCACTCCTATGTCCTTCGGCGTTCCCCTTTTGCCTCTTCTCTTGTGCGGATATTAAACTTTCTCGGAATGGCCCGAGGTTTGCCAAGCGGCCTTGGTATACCACCCGTAGACCGCCTGTCAAGTTTCGTGCCATTTGGAGGTCGTTTGATACTCCAATGGTTAACCGGGTAACCGTAAAGCCCTCTTTGAGTTGCAGCCCAACACCCCTTCCAAAGTGGCCCAAAGCCCAGCAAACTCCCCTCCATGCTCTCGGTCGTTCGATCACGATCGCGTGGCCAAAAACCGCTCCTCATTTGGACTCTCCTAGCTCCCTCTACCTATATAAACACCTCCCCCTCCAAAAATCCCGGTGCAAACCCTAGTCCTCTTCCTCCCGCCGCCATCGGACATGTCCTTCCCGGACCGGACGCGTCCGCCACTGCCGCCCAGCCAAACCGGGCACGCCACGTGTCCCGCCGGCCCCTCTCGCCGTCCCCCCACGCCGCGCCCGCCCGCCCGCCTTCGCCCTCTGCCTGCCGCGCCGCCGGTCCCGTGCACCTGAAGCTGCTCGGCCTCGCCCGCCGGCGTGCCTCGGCCTCTCGCCGCGGCGTCTTGCCGCCGCCGCGCCCCCTCCGCTCGACCAGCGCGGACCTCGCCTGCCTGGATCGGGTCTCGCCGCCGGTGGCCCTCGCCATCGTCTCGCCGCCGCTGCGGTGCCTCCCCTCGCCGCCGGGCTCACGCCGCCGCGCCCGGCTCCGCCTCCGCCACCTGGCGCCGCCCGGGCCTCCTCCTCCTCGCCGGCGCCCCCTCGGGCCAGATCCGGTCGAGGAGCGACCGGATCCAGCCCCCTCGCGCTCCGGCAACTCCTCCCGGCCTCTCCCTCGTCTTCTCCGGCCGTCCCCGAGCCCACTCCGGCGATCGTCGGAATCTGAGGTTGACCCCCGATTTGACTAAGTCCCAGATTATGTACATTATCATGCCATGTTCGTTGCATCATATCTCTGCATCCGTAGCTCCGTTTCGTGCGTATAATATGTCAAATTGTTCATCTCGACGAGTAATTAAATTCATTCCATTGCATCATTTTCATTTGAGCTCATCTTGATGTCCGAAATGCTGTTGGAAGAGTGCATGTTGATGTTAATCTGCTGAAACTGTTATAACTTGCTCATTTATCATTTTTGCCATGATTGATGTGTGCATCCTATGAGGTTGAGCTCTACATGTATGTTGATCTATGCCATGCCATCTTTCCAGGGGTGTATACCATGTATTTTTGTGAGTTGTGTGCTGAGTGTATCAAGCTTGCTAAGTAGGGTAGTTGCTGTTGTTGTTTTCATGACAGATTCTGTTATATTTTGTTGCTATGTTAACATGTTGCTACTAATCATTCTATGCATAATCTGGAGATGTCCTATAAACATGTTTTGATCTACATGTCATGCTCTATCCATTCATGCCCTTGGTTGCATTTATAGCCTGCTATATCATGTTGTTATCTTGCTCCAAAGTTTGCTAAATGATGATGCTGTCAGCCTGTTAACATTAAGTTCAATGTTTCCATGATTGTTTCCTAGTGATCCATGCACCCTATGAACTTGTTCTTACCATGCTTAGCTTCATAAACATTCCTTCTTACTGTTTGTTGCCTTGCCATGCCATGTATTGCTCTTTAGTGAGTGGTTCAAGCTCACGAACATGCCTACTTATTGTTGTTCCTGCCATGTATGAATCTGTAATATAACTTGCCATGTTTACATGGGTGCCATCATATTTTCTGATCCTTTTTGGCTCATGGTCAGTAAGGTTCTTTTGATCTATGCTATTAGTAGGTTCATGCCATGACTTTGTTTGCCATGATATGTTCCTGTAACATGTTGTTTGATAGCTCTAAACATTGCAACCTGATGTTATTTCTGCTAAAGTGTGAAACTGTTATTATTTGCAATCTTACCATGTGTTTTGGAGCATGTTCTATTGATTTCTGGAGATAGCTCAGTGTTCATGTTTTGTTATGCTTTACCTGTACTTCATTCACATGCCTTTTGTTTTAATATTGTGGTACTGTATCATGTTGTTTTAATGCTTGCAAGATGCCTAGTTGCTGTTATGGACAAATTGTTGTTATGACTTGTATAGTGTGCATGTGTTGAACCGTTGCTCCGTTTTGAGTGTGCTCTATATGAAAATTGCTTGTTTTTGCATGTACCTCATATTACCATGTTGCATCCTTGTTTTGGTGTGTTTGCTTGATGTTTGAGTGCATTTTGCATCAATGCCATGTTTAACTTGTTTTGCACATATCTTCTAGCCCGTAGCTCCGAATCTAATGAACTTTATATGTAACTTGACTAGAATTTCGTGTAGATCATCTTGGTGCATCTTAACTTGCTGTTTAACAACTTGAACATAAGACTTATTCAGTTTTGGACCAATTTCGAAATTTGCATATGAGGACTTACCGGAATTGTTATATGTTGTTCCCGGCCTCATTTAAACTTGCCTTGATGTGTTGTTCTTGTTTGCATCATCTCTTGCCATGAGTAGCTTCATGTAGTTTGGTCATGCATCATGCTTGTTGTGCTTCATGCCTTGTTCATGTGTGGTGTGTTTACTATGTTGTGTGCTTCTTCTCGATAGTTCCCGTTTCGTTGCGATCGTGAGGATGCGTTCGTCTTCGTGTGGTTCGTCTTCGTGGCTTCATCTTCTTCATGGACTCGTTCTTCTTCCTTGCGGGATTTCAGGCAAGATAACCGCTACCCTGGATCTCACTACTATCATTGCTATGCTAGTTGCTTCGTTCTATCGCTATGCTGCGCTACCTATTACCTGTTTATCAAGCCATCCCATATTGCCATGAACCTCTAACCTTTGACACCTTTCCTATGCAAACCGTTGTTTGGCTATGTTACCGCTTTTGCTCAGCCCCTCTTATAGCGTTGCTAGTTGCAGGTGAAGTTGAAGATTTCTCCATGGTGGACAGGGTTTTATGTTGGGATATCACAATATCTCTTATATTATTAATGCATCTATATATTTGGTAAAGGGTGGAAGGCTCGGCCTTATGCCTAGTGTTTTGTTCCACTCTTGCCGCCCTAGTTTCCGTCATACCGGTGTTATGTTCCCGGATTTTGCGTTCCTAACGCGGTCGGGTGATTTATGGGACCCCCCTGACAGTTCGCTTTGAATAAAACTTGTCCAGCAAGGCCCAACCTTGGTTTTACCATTTGCCTCACCACCACCTACTTTTCCCTTGGGAGTCGCTCTCTCGAGGGTCATCTTTATTATAGCCCCCCCGGGCCAATGCTTGTCTAAGTGTTGGTCCAAACTAGAGCACCGTCCGGGACCATTCCTTGGCAACTTGGATTCGCTTCGGTACACTGACGCTTAGCTTATCCGGTGTTGCCACGAGAACGAGATATGTGCAGCTCCTATCGGGATTGTCGGCAAGATCGGGCGGTCTTGCTGGTCTTGTTTTACCATTGTCGAAATGTCTTGTAAACCGGATTCCAAGACTGATCGGGTCTTCATGGGAGAAGGTCTATTCCTTCGTTGATCGCGAGAGCTTGTCATGGGCTAAGTTGGGACACCCCTGCAGGTTTAAACTTTCGAGCCGTGCCGCGGTTATGTGGCAGATGGAATTTGTTAATGTCGGTTGTAGATAACTTGACACCAGATCCGAATTAAAACGCATCAACGGCGTGTGTAGCCGTGATGGTCTCTTCTCGCGGAGTCCGGAAGTGAACACGGTCTTTGGGTTATGTTTGACGTAAGTAGGTGTTCAGGATCACCTCTTGATCATTGCTAGATTCACGACCGTTCCTTTGTTTCTCTTCTCGTTCTCATTTGCGTATGTTAGCCACCATATCATGCTTAGTTCTGCTGCAACCTCACCACTTACCCCTTCCTTTCCCATTAAGCTTTGCTAGTCTTGATACCCATGGTAATGGGATTCTTTGAGTCCTCGTGGCTCCTGATTACTACAACAACAGTTGTAGGTACAGGTTTATGCGATGATCATGACGCGAGAGCGATGCTTGCTTGCGTTGAGTTCTTCTTACGCTTCTTCTTGATCGGGGATAGGTTCGTGTCGGCACTGGGCTAGCGTGGTGGATATTGTTTGAGTTTCTGTTTATGTATCATCCGTAGTCGGATGTTGATCTTATGTATGATGTGATGTTGTATTCGTGTGGCATTGTATGCCTTATGTATGTATCCCCACCTATTATGTAATGTTGATGTAATGATATCCACCTTGCAAAAGCGTCTCAATATGCGGGTCTATCCTTGGTGGGACCTTCGAGTTCCTTTTGGATAGGGTCGCATATTGGGCGTGACAAGCAGAGATTTCTATGCAAGGCTCACCTCGTGAGGTTCGAATGACGTGAGCCATGACGGTCGAGGCCAGGCGGGCGCCAACGGGCACAGTGTACCAATTTCCTCTTTGGTGCAAAGGAGGCAAGCAACATGCGCGGAGTCCCGAGGAAGCAGCCAAAGGTTTCCATTCCCATGCAACAAGACCAAGACCACCAGGACGGCAGGACGGAGGTCATCGCCGAGTCCACCGCAGCGTCACGACTAGAGGCTTTTGCAAGCGAAGACCACTTTTGCCAGGATAAGATGTACTTGTTGTCTCCCTTCAAAATTGGTCGTTGTGGGATCCCTTCCTGCCTCCATTCGGGAAGAGTACCAAGGCCACTATAAATAGGACCTAGACATCACCAAAGGAGGAGATTGAAGGACATCCACTCCACCCTCACCAGCTCACTTGAGCCCAAGAACACACCTCCTGAGGTTGTTCTCCACTGTACTAGTTCATCCTCAGCCCCTCGAGGCAAATCCACCACAAAGCAGGAGTAGGATTTTACACCGCAAGGTGGCCCGAACCTGGGTAAATTGCCGTGTCCTATTTCCTTTGAGCTCGACGTGCTAGGCTATGAGATTGGCGAGTCGGCAGACTGGGGAGAGTGAGATCTTCGCACGCACCCCAGAGTTCGAACCTCTCAAGGGTTTGCGGAACCCGAAATCCGACATTTGGCGCACCAGGTAGGGGTGCGTCGGAGCTTCTCTTCCGTTGATCGATTCGCCATCGCTCCACCGCCTCTATGGCTGACGCTCCAAGGGCTCGCATTGAGAACTGGGTTGTTCGGCCAGCCCAGGCAGCAACAACCGACCAGGAAGATCTCCACTCCGCGCTGCTCGCGGCCCGCGCGCCACCTGGCGCCGTTGGTCGCGGACGGCACGGGCCACCGCCGTCCTCCCTCGCGCCGTGCCACAACCGTGCCACTACGCGATCTTCGAGCTATGCCACGGCGACATGACCACACACTCGCCGGGAGCAGGCGAACATGTGAGCCGCGCTCATCATGGCCCGGGAGCTGCTACGATGTAGGCTGGCGGAAGGCGGCCGCGATGCCCTACTGGAATGGGTCGCCGAGCTGCCGGACGCCGCGTGCCAGGGAGCGACACTATTCTGCGCCCTGCCTACATCACAAGCTGTGGCGGGGGCGCATGCTCGCCCCTGCCACGACCACGCTATCCCTGGAGCTCCTGGGGGCCTTTTGGTGTTACCCGTCCTACTTCAATCGCGTTGCCTCAGGGCAAGGCAGACCTGGACGGCCTCCCCTGGGGTTGCGCCGGGGCGCCAACCGTTCCCCTCGGGACTTGGAGCTAGGCCCGGAGGACAGCATCATGGGGCACACAGGCAGCGGCTCGGGCTCGGCCAGCCCGGAGGCCTACATACCAACCGCGGTGGATCTGCGATACACGTCAAAGGAGGGCCCCAGCCGGCTCCCCTCACCAAGCTGAGGCTCTCTGTGAGCCGCCCCAGAGCTTCACCAACACCTTCGATGACAACAATCACTGGGTACAGCTGATGCCTCATGAGCACAATTACACTAACCATGAACCGCGAGTGAACCCAGCCACAACCACCGCCAGGGCCCCCAGGGTGATGACCCCGCCGCGGGCGAGCGGAGAGCCCTGCGGGCAGCGCGAGGGGAGCTCAAGAGCGGGGCCTCCCCGCGCCGCATGGAGCAAGGCGCATCACGGAGGTAGGTCCTCTGCCGGGGAAGGCGTCGACAAGCCCTTCCCCCTGGCAGAGGGCCTACGGTTGCCGAGGGCGCCGCCAGCGTCCTCCTTGCCCCTTGGTCTCATCCTGGTTTCTGGATGCTCAATGGTGGCCGGGGGTGGCGCAAGGCAGGCCCTCATCGGGCGACATGAAGCAAGGCCTCGTGCCTATGAAGGTCTCTGCTCGTGACACTCTCACGTAATAATGAGTGGGGTTGTAGATGCGCCGGAGTCTCTTGAGTGCTGCCCTGGGGCCTCATGGGGGCTCCCACCCACGTCCAAGTGGAAGCACCATGCTCCGCGCTGGCCGTCGACACAGTCCCCCAATGACTATGCCCACATCCAGTGGAAGCACTTAGCTCCGCACTGGTGAGAAGACCAGAAAATTAGCTAGGCGCCGGACGCGGCTATTTGCTTTTGCCCCTTTTTTCTGTAACCCAATTTGCCGTCTCTTGGAAAGAGTTTGGAGTTTCATGTGATTATCAAAAGAAAAAAGGGGGGCTTTTCTTGACTCGTGCTGTTTTCTTGCTTTCTGGTTTCATGTTTAAAAGCAAGTGAGGGAGTCCTGGACTAGGGGGTGTCCGGACAGCCGGACTATCATCGTCCGCCGGACTCCAAGACTACGAAGATACAAGATTGAGGACTCGGTCCCGTGTCCGGATGGGACTTTCCTTGGCGTGGAAGGCAAGCTTGGCAATACAGATATGTAGATCTCCTACCATTGTAACCGACTCTGTGTAACCCTAGCCTCCTCCGGTGTCTATATAAACCGGAGGGCTTTAGTCCGTAGGACACAACATACATTACAACAATCATACCATAGGCTAGCTTTAGGGTTTAGCCTCCTTGATCTCGTGGTAGATCCACTCTTGTACTACCCATATCATCAATATTAATCAAGCGGGGACGAGGGTTTTACCTCCATCGAGAGGGCCCGAACACAGGTAAAACATCGTGTCCTCGTCTCCTATTACCATCCGCCTAGACGCACAGTTCGGGACCCCTACCGAGATCCGCGGTTTGACACCGACATTGGTGCTTTCATTGATAGTTCCTCTATGCCGTCACCGATAGGTCCGATGGCATCTTCAACCAACAATGCTGTCGGTGAGACTTTTCTCCTGGGCAGATCTTCGATTCGCGGCTTCACTGCGGGCTAATTAAGCAGCCATCTGGAGCAGATCGAAGCTATGCCCCGGCCGTCAGTCGATTTTTGAAGTCTAAACTTCACGCCAGCGTCGCGGAGACTTGATCTTCGACGGGCTCGAGCCACGACCAAGCGAGCCGCCTTTATTACGATGGGCATGATCTAGCTCGCCACGGACAAAGTGCCTTGGTGGCCGCGACACGAATCCGCTTCGCCATTAGTCGGAGCCGATCGCCTGCACCGAGGATCGGTGGATGGACACCGCCTTGGGGCTTCAACTTCCACGGCGATGGAGCCGAACGCTAATCTTGTCGCCCATGAACTTCGTGATTCGAGGTTCGGACTCCTTGCCGGACTCGAACCTCCCGCGCCCCTACCAATCGATTCGGATTGGGCGCGGTTATGGAATTCACCGCCATGGACATCTTCAACACTCGCCCTTTGGCGACATCCTAAATTCGCTAAAGCATCTCTCGTTATCGGAGAGTCTGGCGGACTATGGCGAGGATGGTTGAAATACAGACGACAAAGAAATTGAGCCCACCCACCACCCACTCTGTAGCCATTGTCGACGATCTAACCAACATGGTAGACTACGACTCCGACGACATCGACGCTATGGACGACGATGCCGGAGACGAACAGGAACCAGCGCCTATAGGGCACTCGAAGACCACCTCGTCATACGACATATACATGGTGGACACCCCAAAAGACGGGACGGCGAAGAAACAAGTGGAGCGAGACTCTTTAAAGAAGCAGCCCAAACGCCGGCGGCGTCGTGGCGCCGCTCTAAATCCCGCCACAAAGAAGAATGGAGATTCCGCACAGGAGATAATAATACCCGAGAGTGCCGAAGACAATCCCTCCAAGCAAGACTCGGTAGCAGGAGGATGCGAAGCAAGCCCTCACGAGAGGGCGGCGATTTAAGAGGTTGAGGATCATAACTATATGCCTCCTCTCGAAGACGAAGCAAGCCTCAACGATGACGAATTGGCTGCGTACGAGGATCCCGTCGAACAAGAGCGTTTCAAGCGCGGGCTTATCGCCACAAACAAACAGCCTAAAGAAAAAGCGATGAATAGCTTCAACTTGATCAGACTGCTGGCCGATCAATGGACCGAGGTCCTCGCAGCCAAAGAGTATAAACTCGAACGCCCCTCCAAAAGCTACCCAAGACGCAAGCTGCTCCCCGATTAGAGGAGGAAGTATACATACCTCCATCACCAACAAGACGATACGGGTGATCGACCACCCGTGGTCGTGGTGATGAGAGGCATCAGGCCCCGGTCAAGACCGTGCCCGGCATCGCTCCAAAAGTACGAAGCCAAGAGGGAACGCTACGGACTTGCGAGACATATTGGAGGACAAAGCAAGGCAATCCAGATCCATCTACAGATCACGTGGGCCCCCGACCCATAGCCCGAATACCGTCGCGCGGATACAATAACCCGGCCGGCCGAACACAGCGAGCGGTGCTCTCTCGAGCTGCGTCGTGATATTGCTCAATCTGAGGCGCCAAGACACCCGCTATGCTTCACTAACGCAGTAATGGATCACCAAATCGCGAAGGGTTTAAACCCGTAAACATCGAATCCTACGATGGCACAACAGACCCGCGGTTTGGATCAAGATTATCTTCTCCACATCCATATGGCCCGTGGCGGCAATCTCCATGCCATCAAGTATCTCCCACTCAAGCTTAAAGGACCAGCTCGACATTGGCTAAACAGCTTGCCCGCAGAGTCAATTGGTGTCTGGGAAGAGCTGAAGCCGCATTCTCGACAACTTCCGTGGCACGATAATGCGACCACGACGCCGATGACCTAAGCCACATCATTCAACAGCCAGACGAATCGGTCGAGACAATTCGACACGGTTCACGACAAAGAAAAACCAAATCGCCGACCGTCCGGATGCAGAGGCCCTTGCAGCCTTCAAGCATAACATCCGCGATGAATGGCTAGCCGGCACTGGGACAGAAAAGCGAAATCTATGGCAGCCCTCACATAATTAATGACCCGCTTGCGCGGAGAGGATAGCTGGCTAGCTCGCGCAACAATCTCCGTAAAAATTCTGGCGGTCCGGATACTAAGGACAACAACGGCAGTCACGTCGAAACAAAACAAACGCCGCGTAACGGCGGCGATAAGGAGGATACGGCAATAACGCCGGATTCGAGGCTCTAAACCGGTCAGCGGAAGAAGCCATTCAAAAGAACCTCTTGGTCCGTCCAATTTGGACCGAATACTCGACCGCTTATGCGGATACATGGCACTTCGAAAAACCAGCTAATCACACTAATAGAGATTCTTTGGGTGTTCAAGCAAGCGATCAAGTTAATTGCGAAAACAATGACAAGGGGCTAAACGGCGACGACGAGGAGGAGACCGACCGCCAAACAATAGAGGACGAAGGGTTTTCCCCACAAGTGCGGACGGTGAACATGATTTACGCGACCCATATACCCAAGAGGGAGAGGAAGCGCGACTAAGGGATGTCTATGCGATGGAGCGATCGCCCAAGTTCAATCCATGGTCCTCTTGTCCGATCACTTTCGATCGAAGAGACCATCCGACCAGCATCGCCATGGCGGATTCGCGCATTGGTTTTAGACCCAATCGTCGATGGATTTCACCTCACGAGTCCCGATGGACGGCGGTAGTAGCTGAACCTGCTTTATCGGGATACGGTCGCAAAATGGGCATAGACCCTCAAGGATTAAACCTACAAAGACAACCTTTAAAGGTGTCATACCAGGTGTGGAAGCCAACTCATGACAGCTCAAGAACACCGAAGTGGTCTTGGATCCCGGACAATTTCGGAGCAAGGAGTTAATCTTGACATAGTCCCGTTTCGCAGGCGGCTATCACGCTCGCTCGGACGAACCGCATTTGTAAAATTCAACGCGTGCCGCATTATGCATACCTCAAGCTCAAGATGCGGGCCCTCGTGGAGTCATCACGGTCAATGGGAATACGATGCGCTCCTCCGAACGGAGGAACATCTGGCTGCTCGTGATAGAAGTACGAGCAGCCTCTTAAGGCAATTCTCGAGTCCGGCCGTTAAGCGGCGGATACAAAGCAAAACGTGCGAAGCAATACCAACCAAGACCACCGGTAGCGATCGAGCACGCAGAGTAACGCGGCCCGCTTCGTAGCGTGATTGCAAGAATAACCCTCCGCGTACATCATTACGCTTTGGAGGTACCATGGGCGCAGGGGAAGGGGCACGATCGCAATGGACCCAGAGTGCGGTTCGACCACACCAGGGGCTCGGAAGTGTGCCCCCCTTTTTATTATTATTTTCCTTCTTTGTGTACACAGGACTCCGTTAACAGAGGCCTGTCCGTGTGAACTGCCGAACTCATGATGCAACAATCGGGGGCGAAAGAAGGCTGCGGCGAACACTCGGTGGTCTCAATTACGAGCATTAAATTCGATTATATACACCAAGTCCGCAGCTCACCCCTGAGGGGGGACATGTTTAATTAGTCCAAATCCCTTGCTTACCGCACTATTTGTATCGGTCTGCACTCATAGCAGACTTTCTTTCATAAATAATGCAGCACCTTTTTGACTGCAATTACATTACCTTTTATATATATATGTGCTCATTACATGACATCTTGCACCCGTATATTTTGGTACGGCCTAATACGCCAGGGGCTTATGTTCCCCACACTATGGTGTGATAAGTCCGAGCACTTTCATAAGTGCGGCACCCCGAACTTATAGCATTATATGAATCGGCTCCGAATCATGTCTTGGGTCAATAGTTGGGTTTGCCCGGCTCCCACATTTTGGTGCCTTACGTTCGCTTACATTGGCTAAGGTGGCACTGGAGAACCATGCGATTGTGCCCGGTTGAGCCAGGCGGCGCCTTAGTGGAGAAAGCTAAACTGACCGGCATGATAAGGCGAGAGCGGTCGCTGTTCGAGAGGTCTTTTCGGTCCTAAAGACTCACGCCGCTCGAGCGAAGTTAGGACCATGTCGGCGAAGGCGTGGATAGCGCCCGATTGGTCTTCGAATACCGGGGCTTCACCAAATTTAAAATTATAGAATTCTATGGCTAAGTGAGAGTGTTCAAGCATTATAAGTCCGGTTGCCTTGTTACGTTGTGTTGGCGCCTCCTAGATGGACCCAAAATGGGAACAAGAGTGCTCAAGTTTATCCCGAATACCCCAGCACTCGTGGCTTGGGGACTGAAGCCAACGACTTGCCATCTCTCAGATTTTATAAACAGCCGCACAGAAGGTAATATTTTAAATTAAACAAGCGTTGCTCAAGGCGCACATGAACAAAGTTTCAGCGCACAGGATAATACATAGCAAGTTTACTCAAAGATTACATTTCTGGGGCACTCATCCGCAATATCACGGGCTCCCTTCAGGACAGTTTTATAATACATTTCGGGCGTGCGATACTCCTTGCCCGGTGGCGGTGGGTCCGTGAGAAGCCTCTCTGCATCCAACCTGCCCCAATGCACCTTCGTGCGGGCGAGGGCCCGGCGAGCACCTTCAATACAGGCGGAGCGCTTGATGACCTCCACCCAGGGGCACGCATCCACCAGCCGCCGCACGAGGCCGAAGTAGCTCCTGTGCATGACCTGCTCAGCCCGGCCGGACTATAAGGCCCTTCATGGCCTCCTCGGCTACCTTGTGGAGTTCGACTAGCTGCTTCACTGGTCGCTTGAGGGGCACGGATGGCCGGCCTCAAACATCTCGAGACCGAAGACCTTCTCCGTCGAGCTCCCTCCTTGCCATGATAGAATGCGGAGGCATCGGACGACTACGCGGCAGATCCGCAAACGCCTCGAGAGCTCGAATGCGGGTAAGTGTCGGGTAGTTTACATTAACATGCCCGCTTTGCATGAAAAATGCCTTACCCGCCGCTATCTTCTTTACATCTTCAACCTCTGAAGGGCCTTATGGGCCTCGACCTTGGCAGACTTGGCACTTTCGAGAGCCGAGGCAAGCTCGGACTCTCGAGTCTTGAGTCACGCCCAAACTCTCATGCTTCTCCATGAGAGCACGGAGCTCTTTGCGAACTTCCGCCACCCGTGCCTCCTGCTTCTCTCGCTCTACCCATTCGCGGCCGCCTCTGCGTTCGTCGCGGACACAGCCTCCTTCGTGGCTGCCACCTCATTCGTGGCCCTGCAATACCCATATTATCCTTGTTAACTTTATTGCAACCAAAATCCTTTTCAGAAGGTAAGCTGTTCAAAGTGGTGTTACTCACCTTCTTTGTCCTCGAGCTGCTTCTTCAAGATACGAGCTCTCGCCGACCGCCGAGATCCTGCTTCAAGACATCGACCTCCGTCGTTAGTGCGGCAGAGGTCAAGCGCAAGCAGCTTGCAAACCCATATTGACATATTTTAAGCAACCTTGCGTATATCTTGTTAGATCCTCGGTCCGCTTTTCTTTCCGAACACGAACCGAGCATCGAAACTACTTGTCTATGCGGTATTACATTAAATAACTTTAACTTCTTACCTCAAAGCTCGTTAGAAGGCTGCTGCGAGCTTCGGTCAGCCCGCTCTTAGCGAGTGAACCTTTCGAATCACCGCACTCATGATAGTGCGGTGTTCTTCCTCGATGGAAGCGCCTTTAAGCGCGCCCAACAAGTTATCCGGCGCTTCGGTTGGGACGGAGGTCGCCGGTGTCACGGTCTTGCCCTTCTTTGAAGGGCAGCCGCCGGACTCTGGAACCACTGCGGTTCCGATGTAGAGTCCGTGCAAAGTCCGGAGGCAGCGACGGCGCCCGAGCCTCCTCCGATGGGTCCCTTGGGATCCCACCTCGGCGTCCTCGTCGGCGCGAGGGGTAGAGGCGGTCGGAAGTGAATCCACATCCGACGGGGCCAACGACCCGCTCGATGAAGCGGGGAGATCGTCATCGGCCGGACTACGGACAGAACGCGGCATTAGAAGGACACTACGCGACACGAAAGAAATTTCATATCAAGGATCCGGATACTTACGATTTTGCCGAATGCCTGGCCCTTGGAGGCCACTCATCCTCGCCAATGGTGGTGTTGGCGAAACTGTCCGGGGGGATAGTCCTCCCCCTCTTGGACCCTTCGGCCTCCCCTATTTGGGAAGCCTTCCTCTTCTTCTCTCCCTCCTTCGGGAGAGAGTCCTCCTCCTCCTCCTCCTCGTCTTCGGGGGAGGAGTCCGCCTCGTCGTCGGACGCCTGATTGCGGGAACTCTTTCGAGTCCCGCGCCACCTTCTTGGTTTTCTTCTCGGCACCACGTGTGGTGCCGAACCAGCAGCCCTCGCTAAGCAGGCGTTCTCGGGTCTTCCGCATGGGAGCCGGGCTGATGAGTTGCTTGGCCTTCTCCATCCATTCTGTCAAAGGAAAAGAGAGATTGAAACCCTCTTAGAATCGGTTTAATTACCACAAGTGTCCCGTAACAGGGTTGAATCACTTACCTCATCAGCCGGATGCTATGAGCGAAATCCGCAATCTTCCGTCGCGGATGCGGGGGCTTCGGCGCCCTTAAACAGCACCCTCCAGGCGCCTTCGTATGTCGTATCGAAAAGCCCGCTCAGCGCCTGGTGCTGTTCCGGATTGAACTCCCACAGATTGAATGCCCATTCTTGGCATGGGAGAATCCGGCGGATGAGCATGACTTGGACCACGTCGACGAGCCTGAGCTTATTGCTCACCAGCTTCTGGATGCAGGCTCGAGTCCGTCACCTCCTTCGGATTGCCCCACAGCAAGCCCTTCTCTTTCAGAGGTGAGCTGCGTGGGACGCCAGATCTAAACTCGGGGCCGCCGCCCATGTGGGCTTGCGGCTCGGTGATGTAGAACCACCCCGATTGCCACCCCTTGACGGAGTCCACGAAGGCCCTTGAGCCAAAGGACGTTGGGCAACTTACCCAACATAGCGCCTCCAAGATTCTCGCGTGCCCTTCACAACCTTCGCTTGACATTGAAAGTCTTGAGCCACAAAGCCGAGGTGGGGCGGATGCAGAGGAAGGCCTCGCACCTGACGATAAATGCCGAGATATTGAGGATGAAGTTGGCGCGGATCGTGGAAATCCAGGCCATAGTAAACATGATCCCCGGACGAATGGGTGGAGGGAAAGCCCGATCGCGGAGGAAGTGGGAAGGAAAACGACCTCTCATGGGGCCCGGGGTAGGGATGAGCTGCCCTCATCGGGCAGCCGATCGCGCGATATCGCCGAAAGGTATCCGGCGCAGCTTGGTGATGTGCTCCTCCTTAACGGTGGAGGCCAACCATTTGCCTCCCGCTCCGGACATATTCGGAAGGTCGAGGCGAGATCGTGAGCTTAGGCGTTGGAGCTTGAGTGCGGAGATGGATAAGCAAAGGAGGAAGAAGGCGTGGGTGAGAAGGTAAATCTTTATCCCTTATATATAGGCGGATTTAAACTGCAAGCGCCCCCACCGCCTGGTAAAACTCGCTTATCTCCCAAGCGCCACCATCAATGGCGCGGTTGGGTTACCCACGTCCGTATTGATGAGAATCCCGGAATAAGGGGAACACGATCTCTGCTTCGACAAGACGTGCCAAGGAAACCGCTTCGCTAAAAGTGTTGAGGTGGTATAGTAACAAACAATTCAAACAAAGGCTTGGTAGTGGTGTGATGTCATGCCGCATAATACGTCAGCAGATTGGACTGGTGTACATTTTATTCTCTCTACGGTGGAATGTGGAATTTATTTTGCAGAGCCGGACACTATCCTGGTGTTCATGATCTTCTCTGGATTATTCAAGGGAGGAACCCGCCTTGCAATGCCGAACATTATGCGCGCCGGACTAATCGTCATTGAAGCCTGGTTTAGGGGCTACTGAGGGAGTCCTGGACTAGGGGGTGTCCGGACAGCCGGACTATCATCGTCCACCGGACTCCAAGACTACGAAGATACAAGATTGAAGACTCCGTCCCGTGTCCGGATGGGACTTTCCTTGGCGTGGAAGGCAAGCTCGGCAATACGGATATGTAGATCTCCTACCATTGTAACCGACTCTGTGTAACCCTAGCCTCCTCCGGTGTCTATATAAACCGGAGGGCTTTAGTCCGTAGGACACAACATACATTACAACAATCATACCATAGGCTAGCTTTAGGGTTTAGCCTCCTTGATCTCGTGGTAGATCCACTCTTGTACTACCCATATCATCAATATTAATCAAGCAGGATGTAGGGTTTTACCTCCATCGAGAGGGCCCGAACCTGGGTAAAACATCGTGTCCCTCGTCTCCTGTTACCATCCGCCTAGACACACAGTTCGGGACCCCCTACCCGAGATCCGCCGGTTTTGACACCGACAGCAAGGCTCACGCCTGCTCCCCCCTCCCCCCCCGCGAGCGGGGGCTGGGTGTGGTACGCTGCTACCTCTTGAGCTTGTGTTGGTTTTCCCTTGAAGAGGAAAGGGTGATGCAGCAAAGTAGTGTAAGTATTTCCCTCGGTTTTGAGAACCAAGGTATCAATCCAGTAGGAGACAACGCACAAGTCACCGAATACCTGCACAAACAATCAACAACTTGCACCCAACACGATAAAGGGGTTGTTAATCCCTTCACGACCACTTGCAAAAGTGAGATCTGATAGGGATAGATAAATGGTAAAGTAAATATTTTTGGTATTTCCGGTTTATAGATTGGAAAGCAAAGATTGCAATTAAAAGGAACTACGACATAAATTGGCAAGTTGACAGGAAACTAATAGATTCAATATAACGGAAAAGAGACCCGGGGGCCATAGGTTTCACTAGTGGCTTCTCTCAATATAGCAAATATTATGGTGGGTGAACAAATTACTGCCGTGCAATTGATAGAAAAGCACATAGTTATGATGATATCTAAGGCAATGATCATGCATAGGCATCATGTCCGTGTCAAGTAGATCGAAATGATTCTGCATCTACTACTGTTACTCCACACATCGACCGCTATCTAGCATGCATCTAGAGTATTAAGTTCATAAGGAACGGAGTAACGCATTAAGTAAGATGACATGATGTAGAGGAATTAACTCAAGCAATATGATGAAAACCCCATATTTTTATCCTCGATGGCAACAATACAATATGTGCCTTGCTGCTCCTGCTGTCACTAAGAAAGGACACCGCAAGATTGAACCCAAAGCTAAGCACTTCTCCCATTGCAAGAAAGATCAATCTAGTAGGCCAAACTAAACTGATAATTCAAAGAGACTTGCAAAGATATCAAATCATGCATATAAGAATTCAGAGAAGAACCAAATAATATTCATAGATAATTTGATCATAAATCCACAATTCATCGGATCTCGACAAACACACCGCAAAAAAATATTACATCGAATAGATCTCCAAGAACATCAAGGAGAACATGGTATTGAGAATCAAAGAGAGAGAGAGAGAGAGAAGAAGCCATCTAGCTAATAACTATGGACCTGTAGGTCTGTGGTAAACTACTCATGCTTCATCGGAGAGGTAATGGTGTTGATGAGAAGCCCTCCGTGATCGAATCCCCCTCCGGCAGGATGCCGGAAAAGGCCCCTAGATGGGATCTCACGGGTACATAAGGTTGCGGCGGTGGAAAAGCGGTTTCGTTGCTCCCACGGATGTTTTCAGGGTATAAGAGTATATATAGGCGAAGGAACTAGGTCAGGGGAGCTACAAGGGGCCCATGAGGTAGGGGGCGCGCCTGTAACGCCCCAAGACCGGAGCTTCAGATGCCTTCCAGGGTTTCCGAGATTCGTTGTGTGATTTTGTTTTGTTTGTCCATTCATCATGCCATCTCTTGCATTGCATCATGTCATCATGCCATTATCTCATAAATCTTTTGCAAATCATCTAAATAAATTGCATAGATCTTTTGATCTATTTAAATCGAGGGAATTCACGATGGTGATTTCTCTTTATAATATATCCTCCCGATATTAGTGGAGCTATTATAAAATATTCCATTTTTGGAATTCACCGTAACACACTTGCAAAATTCCCATGCCCTTTCTACTTCAAGTTTGGTCCCCAAACTTTGCCAATATTTCTTTTCCCATTTATCGAGGTCCTCCTAATTTCTCAACATTTTTGGGACACTTCTCAAACCCGTCCTAGTTCAAATCATTTGAATTAAATTCAAATGAATTTGAATTTAAATCTTTCAATCTTGCCACTTCATTTTTCTTGGAACGAGCATATTTCTGTGAGTCCAGGGAAATTATCCCCATGTCCAAATTCTTCCCCTAACCCTCTCTTTCTTTTATTTTATTTCTTATCTCTGTTTTGTTTTTTTCTTTCTTTTGAGCGAGAGATAGCGGAGCCCAGAGCCTGGGCCTCCCAAACCTCCCGCGCCAGCCTGACCGCCCATCCATCCCCAAGTCGGCCCACCTACCCCCGCCTTCTAACCCTAGCGAACCCTCCTCTCAAGGCTCCATCTCTCCCTCGTCCTCCTCCAGCGCCGCTACCCCTCTCCCGATCCACTTTCTCTCCTCGATCCCTCGCTCGTCCTCCTCCGGCCCGCTGCCTGGACTGCCTCGCGTCCTCGCCCGGCGCAAGCCGCCGCCTGGCGACCCCCCCACCGCCCGCGCCCCTCCAGGCACCCGCGCCGCCTCCTCCCAGCCATGGCTTTCCTCCTGATTCTCCTCGTCGCCCCGCGCCCGATTCCCAAGCGCCGCCAGCCTCCAGGAGCTGCCGCCCGCGTCCGCCACCACCTCCTTCCGTCGCTCCGCACGCCCGCTGCCAGGAAGGGCTTCGCCCGATCCTCTCGATCCCCATCTCCCTCTCAATCTCCTCCCCTGCGCCCGATTCCCTCGCCGCGCCCTGCTTCTCCTCCCGAGCTCCGGCGGCCCTCCGTCGCCTGTGGCGTGCCCCTCCTCTGCCTCCTCCCTCGCCATCGTCCATGACCTCACCGTTCGGGCCTCTTCCCTCGCGCGCCGACTTGCAAGTTCCTCGCCACGCTGCTCTGCTTCTGAAGACAGAGGACGCGCCTGCCTCGTGTTGGCTCGCTCGGCGCCTAGCTCCAGCGCCGCAGATTTGGACGCGCCAAGTTCCTCTTCAAAATGTACAACTACATCGGATGTGGATTTCGACAAGTACCACGACGCCGGAGCCCGGATCGTCAAGTTCGACTACATGTAACGCCGAGTACATTTCCGTCGCCGAGGACCAATAGTACCACTACTTCTTCGAACGTGTACAACTACCATCGCAAGAATCGAGACCGCATGTCCGAAGACCCCAAGTACCACGACTACCCTTGGGACCCGTCAAGTTCATCTACTAACGTGTACAACTACCGTCGCCACGCGTGAACAACGACTTCCACTACGTCGCCCGAGAACGTCTACTTCCACTACGACCGCCGCGAGAACGTCTACTTCCACTACGAACTCGACTGTTTCAAAATGCACGCTCAAGGTATAACCCGAGACGACCGCGATGAGATGCCCTTGCATGTATGAGATGCACCGCTTGCACCGTGATCGAATTGTCCTTGCGACGCCTCTTTTGCCATGCCACCGACACGTGGGAACCCGTAACCGGATCACCCCACCATCTTTTGCATATTCTCGCACATCCGCCGCTTCCTTTTGCTTCGGTATCTCCGTGAGCTACGGAACCGATATGTTGCCGTGGCATCATTTTCGGATATGTTGCCGTGGCACCATTTCCTTTTCGCCGCCGTGGCACCCTTTTTGTTCCGCCATGGCGACAAATGTTTCATAACATGCTCATGTCAACATTTTCATAAAATTGCATAAAACTTGCATATGTCATCCGCATCATAATAACAACAATTAAAATGTTTAAAATTGTTGTTGCATTAATTTGCTAAATGGCATATGGGGATTTTCCGGAAATGTTGTTTGTTGTTCCGGCCTCATTTAAACTCGCCTAAATTGTTAGTTTAATTATGCTTCACCTCTTGCCATGTTAACCAACATTTAATCTTGTCTTGTTCATAACCGAGAGAGAACTAAATAATTGATGTGGCGTTCCGTCAATATGCAACTCGTTGCATATTGAGCTCCACTTAACTTGTAGTGTTGTTTGTGCATATTGCCATGCCATGCCTCTTTAAATCGGACATGCATCATACTTGTTTATGCATCATGCCATGTTTATGTGATGGTTGTTTACTATGTTGTTTGTTTCTTTCCGGTTGTTTCTCTCGTTAGCCTCGGTTCCGTTCGAGTTGTGAGGATCCGCTCGACCACGTCCGCTTGTCTTCTTCATGGACTCGTTCTTCTTCCTTGCGGGATTTCGTGCAAGATGATCATACCTCGAAATCACTACTATCTTTGCTATGCTAGTTTGCTCGCTCTTTTGCTATGCCAATGCTACGATGCCTACCATTTGCTTGTCGGCCTCCCAAATTGCCATGTCAAACCTCTAACCTTTGACACCATTCCTAGCAAACCGTTGATTGGCTATGTTACCGCTTTGCTCAGCCCCTCTTATAGCGTTGTTAGTTGCGGTGAAGATGAAGTTTGTTCCTTGTTGAACATGGAGATGTTGTTCCTTGTTGGAACATGTTTACTTGTTGGGATATCACACTATCTCTTATATTATTAATGCATCTATATATTTGGTAAAGGGTGGAAGGCTCAGCCTTATGCCCGGTGTTTTGTTCCACTCTTGCCGCCCTAGTTTCCGTCATACCGTGTTATGTTCCCGGATTTTGCGTTCCTTACGCTGGTCGGGTGATTTATGGGACCCCCGACAGTTCGCTTTGAATAAAACTTGTCCAAAGAAGGCCCAACATTGCCTTTTACCATTTGCCTCACCTAGCCTTTTTTTCCCTTGGGTTTCCGGAGCCCAAGGGTCATCTTTATTTACCCCGGGCGGTGCTCGTTGTAGAGTGTTGGTCCAAACCGTCACCACGGTGGTATACCAGGGCAACTCTGGGCTGGCCTACCGAAGTTTGGACAATTCGGTGTGCCCCGAGAACGAGATATGTGCAGCTCCTATCGGATTTGTCGGCACATTCGGGCGGCTTTGCTGGTCTTGTTTTACCATTGTCGAAATGTCTTGATGTACGGGATACCGAGCTCGATCGGAGTGTCTCGGGTGAAGGTCTATTCCTTCATTGATCGCGAGAGCTTGTCATGGGCTTGTTGGGACACCCTGCAGGTTTAAACTTTCGAGAGCCGTGCCTGCGGTTATGTGGCAGATGGGAATTTGTTAATGTCCGGTTGTAGAAAACCGAAGTTGACCTTAATTAAAATACATCAACGCGTGTGTAACCGTGATGGTCTCTTCTCGTGAGTCCGGAAGTGAACACGGTGTTGGAGTTATGCTTGACGAGGTTGCTATAGGATCACTTCTTGATCATACTTTTATCGACCGTGCTTTGCCTTCTCTTCTCGCTCTCATTTGCGTATGTTAGCCACCATATATGCTAGTCGCTTGCTTCAGCTCCACCTCATGACTTTACCTTACCCATAAGCTTAAATAGTCTTGATCTCGTGGGTGTGAGATTGCTGAGTCCTCGTGGCTCACCAGATACTTCCAAAACCAGTTTGCGGTGCCTATGTTACCGGCGGTGACGAACCAAGCTCAAGGAGGAGCTCGATGAAGATCTTGCCCTTTGTGTTGTTTCGCTTTAGTTGATCAAGAGTGGAGCCCGGTTGGGGTCGATTGTGGACCTTTGTCGATTTGGGGTTCTTCTTTTATTTTGGTTCCGTAGTCGGACCTTGATTGTATCTGGATGATGTAATGCTTTATTCATGTAATTGTGTGAAGTGGCGATTGTAAGCCAACTATGTATCTCTTTCCTTATGTATTACATGGGTTGTGTGAAGATTACCTCACTTGCGACATTGCTTTCAATGCGGTTATGCCTCTAAGTCGTGCTTCGACCGTGGGAGATATAGCCGCATCGAGGGCGCTATAAGTTGGTATCGAGCTGTGTTCCCGACCTTAGGAGCCCCACCGCTTGATCGCTTTTAGTGGCCGAGTTGTGTCTAGAAAAATGTTTTGAGTCATTTAGGATTATATATATCGGAGAGTTAGGAATTCTTTTTACTCCCGGTCCTTCGACCTTTCGGTGAGGTATCCCGACGAGAGTTTTGACTCTTCTCTTCTCAAATTTCACTAAATTTTTTTTAGGATCACGCTGGTATCTTAGAATCGTTCGATGGTTTTATGATGACAACATTGTCTTGGTTGCCTCCCGACATTTAGGGGTTGTGGCGTGTCCCGGGAGTTGAGCTCCGAGGTGTTGTCGCCATAATTTTATCGTTGCAGATTCTCGAATACCGAGTTTAGTACGCCGACATCGAAAATCTCTTTTATGCGGTTGTTGGTGAGATAACCCGCTAACCCGAAGATCGAGGTGAGTACGGAGTATTGCCATGACTCGTATAACGGATGCTTTTCAAGGTTGAGGTACACGATTTCGAAGGTTTCTTGGTTATGTGTTGACGGATGGATACAAATGGATGTAGGGATTGTTAGTTTGGGTGAGATATATTGCTCCCTGTATCCCCAACACCGAGTGCATAACCGTAAAGTTTGGGAGTTTTATAGGTGGGAATTCAAGTAGCTCCTAGGATATCTTTCCGACGGATGTATGATATGAAATTGGGGTTCGACGCCTAGTGGTCCGCCTATTCACGGTTGGTTTTACAAATGGTCTCGTTGTGTCTTAAAGAGTCCTTGGCTATGCCGACTGGGACGCTTCAGATGTCATGTGCAATCGCCTTGTACATGATGGTGCTGTACGATTGAGCCCGTGTAGGCCCCACCACGAAAACTTCGGACGAAATCTCTATCATATGTTTGTTCCGGCTTATTCTGCAAGCCAAATCCTTTGTTTCGTTTTAGTTGTGGTATTCGAGTTGCTTCAAAGTCAAATGTTGAATCCATACCTTTCCTAAACGGTGTTCTCATATTGCTATGTGAATACTAATCCTTTTTGATCATTGAGGTTGTCGTGTTAATTCCTTTCCAACCGGTGTGCTTCTCTTCAAGTGGATCCCATCATTTTTCCCACCCGCAAGATAAATTCTAAGTTTTCTCAACGGTGTTTGTTTCGTTCATCCCAAGTTGCCTTTGTTTTCCCGCCCTCCCACCCTTTTTCTTCAAGGACACAGATTTCTTTATCAAGTATCCATTTATTCATGTGAAGTCTCTTCATTCTTTTCATGAAGATGCTCAACAGTTTCTAGTTCGTCATTCCTCATTCCTTTCTCTTCTCCGGTGGATTCAAGTCAAGTTTTGTTGATCATACCTTTTTCCTCATTTCAATGTCTTCTCATACCGTGCACCTCATTATCATTCACTTTCGCTATTTGTTATTCCGGTGCTCAAGATATCTCAAGATTTGTGTTTCCATTCTCAATCTGTTCAAGATATTTCGAGGTTGTTATCTCATTCAAGCCATTTAAGTCAACCGTGCAACCTCTCTTTAAAATTTTTCAACGGTGTTTTCTTTTAGTGGGCCCTAACCCACGTGTCTTTTCGAGTGATCTTACCCGACTCTTCTATTTTCCCGAGCTATCCTAAATTCTTCTCCAAGTTTGACGTAAGAATGAGTTATCATCACCAAATGCTTTTCTCCAAGATCTTTCAAATTCTTTTCATAGTTGGCTCAACCTCTTCGCTTTTAATTCTTCGGTGTGCCTCAATAATTCTTGGTGGTGTTTTCGTTGTCATTCTCATCATTTGAAGACCAAGAATAGTTTCTCTTTAATCTTGCTCTATTCTCTTAAAGATTCATGGTGCTAGCTTGTTGCCATCCTCTCATAATTGTTTTCGATTGTGAGAATCTTTTCAACCATCCGAGCATTTTAGGAGTCTTTTCAGTTTCATTCTTTGAAGCCCATCGTCTCAAGATATTCATTCAAGCTTTCAGCTCTCGTTCTCTAAATCTTACCGGTGCATCATTCAAATATTCTCTAATCAGTTCATGTTCTCTTTGTTCTCATGTATCTAAATACCCTCAAGTATCTTCATTCGTTTTCCAATTCTTCCCGTGAATTGTGCCTTTGCTACTCTCTTTTCAATTCTTACGGTGGGTCTTTCAAGATCTCTTCCTTGTTCATCATATCAATTCATTTGTTGTTCTAATCCTACCGTGGTTCGTTGAAGACCTTCTCAAGTTTTGATATATCTCTTTTAATCCTTTCTACGAGAATAAGTAGTATGCCAAATCCGTTGATTGTCATCAATTTAATTGGTGAAGGATAAGCATAACATAATTCTTATTCTTGTTCATCCAAGTGATTAATTCTTTATTCCGGAGGCCCTTAAAATTCTCGGTTTCATTTGCTTCATCTTCTCTTTTTCCCGGAGTTCCAAGCTCTAATTATCACGGAGATCCATCTAAATCATTGCAAGGTTTCACCTTGTGTTTTCAACTTCTCTTTCTTTCTATCATCCTTCTATTACCGGAGTTCTTCATTGAGGCTCTACATGGTGGTTCATCAAGGATTTAATTCCTTCTCAAAGTTTTCATCCAGATTCCTTCCTAAGGAGTTCAAGTATTCTTCATCTTGCATTCCGAAGTGCAATTCTTTCTACCTTATCTTCTGAGGTGGTGTTAGGTCATTCTTGATAATTTCCCTTCGCGTTTCATGATTCACAAGTTTTCAAGAGTGACATATTTAAATCCATCATTTTCTCTTTGTTCAAGAGATCTTTTCAACCGTCAATCTCTTCATTGGAGTTAGCTTGGTATAGATTTCACCTAAAGCCTTCCCTAAGGAACGTTGCTATTTTGGTGCTTATTAATGACCCAAGTTATCTCTTTTCCATCTTGATGGAACAAGCTTTCATCTCTTCGTTAATCTCAAACAAGCAATTGTTTTTCGTTAGTGGCGAATTCCACCTCAAGTGTTGAGATGTTTTCCATAAGCCCACTACAAGCTTATTCCTTTCGTTGTTGGTTTTCCAACAACTCCGTTCTAGCATTTCTTGTAAGCGTGCTCTTTCAAGATATTGTTTCCTCCGCTCATTCCATTCCATTCTTTCATTTCTTCCAAAGGCATTGTGATGTTGCTTTTCTCTCATCATCTCGAATTGTGAGGATCATGTTCTTCATGCTTATCCATTTAACCGGCGTGTCGTGTCCTCCATTCAAGTTCTTTTCAAGTTTTCCTTCTTCTTTTTCGCATGAGTTTGCCCAAATTATTTCAATCTTCTTCCTCTCCCATCTTGTTTTAACCGGAGTGGTTTCAATTCTATCTTGTCCATTAAACTCTTGATTCATGTCTTTGCAACCTTCAAGTCTCGTAATGCTCCTTGTTCCTCTTTTCTAACGGATTGTTTGCAATCTCGCTCATCTCTCATACTCTTTCTTTTAAATTGCTCAACCTCTCAAGGTTCGTGGTTTCACTCGTTTGCCGAAGAAGCAACTTAGTTTTACCTCTTCTCTTTCTCTTCCGTTTTCCTCCGGTGCCATTCTAGATCTCGGGACGAGATCCTCTCGTAGTGGTGGAGTGTTGTAACGCCCCAAGACCGGAGCTTCAGATGCCTTCCAGGGTTTCCGAGATTCGTTGTGTGATTTTGTTTTGTTTGTCCATTCATCATGCCATCTCTTGCATTGCATCATGTCATCATGCCATTATCTCATAAATCTTTTGCAAATCATCTAAATAAATTGCATAGATCTTTTGATCTATTTAAATCGAGGGAATTCACGATGGTGATTTCTCTTTATAATATATCCTCCCGATATTAGTGGAGCTATTATAAAATATTCCATTTTTGGAATTCACCGTAACACACTTGCAAAATTCCCATGCCCTTTCTACTTCAAGTTTGGTCCCCAAACTTTGCCAATATTTCTTTTCCCATTTATCGAGGTCCTCCTAATTTCTCAACATTTTTGGGAAACTTCTCAAACCCGTCCTAGTTCAAATCATTTGAATTAAATTCAAATGAATTTGAATTTAAATCTTCAATCTTGCCACTTCATTTTTCTTGAACGAGCATATTTACGTGAGTCTAGGAAATTATCCCCATGTCGTAATTCTTCCCTAACCCTCTCTTTCTTTTATTTTATTTCTTATCTCTGCTTTTGTTTTTTTCTTTCTTTTGAGCGAGAGATAGAGGAGCCCAAAGCAGCCTGGGCCTCCCAAACCTCCCGCGCCAGCCAGACCGGCCCATCCATCCCCAAGTCGGCCCACCTACCCCTGCCTTCTAACCCTAGCGAACCCTCCTGCGCTCCATCTCTCCCTCGTCCTCCTCCAGCGCCGCTACCCCTCTCCCGATCCACTTTCTCTCCTCGATCCCTCGCTCGTCCTCCTCCGGCCAGCAAGCTGCCTGGACTGCCTCGCGTCCTCGCGCGGCGCCAAGGCGCCGCCCGGCGACCTCTGCACCGCCGCGCCCCTCCAGGCACCCCGGCGCCGCTCCTCCCCAGCCATGGCTTTCCTCCTGATTCTCCTCGTCGCCCCGCGCCCGATTCCCAAGCGCCGCCAGCCTCCAGGAGCTGCCGCCCGCGTCCGCCACCACCTCCTTCCGTCGCTCCGCACGCCCGCTGCCAAGAAGGGCTTCGCCCGATCCTCTCGATCCCCATCTCCCTCTCAATCTCCTCCCCTGCGCCCGATTCCCTCGCGCCTCGCTTCTCCTCCCGAGCTCCGCGGCCCTCCGCCGCTTTGTGGCGTGCCCTCCTCTCGCCTCCTCCTCGCCATCGTCCATGACCTCACCGTTCGGGCCTCTTCCCTCTCGCTACGACTTGCAAGTTCTCGCCACATGCTCTCGCTTCGAAGACAGAGGACCGCGCCCCGCCTCGTGGTTGGCTCGCTCGGCGCCTAGCTCCAGCGCCCGCAGATTTGGACGCGCCAAGTTCCTCTTCAAAATGTACAACTACATCGGATGTGGATTTCGACAAGTACCACGACGCCGGGAGCCCCGGATACGTCAAGTTCGACTACATGTAACGCCGAGTACATTTCCGTCGCCGAGGACCAATAGTACCACTACTTCCCCTTCGGAACGTGTACAACTACCGTCGCAAGAATCGAGACCGCATGTCCGAAGACCCCAAGTACCACGACTACCCTTGGGACCCGCAAGTTCATCTCTAACGTGTACAACTACCGCCGCCACGTGAACAACGACTTCCACTACGTCGCCCGAGAACGTCTACTTCCACTACGACCGCCCGCGAGAACGCCTACTTCCACTACGAACTCGACCTGTTTCAAAAATGCACGCTTCAAAGGTATAACCCGAGACGACCGCGATGAGATGCCCTTGCATGTATGAGATGCACTGTTTGCACCGTGATCGAATTGTCCTTGCGACGCCTCTTTGCCATGCCACCGACACGGGAACCCGTAACCGGATCACCCCACCATCTTTTGCATATTCCGCACATCCGCTCGCTTCCTTTTGCACTGGTATCTCCGTGAGCTACCAGAACCGATATGTTGCCGTGGCATCATTTTCGGATATGTTGCCGTGGCACCATTTCCTTTTCGCCGCCGTGGCACCCTTTTTGTTCCGCCATGGCGACAAATGTTTCATAACATGCTCATGTCAACATTTTCATAAAATTGCATAAAACTTGCATATGTCATCCGCATCATAATAACAACAATTAAAATGTTTAAAATTGTTGTTGCATTAATTTGCTAAATGACATATGGGGATTTTCCAGAAATGTTGTTTGTTGTTCCGGCCTCATTTAAACTTGCCTAAATTGTTAGTTTAATTATGCTTCACCTCTTGCCATGTTAACCAACATTTAATCTTGTCTTGTTCATAACCGAGAGAGAACTAAATATTGATGTGGCGTTCGTCAATATGCAACTCGTTGCATATTGAGCTCCACTTAACTTGTAGTGTTGTTTGTGCATATTGCCATGCCATGCCTCTTTAAACCGGACATGCATCATACTTGTTTGCGATCATGCCACGTTTATGTGATGGTTGTTTACTATGTTGTTTGTTTCTTTCCGGTTGTTTCTCTCGTTAGCCTCGGTTCCGCTCCGGAGTTGTGAGGATCCGCTCGACCACGTCCGCTTGTCTTCTTCATGGACTCGTTCTTCTTCCTTGCGGGATTTCGGGCAAGATGATCATACCCTCGAAATCACTACTATCTTTGCTATGCTAGTTTGCTCGCTCTTTTGCTATGCCAATGCTACGATGCCTACCATTTGCTTGTCGGCCTCCCAAATTGCCATGTCAAACCTCTAACCTTTGACACCATTCCTAGCAAACCGTTGATTGGCTATGTTACCACTTTGCTCAGCCCTCTTATAGCGTTGTTAGTTGCGGTGAAGATGAAGTTTGTTCCTTGTTGGAACATGGAGATGTTGTTCCTTGTTGGAACATGTTTACTTGTTGGGATATCACACTATCTCTTATATTATTAATGCATCTATATATTTGGTAAAGGGTGGAAGGCTCGGCCTTATGCCAGTGTTTTGTTCCACTCTTGCCGCCCTAGTTTCCGCCATACGGTGTTATGTTCCCTGATTTTATGTTCCTTACGCGGTCGGGTGATTTATGGGACCCCCGACAGTTCGCTTTGAATAAAACTTGTCCAGAAGGCCCAACATTGCCTTTTACCATTTGCCTCACCTAGCCTTTTTTTCCCTTGGGTTTCGGAGCCCAAGGGTCATCTTTATTTACCCCCGGCCGGTGCTCGTTAGAGTGTTGGTCCAAACCGTCACCACGGTGGCTACCTGTGGGCAACTCGGGCTGGCCTACGGAAGTTTGGACAATTCGGTGTGCCACGAGAATGAGATATGTGCAGCTCCTATCGATTTGTCGGCACATTCGGGCGGCTTTGCTGGTCTTGTTTTACCATTGTCGAAATGTCTTGATGTACGGGATACCGAGCTCGATCGGAGTGTCTCGGGTGAAGGTCTATTCTTCGTTGATCGCGAGAGCTTGTCATGGGCTGTTGGGACACCCCGCAGGTTTAAACTTTCGAGAGCCGTGCCCGCGATTATGTGGCAGATGGGAATTTGTTAATGTCCGGTTGTAGAAAACCCGAAGTTGACCTTAATTAAAATACATCAACCGCGTGTGTAACCGTGATGGTCTCTTCTCGGCGGAGTCCGGGAAGTGAACACGGTGTTGGAGTTATGCTTGACGCAGGTTGCTATAGGATCACTTCTTGATCATACTTTTATTGACCGTGCTTTGCCTTCTCTTCTCGCTCTCATTTGCGTATGTCAGCCACCATATATGCTAGTCGCTTGCTGCAGCTCCACCTCATGACTTTACCTTACCCATAAGCTTAAATAGTCTTGATCTCGTGGGTGCGAGATTGCTGAGTCCTCGTGGCTCACCAGATACTTCCAAAACCAGTTTGCAGGTGCCTACGTTATCGGCGGTGTGACGAACCAAGCTCAAGGAGGAGCTCGATGAAGATCTTGCCCTTTGTGTTGTTTCATTTCAGTTGATCAAGAGTGGAGCCCAGTTGGGGTCGATCGTGGACCTTTGTCGCATTTGGGGTTCTTCTTTTATTTTGGTTCCATAGTCGGACCTTGATTGTACCTGGATGATGTAATGCTTTATTCATGTAATTGTGTGAAGTGGCGATTGTAAGCCAACTATGTATCTCTTTCCCTTATGTATTACATGGGTTGTGTGAAGATTACCTCACTTGCGACATTGCTTTCAATGCGGTTATGCCTCTAAGTCGTGCTTCGACACGTGGGAGATATAGCCGCATCAAGGGCGTTACAGCGCCCTACCCCCTGGGCGCGCCCTCCTACCTCATGGCCGCCTTGTTGCGTCTCTGACTTCATCTCCAAGTCTTCTGGTTTCCTTTTGGTCCAAGAAAGATCATCGCGAAGGTTTCATTCCATCTGGACTCCATTTGGTATTCCTTTTCTACGAAACTCTAAAATAGGCACAAAAAAACAGAAACTGGCACTAGGCCCTCAGTAAATAGGTTAGTCCCAAAAATAATACAAAATAGCATATCAATGCCTATTAAACATCCAAAACAGACAATATAATAGCATGGAACAATCTAAAATTATAGATACGTTGGAGACGTATCAATCATCCCCAAGCTTAATTCCTGCTCGTCCTCGAGTAGGTAAATGATAAAAATAGAATTTTTGATGTGGAATGCTACCTAACATATTTATCAATGTAATTTCCTTTATTGTGGCATGAATGTTCAGATCCGAAAGATTCAAAACAAAAGTTTAATATTGACATAAAAATAGTAATACTTCAAGCATACTAACATAGCAATCATGTCTTCTCAAAATAACATGGTCGAAGAAAGCTATCCCTACAAAATCATATAGTCTGGCTATGCTATATCTTCATCACACAAAATATTTAAATCATGCACAACCCCGGTTTCAGCCAAGCAATTGTTTCATACTTTAGTATTTTCCAAAAAAATTCAACTTTCATGCAATACATGAGCGTGAGCCATGGACATAGCACTACAGATGGAATAGAATGGTGGTTGTGGAGAGGACAAAAAGGAGAAGATAGTCTCACATCAACAAGGTGTATCAACGGGCTATGGAGATGCCCATCAATAGATATCAATGTGAGTGAGTAGGGATTGCCATGCAACAGATGCACTAGAGCTATAAGTGTATGAAAGCTCAAAAAGAAACTAAGTGGGCGTGCATCCAACTTGCTTGCTCACGAAGACCTAGGGCACTTTGAGGAAGCCCATCATTGGAATATACAAGCCAAGTTCTATAATGTAAAATTCCCACTATTATATGAAAGTGACAACATAGGAGACTCTCTATCATGAAGATCATGGTGCTACTTTGAAGCACAAGTGTGGGAAAAGGATAGTAACATTGTCCTTCTCCCTTTTTCTCTCATTTTTTTATTTGGGCCTTCTCTTTTTTTATGGCCTATTTTTTTCTTTTCTTTCTTTTTCGTCCGGAGTCTCATCCCGACTTGTGGGGGAATCATAGTCTCCATCATCCTTTCCTCACATCTAATTTGACCTGCCGGGTTATGCTGCTGCCCTTTCACAATGCCGCCCTTCTTTCTCTTACCCGACTTCTCATCATTAGACTCGGGGTCCTTGGTACTATCAGAGTCGACATATTTGACGAGAGCCTCCATTAGCTCCCCCATGTCGTTGTAGTGGCATTTAAGCCGCCCCAGCTTTTGCTTAAGGGGGATGAAACGACCATTTTTCTCCAACATCAGGACTGCAGAACCGTCATTGATACTATCTGACGAGTGTATGATAGATGAGATCTGGCGCCCAATGGGTTGTTGACTCGCCTTCACCTTGAACGAAAGAATCCAAATCCAGAATCGACATAGGCTGCTTGCATGTGTTTTTAAAATTTTGAATAAAACGCCTCTTCAACTCTGCCCATGATCCAATAGAGTTAGCGGCCAGGCTTTTGAACCAAGTACGAGCCAGCCCATCCAATATCATGGTGAAATACTTAGCACACGCAGCATCACCGACATCCAGCATCTCCATAGCCATCTCATAACTTTCAATCCAAGCCTCTGGGGGCTGATCCGCCGTGTAATTAGGCACCTTACGGGGGCCCTTGAAATCCTTAGGCAAGTGCTCATTACGTAGAGCCGACACTAAACATAGCACACCCAAGGTTCTAGAGGTCACTCCTGCCACCACGGACGCTGAAGGATAAACCGGAGATTGCTGCTGAACCGCCAACTGAGCCGCCAGCTCCGCCTCACGCCGCGCTCTGCCCTGGTCTACCAAAGCCTGAGCATCATTACCAGCGCGCAGCGGGTCAGGCCTACGAGGCTGATTGCGGTGCCACTCACTACTTGACACGGCCGGTTCCTCAATATGCCTGCTATAACTCCTGTTTGGACGTGGTGTTGAGTGGAAACGATCACGACTGTACGAATAAGCTGCCTGTTGGGCCACAATCGTCTGAAGAAGTTCTCTGGCTCTCCGTATTTCCATTGCTACTGGCGACTCATCCTGAGCTGGCAGAGCCGCCAGTCGAGTAGCCGCGGCTATCATGTTATCCAAGGGTTTAGCAAAACGCCCAGGAGGTGTTGGAACGTGCTGAGGAGGGGCAAGTTCAAACACGGGGGGTCTGCAGCTCGTGGTTGAACCGGTTCTCCAACCGCCGATGCCTCAATGGCCCGATCCACACCAGGTGGGTTACTGGTTCCTGCCCCAAACGTGTTGAAAAGGTTCCTCGCATCGTAAGTCAGGGGCAGCCTGCTCACATGCCTTCTGTTGAAGACAACATTTGATGCATCCTGGTCCAAGCTTAAGCAGAAGCTCTCTGCATGAAGCCGTTCTGCCTCCCTCTGTAAGGCGGCTCACTCCGTTGCCATCCGGGTGTTCTCCGTGTTTAGCTCCTCCTTGGCTTGTGCTATCTCATCACGCAATTTTACAACCTCCGTGTTATGCTAAGTTTGATTCGCGGGGTTAACCTCCGCCGTTAACAACGTTGTCAGAGCATCCAACAGATCGGACAAGACTTGAGACGGCGGGTGCACTGGGCCTCCTTCCCCAGAAGCCATCGCCGTTGCTGACCCGGAGATCATTGCTGCTGCAGTCATAGAGTCCTGCGCTGGTTGTGTACCGGCCATGAAGACCGTGACCCGGTGTGGCGGCTCGTAGGGGTCCGGAATACTGTCACCATTGGAACTGCCCCCGGCCCACCATCCTGAACCTGATAGATGGAGTTGGTCTCTCCACTAGAGGACTCGTTGCTTGAGTAGACAACCGTCTCACCACCAGATTCAGATCCTCCTAGCTCCGCTCCATGAACGAAACCAACAAAGATATGCTTCGGGGCGACTTTAACCTTGGCGGGTTGCGCGCGCCGAGCCGACTCGACGATGTCGGTGCAGATGTCCGGCTCATCTTTCGACTCACCAATCTTGCCGATGAAGACATGGATTCCACCCAAGGGGACCCGGTACCTGTACTCGACTGAGTCGGCCTCAGGGCCCCAGCCCTCGTCGTCGATGTAGAGCTTGACGCGACGACTCTTAGACATCCGGCCCACAACGTACCTCTTGAGCCCTGCGAAGCTGCCCTTCAAGAACTCGAAACCACCATGCCTGGCCCCATGGTGGGCGCCAACTGTCGTGGAATTGTCATGTCAGATGTCCTAGCGTAAGGACTTAGGTGTGGAGCCATCGCAACGTAGTAAGCTTGAAGGGGTTAAACGGGACAAGGGACACAGAGAGTTTATACTGGTTCGGCCCCTAGCTGTGGAGGTAAAAGCCTAATCCAGTGTAGGGTGGTATTGCTTGGGCTTCGATTACCAGGGAGCGGATACGCTTGACCTAGTTCTCGATCTCTTCTTTCCTGCCCTAACTCGCCGTCGAGTCATCCTTTTATATACATAGGTTGATGCCCGACGGCTTACAGAGTCCCGGCCGGCTCATAGACAATGTGTCCGTCTTGGTGACTAACTAAACCTGCCTTACAATACAAGTCATTCATATGGCGGTTCATCCTCTTGGGCCTTAAGTCGCCTCTAGGTCTTGGGCCGTCAACGGGCTTGCTATGACCCGCCATCTTCATTGATAGTCGCCAGCGGTATGACCCGGCCCCTCCTGGGTGGTTCATACCCAGTAATTATATCCCCAACAACCGGCGTCCACCCTATAATGCGCAAAAATTTCATTGGCCTCTTTCATTATAAATCTAAACTCATGTGCTAGAAAGATTGTAGCCACGCACTTAACAGAAGAATGCTCGACATTAGAAAACTCTAGAAAAATCCTTTGTATGCAAGGATGCATGTGAATAAATTGTCTTTCAAGTTCAACTACGAGCAAAGATATAACATCCGCAAGACTACTAGTTTTATGTAGAATAGACCCATCCATAGTGGGTAAAGAACCAGCAGAAGTAAAGAAAGCTTGAATGACCCCTTTTCCATTAATATTACCACTACCAATGCGGAACTTTTTAGTGTTTAAAATAGTAGGTTCTTCATGAGGATTCGTATTATCAAAAGCATCAAAGTCTCCCCCCATCGTTATTACTATCTTTTCCAATGATAACATCCCCAATTTCAGACATGATGGCAACAAACCAATCTAGCAAACGAGCAACTAGAAAGAAGACGAATGGAAGAGGGGCGAAGAAAAGGCAAAGGTTTTCGAAAATTGTTTTAGAAGTGGGGGAGAGGAAAACAAGAGGCGAATGGCGAATAATGTAATGCAAGGGAGAAGAGTTTATGATGGATACTTGGTATGGCTTGACTTGATGTAGATCTCCCCAGCAACGACGCTAGAAATCCTTCTTGCTACCTCTTGAGCTTGCGTTGGTTTCCCATGAGGAGGAAAGGGTGATGCAACAAAGTAGCATAAGTATTTCCCTCAGTTTTGAGAACCAAGGTATCAATCCAGTAGGAGACAACGCACAAGTCACCGAATACCTGCACAAACAATCAACAACTTGCACCGAACGCGATAAAGGGGTTGTCAATCCCTTGACGGTCACTTGAAAAAGTGAGATCTGATAGAGATAGATAAACGGTAAAGTAAATATTTTTGGTATTTTTGGTTTATAGATTGGAAAGTAAAGATTGCAATTAAAAGGAACGACGACAGAAGTTGGCAAGTTGACGGGAAACTAGTAAATTCAATATAATGGAAAAGAGACCCGGGGGCCATAGGTTTCACTAGTGGCTTCTCTCAATATAGCAAATATTACGGTGGGTGACAAATTACTGCCGAACAATTGATAGAAAAGCGCATAGTTATGATGATATCTAAGGCAATGATCATGAACATAGGCATCACGTCCGTGTCAAGTAGACCAAAACGAGACTCCACACATCAACCGCTATCCAGAATGCATCTAGAGTATTAAGTTCATAAGAACGGAGTAACACATTAAGTAAGATGACATGATGTAGAGGAATTAACTCAAGCAATATGATGAAAACCCCATCTTTTTATCCTCGATGGCAACAATACAATACGTGCCTTGCTGCCCCTGCTGTCACTGAGAAAGGACACCGCAAGATTGAACCCAAAGCTAAGCACTTCTCTCATTGCAAGAAAGATCAATCTAGTAGGCCAAATTAAACCGATAATTCGAAGAGACTTGCAAAGACACCCAATCATGCAAATAAGAATTCAGAGAAGAACCAAATAATATTCATAGAGAATCTGATCATAAATCCACAATTCATTAGATCTCGGCAAACACACCGCAAAAGAATATTACATCAATAGATCTCCAAGAACATCGATGAGAACATGGTATTGAGAATGAAAGAGAGAGAAGAAGCAATATAACTAATAACTATGGACCCATAGGTGTCGGAGTAAATGACCACGGTAGCCCTATCTGCTCCCCATGATATTTCAAGACATCGGGGCCGGCTGCGCCCCTCGAACACCAAAGACAAGGGACCGCCTTCTTGTGGCCAGCTGGTCCGAACGGCCGCCTGCTAGAAGGCGGCGAGGCCAAAGAGTGGCCCTGACGCAGACCGACTCCTAGCAGGCGGCCACTAGAACGACCGACTCCTAGCAGGCGGCCCATCCTCGCGCCCTCAAAGTTTGCACCCACATAACAATGACGAGACGGGGCGTGGCTACAATACAGCATGCCACCCCCGGATCCAGGAACAAACGTGGCCACAGTGTAGTGCTACATCTTGAGCTTGCGTTGGTTTTCCTTGAAGAGGAAAGGGTGATGCAGCAATAGTAGCGTAAGTATTTCCCTCAGTTTTTGAGAACCAAGGTATCAATCCAGTAGGAGGCTCCTCAAAAGTCCCACGCACCTACACAAACACACAAAGAACTCGCAACCAACGCAATAAAGGGGTTGTCAATCCCTTCACGACCACTTGCGAAAAGTGAGATCTGATAGAGATAGTATGATAAGATAAATATATTTTTGGTATTTTATGATATAGATTCAAATGTAAAGATGCAAATAAAAGTAGATTGAAAGCTTATATGATAAAAGATAGACCCGGGGCCATATGTTTCACTAGTGGCTTCTCTCAAGATAGCATAAGTATTACGTGTGTGAACAAATTATCACGAGCAATTGATAGAAAAGCTTAATAATTATGAGATTATCTAGGCATGATCATGTATATAGGCATCACGTCGCGACAAGTCGACCGACTCTGCCTCGCATCTACTACTATTACTCCACACATCGACCGCTATCCAAAGATGCATCTAGAGTATTAAATTCATAAAGAAACAGAGTAACGATTAAGAAAGATGACATGATGTAGAGGGATAAACTCATGCAATATGATATAAACCCCATCTTTTTATCCTCGATGGCAACAATACAATATGTGCCTTCTTGCCCTCATCCTTTGGGAAAGGACACCGCAAGATTGAACCCAAAGCTAAGCACTTCTCCCATTGCAAGAAAGATCAATCTAGTAGGCCAAACCAAACTGATAATTCGAAGAGACTCACAAAGATAACTCAATCATACATAAAAGAATTCAGAGGAGATTCAAATATTTCTCATAGATAAACTTGATCATAAACCCACAATTCATCGGATCTCGACAAACACACCGCAAAAAGAGTTACATCGAATAGATCTCCAAGAAGATCGAGGAGAACATTGTATTGAGATCCAAAAAGAGAGAAGAAGCCATCTAGCTAATAACTATGGACCCGAAGGTCTGTGGTAAACTACTCACAACTCATCGAAGGGGCTATGGTGTTGATGTAGAAGCCCTCCATGGTCGATTCCCCCTCCGGTGGAGCACCGGTGAAGGCTCCAAGATGTGATCTTGCGGATACAGAAGGTTACGGCGATGGAAATAGGTTTTCGTGGGCTCCCCTGATGTTTTCGGGGTGCGTGGGTATATATAGGAGGAAGAAGTAGGTCGGTGGCCGCCCGAGGGGCCCACGAGATAGGGCGCGCCCTCCACCTCGTGGCTGCCTCGCTGCTTCTTGACTTGCACTCCAAGTCCTCTCGATCACGTTTGTTCCAAAAATCACGCTCCGGAAGGTTTCATTCCGTTTGGACTCGCTTGATATTCCTTTTCTTCAAACATCAAATAGGCAAAAAACAGCAATACGGGCTGGGCCTCCAGGTAGTAGGTTAGTCCCAAAAATGATATAAATGTGTAAAGTAAAGCCCATAAACATCCAAAACGGGTATTATAATAGCATGTAACAATCAAAAATTATAGATACGTTGGAGACATATCATGTAGCATACCGGGCGGCCATCCCTAGCCCGACGTAGCACTGTTACCACGCTGCCCATGACATCATCCATGGCAGAAGAAGCCATGCTCCCACGATGGGATGTCAGTACGGCTCGCAGGCGGCAGGACCTACCTGTCCGTGAGATGCCAGAAGGCAGCGAGCCCTGACCAGTCGGCATAGGGGGAGGCCGACTCCCAGCAGCCGACCCTCCCTTCCCTTGAAGTCTGTGCGACATTAACTAGATAGATGGGGTGTGGCTACAGTGAGCGCCCGCCAGGAAGCGGTACTGTAGCCACGCTCTCCCCGACCAAGCCCTCGTCATCAAAGGCAGGGCTACAGTGATGAGCAGCCGACAGGACCCACAGGCTGCAGGCCCTACCTGTCGCCCGAGAGCCCAGTAGCCGGTGGGACCCACCAGACGGCGGGCCCCAGCAGCCGGTGGAGAAGCCGGCGACCAGAGACACTGACGGCCCGAGCCTACACGCGGCCGGATTACCATTGTACCCCTGGGGGTAGGCCTATATAAACCCCCTAGGGCACCCATGCAAAGGGTTCAGCTTCTTAGAGAACACACACATATAGAGAGAGGAGTACAGCTAGCCTAGCCCTTCTTCCTCCTCTAGCCAAATAGCTCAAGGAGCAAGCTTGTAGCTACTTGTTGATCTAGTGATCATGCGGAGACCTCGCAGAGCAGGACTAGGGTGTTATCTCCTAGGAGAGCCCCAAACCTTGGTAAGATGCGTCGGCGTACATATTTACGCCTTATCCCTTTTCCAGGCACCGACGATGTCTTACTAGCTCCCACCATGATACCCCATCCCTTGGCATATGTCGCACCAAACCCCCACACTTGGCGCCCACCATGGGGCTAGGTGCACCATCGTCTCTGTTCTGGACGGGAACCTTGTTCCTCCTTGTCGAGCGCAGCCAGCTCGGCACGCCCAATGGCGTTTGCACCGACGCGCTGCATGGTGCGGAAGTCTCCTGTGCGGCGAGCTGCCTCACTGATCTCATCAGTGAGATTCGCCTCTCCGCGAGCCCGCGCCAGGCGCGGGCGCAGCCAGCTCCGAGAGCTGCCTCATCGATCTCCTTGGCAAAATCGACATCGCCTACGAGCCCGTCTCCGATCTGGAGTCGATCGGCTCCACCGACCCGATGCTTGTCAACTCCACATGGCATACCTCGACGCCTTCCCCACCAATGTGGTGGTCATCGATGATCCGCTCCCTCGTGCGAACAGCGGCGGCATCACCGTCACCGAGGTGTTCGTCATCAACCATGATGGAGCCTCTGGTGGGGACGCCCAAGACCCGCTGCAGGCCGCAATGCGGGAACTGTCTGTACCATCGCGGGCGATGCCAACGCCGAGACGCTGGAAGCCTGCCGCGTCGCACTCGTCGAGAGCGGCAAGAAGTTGGCTGCTATGAAACGCCTCACCGAGGCCTATCAGCGCGAGGTCGATTGCGCTATCTATGGCACACCGGCTGCCGGCGAGCCTAGCGTCATGGGCACCGTCTGATAGCACGGCGCGACCATCGCCAGCATGTTGGGGGCCGAACGCCCGGTCTATGCCACGCCCATCAAGAACATACGTGCTGCCCAGGCAGCAGCAGATGAGCTAGACCACCTGGAGGGTGATGAGCGACGCTACATGACAGAGCGCGTTCAGCAGCTCATCGACGCGGCAAGAAGCCGGCGCACGCGCTGAGAATCCTCCCTCCCCCTCCCTCGCTGAGAGCAAGGCGCGACCTCCCGGACGCCGACAGTCGGTGGCGCCCGCGACCGAAGAGACAAAGAGTCGGCTGCTAGCCGCAGTCGGACGCGCCTCACCATTGAGCGCGACCAAGATGGCCACCCTCGAGCTGTGGAGCGACGGGACGACCGTCCGCCTCCTCCTCCTCCTCCTCACAGGGAGAGGTATGCCTTCCTGCCGCCTGTTGAGCACCGGACGCTCAGCGGTCGGCTGGGCCGCCGTGAAGGAATTGGAGAAAATGATGCACGCCATCAGATCGAGTGCCTGGCTCGATCCCAGGCGCTAGAAGAAGAAGATGCGATTGGCCCGCCTATTTTTGGCCCCCTCATTCGCGATGAGCCCTTCCCCAATGGGTTCTCGCTCCCAAGAGATACCCCCAAGTACAACGGCTCCGTGAAGCCGGAAGATTGGCTGGTCGACTACTCCACCGCAGTCAACATAGCAAACGACAGCAAGCGCGTTGCCGTGAAGTACGTTCCCCTCATGCTTCAGGGCATGTCACGCACTTGGCTGAATAGCCTCAAGCTCTACAGCATCAACAGCTGGGTAGATTTCAGCGAAGTCTTCATCCACAACTTCGCCAGCACTTACAAGTAGACGCCCAAGCCTCGCCAGCTCTCTTTGTGCGTCCAAGGCCCTACCAAATCCACTCGTGACTACCTGACACGGTGGGCCAAACTGTGCAACTCTTGCAAAGGGGTGCACAAGGAGCAGGCCATATAGTACTTCACCGCCGGGTGCAGAGAAGGCACCCTGCTCAAGCACCGACTCCTCTACAACGAGCTGGCTACACTCGACGAGTTGCTGATCATAGCAGACAAGTATGCCACAGCCGACTCCTCCATGAAGTTGGAGCTTCAGGTGGACACGTCTGGGAAGGTGCTCCCTCCGGCTCCCAGGATGCCGGCTGGTGACACCAGTTGGCGCCAGCAGCAGAATGACAACAAGCGCAAAGCCTCGATGCCGGCTTCCAGCAGCCAGCAAGTGGCAACAATCGGAGATCAGCAGCCAGAGGGGCAACCCTTACCCAAGCGTCAGAAAGGCGGCAAGCCGGCTTGGCAACCCGCCTTCTCTTATGAGCAAACCCTTGGTGCACCCTGCAAGTTCCACAGCAGTGCAAAGCCATCCAATCACATCACCCGGAAGTGCCACTGGCTCACCCGAATCTCCAAGGTCGAAGGATGTCGCCCCCCCCCCGCCGGCAAGCTACCTACCGCCACGCAAAGAACCGCGCCCATCCAGCAGTCGATGTCATCCAAGATGAATTCCATGAAGAACATGGATCCTACGTTGTCTTCACCAGCCAGGCTGATGATAGACATAGCCGGCGCCAGCAGCACCAAGAAGTTAACGTTGTCGCCTCTAAAGTCCCAGGGTTCTTGCACTGGTCCGAGAAGCCCATCAGTTGGAGCTGATCCGACCACCCGGAAGTGATGCCTTCCCCGGGTTCTTATGCCCTGGTGTTGGATGCCACCTTTGCAACAGAGAGGCGAGCTACTCATTTCTCCCGAGTCCTGATAGATGGCGGCAGCAACATCAACATCCTTTACCGTGATACCATGGAGAAGTTGAGCATCAAAGCGAAGCAACTCCAGCCCTGCCGGACTATTTTCCATGGCATTGTCCCCGGCCTTTCCTGCTCACCAATCGGCAAGATCAAGATAGATGTCCTTTTCGGAGACAAAGATCACTTCCGCCGCGAAGCAATTTGGTTTGAGGTGGTGGACCTGGAGAGCCATTACCATGCACTGCTTGGCCGACCTGCTCTGGACAAGTTCATGGCAGTACCTCACTATGCCTACCTCAAGATGAAGATGCCAGGAACCAATGGCATCATCACCATAGCTGGAGACTACAAGAAGTCGGCTGCCTGTGCTGCAGCTAGTAGTCGGCTGGCCGAGTCCCTTGTGATTGCTGCAGAGAAGAAGCTCCTTGACCGGGTTGTGGCCATGGCCAACAAGCAACCAAACCTATCACCAGACCCCAAGGAGTCAGAGACCCAGGGCTCCTTCCAGTCGGCCAAAGAAACCAAGAAGATACCCCTGGACCCGAACCACCCAGAGAGGTTCGCTCTTGTAGGAACCACCCTTGACAGCAAATAGGAAAGCGAGCTTGTCGATTTCCTCCGTGAGAATCGGGATATCTTTGCATGGTCCCCCAAGGACAAGCCGGGTGTTCCGATGGATTTCGTCGAGCACAAGCTACATGTCAGAGCAGATGAAAAACCAGTCAAGCAACCCCTCCACCGACCGTCAGAAGAGAAGAGAAGAATTGTTGGTGAAGAGATAGCCCGGCTCCTAGAAGCCGGCTTCATTATGGAAGTATTCTTTCCAGAGTGGTTAGCCAATCCAGTCCTTATACTAAAGAAGAAGAACAGTGGCGCATGTGCATTGATTATACCAGCCTTAACAAAGCTTGCCCCAAAGATATGTTTGCCTTGCCTCAAATTGATCAAGTAATAGACTCCACAGCCGGATGCGAGCTACTAAGTTTCTTGGATGCCTACTCAGGGTACCAGCAAATCAAGTTGATACCGGCCGACCGCCTGAAGTCCGCCTTCATCACACCATTCGGAGCCTTCTGCTACCTAATCATGACATTCGGCTTGAGAAATGCCGGTGCCACTTTTCGGTGTTGCATGCAGAAGTGCCTCCTCAAACATCTCGGCAGAAATTCCCACATCTACGTAGACGATATTGTGGTGAAGACGGAGAAGCGCAGTACCCTGTTAGAAGATCTTAAGGAAACATTTGACAATCTGCGCCATTTTCAAATCAAGCTCAACCCCGAGAAATGTGTCTTTGGAGTACCAGTCAGCCAACTCCTTGGTTTCCTGGTCTCAAAACGCGACATTGAGTGCAACCCTGTGAAGATCAAAGCCATCAAGAGGATGGAGATACCCACCCAACTGCGAGACATCCAGAAGTTCACTGAGTGCTTGGCATCCCTCAGCCGCTTCATCAGTCGGCTGGGAGAGAAGGCTCTTCCCCTGTACCAGCTCATGAAGAAAACCACTCACTTTGAGTAGAACGACCAGGCGGACGAGGCTTTTCTCCAGCAGAAGAATATGTTGACTACGCCTTCTGTCCTGGCGACTCCGACTGACAAAGAGCACATGCTCCTTTACATTGCCGCAACCAGCTGGGTGGTCAGCACAGTCATTGTGGTACATCGCCCAGAAGACGGCAAGGCATAGCCGGTCCAGAGGCCCATGTACTATTTGAGTGAGGTGCCGTCAGCCTCAAAGCAGAACTATCCCCACTACCAGAAGCTGTGCTACAATGTGTACTTTGCTGCCAAAAAGCTCAAGCCATAATTTCAAGAGCACCCCATCACGGTTGTTTGCACTACCCCACTTGCTGAGATCATGGGTAGCAGAGATGCATCAAGCCGGGTGGCCAAATGGGCCATCGAACTGGCTCCATACACCATCTTCTACCAGCCTCGCACCGCCATCAAGTCCCAAGCTACCGGTGACTTTCTCGCTGATCGGGCCGAGACTCAAGATACGCCGCCAACACGGATTCGACCCATTTGCGGATGCACTTTGATGGCTCCAAGATGCGCACCGGTCTGGGAGCCGGCATCGTCCTTACCTCTCCCAAAGGCGACAAGCTCAGATACACATTGCAAATCCACTTTGCCGCCTCCAATAATGTGGCCGAGTATGAGGCGTTTGTACACGGGCTCCGGCTGGCTAAAGAACTCGGCATCCGCCAGATCCTTCACTACGGCGACTCAAACTTGGTGGTCCAACAGTCGCCCGGCGACTAGGAGGCCAAGGATGCAAACATGGCAAGCTACCGCTTCCTCGTCCAACAACTCAGCGGATATTTCAAAGGGTGCGAGTTCCTTCATGTGCCACGGGCCGACAATGAGCAAGTAGATGCCCTGGCATGAATCGGCTCCACCCGGCAAGCCATACCAGTCGGCGTCTCCCTTCAGCGCCTCCTCAAGCCATCTATCAAGCCTTCGCTGGAATTAGATTCTATCTTCGTGCCGGCTGCCCCCGGAACAGTCGGATCCGACTTGGGGACCTCAGCAGTCGGCTCGGGGACTTTGGCAGGTGGCTCAGGGACTGCTGCAGCCGCACCTGGCCCGGGGACTTCAACAACACAACAAGTAGCAACCGACTCTAACCCACGACGTCCCAACCCAACCGCCCTAGTTGCAGTGGCCGTACTGACTATAGAGGAAGTCGCAGCTCCATCATGGGCACAACCCATTCTCAACTTTCTGGTGAACAGAGAGCTGCTGGCTGATGAGATCTCGCCCCGGCAAGTGCAGCGCCGGGCAGGAGCCTACACGATAGTAAATAGAGAGCTTGTCAAGAGCAACGTGACTGGAGTCTTCCAGCGATGCGTAGAACCAAAGAAAGGCAAGGCAATCCTCAAAGATATCCACCAAGGCGAATGCGGCCACCACGTGGCCTCAAGATCACTAGTTGCCAAGGCTTTCCGTCACGGTTTCTTCTGGCCGACTGCTTTGGAAGACGCCAAGGACTTGGTCAAGCATTGCAAGGGGTGCCAGAAATTTAGCTCCAAGCAACATCTGCCAGCATCTGCACTCAAGACCATCCCTCTCACTTGGCCCTTTGCCGTCTGGGGGCTGGACATGGTGGGCCCATTCAAGAGCATGCAGCGGCATGACTCATATGCTTGTTGCCATGGACAAATTCACCAAGTGGATTGAAGCAAAGCCAATCAAGAAGTTGAATGGGCCGACTTTTGTGACCTTCATCGCAGATATCACCGTCCGATATGGCATAACACACAGCATCATCACCAATAACGACAATTTTTTTGCCAAAGGAGCATTGGCCCGTTTCTGCGTGACGCAGGGCATCCGACTGGACTTAGCGTTCGTTTCCCATCCGTAGTCAAACGACCAAGTCGAGTGAGCAAATGGCCTAATCCTCTCCGGGATCAAGCCCCGACTGGTGAAGCCACTGGAGCGCTCGGCCTGCTGCTGGATTGATGAGCTGCCGGCCATCCTTTAGAGCCTGCGCACCACTCCGAACAAGTCAACCGGCTTCACTCTTTTCTTCCTTGTGTACGGGTCCGAGGCTGTCATCCCAACCGACATCGAGTTCGACTCACCTCACGTCACCATGTACACGAAAGCGGAGGCGAAGGAAGCATGAGAAGACAATGTCGATCTGCTGGAAGAGGGCCGGCTGTTGGCACTCAGCCGGTCCGCCATCTACCAGCAGAGCCTGCACCGCTACCACAGTCGGAAGGTCAAGCCAAGATCCTTCCAAGAGGGCGACCTTGTGCTCCGGCTGATCCAGCGAATAGCCGGCCAGCACAAGCTCTCGGCCCCTTGGGAAGGCCCCTTCATTATCAGCAAAGCCTTGGGCAATGACTTCTACTACCTGATCGATGCACAGAAGCCTAGGGAACGCAAGAAGGACGACTCCGACAAGGAATCAGAGCGCCCATGGAATGCAAACCTCCTTCAAAGATTTTACAGTTGATGCAGTATGTACCATGCTACCTTTTGTATTAGGCGCAAGACATCGGGTCCCCCAAGGAGCACTCGAGGACTACCCTTTTATCTATATGATAAGTTTTATGCCTATGAATGTGTTATTTCATTCTTCTACCTGGCACCGGGTTCGACCAGTCGACCCGAGGGCTTGCCGCCTTGTACTATGTCAGTGCTACCTGTAGTCGGACAAGTAATGTGCCAGCATCTAAGCCCTCTCTTGCCACAAGCCGTAGCTCGCAGAGCGACTGTCCGGCTGGCAAGAGTTAAATGCAGGAAACGATGCCCACATGAAAAATGGCTACAGACAAAAGCATTTACATAAGATAGGCAAGCCGCTTCACCGACCGGTCTGGCGAAAGCAGCCGTCGATCGTTTCTTACTTACCTTGCTACGTTCTAAACGGCCAAAGTACTTGTCCTCCCAAACGGCTAAGTACTTGACCTAGCCACAGTCCGCAGAGCGGCTACCTGGCTGGCAAGGCGGCAACCAAGGGATGGCAGCAAAGGAAAAAGCCAAAAGAACATAAAGCAAGACAAGTCGGAATTCGGCGCAAGCAAAACACGTGCGAAATAATATTTATGTAGCAAGGCTTTCAAGCTAGAATTCAACAAGTTTGAATACTCCCCAAGTGGGTGGAACTGCGCGAGTTTAACGATCTTGTTCAAAAGACTACAAAGCAGGAAAAGTTAAGATAAAAATTGGCCGCCTAGGCCAAGGGAGAAGCGGGCGGGTCCGGCAGGCTGGTGGAGTCGCCGGCGCCGGCTGATGGAATGACCGGCTGGCGAGTCTCGGCTTGGTCATCTCCAACAACAGTCGATGCGCTCACACGTAGCTCATTGCTCAAGGCACAGTCGAGCTGAGGCTGGCCGCTCGCTTCCGCTCCTCCGGCGTGGTCTTCACCATCTCGCCTCCTCATCTCTCTCGCCGCTGGAGGCGATCTCTCCGCCGAGTCTCGCCGTCATCCGGGTTTAGCCCGAACCAGTTTGGCGGCGCCTAAGCAACCTCCTCGTCCAGCTCGGGGATGAAGAAGCCGGTCTCAGTGTACTCGGCGATCACCGCGACGCGTTGAATGAGATCACGCCTCACCGCCACCAACTCTGCTTTGGCTTCCTGCCGGAACATGGCCAACTGGGCTAGATCTAGCCCAGGATACCATGCCTTGATGAACTCCAAGGCCCGCCGTGCGCCTGCCCGGGCCGAGGAACCCTTCCATGCCTCGAAGTGGCCGACGGCCACATCCAACCAATCGGTAGGCCGACTGGGGGTGCATGGAGCTTGGACGTCTGGCCAGAGGGCGGAGATCACCTGGGCTCCGACACGCTACAGCCGGCGGAGCATCCGATGAGCCGGCTGGAGACGAGCCTGGATGGCAAGAAGCTGCTCGTCAAGCGACCGACGGGCATTTGGCGCGATCTCTGTACCAGCCTGCCTTCGCTCATCGCGGCGAGCTTCGATGGCTTGGCTGGCGGCAACAACGTAACCAGGGAAGTACTCGGCGCAAGAAAGAAAAAGAAGTATGAAGCCGGAAGCCAGATAATATACCAATCGGTAGATGAAAGAAAGAAGAAGGCAACTCACCATCGACCGTGTCCTCGATCCGGTTATAGCCGTTGTTCAGCGCCCTCTCCGTATTGGCCTAGTTCGAGCACTGAGTCTTGAACTCGGCCTGAAGACTGGCCTCGCTGTCCTTCGCCTCCTGAAGGGCCGCCTTGTGACGATCCGCCTGGTCAGCCAGCTCCTTGACTAGACGGTCGCGCTCCCGGGCCACCTTGCTGCACTCCTCCTCCTTGGCACGCAGCGCGGTTTGGGCTTCGCCCAGCTGCTGCTGCAACGTGGTGTTGGCTTCTGCAAAGACAAGAAAGAAAAGGTGGTCAACAATCAACAAAGAAGGCAAGAAGATGCCGGGGAGATCCAGCCCGACTGCTCAGCAGTCGGCCTGAATCTCGGGGACTACACCCAGCGGGTGCGCTGACGCGTCCCCGCGAGAGAGAGAAGGCGGAGTGCTTACTCCGGCTCTCACTCAAATCAGCGGTCCGCTGGGCCAGCTCCTGGACCTGGGAGTTGAAGGCGGCCGCGCGGATGTTGTGATAATCCTGCAACAAAGAGAATAGAAGGAAAAACAAGTCAGCACTCGAGCTTACTCGAAAGTTCTAGGCCGCCTACTCAGCAGCCGGCTCGGAACTCGGGGACTACACCCAGTGGGTGCGCTGACGCGCCCCTACGGAAGATTACAAGAATAAAAACAAGAAGCATACCCGCACGACCGCTCGCGCTGCCAGGAACTCCTACGTATAATGCTGGAGAGCGGCGGCTGAACTCGAGCGGACCGGACGCCCTATGCGGCCTCGTCGAATCAGCTGTTCCGCCCGAGGCGATACTCCGCGGAGCAAAGACCGTGGCCTCCACATCTGGGGCCGACGAGCTTGCGGCCCCGACTTCCTGCGGCCGTGGCGCCGATGCACGCGAGCGTGCGGACCACGGGGGTCGCCCCCACCACCAACTCGCCACCAGTCGATGGCACTGTCGGCGTTCTGGGAACGGGGGTCCCCAGACTTGCCTGCCTACGGCCTGCGGCATGGCTCGAGTGGTGGCCCAGTACGGCCCATCTTCATCAGCGCAAGACTCAAGACCCTCGCGAGGGGCCAGGACTCGCAGGGCGGACGACACAAGACTTCCTCAGGAACGGCCACGCCAGGCAGGCTCGCGAGGAGGCGGAGAGATCAAGGCAGGGTACCTCACGAGGTGCTCGTGATGCAAGCCATGACAATCGAGATCGGGGCGCCAGCGGGCGCCGGCTTTGTGCAAAGGTCCTTGTTTCTCTTTGGTGCAAAGGGGCAAGCACAGCGTGAGTACCGAGGCATCAGCAAAGATTGCCATTTCAAAGGCAACGAGACCAAGACCAAGAGAGCGGCAGGATGGAGGTCACCGTGGAGCCCAAGACGGCGTCATCGCCAGTGCCTTTGGCAGCCGAAGACCAACTTTAGTCAGGATAACTTGTACTCGATGTTCCCCTCAAAAATGGTCGTTGTTGGCGCCCTTCCCGCTCAATATTTGGGAAGAGGGCCAGGGTGAAAGTGCAACTAATCCCCGGGTGGTTTTGGTAATTAATAACAACATATATATATCATTGAACTAATAGTTTCTTGAGAATCATTTCGAAAGTTCAATTGATATGGGTATGGCAAGGACTCAAGAAGTGGACCCTCAAAATGCTAAGGCAAGCATTGGCAAAAGCTCAAGACTCCATTTTGGTTTAGTGATCCAAGATCACATTGAGTCCATAGGAAAGCCAATACTATTAAAAGGGATGAGGTTATGATAATGATCCGTTGCTCAAAGTGCTTAGTGATACATCTCCTAAACTATCAAGAACTCTCACTTCCATAATACACTCATAAGTAATCTCGGTCCCACCGATTTCCTAAACTCACCACACCGAGATGAACCACCTCAGCCATATAGTCAAACCCTAGAAATCTCGGATTTTCCGATTCGAACTCGGTCTCACCGAAACTTGAGTTGCCAAGCTTCAGAATCCTTCTCACATCAAATCGATGTCACCGAGATGATGAAGTCGGTCCCACCGAGATTGGCAAGCTCTTGTCTTTACACTAATCGACTCACCGAGTTTGTATTTTCGGTCCCACTGAAAATCCCAACGCTCACATGATTTGAACTTTCGGTCTCACCGAGTTGTCAACTTCACCGACCGAGATTGGTCAAATGTGTGTAACGGTTGGATTTTGTGTGGAGGCTATAAATACCCTCCACCCCCTCTTCATTCGTGGAGAGAGCCATCGTAAAGAACTACCACTCCTACCTTACATTTCTCGAGAAGAAAACTACCTACCCTTGTGTTGAGATCAAGTTGCTCCACTCCCACCATATGAATCTTGATCTCTAGCCTTCCCAAGTTGCTTTCCACTCAATCCTTTCTTCCACCATGCATAAATCGGTGAGGAGAGTTGAGTGTTGGGGAGATTATCATTTTAATTACAAGAGCAAGGAGTTCATCATCATCAACACCATCTATTACCTTTTGGAGGGTGGTGCCTCCTAGATTGGTTAGGTGTCGCTTGGGAGCCTCCACGAGATGTGGAGTTGAACCAAGAAGTTTGTAAGGGCAAGGAGATCGCCTACTCGTGAAGATCTACCCCGAGTAAGGCTAGCCTCCGTGGGCGTGAGCCATGATGGCATAGACAAGGTTGCTTCTTCGTGGACCCTTCGTGGGTGGAGCCTCCGTGGACTCTCGCAGTGCTACCCTCCGTGGGTTGAAGTCTCCATCAACGTGGATTGACAATAGCACCACCTATCGGAACCACGAGAAAAATCTCCGTGTCTCCAAATTGCGTTTGATCCTCTCCACCTCTCTTTACTACATGTGCAATTTACTTTCCGCTGCCTATACTCTAGAATTGCATGTGTAGGGTGATGCTTGACTTGATCATCATTGTGAATCTGCCAAAAACTTGTCTTTATCAAAAGGCTGAATTTTTATATTGTCAAGTAGTCTAATCACCCCCCCTCTAGACATACTTTCGATCCTACAAGTGGTATCAGAGCTTTGGTCTCCATTGTATTGGTTTCCATTGCATTGGACTCCATAAGCTTGGTTTCACAACCTAGGAGAGTATGGCGTCTAGTGAGGGAATTGGAAGATGCTTCATGGTTAAAGGCCCCAAGGTATCACACCTTGAATTTATTGACTTTGATAGTGATGAGGATGACTTGCTTGGTGAAGATGAGCTCTTACATGATAAATCTAGTGAGCCTAGTAATGATGAACATGCTAGTAGTCTTTATAGTCGAGAAGAGTCGAATGACAATGCTATGAAGGAGATTGAGCGTCTAACTAAAGAACTAAACACTCTTAAGTTAGCTCATGAAACAACTCAAGAAGATCATAGAGAGCTCCTAAGATCTCATGAGAAGCTACGCTCGAGAAGCTCAATCTAGAGCAAGAACATGAGTTCCTAAAAGCAATCAATGACGATCTTCAAAGAAGAGTTCTTCATATCTTGCCAAACGACTTCTCTTGTCTAATTTCTTGCCACCTATTAAAACTAAGCATGACAAGCATAAGAAAAATTCTTCATCTAGTAGTAACAATAACCATGCTAAATCCAATATTGTTGCTTCTAGTAGTTCTCTTGATTCCACTAACAATGTTTCAATCCAAGTTACACTTGACCAAGAAAATAGTTTATTGAAAGGAATTATAGAGAAAGGTGTCACAAGAGCCTTGCGGAAGCAAGAACTTTGAGGAAATTGTTACAAGCAAGGAAGGCACCGAAGAATCAAGGAATTGGTTTTGAGCGAAAGTTCAACGCCAAGGTGTTGAATGGGAAGAAGGTCAATATCCCACTCCAAAGTTTGTTTCTCAAAAGGAGAAGTACGATCCTACTTCTTCCAATGTGGAACAAGCTCAAGATGATCTTCCACCACAAGACCACAAGCTAAAAGGCAAGGACAAGCTTCAAGAGGAGATTGATGCATTTATTGAAGCACCTAAAGCCATGGTCAAGTGGGTTCCCAAGGAAACGTCAAGTTCTACTTCACAAGCTCAACTACAACCCCAAGGATTCCCATCAAGATGATGTGGATCCCAAGAAGAAGAACTAGAGAGTTCTTGAGGGTGACTCGCCAACATACTTCACTCACATTCATTTTGGCAAGAACTTGTGCAATCAACTTCCACATCTTGCACTAGTTCATGGAGTCACAAACCCTCTTGTTGGTAAGTCAAGGACAAGGTAATCATTGCTTTCATGGACATCATCTATTGTGTACTTCAATCTATGTCCATGGATATCCTTGTTTGTTCCTTGTGGGACTAACCCATGTAGGTATTGAAAGTGCCCGAATCCAAAGGATTGCTCCCAACTCTTGATGATCTTCATCAACATTGAGCATCCACATCTTCAACATCTACATGAAGTCTTCTACGACAACCCAAGGTTAGTTTGACCCTTTAAAAGGGGTTCTCACATCTAGGGGGAGCTTTGCTCTAAAGAATTGAGCTAAAGCATCTTCAAATGATGTGAACACATTAATGCTTTATGTAAAAGTGGTAACCCACTTGTGCTTAAACGATGAGTATGACCTATGATCAAATGTTCTCATTTGGCTCCTAAGTCAATATACTCATATATAGATGACCTAGTCATCGACAAATTGTGTGTTAGTTGCTAGAGTTTTGATTGTGCATGTTTGACACATATTTCATTTGCTATCTTATTGTGTGAGCATGTTGGATGCATGATTTTATCCATTCAAGGACATCCATTTGTTGCTTTGGTCGTTTTGATTTTTCTGACCAAATGGATGGACAAGAATGCCTAAGTACCTCCCCTAGCTATCTATGCTTTCTTGTCTCAAATTCTATTCATGCTTACATCACAAACTTTGAACAAGTCATTTTGGACCCTCCGAGTGAGGAGCACTTGAGCCACCGATCCGTCAAAGGCTAAACTTCCAAAACCTTCTATTTGATTTCGGTCGGACCAACCCACTCAAACTCGGTCAAACCGAAAGCATTTAGATTGATCTAGGTTTTCACCTCGTGAAACCGAAGTTGTGATTTTCGGCGTGACGAAGTGCATAACGCCCTGCAGTTGTCCATCTCGGTGCCACCGAAGTTTTACAACTCGGTCCCACCGATGCAAAGGGGTATAATACTCGAGGGCGCGCGCTGATTTCTACTTCAAACGCTTCGCCCCACACCCTTTCTTGCCGCCGCTGGTCTCCGGATCGCCTCCGCTGTCGCTCAGGCGCCGCCGCAGCAGTCTCCGTCGCCGTCAACGGACATCTTCTCCGCGCCGTTGCCGCCGTAGAGGAACTCCACCAAGTTAGGGTGAGTTTCGACCCCACTCGTGCTCCCATCTCCGATTCAATGCACGTTTGGTTTGCCTAGCATCTTGCCACGAATGAGATCTTCATGTACACCAGATTAGTTCCTTTGAACGAAATTCGAGTAAAAGTTTTAGGGTTAGGTTTCCGCCGAACACATCTCGGTGAGACCGATTTTACATTCTCGGTATGACCGATTTGGCCTCGCCATTGATCGCACCTTCGGTCCAACCGAAGTTGTGCAAATCGGTGTGACCGAAATGAGGATTTAGTGAAACCCTAGTGCTTTCGGCAGGACCGAAATCCACTTCGGTCCAACCGAAAGTGGTGTGAATGCTTCAGTTTGAACACTTCGGATTCACCGAATTTTAAACTCGGTCTGACCGAAATGTCTTCTGTGAAAACCTAATACTAGAATTTGAACTCATTTGTTTGCAAAAACTTCTGTAGTTTGTGATAACTCTTCTACTCGCCTATACCTTATCTATTCACAAAGTTGTCACCATGTCGATGCGAGTGACAGCGTAATGTGTCGAGTCACCAATAGCAGATATTCCAGAGGGGTGCACTAGTCCCGAACCCAAGAGCTCATCGATGATGGTGAGAGGAGTACACCAAGTGGTTTGCCTCCTGCAGCCACCGTGGGCGTAAAGAAGAGAAACTCTGATGAAGAAGATTCAGATTTTGTTGTTGAGGAAGAAGTCACATCCAAGCCTAAGAGGAAAGTTGTTGCCAAAGAGCCTCAAGGTCAGCAAACAAAGAAGGGCACCAGGAAAGTCAAGCAGTCCACAGTTGCTAAGAAGCTAAGTATGGAAGAGGAAACTACGAGCAAAGTGAAGAAAACTTCCAAGAGGAAGAGGTTAGTGCATGATGATGCTGAAGAAGATGAGGATGAGGAAGCACCCCAGCCTCCTCAGAAGCCTAAGCTCATGGGTGATGCCATCAGGGCAGGAGCCACTTCAAAGTCCAAGCAATCTGCTCCAGTCAAGGCAGCTCCAGCAAAGCCTGCTGCCAAGCCCAAGAAAACAGTCAGGAACATTCCGACATCAGAGAAGAACAAAGATGATGTGCCACTAGCTGTGTCAGATGATGAAGGATCAGTTCTGCTGAAACTTCGTCCAAAACTGCCAATCCACAATGATGCTCATCCTCAAGCTGAAAACATGAAGGAAAGGAAAGATAGAGGTCTCAGGCTATGGAGACAATCGACCCATATGCCGTGAGGAGAAGGACTGCTGTTGATCCCAGATTTCACACCGAGAGCAGCAGGACTTCTATGAGACGTGCTAATGGACAAGAAGCCCATAGTGGCGATACACCAGATTTGTTGATTGGAAATACATTGTGATGAAGAGCACAGAGACTTCTTTCCACATGTGCATGAGAGCTTCACTTTGCATGTGGTGTTGCAGACTTCAGAGGTCAAAAGTTGACAAGTTGGAATGATGAAATGATTATGCAATTCTATGCCACAGCTCATTTCTATCCAGATGGAAAGATCACATGGATGACTGAAGGCCAAAGATTCTCCTCAACTGTAGAAGAATGGGCAGAACTTCTGAATGCTCCAGTACAAAGAGAGGATGATGTTGATGTGTATGGTATTCCAAAGAAGAACCATGAATCTATGAAGAATATGTACAAAGAGGTTCCAGCTAAAGATTTGGCAATCTGGAAGCTTGGCTCAGTGTACTATCTCCAGGCAGGTCTACCTACCACAAACACTATTCTGAGGCATACCTTGATGCCCAAGTCTGGAGATCATCGCATGATCAGAGGGTACTCTATCAACATGCTGCATATACTTGATGAGAAGGCACCTTTCAAGGTGATGGACTTGATAGTTGAAACTATTAAGAGGACTGCGGTGACCGAGAAGAGGTCGTGTGGATTTGCCCGCATATTCAGATGCTTATCAATGCCAAGTTTGGCACGGGCACATTCTTGTTGGATAGAGAACACTTACCACCGCAGCTGAGCATGAGGACAATGATGTTGTGATGGATGAGGAGGACCCAACATCTGTTGAAGGTCAAGCAAAGATTGAAGCTGCCAAGAAAGCTAAAGGCGAGAAGGAAGAAGAGCAGCAGCAGCTAAACCAAAGAGTGTTGGAGAGCAGCTCCTTGAAGCTACCCAAAGGATTGAGCAACGCTGGCCAAGATTGTACAATCTCGGGAGAGCCTAGAGAGGATTGTTGAAGACAAGATCCATGCTCGATGTGAAGTCGATCAAGTGCAAGTAATCACAACAAGCTTGAGGCAGATATTGAGGAAGCAAAGAGGAGAAGGAAGAGCTTATGCGTGAGATGCAGGATGACTTAGTCCAGATGATTATCAACAGCTGCTCCGGTTCCCACAAGACCCGATCACTGCTATTCCAAAGGATGACACCAGACTACAGCCTCAAAGACCTCCCACAGCTCCATCAGTTGCTCCAGCTCCAGCTCCACAGACAGCTGAAGTCTTCGCCGATGCTGCCATATCAACTCCAACATCAACCCAGACAGGAGCTGCCAGCAGAGTCCCTAGTGACGCTTAGCTCTATGCCTTTTCGAACTTTTTGGTAACTTGTTGCCAAAGGGGGAGAAATTGTATAGATCATAGGACTTCGAGAGAGAGAGAGAGTGCTTTGTCTTTGTGCTTTTGCTCTTTCGTTCATTTGTGGTCTTTTTGAGATACTTTTGGTTTTCGAGACATTCCGTGTGTTTGATACTACGTTTGATGAGTGCTTGGTCGTACTATATCTTAATGTGTGCTTAATGCTTATCATATGCTATTCCTGTCTTGTATGACCATTTACTCATGTCTTGGTGATTGGGTGCATGCTATTCATTCTTATCATTTTATGCGCTCCACCAAGATGTATGTGACAAGGAAGAGTGACCCATGATCCTAATCGATTGTGCATTTGCATTCAAACGCAAATCTTAAATAATGCACAAATTTAGGGGGAGCTCTTGCTTATCACATACTTCTCAAAGCGACGATATTATTCATTGATTATATCCTTTGTCGAAGCTTTGATCTATATGTTGTCATCAATTACCAAAAAGGGGGAGATTGAAAGTGCAACTAATCCCCGGGTGGTTTTGGTAATTAATAACAACATATATATCATTGAACTAATAGTTTCTTGAGAATCATTTCAGAAAGTTCAGTGATATGGGTATGGCAAGGACTCAAGAAGTGGACCCTCAAAATGCTAAGGCAAGCATTGGCAAAAGCTCAAGACTCCATTTTTGGTTTAGTGATCCAAGATCACATTGAGTCCATAGGAAAGCCAATATTATTAAAAGGGATGAGGTTATGATAATGATCTGGTTGCTCAAAGTGCTTAGTGATACATCTCCTAAACTATCGGCAACTCTCGGTTCCATAATACACTCATAAGTAATCTCGGTCCCACCGATTTCCTAAACTCACCACACCGAGATGAACCACCTTAGCCATATAGCCAAACCCTAGAAATCTCGGATTTTCCGATTACGAACTCGGTCTCACCGAAACTTGAGTTGCCAAGCTTCAGAATCATTCGTCATCAAATCGGTGTCACCGAGATGATGAAGTCGGTCCCACCGAGATTGGCAAGCTCTTGTCTTTACACGAAGCGGACTCACCGAGTTTGTATTTTGGTCCCACTGAAAATCCCAACGCTCACATGATTTGAACTTTCGGTCTCACCGAGTTGTCAACTTCGGTCCGACCGAGATTGGTCAAATGTGTGTAACGGTTGGATTTTGTGTGGAGGCTATAAATACCCTCCACCCCTCTTCATTCGTGGAGAGAGCCATCGAAAGAACTACCACTCCTACCTTACATTTCGAGAAGAAAACTACCTACCCTTGTGTTGAGATCAAGTTGCTCCACTCCCACCATATGAAGCTTGATCTCTAGCCTTCCCAAGTTGCTTTCCACTCAATCCTTTCTTCCACCACAGCCAAATCAGTGAGGAGAGTTGAGTGTTGGGGAGATTATCATTTGAAGCACAAGACCAAGGAGTTCATCATCATCAACACCATCTATTACCTTTTGGAGGGTGGTGCCTCCTAGATTGGTTAGGTGTCGCTTGGGAGCCTCCGTCGAGATGTGGAGTTGAACCAAGAAGTTTGTAAGGGCAAGGAGATCGCCTACTTCGTGAAGATCTACCCCGAGTAAGGCTAGCCCTCCGTGGGTGTAGGCCATGATGGCATAGACAAGGTTGCTTCTTCGTGGACCCTTCGTGGGTGGAGCCTCCGTGGACTCTCGCAGCTGCTACCCTCCGTGGGTTGAAGTCTCCATCAACGTGGATTGACGATAGCACCACCTATCGGAACCACGAGAAAAATCTCCGTGTCTCCAAATTGCGTTTGATCCTCTCCACCTCTCTTTACTACATGTGCAATTTACTTTCCGCTGCCTATACTCTAGAATTGCATGTGTAGGGTGATGCTTGACTTGATCATCATTGTGAATCTGCCAAAAACTTGTCTTTATCAAAAGGCTGAATTTTTATATTGTCAAGTAGTCTAACCACCCCCCCTCTAGACATACTTTCGATCCTACACAGGGCCTCTATAAATAGGACTAGCCACCACAGTAGGGGGGCATCTGATCAGCATCCAAGAGGCGATCGAACTCACCCAAGCAGTTCATCGCACCAGCTCAAGAACACCTCTCGCGAGGCTGTTCTTCCCTTGTACTGTTCATCATCAACCCCTGAGGCAATCCACCACACCACACACTGGAGTAGGGTATTACACCACAACGGTGGCCCAAACCAGTATAAATCTCGTGTCCCTTGTGTTATTCATCGTTTAGCTTTGATTCTCACGAGGTGATCGGACATGGATCGGCAGGGGGAAAATCTTTGTGCGCACCCCAGAGTTCAAACCTTAAGGGTCTGCCGGAACCCTACATTCGACATTTGGCGCGCCAGGTAGGGGTGCGCCGGAATCTTCCTTCTTCCATCCCGCGTTCCGCCGCTCCACCGCCTCCATGTCTGGCGACCCGACGGCCAACTCCGACCGCTGGGCGGCATGGTCTGCCCATGCCATGTCGCCTGCCCAAGGTGACCTCAACCCCGCACCTCAGGCAGCCCGCACCTCACAGAGCGCTACAGGGTGTGGGCTACGCGGCCAGGCGTTGCCTACCCCCAATCTGCGGCAGGTACAGTCGGCAGCAAGGTCTTGAAGCCATGCTGCGGCCACAGTGCCGCACACCCGACAGGAGCAGGCGAACATCAAGGCCGCGCTCATGGTGGCACGAGAGCTGCTGTGGTGCAGACTGCAAGAAAGCGGCCATGATGTGTTGCTGGAGCGCGTCGCCGAGCTCCTGGATGCTGCTGCGTCAGGGGCTCCCCCGTTCTGCGTCCAGCTTCCACCCCAGGCCCCGGGCGGATCACGAGGCGGAACAGTCCGAGCCCACGTGCCACCGGGCGCACCTCAAGGCTTCATCAACACCGGCCTGGCCATCAGCGCTGGGCAGCAAGTTGTGCCTGCATCGCCCCTGGTCAGCGAGGGCATGCGCATCGCTGCCTATGGTCCTAGCGGGCCGCCGCCCTACCGTCCCCAAGATGGAGCTTCAAGTCGAACTGCATGGCGCGCGGAGCACTACAGCGAGGCCTTTGGGGTGGTGACCCCGGAGGCCTATGTGCCCCACATGGTGGATCAAGGGTCCGCACTAGAGGAAGACCACGACTCGTTCCTCGGGCCAGGCTGGGAGGAAGAGGCGCCAGAGGCCGAGCTCTTTCAGGAGCCTCACGGAAGCCTCGACAATAGTGCCGGCGGCAGCAACTACCGAGTATTGCTAATTCCTCAGGAGCAAGCTTATGCTAACCATGGGTCGCAGAAGGTTCAGGTCGTGGCAGCGGATGGCTGCCCCAGTGCGGCAACCTCCCTTCCCTTGGGAGGAGGGCACTGGGGGCAACAGGAGAGGGGTCGGGAGCCAGGCTCCTCCCCACGGCATGCGGACCAAGGTGTTCTTCGGAGGTAGGCCCTCTGCCGGGGAGGTGCCCCAGGGCCTGTCCCCGGCAGAGGACCCGTGGTCATCGGGGGAACCGCTAGCGTCCCCTTTTCCCCATTGGCGTCGTCCTGGTTTCTGGTCGCCGTCGATGGTGGTCAAGGGTGGCGCAAGGCGGGGCCCTCATCTGGCGATATGAAGCAAGGTCAGTACCTGTGAAGAAGGCCCAGTGCCTGTGAAGCTCGCCGCCCGTGACACTCTCACGTAATAATGAGTTGGGGCTGTACACGCCCCGGAGTCTCCGGAGAGCCACCCTCGGGCCTCGGGGGCTCCCTCCCACGCCCAGTGGCAGCACTTAGCTCCACGCTGGTGAGAAGACGTCGAAGACTAGACTAGGTGCCGGACGCGGCCTTTTGCTCTTGCTTCTTTTCGTGTGAACAAGCTTTCTAGTTTTGGACCTAAGTTGAAGTTGAATTTGTGTTTGTGTGTGCGGGGAGGGGTGTTATGTCTTATTCATGTGCTTTCTCGTGCTCCGATTTCTGTTCAAAGTTGGAATTCACATTAGTTGCCTCCCTCTCGCGGTCCCCTCACAAGTAGGGCAGGGCCCAACATTTGCGCCCGCCGTCCCGCGGCCAACGTTCGCTCCAGCCAGGCTCTCACCGCTTGGTTAAACGGGACCCTCATGAGGCCCTCGGATGGACACTGCGAGCCCAATCTAGGCTCGCCAAGACGAAGGTAAAACCACGACAACCTACTCATCACGACAATCATGGCATCATGTAGGCGCCCATCTGGCGACGATCTCAACAACACGTAGGCAACAATCTTTTTACATGAGGGGCTTCCCCTCCGAAAATGCTCTCACAACCTTTAGGGCCACGCCCGAGTCTCTTCCTACGCAGGACTAATAGCAGGGGGAAGCGCGGGGTCAATCGGACATGTCACTCACCACATCCCCCAAGGCGTCCCCAGAGACATCGCTGGCACCGCCGTCGTCGCCGCCAGCCTCTTCATCACCGTTGTTGGCACCGTATTCACCACCGTTCACCACGTCGCCTTCATCAGCAGCAAGCATCACCCCGTCGTCATCAGAGGTGAAGGCCCGGACAAGCGCATCTACATTGTCCTCCACCCACCTCGCTAGATCGCCTCGGACGGCCTCAGGCACCAGGGCTATGGCGGCATCAAAGTCGAAGAGGGGGTCGATGTTCTGGAAATGGCTGAAGACGCGGGAGAATGCCCGCGCGAGCAGGCCGCGGCTCCGTTCCTCCACCATCTAGCGAGACCTCTCAGAGCGGTTGTCCAGATGCGTCACCACATCAGTGAAGAACCGGAGATTGCCGGCGTAGTTGGTCACATGCGGCTCCTCAGTAACTACCTCGCAGATGTTGTTCAAGGCCGTGTTAGCCCTTTCCCCGAGCGTCCGGAGCAGGGGGCCGTGCATGTGTTCCAATGTCTGCCATTGGCGGATCTCGTCCGCATTCCGCTACGCGACGGCCTCGGCATCATCAACCCGCTGTTGAAGAAGAAGCAGTTCGGCGCGGGAGGAGGCCAGCTCAGCCTGCGCCGTGCGGCAGCGGTGGCCTCAGCCCGCTGAGTGGCTTCAGTCAGCCTGGTCCTGAGGGCAGTGGTCCTGCCCGCGGCTTCAGCCTTGATCAACTCTAGATGCTCTTCATACCCGCGCTCAAGGCCGGCGCGAGCCTCCGCCACGCGATGGTCAATCTCCTCCTGGATCCGGGCCTCCCGCGCGTCGACGTCGTCCTCCCCTTGGGTGACCTGGTGCTCCCTCGTCTCCAACCGCTCCAGATAGAGGTTGTGCTCGGCAGCCTCCAATGTCAGCTCTTCCTCGCGCCACCGGAGCTCCTCCTCTCCGGCGGGCCCCCCTTTCAGCAATGCAAGGGCAGCTCGGCGCAACTCCGCCTGCTGCTCCAGGGAGTTGCATCGGTCTTGGAGCTCCCGTGCACGCTCTTCCGCAGCCTCCCATCGACGATCTGCTTCCTGAGCCTCCTCGATAGCTCGGGCGCAGGCCTCCCGAGAGGCCGCCAGGGATGCCTCAGCCTTGGCGTTTTCGAGATCATGCTAGTGGCGCGCAAGACCAACAGCCGCCTTCAGCTTGCGCCGCTCCTCGACCAGCCTCAAGCCTTCAGCTTCAGACGTGCGTCTTCGCCCGCCAGCTCTGTGCCAAGCTGGCTCACTGCATCGACTGCCCTCTGGAGGAACTCTTGGCGGACGGTGCTGCGCCCCCGCGCACGCCCAAGCACGTCGTCAACATCATCCTCTGCCATCGACGCTGGCGGAGGGCCCTGGAGTGGTTCACCCCCTCTCGGCAGGGGGCTGGGGGCTGGCGCCCCTGCGATCATCGGCCCCGCAAGGGACCCGACCAAGCGTCAATCCACCTCCCACTGAGGACCCGAAGATCGATTTCAGCCACTCGCCGCCTATGATCGGTGGAGGTGCTCGGGGCAAGCTGGTTGTGTCCAAGGAGAGCTCACGAGGGAAGAGCGGCGCGCCGCAGGCCGGCCTGCCTCTCCAGCCGAGCTTGCACCAAGGGCAGCACGCAGACTCGGGACAATCAAGGTCGGTGATGGAGGAGAAGCCTGTGGGAGCGGCTCCTCGGCCGGCTCTGCGGGCTCGTTAAGAGGGATCCTGAAAGGCCACAATCAACAAAAGGAGCGGCAAGCAAGGAACTGCAAGAAGGAGGGACTTACTCACCCATGGCGAAGTACTTCCTGTGCTTCAATGGGCAGAACGGGCGATCTTCACCACCAGAAGCCTCCTTCCTTTTGCAGAGGGCCTCGAAATCTATGCGGAACTGGCCCAAGCTCGCGACATGAGGGCTGGCACGCGGCATAGGAGCCGATGCATCAAGGCGGCCTACATCAGGGACAGCAGCCTGAGAGGAGCGATCAGGTGCCACCCCTTGGCGGCCTGCCGAGGCCTCGGGGGCTTCGGCCTCAGGAGCCGCAAGTCGCCCCCTCTCATCAGCCACCACCTCGAGAGGGGCTCCGTAATCTCCGGAGGGTGACGCCTCGGGAGCCCCACGCGACACAGCACCGCGACATCAGGCCCCCCAGCTCCTGCCAATGCTTGCCTCCCAGCATCGACTCCTGAGGCAAGGTCGACACGAGCAACTGGGGGAAGGACTACAACAACCGGGTTCTTGCGGGGCCCCGCAAGGCCAGCTGGGCGCAACCCCCATTCATCGAAGTGGGGCATTTGCCTCACGAAATCGACCCTGTTTGTGCAAAGATTGTTGGGGAACGTAGTAATTTCAAAAAAATTCCTACGCACACGCAAGATCATGGTGATGGCATAGCAACGAGAGGGGAGAGTATTGTCCACATACCCTCGTAGACCGTAAGCGGAAGCGTTATGACAACACGATTGATGTAGTCGTACGTCTTCACGATCCGAACGATCCAAGCACCGAACGTACGGCACCTCCGTGTTCAGCACACGTTCAGCTCGATGACGTTCCCCGGGCTTCGATCCAGCAAAGCGTCGGGGATGAGTTCCGTCAGCACGATGGCGTGGTGATGATGATGATGTTCTACCGGCGCAGGGCTTCGCTTGAACTCCGCGACGATATGACCGAGGTGGAATATGGTGGAGGGGGGCACCACACACGGCTAAGGAACGATCCGTAGATCAACTTGTGTGTTCTAGGGTGCCCCCCTCAGATATAAAGGAGCAGGGGGTGCGGCCGTCCCTAGGAGGAGGCGCGCCGGAGGAGTCCTACTCCCACCGGGAGTAGGACTCCCCCCCTTTTCCTAGTTGGATTAGGACTTGGGGGGAGGGAAAGAGGAAAGGGAGGCACCCCCCTTCCTTGTCCTATTCAGACTAAGGGGGGAGAGGGCGCGCGGCCTGCCCTGGCCGGCCCTCCTCTTCTCCCTCATGGCCCACTAAGGCCCATTAACCCCCGGGAGGGTTCCGGTAACCCCCCGGTGTTCCGGTAAAATCCCGATTTCACCCGGAACTATTCCGATGTCCAAACATAGGCCTCCAATATATCAATCTTTATGTCTCGACCATTTCGAGACTCCTCGTCATGTCCGTCATCACATCCGGGACTCCGAACAAAGTTCGGTACATCAAAACTTATAAACTCATAATAAAACTGTCATCGTAACGTTAAGCGTGCGGACCCTACGGGTTCGAGAACTATGTAGACATGACCTAGAACTATTCTCGGTCAATAACCAATAGCGGAACCTGAATGCCCATATTGGTTCCTACATATTCTACGAAGATCTTTATTGGTCAAACCGCATAACAACATACGTTGTGCCCTTTGTCATTAGTATGTTACTTGCCTGAGATTCGATCGTCGGTATCCAATACCTAGTTCAATCTCGTTACCGGCAAGTATCTTTATTCGTTATGTAATGCATCATTCCTTAACTAACTCATTAGCTACATTGTTTGCAAGGCTTATAGTGATGTGCATTACCAAGAGGTCCCAGAGAAACCTCTCCGACAATCGGAGTGACAAAACCTAATCTCAAAATATGCCAACCCAACATGTACCTTTGGAGACACCTGTAGTACTCATTTATAATCACCCAGTTACGTTGTGACGTTTGGTAGTACCCAAAGTGTTCCTCCGGTAAACGTGAGTTGCATAATCTCATAGTCACAGGAACATGTATAAGTCATGAAGAAAGCAATAGCAATATACTAAACGATCAAGTGCTAGGCTAACGGAATGGGTCATGTCAATCACATCATTCTCCTAATGATGTGATCCCATTAATCAAATGACAACACATGTCTATGGTTAGGAAACATAACCATCTTTGATTAATAAGCTAGTCAAGTAGAGGCATACTAGTGACGTTGTGTTTGTCTATGTATTCACACATGTATTATGTTTCCGGTTAATACAATTCTAGCATGAATAATAAACATTTATCATGATATGAGGAAATAAATAATAACTTTATTATTGCCTCTAGGGCATATTTCCTTCATCTCCCACTTGCACTAGAGTCAATAATCTAGATTACATAGTAATGATTCTAACACCCATGGAGTCTTGGTGCTGATCATGTTTTGCTCGTGAGAGAGGCTTAGTCAACGAATTACGCAACATTCAGATCCGTATGTATCTTGCAAATTTCTATGTCTCCCACTTGGACTTGGTCCCCGATGGAATTGAAGCATCTCTTGATGTGCTTGGTCCTCTTGTGAAATCTGGATTCCTTTGCCAAGGCAATTGCACCAGTATTGTCACAGAAGATCTTCATTGGTCCCGATGCACTAGGTATGACACCTAGATCGGAAATGAACTCCTTCATCCAGACTCCTTCATTTGCTGCTTCCGAAGCAGCTATGTACCCCGCTTCACATGTAGATCCCGCCACGACGCTTTGTTTAGAACTGCACCAACTTACAGCTCCACCGTTTAATAAAAATACTTATCCGGTTTGCGATTTAGAATCATCCGGATCAGTGTCAAAGCTTGCATCGACGTAACCATTTACGACTAGCTCTTTGTCACCTCCATATACGAGAAACATATCCTTAGTACTTTTTCAAATATCTCAGGATGTTCTTGACTGCTGTCCAGTGATCCACCCCTGGATTACTTTGGTACCTTCCTGCCAAGCTTATTGCTAAGCATACGTCGGTCCGGTACACAACATTGCATACATGATAGAGCCTATGGTGAAGCATAGGAACATCTTCCATTTTCTCTATCTTCGTTGTGGTCGGGCATTGAGTCCGACTCAACTTCACACCTTGTAGCACGGGCAAGAACCCTTTCTTTCGATCCATTTTGAACTTTTTCAAAATTTTATCAAGGTATGTGCTTTGTGAAAGTCCTATTAAGCGCCTTGATCTATCTCTATAAATCTTGATGCCCAATATGTAAGCAGCTTCACCGAGGTCTTTCATTGAAAAACTTTTATTCAAGTATCCCTTTATGCTATCCAGAAATTCTATATCATTTCCAATTAATAATATGTCATCTACATATAATATCGAAATGCTACTGAGCTCCCACTCACTTTCTTGTAAATACAAAGCTTCTCCAAAAGTCTCAGATAAAACCATATGCTTTGATCACACTATCAAAGCGTTTATTCCAACTCCGAGATGCTTGCACCAGTCCATAAATGGATCATTGGAGCTTGCACACTTTGTTAGCACCTTTTGGATCAACAAAACCTTTCGCTGCATCATATACAACTCTTCTTCCGTAAATCCATTCAAGAATGCAGTTTTGACATCCATTTGCCAAATTTCATAATCATAAAATGCAGCAATAGCTAACATGATTTGGATAGACTTAAGCATCGCTACGGGTGAGAAAGTATCATCGTAGTCAACCCCTTGAACTTGTCGAAAACCTTTCGCAACAAGTCGAGCTTTATAGACGATTACATTACCATCGCGTCGGTCTTCTTCTTAAAGATCCATTTATTCTCAATGGCTTGCCGATCATCGGGCAAGTCAACCAAAGTCCATACTTTGTTCTCATACATGGATCCCATCTCAGATTTCATGGCTTCTAGCCATTTTGCGGAATCTGGGCTCATCATCGCTTCCTCATAGTTCGTAGGTTCATCATGGTCAAGTAACATGACTTCCGAATAGGATTACCGTATCACTCAGTGCGGATCTTACTCGTAGACCCACGAGGTTCGAGAGAAACTTGATCCGATGTTTCATGATCATTGTCATTAGCTTCCTCACTAATTGGTGTAGGTGTCACAGGAACCGATTTCTGTGATGAACTACTTTCCAATAAGGGAGCTGGTATAATTACCTCATCAAGTTCTACTTTTCTCCCACTCACTTCTTTCGAGAGAAGCTCTTTCTCTAGAAAGGATCCATTCTTAGCAATGAATGTCTTGCCTTCGGATCTGTGATAGAAGGTGTACCCAACTGTCTCCTTTGGGTATCCTATGAAGACACATTTCTCCGATTTAGGTTCGAGCTTATCTGGTTGAAGTTTCTTCACATAAGCATCGCAGCCCCAAACTTTAAGAAACGACAACTTTGGTTTCTTGCCAAACCACAGTTCATAAGGCGTCGTCTCAACGGATTTTGATGGTGCCCTATTCAATGTGAATGTGGCCGTCTCTAAAGCATAACCCCGTAGCGATAGCGGTAAATCAAGAAGAGACATCATAGATCACACCATATCTAGTAAAGTACGACACGACGTTCGGACACACCATTTCGTTGTGGTGTTCGGGTGGCGTGAGTTGCTAAACTATTCCACATTGTTTCAAATGTAAACCAAACTCGTAACTCAAATATTCTCCTCCACGATCAGATCGTAGAAACTTTATTTTCTTGTTACGATGATTTTCCACTTCACTCTGAAATTCTTTGAACTTTTCAAATGTTTCAGTCTTGTGTTTCATTAAGTAGATATACCCATATCTGCTCAAATCATCTGTGAAGGTGAGAAAATAACGATATCAGCCACGAGTTTCAACATTCATCGGACCACATACATCTGTATGTATGATTTCTAACAAATCTGTTGCTCTCTCCATAGTACCGGAGAACGGTGTTTTAGTCATCTTGCCCATGAGGCACGGTTCGCAAGTACCAAGTGATTCATAATCAAGTGATTCCAAAAGTCCATCAGTATGGAGTTTCTTCATGCGCTTTACACCGATATGATCTAAACGGCAGTGCCACAAATAAGTTGCACTATCATTATCAACTCTGCATCTTTTGGCTTCGACATTATGAATATGTGTATCACTACTATCGAGATTCAATAAAAATAGACCACTCCTCAAGGGTGCATGTCCATAAAAGATATTACTCATATAAATAGAACAACCATTATTCTCTGATTTAAATGAATAACCGTCTCGCATCAAACAAGATTCAGATATAATGTTCATGCTCAACGCTGGCACCAAATAACAATTATTCAGGTCTAAAACTAATCCCAAAGGTAGATGTAGAGGTAGCGTGCCGACCGCGATCACATCGACTTTGGAACCGTTTACCACGCGCATCGTCACCTCGTGCTTGGCCAGTGCTCGCTTATTCCGTAGTCCCTGTTTCGAGTTGCAAATATTAGCAACAGAACCAGTATCAAATACCCAGGTACCACTGCGAGCTCTAGTAAGGTACACATCAATAACATGTATATCACATATACCTTTGTTCACCTTGCCATCCTTCTTATCCGCCAAATACTTGGGGCAGTTCCGCTTCCAGTGACCAGTTTGCTTGTAGTAGAAGCACTCAGTTTTAGGCTTAGGTCCAGACTTGGGTTTCTTCTCTTGAGCAGCAACTTGCTTGCTGTTCTTCTTGAAGTTCCCCTTCTTCTTCCCTTTGCCCTTTTTCTTGAAACTAGTGGTCTTGTTGACCATCAACACTTGATGCTCCTTCTTGATTTCTACCTCCGCAGCTTTTAGCATTGCGAAGAGCTTGGGAATTGTCATGTTCATCCCTTGCATATTATAGTTCATCACGAAGCTCTTGTAGCTTGGTGGCAGTGATTGGAGAATTCTGTCAATGACGCTATCATCAGGAAGATTAACTCCCAGTTGAATCAAGTGATTATTATACCCAGACATTTTGAGTATGTGTTCACCGACGTAACTATTCTCCTCCATCTTGCAGCTATAGAACTTATTGGAGACTTCATATCTCTCAATCCGGGCATTTGCTTGAAATATTAACTTCAACTCTGGAACATCTCATATGCTCCATGACGCTCAAAACTTCGTTGAAGACCCGGTTCTAAGCCGTAAAGCATGGCACACTTGAACTATCGAGTAGTCGTTAGCTTTGCTCGCCAGACGTTCTTAACGTCGTCGGCCAGAGCAGCAGAAGTTCGCACCCAGCGGTGCTTCGGGACGTAATTCTTACGTGCAAGCAATGAGGATAATCCTCGAGTTCGGACCCGATCCGTGTAATTTCTACCATCATCTTTCAACTTTGCTTTCAAGGAACGCATTAAAATTCAACGGAACAATAGCACGAGCCATCTATCTACAACAAACATAGACAAGCAAAATACTATCAGGTACTAAGTTCATGATAAATTTAAGTTCAATTAATCATATTACTTAAGAACTCCCACTTAGACAGACATCTCTCTAGTCATCTAAGTGATCACGTGATCCAAATCTACTAAACCATAACCGATCATCACGTGAGATGGAGTAGTTTTCAATGGTGAACATCACTATGTTGATCATATCTACTATATGATTCACGCTCGACCTTTCGGTCTCCGTGTTTCGAGGCCATATCTGCATATGCTAGGCTCATCAAGTTTAACCTGAGTATTCTGCGTGTGCAAAACTGGCTTGCAACCGTTGTAGATGGACGTAGAGCTTATCACACCCGATCATCACGTGGTGTCTGGGCACGACGAACTTTGGCAACGGTGCATACTCAGGGAGAACACTTCTTGATAATTTTTTAGTGAGAGATCATCTTAAAATGCTACCGCCAATCAAAGCAAGATAAGATGCATAAAGGATAAACATCACATGCAATGAATATAAGTGATATGATATGGCCATCATCATCTTGTGCTTGTGATCTCCATCTCCGAAGCATCGTCGTGATCACCATCATCACCGGCGCGACACCTTGATCTCCATCATAGCATCGTTTGTCGTTTACGCCATCTATTGCTTCTACGACTATTGCTACCGCTTAGTGATAAAGTAAAGCAATTACAGGGCGTTTGCATTTCATACAATAAAGCGACAACCATATGGCTCTGCCGATTGCCGATAACCGGTTACAAAACATGATCATCTCATACAATAAAATATAGCATCACGTCTTGACCATATCACATCACAACATGCCCTGCAAAAACAAGTTAGACATCCTCTACTTTGTTGTTGCAAGTTTTACGTGGCTGCTACGGGCTTAGCAAGAACCGTTCTTACCTACGCATCAAAACCACAATGATAGTTCGTCAAGTTAGTGCTGTTTTAACCTTCATAAGGACCGGGCGTAGCCACACTCGATTCAGCTAAAGTGAGAGAGACAGACACCCGCCAGCCACCTTTAAGCACGATTGCTCGTAACGGTGAAACCAGTCTCACGTAAGCGTACGTGTAATGTCGGTCCGGGCCGCTTCATCTCACAATACCGCCGAACCAAAGTATGACATGCTGGTAAGCAGTATGACTTGTATCGCCCACAACTCAGTTGTGTTCTACTCGTGCATATGACATCTACGATAAAACCTAGGCTCGGATGCCATCATGGGGAACGAGTAATTTCAAAAATTCCTACGCACACGCAAGATCATGGTGATGGCATAGCAACGAGAGGAGAGTATTTTCCACGCCCTCGTGAGACCGTAAGCGAAGCGTTATGACAACGCTGTTGATGTAGTCGACGTCTTCACGATCCGACCGATCCAAGCACGAACGCACGACACCTCCGTGTTCAAGACACGTTCAGCTCGATGACGTTCCCGGGGCTCCGATCCAGCAAAGCGTCGGGGATGAGTTCCGTCAGCATGACGGCGTGGTGATGATGATGATGTTCTACTGGCGCAGGGCTTCGCCTAAACTCCGCGACGATATGACCGAGGTGGAATATGGTGGAGGGGGGCACCGCACATGGCTAAGGAACGATCCGTAGATCAACTTGTGTGTTCTAGGGTGCCCCCCTGCCCCCGTATATAAAGGAGCAAGGGGGGGTGCGGCCGGCCCTAGGAGTAGGCCCGCCGGAGGAGTCCTACTCCCACCGGGAGTAGGACTCCCCCCTTTTCCTAGTTGGATTAGGACTTGGGGGGAGGGAAAGAGGAAAGGGGGGTGCCCCCCCTTCCTTGTCCTATTCGGACTAAGGGGGGAGGGGACGCGCAGCCTGCCCTGGCCGGCCCTCCTCTTCTCCCTCATGGCCCACTAAGGCCCATTAACCCCCGGGAGGGTTCCGGTAACCCCCCGGTGTTCCGGTAAAATCCCGATTTCACCCGGAACTATTCCGATGTCCAAACATAGGCTTCCAATATATCAATCTTTATGTCTCAACCATTTCGAGACTCCTCGTCATGTCCGTGATCACATCTGGGACTCCGAACAAACTTCGGTACATCAAAACTTATAAACTCATAATAAAACTGTCACCGTAACGTTAAGCGTGCGGACCCTACGGGTTCGAGAACTATGTAGACATGACCTAGAACTATTTTCGGTCAATAACCAATAGCGGAACCTGGATGCCCATATTGGTTCCTACATATTCTACGAGAATCTTTATCGGTCAAACCGCATAACAACATACGTTGTTCCCTTTGTCATCGGTATGTTACTTGCCCGAGATTCGATCGTCGGTATCCGATACCTAGTTCAATCTCGTTACCGGCAAGTCTCTTTACTCGTTATGTAATGCATCATTCCGTAACTAACTCATTAGCTACATTGCTTGCAAGGCTTATAGTGATGTGCATTACCGAGAGGGCCCAGAGAAACCTCTCCGACAATCGGAGTGACAAAACCTAATCTCGAAATACACCAACCCAACATGTACCTTTGGAGACACCTGTAGTACTCCTTTATAATCACCCAGTTACGTTGTGATGTTTGGTAGTACCCAAAGTGTTCCTCCGGTAAACGTGAGTTGCATAATCTCATAGTTACAGGAACATGTATAAGTCATGAAGAAAGCAATAGCAACATACTAAACGATCAAGTGCTAGGCTAACGGAATGGGTCATGTCAATCACATCATTCTCCTAATGATGTGATCCCATTAATCAAATGACAACACATGTCTATGGTTAGGAAACATAACCATCTTTGATTAATAAGCTAGTCAAGTAGAGGCCTACTAGTGACGTTGTGTTTGTCTATGTATTCACACATGTATTATGTTTCCGGTTAATACAATTCTAGCATGAATAATAAACATTTATCATGATATGAGGAAATAAATAATAACTTTATTATTGCCTCTAGGGCATATTTCCTTCAAAGATACAACAGGGCGCCCCCATGACCAACGCTGCCAGGATAGGGGTCGCCAGTCAGGACCTGCAACACCTTCTTCAGCGCCTCACGCGCGAGATCCCCTTCCTGGAGCCTCATACAGTCCTGACGACCGGTGTAAGCCCACATTGGGCGGGAATGGCGCTGGAGAGGGGCGATGTGGCGCCAGAGGAACTCCTTCACCACCTTGGGTGCTATCACTCCGAGCTCCCTCAGCCTCTCGAAGCAATGCCAGGTGAAAGCAAGCTGGGGGCTCGTAAGTTCCTCGTGACCCCAACCAGAATTGGGAATAGCAGGCAGCGTTGGGTGCGCGAGCAGGGGGCTAGGCACCCCCACGTCCACATACAGCCACTGCTCTCGGAAACCGCTCATAGAAGGTGGGAGGCCAAAGTCGACCCCCGAGGCGATCGTCTCCGGCACGGCCTAGAAGATCATGCATCCCTAATGCCGTGAAGGGTCGGACAAGCGCAGAGAGAAGAAGTGGCGTAGAAGGGCAATGGACGGAGGAATCCCCACCATGGCCTCGCAGACGAAGGCGAAGACGGCAAGCAGAGTAATGGATTGGGGGACAAGATGTATCATGTGGATCTGATAATGGGAGAGCACCGCATTGAAGAAAGCGGAAAAGGGGGGAACCAGGCCCGCCTATAGGGCGTCGGCAAAGAATCGGACCTCCGTGACGATCCTGTCAAAGAAGGCATGGGATGCGGGCCAGACCTTCGTCTTCCCGCACTCATTGAAGCTAGAGGAAAGCGCGGAGCAGACCTTCTCCACGGCTTCCAGATTAAGTATGAGTGACTTGTCGACGGCGGGAGCAGCCGCCGGAGGCGCGCTGGACGAGGGCGCAGGTTTCTTCCCCTTGTCCTTTTTCTTTGGCGCCATGGCAATGGTAAGGGGAAGAACTCGAGATGGATTGGAGGTGGAAGCAGAGGCTCGAGGAGGAAAAGTGAACAAGAAGCGCGCAGGCAGCAAAGGGAGGATAACTGTGTACAAGCTTTGTGGCCTCCTAGCCATGCGCATAATGAGGGAGTGTGGGGAAGCGGAGACGCCCACGTCCAATCAACGTCACGCGGCGCCCAAGGCCGTAGGCTGATGGGGCCTGTGGCGCTCCGCACTTGCCCCTTCGCTTCTCCGCTAAGCCAAGTCCGAGCATGCCTTGGGCCCGGGGGCTACTGTCGGTGTTCTGGGAATGGGGATCCCCAGACTTGCCTGCTTGCGGCCTGCGGCGTGGCTCGAGTGGTGGCCCAGTACGCCTAGTATGGCCCATCTTCATCAGCGCAAGACTCAAGACCCTCGCGAGGGGCCAAGCCTCGCGGGGCGGATGACACAAGACTTCCTCAGGAATGGCCACGCCAGGCAGGCTCGCGAGGAGGCGGAGAGATCAATGCAGGGTACCTCGCAAGGTGCTCGTGACACAAGCCATGACGATCGAGACCAGGCGGGCGCCAAGCGGGAGTCGGCCTGCGCAGTGTCCTTGTTTCCTCTTTGGTGCAAAGGGGGCAAGCACATGCGTGGAGTACCGAGGCATCAGGCAAAGGTTGCCCTTTCAGTGCAACAAGACCAAGACCAGCAGAGCGGTAGGATGGAGGTCACCATGGATCCCAAGACGGTGTCATCGCCAGTGCCTTTGGTAGCCGAAGACCAACTTTAGTCAGGATAACTTGTACTAGATGTTCCCCTCCAAAATGGTCGTTGTTGGCGCCCTTCCCGCTGAATATTTGGGAAGAGGGCCAGGGCCTCTATAAATAGGACTAGCCACCACAGTAGGGGGGCATCTGATCAGCATCCAAGAGGCGATCGAACTCACCCAGCAGTTCATCGCACCAGCTCAAGAACACCTCTCGCGAGGCTGTTCTTCCCTTGTATTGTTCATCATCAGCCCCCGAGCCTTAATTACTAGCCGCATCCACCTCCTCCTGTGCTGCATTGGACGCCTCTGCCCTCTGCCGCTCCGCCTCCTCACACTCTTCGCGCGCCTCTTGCACGTTCTTCTCTGTCGCCACCTGGAGTTCGGTGCTCAGGTCCACACAGCGGGTGCTGGCGGAGCCCTCCGCCGTCCCAATCATGGAGGCAGAGTCGGACCGCTCAAGAGAGAGTGGGGCCCTGTTCAGGAAAAATAAAAAGGAATTCAGAATGAAGTTGCAAGAAAAAAGGAGAGAGGAGGTGAGAGGGGTCAAACACTTACGCAGACACCATCAGGGGCTGCTTCACGGTCTTCTAAAACCGGGCCACCCTCGCAGCGTCCTCCTCTCGCTTGGGTTTCTTCGGCCGGCTGCCGAACAACAACGAGCCGGCTCGACGCTTTGGTGCGCCGCCTGGGGCAGTCGGCACAGCTGATGAGCTCGCGCCCGCCTTCTTGGCGACTGGCAGACGATGCAGCTCATCCTCCTTCTCCTCATCGTCTGGCCAATCTTCAAGGCTGCCTCCACCTCCAGAGCCGCCTGCTCCGCCACCGGCACCCATGGCGTCGTCTTCTTCCAGGGCGGCCGCCCCCAAGTCGGGGCCGTCCGCATCACTCACCGACCGGTCGGGCAGGTACTCGTGGCCCTACTCCAGGGCATCAGCTGCCGACTGGGTTGTGAAGATCTACATCATGACCGACTGATCAGGCGACAAAGAAGAACCCAACAAATGAAGAGAAAAAAGAGTTGAGGACTCGCGACGGGCGGCGGGTGCGCGCGGGAGTACGACTGCTTGCCGAACTGCCACTTCGTCTTTGAGAGTTTGCAGTTCGAGATGTAGTTCACCAGATGGGCCACCTTCACATCCGACATCTCCTTGGTGCACATCCGGCACGGGTCTTGATGCCCGCTCATCTGGCTGATCATGTGAGGCCGGCCTTGAAAGGGGAGCACTCGGCGCACCACAAAGGCAGTCAACAGGTCCGACCCATTGAGGCCCTCTATCTCCGTCATCACCTTAAGTCGGGCAATGGCGGCGGAGGAGGCGGCCGACAGCGTCTTCGATCGAAATGCCCAGTTAGTGTGGGGCTTAGCCGGCGGGCCGACTACATAAGCTGGCAGGTTGACGAAGTCCGCTGTCGGTGTCAAAACCGGCGGATCTCGGGTAGGGGGTCCCGAACTGTGCGTCTAGGCGGATGGTAACAGGAGACGAGGGACACGATGTTTTACCCAGGTTCGGGCCCTCTTGATGGAGGTAAAACCCCACGCCCCTGCTTGATTAATATTGATGATATGGGTAGTACAAGAGTGGATCTACCACGAGATCAAGGAGGCTAAACCCTAAAGCTAGCCTATGGTATGATTGTTGTAATGTATGTTGTGTCCTACGGACTAAAGCCCTCCGGTTTATATAGACACCAGAGGAGGCTAGGGTTACACAGAGTCGGTTATAATGGTAGGAGATCTACATATCCGTATTGCCAAGCTTGCCTTCCACGCCAAGGAAAGTCCCATCCGGACACGGGACGGAGTCTTCAATCTTGTATCTTCGTAGTCTTGGAGTCCGGCGGACGATGATAGTCTGGCTGTCCGGACACCCCCTAGTCCAGGACTCCCTCAGTAGCCCCCGAACCAGGCTTCAATGACGATAAGTCCAGCGCGCATATAGTCTTCGGTGTTGCAAGGCGGGTTCTCCCTTCAAGTTCCATGTACCTGCCGAACAGTGTCCGGCTTCATCATAAATACTATGTTCCTCGGCTTCTACGCCCAATAATAGCCTTTTTCCACGCGTCGCACGAATGCGAAAAGCCAGGGTGTCTTTTACGTTTCACCCCCTAGTCGTGCGAGTCGTCCGCCTACAAAAGAGGCAAAAATCCAGATCCAAACCACACCATCTTCCTCCCTGAATACTTCATCGGAGCGCCTTTGACCTAAAATCCATTCCATCATGGACCATCGACGGCTCCTCTTCTCGCGCTCCCAGCCCACCGCCAGGGATTGGAGGAGGTGCTCTGTTCGCACAACGAGCTATTGAAGCTCAAGCGGGGATATCTCCTCCGGCCTTCATGGTCCCAGTTCGAGCAGGCTGGTTACTTATCAAGGTGGGAGGCAAGCGAGGCTACCCCAAGCCCCAATAAGGGGAGCGAGTATGCTTCGTCCCTTATCGATAAGGGACTCGGATTCCCAATACATCCATTCCTCCGCGGGCTCACGGAGTTCTACGGACTCCAGCTCCACCACCTCACACCCGCCTCTATCCTGCATATCGCGGGATACGTAGCTCTTTACGAGCTATTCCTGGGCATTGAGCCCCATTTTGCATTGTGGAAGAGGCTGTTCTGCCTCGTACCCCGTTCTTACGAGGGGTCCATATATCAAGTGGGCGGCACCGAAATATGGCGCATCACCGGGACCGGATACCCATCCGGTACTCCCAAGAAGGCATCCGAAGAATGGCCTTCAGAGTGGTTTTACATAGGAGACGCTCCGTTGCCGGACCCAGTCCGGATTGGCCTCCCGGAGTTTAGTGCTGCTCCTTTGAAGAAACGCCTCAGCTGGCGCCCACGGAGCCCCCGATTGGTGGAAGACAGGAGCGTCCATTACTTGATGGGCCGAATAAGATTACTGGCCCATTCCGGGTTGCCAATGATTGGAGTCATGGCGACATGCATCATGCGGGGGGTACAGCCATTGCAATACAGAGGCCACCCTATGTGGGATTTCAACGGGGAAGACGATGCCACCCGTCATGGCCGCGAAGGGCCGGATTCGACCGAGGATTTGGTGGAGATCCTGTCCAGCCTGTACAAGGGGGAGAAGGAGGACTTCCTTCGAACGAACCCTTTGAATGGGTTTTCCATGAACAACCCTAGAGGATGGGTAAGCGAACACTTTTAAGGGCTCAGCCCATGCTTTCGAAGTTTAGGCCTCTTACATTATGTCTTCGACGCAGGATCTATGCCGGACTGTGAAGGACATGGTAAGTCCTGCTCTGCAACCCGAGGATCCAGAAAGATCCCTGGATCCGGCCTCCGAAGAGGATCCGGACATCAAGGTGGAGCTGATCGACGGGGTATTTCACCAGCTCAGCATGGATAATGCTTTGGTTGCCATTACGGCGGACTACCCCGGACTGTATCTGGCTTCCCAGGTGACTGTGACCCAGGTCCGGACACCATTATCTCTTCCTTGCCCATTTCTAACATTCGCGAACGATGGCATTTTACAGGAAGCGCCTTCACGGCGGGAAGCCGAGCCCGCGGTGGCTGACCAACAGAGGTCAGTCCGGACCAGCAGGCAGAAAAGGAGCGTGGTGCGGACTGAAACGTCACCGCAAAGGTATAACTCGTATTTGAATTTTCAGAGCAATGTTCCTAGGAAGCGTCTGAGTGCTCATGATCTTTATAGGAGAAAAAGCGCTCGCCGGACTGCGGGCGCGGAAGTTGCCGATCCAACCTACACCGGCCAGGCTCCAGCGCCCGGCCGGGGAGGCAAGCGCAAGACGCGGGCCGGATCCTTCTCCAACGGAGGACACCGTCAGACTATCCGCCACCAAGTCTAAGGTGGAGAGCGCCATGAACCATAGGCGCCGCCGGACAGTATTTCATGAAGCGTGCTTCTCCCCTGAGGCATTGGACGCCTTTAACGCAGGGGACGTGCACCTCTGTGTCGCTCAAGATGGTTTTACCAGAGCCACGGAGCAGTATGTGAAAGACATACGGGTAAGGGAATTTTAATGGTTATATATACCAGTAGCCCCCGAGACCTAAAGTAGTTACGTTAACTGATTTAAGGATCATTTGAAACATAGGCTCTTACCGAGAAGAATGCCCAGTTGTCTTAGGAGCTGCAAGAATGCAAGGCCCAACTTGAGGACGCACTTGCTGCCGCAGGAGGAGACGCAGAGACCCCTCCCGGTAACACATTTTTATTAATAAATATAAGCGCTGTGCGGCGTGCGCGCAAGTCTAATAGTGACATTGCATGTGCCGCGGACAAGATCCGGACAGTAAGACCACGCGCCAGACTAAAGGCGGCGAGAGTCTTGAATAGGGTGCAGCAAGAAAGGAACCAGCTCCAAGATGCCAACGCCAAGCTCGGAGAAGAGCTGAAAGGCGCTCAAGCCGGGCTGTCCAGCTCCATTAAGGAGAATCAGCGGCTTCGTCGCGGCATTTATAGTAAGTGCTTGAGCGGACTCTTTTGAAAAGAAGAGTTCGGCGAGGAAGTAAATTGACATAGTATGTCTTGTAGGTATACTCACAGGTCGCCCTGCGGAGGAGATGCCGATATCAACGGGTGATCAACTTCCCGAAGCTGTTGCAACTGCTCGAACGAAGTTCGGGCAGCAATGAGCGTCGTCGTCCGTGCTTTATGGCCAGCCCTCTCCCTACCCGAGGGCCTTGGGGAGCTTATGGAGAAGCTTGTGAGTGCGGCGCTTCTGCTTGTGTAAGATTTCGGCTTGCCGTCAAGGTGCCAGGAGGCTTGGGCCATGGTGAAGAGCGTTACAAGAAGGCGGATCCCAACCACATGGCAAGTTGGACGGTGGGGCCGGTGGGAAGGAGATCCTGTGAGTTTAGTGTACAGCCAAGTAGAGTTGGCTGCTAAATTTTCCCAACGGGACTGTAAGTTAGACAGCACTGTTAGACGGGATTGAGGAGGAATACAATCGATAGAATTTGACAATGTATGTTTTCCTTTAAAGTGACATGTGAAATTCCTTCTAGCCGGATTGTGGATCGTTTGTCTTTGCCGACCTTTTCGCTTCAACCTCGGGACCCTAGAGTCCGGAGTGTGTCGAATACCTTTTGGTTAAGAAACAACCTTGGTATGCATGGAGACCAGCGTAGGGGTCATTAGTGCTTTATCGGACAAGTGCCCAACTAGTTATGTTATATTACATGGTTAGTAAGAAACATCTTCCGGGAGAATAGTTCCGTTAAGGGTTCCTTTCTCTGGGAGGCATGCCCTAAAGTGCATGTCCGGACTGCAAAGAAAGAAAAAACATCCGGGGCAGATAAATAAATAGGTAAAAAGTCATCTTTTAAGTCACCGACCGAATATTCCCTTAAGAACGCTAGCTTTCGGCTTCACCCAGTCTGAGGTACACGTTCGGTGACCCGGCAAGAATAATCGCAGAGGTGCTCCTTTACCTCCTAGCCGAACAATCGGGAACGTAGGGGTAAGCACAGGAGCCAGGCAACCCAGCTTGGCCAAAACTTAAGTCATATCGATGCATATAATGGTGAGTAAAAGGTATATGTGGAAGCTTGACACATGTGCTGGGTATGAAACCCTTATAATTGAGCTTCTGGAAAAGAAGCCCCAGGAATAGCGAGTGCGGATGGCACATCACGTGTATGCGAAAAATGCGAAAGTAGGCCCTTAGGGAATTTTTAGTAAAAAGGTTATGAAAAGAGAAACAAAAGACAGCCGAAGTGTAAAAGTTTGGACGGAGGAAGGGGACGAACTCTTAGTCCGGCGCTAGGCATAGAATCTTCAGAGGCGGGCTGCGTTCCATGGGTTCGGCTCGAGTCGGTTATCTGACGCATTTCGTAGACGGTATGCTCCGCCGGTCAGGACTTGATCGATAATGAAGGGCCCTCCCATTTGGGCTTGAGCTTGTCCTTTTCTTGTCCGCAAAGTAGAACTAGTTCACCAACGTTGTAAGTCTTGGCCCGTACTTCTCTGCTTTGATATCTTCGGGCCTGCTGCTGATAGAATGCGGAACGAGCCTTGGTGATGTCGCGTTCTTCCTCCAATGTGTCCAAGCTATCCTGCCGATCAAGCTCGGCCTCTCTTTCCTCGTACATGCGCACTCGAGGTGAGTCATGAATAATGTCGCCGGGCAAGACTGCCTCTGCGCCATAGACCATAAAAATGGTGTGAATCTGGTAGTACGGCTAGGCGTTGTCCGCAGCCCCCAGAGTATGGAGTCGAGCTCCTCGACCCAGTGCGTGTCAGATTTAGTAAGTGACCGCACTAGTCTGGGTTTAATGCCGCTCATTATTAGACCATTTGCTCGTTCCACTTGACCGTTGGTTTGAGGGTGATAGACTGAAGTGTAGTCGAGCTTGATGCCCATATTTTTGCACCATGACTTAACCTCGTCGGCTGTGAAGTTCGTGCCGTTGTCGGTGATGATGTTGTGGGGACTCGTGGCGGTGTACTACCCCGGATATAAAGTCTATCACTGGTCCGGACTCTGCCGTTTTGACCGGTTTGGCCTCTATCCATTTGGTGAATTTATCCACCATGACCAATAGGTACCTTTGCTTGTGGGTTCCCTCTTTAAGGGGTCCGACCATATCAAGCCCCCAGACCGCGAACGGCCAGGTAATGGGTAAAGTTTTTAGGGCGGTGGGCGGCATGTGGCTCTGATTAGCAAAGAGCTGACAACCAACGTATCTTTGGACTAAGTCCTGGGCATCTGCCCGGGCCGTCGGCCAATCAAATCCTGTACGGAATGCCTTTCCTACAAGGGCCCGGGCTGCTGTGTGGTGTCCGCCTAGTCCGGCATGAATTTCAGCCATGAGGTTTCGCCCTTCGTCTTCGGAGATACACCTTTGAAGGACTCCGGTTGTACTTTTCTTATAAAGTTCTCCCTCATGGACCTTGTAGGCTTTCGATCGCCGGACTATGCAGCGGGCCTCGTTTTGGTCTTCGGGAAGTTCCTGCCTAAGCAAGTAGGCTAGGAATGGTTCTATCCATGGGGCGATTACTGCCATTATGACGTGGGCTGAAGGTGTTATGTCATCGGCTGAATCACCGATTGGCGAGGTTTTTCCGGTTTGTCACTTCCAGGCTCCTCTTCCCATAGTACGGATGGCTTGAAGAGCCGTTCCAGGAAGATATTTGGAGGGACAACATCACGTTTCGCACCGATGCGTGCCAGTACGTCGGCCGCTTGGTTATTATCTCGGGCTATGTGATGGAATTCGAGTCCTTCAAACCGAGCTGACATTTTTAGGACAACGTTGCGATATGCTGCCATTTTTGGATCCTTGGCGTCAAAGTCTCCATTTATTTGGGATATTGCAAGGTTTGAATCCCCGCGCACCTCTAGGCATTGAATGCCCATGGAGATCGCCATCCGGAGACCATGTAACAGGGCCTCGATTCGCTGCGTTGTTGGAGTCCGTGTACATTATTTGAAGTACATCTTGGATGTGTCTCCGGTTGGGGACGTCGATCGACGCTTGACCCCATCCGCCAACATTTTAGAGCCGTCGAAATGCATAGTCCAATTGGAGTATCGCCATACTCTTTAGGGAGTTCGGCGGTCCATTCGGCGACAAAGTCAGCCAAAACTTGTGACTTTATAGCTCGCGAGGTTTGTAAGTTATATCAAATGGTAAGAGCTCAATGGCCCATTTTGCAATCCTGCCGTTGCTCGCGGTTATTTATAATGTCATTGAGTGGTACTTGAGGCCCTTGTTATCGAACACTCTTGAAAGTAGTGTCGGAGCTTCCGGACGCCATGAACACCGCATATGCTATCTTCGATAGTGCGGTAACGGACTTCTTTGGGGTTAACACAGTGGATACATAATACACTAGTTTTTGAAGAGGGAATTTGTGCCCTTCTGTCTCTCGTTCGACGACGAGTACCGCGCTTACAACTTGATGAGTTGCTGCGATGTATAACAACATTGGTTCGCCCAGATTGGGCGCAGCCAGGACCGGATTTGTTGCCAATATGGCCTTTATTTCTTCGAGTCCGGTAGTGGCAGCATCTGTCCACTCGAAGTGTTTGGTGCGCCTGAGGAGGCGATAGAGGGGCAACGCCTTTTCTCCTAGACGGGAGATAAAGCGGCTTAGAGCTGCCACGCATCCTGTTAATTTTTGTATTTGTTTGAGGTCTTTTGGAATGTCCAACTGTGACAGAGCTCGGATTTTAGCTGGGTTTGCTTGATTCCTCTACGGATACAATGAAGCCCAAGAGCTTTCGGCTGGTGCGCCAAAACACATTTTTCGGGTTCACTTGATGCCATATGCTTTGAGGTTGTCGAACGTGAGCCTCAAATCGTCTACTAGAGTTTCGGCGTGTTTTGTTTTGACGACACGTCGTCACGTATGCCTCATTGTTTTGCCGATCTGGGTAGCGGGCATGTTTGAATCATGCGCTGATATGTTGCCCGGAGTTTTTAAGTCCGAAGGGCATCGTGTTGAAGCAGAATGGTCCGTAAGGAGTGATGAATGCCGTTGCGGCTTGGTCTGCTTCTGCCATCTTGATTTGATGGTAGCGAGTATCGTCGAGGAAGCACAATGAATCGTGCCTGCGGTAGCATCGATAATTTGGTCGATGCGGGGAGAGAGGAGGGATCCTTTGGGCAAGCCTTATTGAGGTCTTTAAAATCGACTACGAGGCGCCAGGATTTGTCCTTCTTTGGTACCATTACCAGATTTGCTAGCCAATCCGGATGTTTGATATCTCTGATAAATCCGGCTTCCAATAGTTTGGCTAGCTCTTCTCCCATTGCCTGTCTTTTAGGTTCGGAAAATCGTTGAAGAGCCTGTTTGGTAGCTTAAATCCTTTAGGATGTTTAGGCTGTGTTCTGCCAATCTGCATGGGATTCCGGGCATATCCGAAGGATGCCAGGCGAAAATGTCCCAATTTTCCCGAAGGAATTCGCGCAGTGCGGCGTCTACTTCGGGGTTCAATTGTGCCCCAATGGAGGCCGTCTTTGTTGGGTCCGTTGGATGGACCTGGAATTTTGTTATTTCATCTGCTGGTTTGAAGGAGGTGGACTTGGATCTTTTATCGAGTATCACATCGTCCCTATTCACCGTAGAGCGCAGCGCGGTGAGTTCTTCTGCTGCTAAGGCTTCGGATAGTGCCTCGAGGGCTAGTGCGGCTGTCTTGTTTTCGGCGCGGAGTGCTATGTCCGGATCACTAGCGAGAGTGATTATTCCGCCGGGCCCAGGCATTTTGAGCTTCATGTACCCGTAATGAGGTACTGCTTGAAAAATTGTGAATGCATCTCGTCCTAATATAGCGTGATATCCGCTGTTGAACGGGGCCACTTGGAACGTGACTTCTTCGGATCTGTAATTGTCCGACGAGCCGAACACCACATCGAGTGTGATTTTTCCGGTGCAGCGCGCTTCCCGGCTAGGGATTATTCCTCTGAAGGTTGTACTGCTTCGCTCAATACGGCTCCAATCGATTTCCATTTTTCGCAGAGTTTCCTCGTAAATGAGGTTTAGTCCGCTGCCGCCATCCATGAGGACTTTTGTCAGTCGAAAGCCGTCCACTATGGGACTAAGCACCAGTGCGGCTGGCACTCTGGCTGTTCGGAATTTAGGCTCGTCGCTGGCGTTGAAGGTAATAGCTGTGTCGCTCCATGGATTTGCTGTTGCTACTTGGTAGACTTCGGCGAGTCTGCGGATTGTTCGTTTTCGCATATTGTTTGATGCGAAGGTCTCGAAGACTGTTGATACCGTACTGGTGTTGTTGGGGTGGTTTTCCTGGGCTAGAAGCTCCTCGCCACTTTTGGCCACCTGCCGTAATACCCAACATGCTCGAAGGCTATGTGTTGGGACGGCTCCTCCTGTACTATGAAGCTTACAGGGTCCATTAAGCCATCCCTCCAGTACGGTTCCGTGCCCTTTATTGGGTTTTTGCTTTTCTGTTTTTGCATCTGGGGCCTGAGTGTAAGGCACCCTTTTGTTGCGGACTGGGGTTGGGGCCGGATTATCCCAAAATTGGTTTTCAGTTTTCCGGAAACTCTCCATCGCGCAGTACTTTCGTACTATGGACGCCAGATCGGCGAAGCGTGTAATTTTACGACGATCGATGGCGTTCAATATTCCCTTGTCCGTGCAATTATTGCGGAAGATTGAGATTGCGTTTTCCTCTCGGCAGTCCTTTATCCTGTACATAACCAGGAGGAATCTGGCCCAGTAGTGATGTACTGTTTTAGCGGGCTCTTGCCGTATAAGAGATAGATCGCATATGTCTGGGCGGGTGGGTGGACTAAAATCTGGATCCCTGCCCATCTTGGGGCTTAAAGGCCGAGAAGTTTCCGAATTCGGAAGCTTGGGTTGCTGGATACGATCCAGCGAGTCCGGAGCGACGCATGGTTTTAAGTTCAATGCTCGATCGAAGTCCGTCCCTCCGTGGAAATCCGGCATGGAGGGTTCGGGAATCCGGACGTGACTAGTTTTCAATATAGGCGAAGAGTTGTCGTATTGCTCCTCTACCACTGCAATGTGGTGGGTGGCCTAGGGAGAGTTAATCTCTCTCAGATCGGTTTTAAGCCCAATCTGATTGTAGTCTGTAGCGACTCCCAGGGTGGCGATGCGATCCAAGAGCTCGTTAACGGACGAGAGCTCTATCGGATCCAACTGTTCAGCAGATTTTGAGCTGACGCAAAGATTGCTTCTGACGACTTGAGAAGTCATTGTCGAAGCGGTGGCCGGACATGCGATCATAAGAAAACCTCCTAGCCGGATAGTTTGGCCGGTGGCCAAGGCCCCTTTGGCGAAAACACCGTCTTTGAAGATGGGTGGAGGCATCCTTCCTATCGGTGACGACACAGAGGAACTCTCAATGAAAGCACCAATGTCGGTGTCAAAACCGGCGGATCTCGGGTAGGGGGTCCCGAACTGTGCGTCTAGGCGGATGGTAACAGGAGACGAGGGACACGATGTTTTACCCAGGTTCGGGCCCTCTTGATGGAGGTAGAACCCTACGTCCTGCTTGATTAATATTGATGATATGGGTAGTACAAGAGTGGATCTACCACGAGATCAAGGAGGCTAAACCCTAAAGCTAGCCTATGGTATGATTGTTGTAATGTATGTTGTGTCCTACGGACTAAAGCCCTCCGGTTTATATAGACACCGGAGGAGGCTAGGGTTACGCAGAGTCGGTTATAATGGTAGGAGATCTACATATCCGTATTGCCAAGCTTGCCTTCCACGCCAAGGAAAGTCCCATCCGGACACGGGACGGAGTCTTCAATCTTGTATCTTTGTAGTCTTGGAGTCCGGCGGACGATGATAGTCCGGCTGTCCGGACACCCCCTAGTCCAGGACTCTCTCATCCGCCGTCTGGTGAACGCTCTTGACGTAGAAGTAAGATTTCTGCCATAGCTTGACCGACTGTGTCAAGCTAATGGTCGGGAAGCAGTTCTCCGCGCCTGGACATCGCACCGCGACGAAGGCTCCGCACTGAGCCGCCTTCCCCTTGGCGGCAGTGCCGAGCTTTGTGTAGAAGAACTCCCCCAGAGCTCGAGGGTGGGGAGAATGCCGAGGTAACCCTCACAAAGAGTAACGAAGGCGGATAGCAGCACCACCGTGTTCGGCGTGAGGTGGTGCGGCTGGAGTCGATAGAACTGAAGGAAGGAGCGGAGGAAGCCGCTCGCTAGCAGGCCGAAGCCGCGAAGGAAATGCAACCAGAAGACGATGCATTTGCCGTCCTTCGACACTGGTGAGATCTCCCTCTTGGGCGGTACGCGTACTTGTACGTAGCCCTCGCCGGGTGGTCGTCGCGTTTGGCGGAGGAAATCAAGGTGATCCTCGTGGATGTTGGAGCCGTCCCAAGCGCCGGTGCTTGCCCGCTCGCGCGCCATGAGAGCTTGGAGCTCGACGGAGGCATAACGCGACAACAAACGCACAAGCCCGTGATGGAGCGGCGACGCTTCGAAGTGGATGGGCTCGGCGGCAGCGGGCTACGGCGGCAGCAGAGAGAAGAAGAGGGAAATGGCGAAGGGAGAGGAGGGTGCGCGTGCATCTGCCACTCCCCTCCTCCCCCTACTTAAAGCCCCTGGCGGCGGAGCCGAGGGGGTGAGACGTGGGAGTCGTGGGATTAACTACGCCCACGACCCCGCAACCCCTCGTTTACCGTGCAGTAATGGCATGCATTAACTGCGCCCCGGAATCCCAACCGTCCGCCTCGGCCATAGCGGATCTGCGCGCGTGCCGAGGCCCGGTAATGGCGGGCCCTGGCCTGCGGCGATGTCCCGTCGCGCGCGTGGGGTGGCAGGCTGGTCTGGCTAGCTGGCGCCTGATGTCTACTACACAACCTTCTTCTTGTAGACGTTGTTGGGCCTGCAAGTGCACAGGTTTGTAGGACAGTAGCAAATTTCCCTCAAGTGGATGATCTAAGGTTTATCAATCCGTGGGAGGCGTAGGATGAAGATGGTCTCTCTCAAGCAACCCTGCAACCAAATAACAAAGAGTCTCTTGTGTCCCCAACACACCCAATACAATGGTAAATTGTATAGGTGCACTAGTTCGGCGAAGAGATGGTGATACAAGTGCAAAATAGATAGTAGATAAAGGTTTTTGTAATCTGAAATAATGAAAACAGCAAGGTAACTAAAGATAAAAGTGAGCGTAAATGGTATTGCAACGGTAGGAAACAAGGCATTGGGTTCATACTTTCACTAGTGCAATTTCTCTCAACAATAATAACATAGATAGTTCATATAACAATCCCTCAACATGCAACAAAGAGTCACTCCAAAGCCACTAATAGCGGAGAACAAACGAAGAGATTATGGTAGGGTATGAAACCACCTCAAAGTTATTCTTTCGGATCAATCTATTCAAGAGTTCGTACTAAAATAACACCTTAAGACACAAATCAACCAAAACCCTAATGTCACCTAGATACTCCATTGTCACCTCAAGTATCCGTGGGCATGATTATACGATATGCATCACACAGTCTCAGATTCATCTATTCAAACCAACACAAAGTACTTCAAAGAGTGCCCCAAAGTTTCTACCAGAGAGTCAAGACGAAAACATGTGCCAACCCCTATGCATAGGTTCATGGGTGGAACCCGCAAGTTGATCACCAAAACATGCATCAAGTGGCACGTGATATCCCATTGTCACCACAGATAAGCACGGCAAGACATACATAGATGTTCTCAAATCCTTAAAGACTCAATCCAACAAGATAACTTCAAAGGGAAAACTCAATTCATCACAAGAGAGTAGAGGGGGAGAAACATCATAAGATCCAACTATAGTAGCAAAGCTCGCGATACATCAAGATCGTGCCATAGAGAGAACACGAGAGAGAGAGAGAGAGATCAAACACATAGCTACTGGTACATACCCTTAGCCCCAAGGGTGAACTACTCCCTCCTCGTCATGGAGAGCGCCGCGATGATGAAGATGGCCATCAGTGATGAGTTCCCCCTCCGGCAGGGTGCCAGAATGGACTCCCGAGAGGTTTTTGGTGGCTATAGAGGCTTGCGGCGGCGGAACTCCCGATCTATCTTGATATTCGATGTTTTTAGGGTACGTAGGCTTATATAGGCGAAAGAAGTCGGTCGGGAGGTGCTCGAGGGGCCCACGAGACAGGGGCGCCCTCCTATCTCGTGGCTGCCTCGAGGATCTTCTGACGTGAACTCCAAGTCTCCAGGATCATATTCTTCCAAAAAATCATGTTGCCAAAGGTTTCATTCCGTTTGGACTCCGTTTGATATTCCTTTTCTTTGAAACGCTGAAACGGGCAATAAAACAGCAATATGGGCTAGGCCTCCGGTTAATAGGTTAGTCCCAAAAATAATATAAAAGTGTATAATAAAGCCCATAATCATTCAAAACAGATAATAAAATAGCATGAATGCTTCATAAATTATAGATATGTTGGAGACATATCAGCATCCCCAAGCTTAATTCCTGCTCGTCCTCGAGTAGGTAAATGATAAAAACAGAATTTATGAAGTGTGAATGCTAGAAGGTGCACAAGTTTGATAAATGGTAATTTCAATCACCTTTTCTAGCATGATATAATATGTCATAACAGTAGTTCATCTCATAAAACTTCTCATGAAAAAGTAACAAGCAATTCACATGTCAAAGCATAGACCATAAACTTTCTTGAAAACTAGCAAACTTCATTCTCAGTCATCAAACAATTGCAATTCATCTTATTTTCAGGAATAGCAAACTCCACATACTCAACTATCATATAGTCTTCTACAATGCTAACATTCACACAATACTAATGGTTATGGAGTTTCAATCGGACACTGAGAAAGATAGGGGCTTATAGTGTTGCCTCCCAATGTATTCACCTTTGGGTGATGTCAACAATAATAGTTCATGCTAACTTACATCCAATTGGATATATATATCAGGATCACCCCAACACAAAGTGCTTGCCAAAGGATAAAATGAAAAAGGGAAAGGTGAAGATCACCTTGACTCTTGCATAAAGTAAAAGACATAAAGTAAAAGATAGGCCCTTCGCGGAGGGAAGCAGAGGTTGTCATGCGCTTTTAGGATTGGATACAGAAAATCTTAATGCGAAAGAACGTCACTTTATATTGCCCCTTGTATATGGACCTTTATTATGCAATCCATCGCTTTTATTGCTTCCATAACAAGATCGTACAAAGCTTATTTTCTCCGCACTAATAAGTCATGCATATTTAGAGAGCAATTTTTATTGCTTGCACCGATGACAACTTACTTGAAGGATCTTACTCAATCCATAGGTAGGTATGGTGGACTCTCATGGCAAAACTGGGTTTAAGGATATTTGGAAGCACAAGTAGTATCTCTACTTGGTGCAAGGAATTTTGGCTAGCATGAGGGGGAAAGGCAAGCTCAACATGTTTGAATGATCCATGACAATATACTTTAACTGAGATGTCAGAAAACACAAACCATTACGTTGTCTTCCTTGTCCAACATCAACTCTTTAGCAAGTCATACTTAATGAGTGCTCCCAATTATAAAAGATGTCTAGGATAGTGTATTTATATGTGAAATCTCTCTTCCTTCAATATTCTTTCATGAATTGTTCAAATGACCAATACGATGCTTGCTAACCTTCAATAAATTTACAACTTGTACTTCTTAGATGTGAAGTCATAACTCCCCATGGGATAAGCAAATGAGACATATATAATTTCAGATTTATGACAATCAACTCATTCAACAATTTACTCATAGGATATAGGTGAAGCACACGAGTAAATGACAAACTACTCCAAAAAGATATAAGTGAAGATCAATGAGTAGTTAAATAATTATGTAACTATGCGAAGACTCTCTCTCCTTTAAGAATTTCAGATCTTGGTATTGTATTCAAACAAAATAAAATGACATTGCAAGGATAGCACAACTCATGTGAAGAAGCAAAAACTTAGGCTCAACCGATACTAACCGATAGTTGTTGAAGAAGAAAGGTGGGATGCCTCACGGGGCATCCCCAAGCTTAGATGCTTGAGACTTCTTGAAATATTATCTTGGGGTGCCTTGGGCATCCCCAAGCTTGAAGTTTTGTGTCTCCTTAATTCCTCTCATATCATGGTTTCTCTTTTTATCAAAAGCTTCATCCACACCAAACTCAACAGGAACTCGTGAGATAGGTTAGTATAAACCAATGCAAAACCTTATCATTTTCTACTGTAAAAAATAACTAAAATTATTATTCAACATTGCATACTAAATGCCTCTGCATATTTAATACTCCTATCCTCAAATAGAATCATTAAACAAGCAAACATATGCAAACAATGCAACCATAACAGCAATCTGCCAAAACAGTAAAGTCTGTAAAGAATGCAAGAGTATCAATACTTCCCTAACTCCAAAAATTATGAAATAAAATTCCCACTGTAGTAAATTTATCAGAGATCATTATGCAAAAGGTTTCAACATTATATCATGTTCTGACTTTTCTAGGGAATTTTTGTAACAGCGGTAAACTTTCTGTTTTCAAACAGCAACAAGCATACTAGCAAAATAAGCATGGTAAAGGCTATCCTTGACATTTTTATTGAAACTAAAGAAGCAAAAAATTAATCTAAATATCATAAAGCAAATACTAACAAAAGAAAATGATGCTCCAAGCAAAACACATATCATGTGGTGAATAAAAATATAGCTCCAAGTAAAGTTACCGATGAACGAAGACGAAAGAGGGATGCCATCCGGGGCATCCCCAAGCTTAGGCTCTTGGTTGTCCTTGAATATTACCTTGGGGTGCCTTGGGCATCCCCAAGCTTAGGCTCTTGCCACTCCTTATTCCATAGTCCATCGAATCTTTACCCAAAACTTGAAAACTCCACAACACAAAACTCAACAGAAAACTCGTAAGCTCCGTTAGTATAAGAAAATAAAACCACCACTTAGGTACTGTAATGAACTCATTCTAAATTCATATTGGTGTAATATCTACTGTAATCCAACTTATCTATGGTTCATACCCTCCGATACTACTCATAGATTCATCAAAATAAGCAAACAACACATAGAAAACAGAATCTGTCAAAAACAGAACAGTCTGTAGTAATCTGTACCAAACGTATACTTATGGAACTCCAAAAATCCTACCAAATTAGGAAGTCCTAAGAAATTCGTGTACCAATCCATATCAAAAAGAATAAGATCATAATCACGTTTCTGTGAATTAATAAAACTAATTTACTGGGTGAAAAAGTTTCTGATTTTCAGCAGGATCAACACAAGTATCACCGTAAGCTATCCTAAAGGTCTTACTTGGCACTTTATTAAAACAAAAAGCTATAAAACATGATTACTAAAGTATCATAATCTTGTGAACACACAAAAACAGTAAGGGTAAATATTGGGTTGTCTCCCAACAAGCGCTTTTCTTTAATGCCTTTCTAGCTAGGCATGATGATGACAATGATGCTCACATAAAAGATAAGAATCGAAACATAACGGGAGCATCATGAAGCATATGACTAGCAAAATTAAGCCTAACCCACTTCCTATGCATAGGGATTTTGTGAGCAAACAACTTATGAGAACAATAATCAACTAGCATAGGAAGGTAAAACAAGCATAGCTTCAAGACTTGAAGCACATAGAGAGGAAACTTGACATTATTGCAATTCCTACAAGCATATGTTCCTCCCTCATAATAATTTTCAGTAGCATCATGAATGAATTCAACAATTCAACCAGCACATAAATCATTCTTTTCATGATCTACAAGCATAGAAAATTTACTACTCTCCACATAAGCAAAATTCTTCTCATTCGGAATAGTGGGAGTATCATAAAAGACTTGAATACTATAAATTGTTTCCACATTAAAAGAGTAATGTTCAGAAAAAGGGTAATCATAATCATGACAAGATTTGTAAATATAATCATCACTACTTTTTATAGCATAAGTTTCATCACAATAATCATCATAAGTAGCAACTTCGTTCTCATCATAATCGATTGAAACCTCTCCCAAGATAGTGGAATCACTAAATAAAGTTGACACTCTTCCAAATCCACTTTCGTATTCATCACAATAAAATTCAACATCCTCCAAAATAGTGGGATCACTACTTCCTAAAGTTGACTCTCTTCCAAACCCACTTTCATTAATATAATCATCATAGGTAGGAGGCATGCTATCATCATAACAACTTTGCATATCAAAACTTGGGATGCTAAAAATATCATCTTCACTAAACGTAGCATCCCCAAGCTTGGGACAAACATTAATTTCAGCAAATATATTCTCAAATATTTCATCCTCATCAAACATAGCTTCCCCAAGCTTGGGCCCTTTCATATCATAAGCATAATCACTCTCATCATTAAAAATACGGATATCACCAATAGTATAGTAATTATCATCATCACAATGAGTAGTAGGAGCAACATCATTTGGGAGGGATACCTTTCTACCTTTGTTGCTCCTTTTTTCCTTTTCTTTTTCACATTATGTGTGGGTTCAACCTTCCTCTTTGAGCTCCTTATTGACGAGATTGGTTGAATAGAAAGCTCCTCCTCGTTACCTGATTCATCATAAGAAATAATAGGAGGAGATTGGGAAGTCTCTTCCCTTTCATTAGTATTCTCTTAATCTTCTATTTGTTTCCTTTTCTTTAGGTAATTGGCAATATAAGGATTTTCAATGCAATTCACCGCACAAAACATATAAATATCCTCTAGATCAAAAATAAGAAATCTATCAAGATTAAATTTTGGAATACCCTCAGTTATACGTTTCATTTCTTCATACCCCAAAAGAAGAATAAGCTCTTTATGATGCCCAAGGGTAATCAAGTTATCACAATTTTTGGACACGATTCGATCAATTTGCATTGGAGATTTAAATGACCACGTTCATTGCAAAGTTCACAAGGAGCACGAAAAATATTGAATCTCTAGCACACTCATCAAGACTTTATTGCAAACCTTTAGTTTTTAAATACTTATGCCTCTTGCAATATCTATTTTCTCTATTTGGTGTGTCCATGCAAGTCCAATCTACTCCACACAAATCAATATGCTTATAGGAGACATTTTCATCATAACAAGTGCAATCATCATTAGTACTATGGATATTCAAGGAGTTTATACTAAGAACATTGCAATCATGCTCATCATTCAAAGATTCAGTACCAAGCATTTTAATGCACTCTTCTTCTAGCACTTGAGCACAATTTTCCTTTCCATCAAACTCATGAAAGATATTTAAAAGACAAAGCGTATGAGACAAGCTTAACTCCATTTTTTTGTAGTTTTCTTTTATAAACTAAAATAGTGATAAAACAAGAAACAAAGATATTCGATTACAAGATCTAAAGATATACCTTCAAGCACTCACCTCCCCGGCAACGGCGCCAGAAAAGAGCTTGATGTCTACTACACAACCTTCTTCTTGTAGACGTTGTTGGGCCTGCAAGTGCACAGGTTTGTAGGACAGTAGCAAATTTCCCTCAAGTGGATGACCTAAGGTTTATCAATCCGTGGGAGGCGTAGGATGAATATGGTCTCTCTCAAGCAACCCTGCAACCAAATAACAAAGAGTCTTTTGTGTCCCCAACACACCCAATACAATGGTAAATTGTATAGGTGCACTAGTTCGGCGAAGAGATAGTGATACAAGTGCAAAATAGATAGTAGATAAAGGTTTTTGTAATCTGAAATAATAAAAGAGCAAGGTAACTAATGATAAAAGTGAGCGTAAACGGTATTGCAATGATAGGAAACAAGGCATAGGGTTCATACTTTCACTAGTGCAAGTTCTCTCAACAATAATAACATAGATAGATCATATAACAATCCCTCAACATGCAACAAAGAGTCATTCCAAAGCCACTAATAGCGGAGAACAAACGAAGAGATTATGGTAGGGTACGAAACCACCTCAAAGTTATTCTTTCGGATCAATCTATTCAAGAGTTCGTACTAGAATAACACCTTAAGACACAAATCAACCAAAACCCTAATGTCACCTAGATACTCCATTGTCACCTCAAGTCTCCATGGGCATGATTATACGACATGCATCACACAATCTCAGATTCATCTATTCAAACCAACACAAAGTACTTCAAAGAGTGCCCCAAAGTTTCTACCGGAGAGTCAAGACGAAAACATGTGCCAACCCCTATGCATAGGTTCATGGGCGGAACCCGCAAGTTGATCACCAAAACATACATCAAGTGGCACGTGATATCCCATTGTCACCACAGATAAGCATGGCAAGACATACATAAAGTGTTCTCAAATCCTTAAAGACTCAATCCGACAAGATAACTTCAAAGGGAAAACTCAATTCATCACAAGAGAGTAGAGGGGGAGAAACATCATAAGATCCAACTATAGTAGCAAAGCTCGCGATACATCAAGATCGTGCCATAGAGAGAACACGAGAGAGAGAGAGAGAGATCAAACACATAGCTACTGGTACATACCCTCAGCCCCAAGGGTGAACTACTCCCTCCTCATCATGGAGAGCGCCAGGATGATGAAGATGGCCACCGGTGATGAGTTACCCCTCCGGCAGGGTGCCGGAATGGACTCCCGAGAGGTTTTTGGTGGCTATAGAGGCTTGCGGCGGCGAAACTCCCGATCTATCTTGATATTCGATGTTTTTAGGGTACATAGGCTTATATAGGCGAAAGAAGTTGGTCGGGAGGTGCTCGAGGGGCCCACGAGACAGGGGGCACGCCCTCCTATCTTGTGGCTGCCTCGAGGATCTTCTGACGTGAACTCCAAGTCTCCAGGATCATATTCTTCCAAAAAAATCATGCTGCCGAAGGTTTCATTCCGTTTGGACTCCGTTTGATATTCCTTTTCTTCGAAATACTGAAACATGCAATAAAACAGCAATATGGGTTGGGCCTTCGGTTAATAGGTTAGTCCCAAAAGTAATATAAAAGTGTATAATAAAGCCCATAATCATTCAAAACAAATGATAAAATAGCATGAATGCTTCATAAATTATAGATACGTTGGAGACGTATCAGCGCCGCGTGACGCGAGGTCAGCGAGCGGCTGGCCTGGCGCCTGGCAAACATGCCACCAAGCCCCGCCTCTGCATTTCAAAATCACCAGGCGGCATGCTTGATCACGGACGACTCCCAGCTGTCGGCCCCTCGGAGTAGGAAGCTGCTGAGGCTTCTCGCCCTTTCAGCCGCGACGCCCCACCAGCTTCAGGGACTACTGTCGGAGTAAATGACCATGGGTAGCCCTATCTGCTCCCCATGATATTTCAAGACATCGGGGCCAGCTGCGTCCCTCGAACATCAAAGACAAGGGACCGCCTTATTGTGGCCGGCTAGTCCGAACGTCCGCCTGCTAGTAGGCGGCGAGGCCCAAAGAGTGGCCCTGATGCGGACCAACTCCTAGCAGGCGGCCACCAGAACGTCCGACTCCTAGCAGGTGGCCCATCCTCGCGCCCTCAAAGTTTGCACCCACATAACAACGACGAGACGGGGCATGGCTACAGTACAGCCTGTCACCCCCGGATCCAGGAACAAACGTGGCCGTAGTGTAGCGTACCAGGCGGCCATCCCTAGCCCGGCGCAACACTATTGCCATGCCGACCATGACATCATCCATGGCAGAAGAAGCCATGCTCCCATGACGGGTTGTCGGTACGGCTCGCAGGCGGTGGTCCCTACCTGTCTGTGAGATGCAGAAGGCGACGATCCCTGACTAGTCGGCATAAGGGAAGGCCGACTCCCAGCAGCCGACCCTCCCCTTCACTTGAAGTTTGTGCGCCATTAACCAGATAAGATGGGGTGTGGCTACAGTGAGCACCCGCCAGGCAGCGGTACTATAGCCACGCTCTCCCCGACCAAGCCCTCGTCATCAGAGGCAGGGCTACAGTGATGAGCAGCTGGCGGGACCCACAGGCTGCAGGCCCTACCTGCTGTCCAAGAGCCCGGCAGCCAGCAGAAACCACCAGACGGCAGCCTCCAGCAGCTGGTGGAGAAGCCGGCGACCAGAGACACTGACGGCCCGGGCCTACACCCGGCCGGATTACCATTGTACCCCTGGGGGTAGGTCTATATAAACCCCCCAGGGCACCCATGCAAAGGGTTCAGCTTCTTAGAGAACACACACATATAGAGAGAGGAGTAGAGCTAGCCTAGCCCTTCTTCATCCTCTAGCCAAACAGCTCGAGGAGCAAGCTTGTAGCTACTTGTTGATCTAGTGATCATGCGGAGACCCCCCAGAGCAGGACTAGGGGTGTTATCTCCTAGGAGAGCCCCGAACCTGGGTAAGATGCGTAGGCGTACATGTTTACTCCTTATCCTGTTTCCAGGCACCGGCGATGTCTTACTAGCTCCCACCATGATAAGCCATCCCTTGGCATATGTCGCACCAAACCCCTGACAGTAGGTCTGTGGTCAACTACTCATGCTTCATTAGAGAGGTAATGGTGTTGATGTAGAAGACCTCCATGATGGAATTCCCCTCCGGCAGGACGCCGGAAAAGGCCCCTAGATGGGATCTCACGGGTACAAAAGGTTGCGGCGGTGGAAAAGTGGTTTCGTGGCTCCCCGGATGTTTTCAGGGTATAAGAGTATATATAGGCGAAGGAACTAGGTCAGTGGAGCTACGAGGGGACCACGAGGTAGGGGGCGCGCCCTACCCCCCTGGGTGTGCCCTCCTACCTTGTGGCCACCTTGTTGTGTCTCCGACTTCATCTCCAAGTCTTCTGGTTTCCTTCCGGTCCAAGAAAGATCATCGCGAAGGTTTCATTCCGTTTGGTATTCCTTTTCTGTGAAACTCTAAAATAGGTAGAAAACCGAAACAGACACTGGGCCCTTGGTTAATAGGTTAGTCCCAAAAATAATATAAAATCGCATATAAGTTCCTTTTAAACATCCAAAACAGATATTAATATAATAGCATGGAACAATCAAAAATTATATATATGTTGGAGACGTATCATACGCGCGCATTGAGCATGTTTGGGTTAGCCCCGAAGATGCTAAGGCCCCTTCCGAGTGTCAGGAATATGGCCAGTACGCGCGTACCTTGCTGTAACCCAGCAATCGGCTCATCGCGAGGCACTCTAGGGCAGGTCATCAGGCTCCTCAGGAGGCGTAAAACCTCGCGAGCCCGCGGCAGGCTCACCTCGGGGAAGAGCGCCATTACGGCATCAGGACCCACTCGAGAACCACAGAACCAAAGATAAGTCGCAATAATTACCCCACTCGGGAACCCACAGGCTCGATGGGGCACACTCCAAGCCCACTTCAAAAGCATTTCATCATTCCATACATCGTAAGGGCCCCCTTGATACGTCTCCAATGTATCTATAATTTTGATTGTTCCATGCTACTATATTATCCATCTAGGATGTTCTATATGCATTTATATGCAATTTTATATGATTTTTGGGACTAACCTATTAACCTAGAGCCCAGTGCCAGTTTCTGTTTTTTCCTTGTCTTTGAGTTTTACAGAAAAGGAATACCAAACGGAGTCCAATTGACCTGCCAATTTTTGTGGATTTTTTATGGAGCAGAAGAAGCCCCCAAAGCAAAAGAGTTGGGCCAGAAGAGCCCCGAGTCAGCCACGAGGGTGAAGGGCGCGCCCTACCCCTGGGCATGCCCCCCTACCTCGTGGCTGACTCTGAGACCCCCCTAACTTGTTCTCGACGCCAAAATTCCTATAAATACAGAAACCCCCCAAAATAAACCTAGATCAGAAGTTCCGCCGCCGCAAGCCTCCGTAGCCACGAAAAAGCAATCGAGACCCTGTTCCGGCACCCTGCCGGTGGGGGGAATCATCATCGATGGCCATCTTCATCATCCCGGCGCTCTCCATGACGAGGAGGGAGTAGTTCACCCTCGGGGCTGAGGGTATGTACCAGTAGCTATGTGTTTGATATCTCTCTCTCGTGTTCTTGATTTGGCACGATCTTGATGTACCGCGAGCTTTGCTACTATAGTTGGATCTTATGATGTTTCTCCCCCTCTACCTCTTGTAATGGATTGAGTTTTCCCTTTGAAGTTATCTTATCAGATTGAGTCTTTAAGGATTTGAGAACACTTGATGTATGTCTTGCATGTGCTTATTTGTGGTGATAATGGGATATTCACGTGATCTACTTGATGTATGTGTTGGTGATCAACTTGCGGGGTTCAGTGACCTTGTGAACTTATGCATAGGGGTTGGCACACATTTTCGTCTTGACTCTCCGGTAGAAACTTTGGGGCACTCTTTAAAGTACATTGTGTTGGTTTGAATATATGATTCTGAGATTGTGTGATGCATATCGTATAATCATACCCGCGGATACTTGAGCTGACATTGGAGTATCTAGGTGACATTAGGGTTTTGGTTGATGTGTGTCTTAAGGTGTTATTTTACTACGAACTCTAGGGTTGTCTGTGACACTTATAGGAACAACCCAATGGATTGATCGAAAAGAATAACTTTGAGGTGATTTCATACCCTACAATAATCTCTTAGTTTGTTCTCCACTATTAGTGACTTTGGAGCGACTCTTTGTTGCATGTTGAGGGATTGTTATATGATCTAATTATGTTATCCTTGTTGAGAGAACTTGCACTAGTGAATGTATGAACCGTAGGCCTTTGTCGGCATCCTGGATATGGGGGTATCCAGCCCCGCCTGCCTGCAGCCCACCACGTGGCTCCATCAACGGCCTGGTACGGCCCAGCTTCAGCATCAACAACTCAAGATCCTCACGAGGGGCCAAGCCTCGTGAGGCAGACGACGCCAAGACCCCCGAGGGGATCGGCCTCCCTAGGCTGGCTCCCTAGGGGCGGAGAGTTCTATGCTAGGTTCACCTCACGAGGCTCAACTGACGTGAGCCATGATGACCAAGGCTTGGCGGGCGCAGAGCGCAGGTTTCCTCTTTGGTGCAAAGGAGGCAGGCCACAGGCAAGGAGTCCCGAGGAATTAGCCAAAGGTTTCCATTCTGGTGCAACGAGACCAAGACCGCCAGAACGGCAGGACGGAGGTCATAGATGAGCCAACCGCAGCGTCACGACCAGAGGCTTTTCGCAGGCGAAGCAATTTTTGTCACGATAAGCTGTACTACTTGTCCCCTTTGAAATCCGACCGTTGTGGGATCCCTTCCCGCCAACATTTGGGAAGAGGACCAAGGCCATAGAGAGAAAAAGAAGAAGAGAAACCGGCCGACACCTCACCAGCTCCCTTGAGCTCAAGAACACCTCACCTCCTGAGGCCAGTTCATCCACTGTAGTAGTTCATCCTTATCCCTCAGAGGCAATCCACCAAAACCCCGGAGTAGAGTATTACACCGCAAGGTGGCCCGAACCAGGATAAGCTGTCGTGTCTCTTTGTCTCTTCGAGCTCGTCGCGCTAGTCTTGGGAGGATCGAGAGTAGGCAGGCTGGATAGGTTGAGATCTCTGCATGCACCCCTTAGTTTGAACCTCTCAAGGGTTTGCGGAACCCGTAATCCAACATTTGGCACGCCAGGTAGGGGTGCGTCGGATCTTCTCTTCCGTCGACCGGTCCTCCGCCACTCCGACACCTCCATGGCCGACGCGCTGTTGGAGATATGCCCTAGAGGCAATCATGTATGATGATATTTCCTATGTGTTTATGAATAAAGATAGTCCTTGGATGTAATCAATGATACTTGTTGGCAAGTACGTGGCTTGTCTGTGAGATCTTGTGTTGTATGATACATCCTAAATAGTCCCTAGTCACAAGTGACGTGTGGGCACACATCAGACTAGACTAGCATATGACACGGTGGATGGCTCGGTCTCACTAGCCATGGAGCATTGGATGCTAACCGGACAATATGGACTCGGAAGGATCTGGTCGGATTCGATGTAGTCGAATCCGAGTCGAGATAAGGTCCGAGTCGGACAGACCCAACTATGAGACGCTGTGATATGTCATCTGTGAGTCTCTAGTACAACATACGTTCTATGTCCTAAGACCTGAGCTAACGCATGTACTCGGGATTGTGACAGACCTGCTTTGGGCCTGTGGGCGTTCTAGGAACGGGGGTCCCCAGACTTGCCTGCCTGCGGCCAGCTGCGTGGCTCAATCGGTGGCCCAGTACGTCCATCTTCATCAATCAAGCACTCAAGACCCTCGCGAGGGGCCAAGACTCGCGGGGCGGACGACACAAGGCCTCCTTAGGAGGGGCCTCACCAGGCAGGCTCGCAAGGAGGCGGAGAGATCAAGGCAAGGGGTACCTCGCGAGGTTCCCATGATGCAAGCCATGATGATCAAGACCAGGCGGGCTCCATCCCATGCAGTGTCCTCGTTTCCTCTTTGGTGCGAAGGGGGAAAGCACAAGCGCGGAGTACCGAGGCATCAGGCAAATATTTCCTTATCGGTGCAACGAGACCAAGACCAGCAGGGCGGTAGGACGGATGTCACTATGGAGCCTAGGACGGCGTCATCACCAGCACCTTTGGCAGGCGAAGACCACCTTTAGTCAGGATAGCTTGTACTAGTTGCCCCCCTTCAAAATGGCCGTTATTGGATCCCTTCCTGCTCAATATTTGGGAAGAGGACTAGGGCCTCTATAAATAGGGCTAGCCACCACCATAGAGGGGACGGATCGATTCCTCCTCAAACACACCACCAAGCACAAGAACACCTCTCCTCGCGAGGCTGTTCTTCCCTTGTACTGTTCATCATCAGCCCAAGAGGCAATCCATCACACCACACACAGGAGTAGGGTATTACACCACAACGGTGGCCCGAACCTGTATAAATCTTGTGTCTCTTGTGTTGTTCATCGACCTAGCTTAGGGATCGCGGCGAGGCTAAGGGCGTGTTTCGATAGGGAGAGATCTTCGTGCGCACCCCAGTGTTCGAACCTTAAGGGTTTTGCCGGAACCCGATATCCGACATTTGGCGCGCCAGGTAGGGGTGCGCCGAAATCTTCTTTCCGCTGATCTGTGTTCCACTACTTCGTCGCATCCATGTACGGCAACCCGACGACCAACGCCGACCGCTGGGCGGCATGGCCAGCCCGTGCCACGCCGCCTGCCCAAGGTGACCTCAATCATGTGCCCCATGCAGCCCGCGCACCGCAAAACGCTGCGGGGCGCAGGCGATGCGGTCAAGCGCCGCCTGCCCTTACTCCACGGCAGGTGCGATCATCCGCAAGGGCCTCAAGCCACCCCGCAGCCACGGCGCCGCACACCTGATGAGAACAAGCGAACAGGAGGGCCACGCTCACTGTGGCTCGGGAGCTCCTGCGGTGCAGGTTGTAGGAGAGCGGCCGAGACGCGTTGCTGGAGCCCGTTGCTGAGCTCTTGGATGCCGCGGCCTCGGGGACACCGCCCTTCTATTTCCAGCTTCCACCCTAGGCCCCGGTCGGATCACGCTGCAGGCCTCTCCGCGCCCGCGCGCCCTTAGGCACGCCCCAAGGCTTCATCGACACCAGCTCAACCATCGGCGCTGGGCGCCAGGTCGCACCAGCACCACCTCCGATGAACGAGGGCATGCGCATCGCCGCCTACGGCCCGGGAGGGCCGTTGCCCTACCATCCTCAAGATGGCGCGTTAGGTCAGGCCACATGTAGTGTGGGGCACTACGGCGAAGTCTTCGAGGCGGCGACCTCGGAGGCTTACGTGCCCCGCATGGTGGATCGGGAGTACACGCTGGAAGACGACCTTGGCTCGTTTCTCGGGTCAGGCTGGGAGGAATAGACGCTAGAAGCCGAGCCTTTCAGGAGCCTCAAGGAAGCCTCACCAATCGCGCTGGCAGCAGTAGCTACCGGGTACTGCTAATTCCTCAGGAGCAAGCTTATGCTAACCATGGGTCGCAGGAGGTTCCGGTCATTGCAGCGGAAGGCTACCCCAGCTCAGCAGCCTTCCTTCTGCCAGGAGGAGCGCATTGGGGGCTGCAGGAGAGGGGCCGGGAGCCAAGCCCCTCCTCACGGCGCGCGGAGCAAGGCACCCCCCGTAGGTAGGCCCTATGCCGGGGAGGTGCTGCAAAGCCTACCCCCGGCAGAGGACCCGTGGTTGCTGAGGGCGCCGCTGGCATCCCCTTTGCCCCATTGGCGTCGTCCTTGGTCTCCGGCTGCCGTCAATGGTGGTCGAGGGTGGTGCAAGGCGGGGCCCTCGTCTGACGATGTGAAGCAAGGCCCAGTGCCTGTGAAGAAGGCCTAGTGCCTGTGAAGCTCGCCGCCCGTGACACTCTCACATAATAATGAGTTGGGGTTGTACACGCCCCGGAGTCTCCGGAGAGCCGCCCTCGGGCCTCAGGGGCTCCCTCCCATGCCCAGTGGCAGCACTTAGCTCCGCGCTGGTGAGAAGACGTCGAAGACTAGACTAGGTGCCGGACGCGGCCTTTTGCTTTTTGCCTCCCTTTCTGTGGTCGAGCTTTCTTGCTTTGGATTTATGTTGAAATTGAATTTGCATTTGTGGGGGGGGGGTCTGTCTTGTTCATGTGATTTCTTGTGTTCTGGTTTCTGCCCTAGTTTGGAGTTTGCACTAGCTGACTCCCCCTTGCGAGCCTCTCGCGGGCAGGGCTGGGCAAAGCGCACGTGCGCTGCGCGCATGCCGTCTCGCAGCCGCCTCACGACCCGGTCAATAGGCCCCTCATAGGACTCTCGGAAGCTCACGGCCTCAAGAGCCCATTTAGGACTTGTCCTGGCTAAAGGTAAACTACAACAACTAGCTCACCGCGGGGCCCGTAGAATCATGTAGGCGCATGTTCAACATCGTTCCTAAAAGCATATGGACGGCAATCTTTTTACATGAGGTGCTTCCCCTCCCAAAATGCTCTTACAACCTTTAGGGCTGCGCCTGAGCTTTTGTATGCAGGATAAACAGCAGGGAAACACAGGATCAGTGAGACATGTCGCTCACCGCACCCTCCTGGTCGCCTCCAGAAGCATCGCTGGCGCCGCTGTCATTGTCACTGGCATCACCATCACCATCATTGGCGCCACCGTCACCACCATTGACCACGTCGCCGCCATCCGCCGTGACTACCACCCCGTCATCGTCGGAAGTGAAGGCCCTAACAAGCGCGTCCATGTTGTCCTCCATCCACCGCACCAGGTCACCCCAGATGGCCTCGGGCACCGGGGCGATAGCGGCATCAAAGTCAAAGTGGGGGTCAGTGTTCTGAAGATGGCTGAAGACACGGGAGAATGCACATCCAAGCAGGCTGCGGCTCCTCTCCTCAACGAGCTGGTTAGATCCCTCGAAGAGGTTTTCCAAGCATGTCACCACGTCAGTGAAGAAGCGGAGATGACTGGCATAGTTGGTCGCATGGGGATGCGGGGCATTCTCATCACAGATGTTGCACAGGGCTGTTGGCCTTGTTCCTGAGGTTCTGGAGCATGGGGCCGTGCATGTGCTCCAACGTCAGCCGTTGACGTATTTCCTCTCTGTTCTGATGCGCGATAGACTCGGCATCGGCAACCCGCTGTTAAAGAAGAAGCAGCTCGGCACGGGTGGAGGCCAACTCAGTCTGCGCCGAGACCAGGGCTGCTGCAGCGGCCTCCGTGCGCTGCTCCGCTTCAGTCAGCTTGGACCTCAGGGCGGCAGTCCTGCCCGCAGCTTCAGCTTAACCATCTTCAGCTTCAAGTCATACCTGCTTACAAGATCTGCGTGAGCCTCTGCCACGCGTCGGTCGACCTCCTCCTGGACTCGAGCCTCACGCGCGCCAACATTATCTTCCGCCTGGGTAACCTGGCGCTTCCACGTCTCCAACCGCTCAAGGTCAAGATTGCGCTCAGCGGCCTCCAGCGTCAGTGCTTCCTCACGCCTCTGGAGCTCCTCCTCCTTGACGGGTGTCCCCTTCAGCGATGCAAGGGCGGCCTGACGCAGCTCCACCTGCTGCTCCAAGGAGGTGCTCCAGGCTTGGAGCTCCCACGCGCGCTTCTCTGCGATCTCACGATGATAATCTGCTTCCCGAGCCTCCTCCAGCGCCCGGGAGCAGGCCTCTCGCGAGGCCGCAAGGGACGCCTTTGCCTTCGTGTTGTCAAGCTTGCGCTAGTGGCGCGCGAGGTTGATGGCCACCTTCAGCTTGCATCGCTCGTCAATCAGCCGCAGGCCCTCAGCTTCAAGGCACGCGTCCACATCCGCAAGCTCTCCACTAAGCTGTCCCATCACGTCCATCGCCTTCCAGAGGAACTCGTGGCAGACGACGCTTCGCTCACGCAAGCTTGAGCACGCTGTTGATGTCGTCCTCCGCTGCCGGCACTGTCGGCGGGCCCTGAAGTGGTTCGCCTCCTCTCGGCAGGGGGCTAGGGGCTAGCGCCCCCACGATCGCTCGCCAGGCCCCGCAAGGGACCCGGACCAAGGCAGGCTCATCCCCAGAAGAAGATCCAAGGATCGACGCCAACTATTTGTCGTCCACAACTAGAGGAGGAACCCTGGGCAAGATGATTGCTCTCCAGGAAGGGTTGCGAAGCAAAGGCGGCAAGGGCACAGGTTCAAGACACCCTGCGGGTAGCCTTGCTTCTCCGACTGACCCTGCGTCAGGGGCAGCATGCAGGCTCGGGATGCTCAAGGCTAGTGATGAAGGCAAGGCCGGAGGAGGTTGCTTCTTGGGAGACTCCGCAGGCTTGACAGGAGGGATCCTAAAGAGTCACAGTCAGGGAAGGGAGCATCGATTGAAGAATTAGAAGAATGAGGTACTTACTCGTCTATGGCGAAGTACTTCCTATGCTTCAACGGTTGGAAGGTGCGACCACTACAACTCGAAGACTCCTTCCTCTTGCGGAGTGCGGCGAAGTCCATGCGGAACCGACCCAGGCGCTCGACGTGAGGACCAGCGCATGGCGCGGAAGGAGAAGCACCCAGGCGGCCAACCTCAGGGGCACCAAGCTGGGAGGACCAATCGGGCACCACCTCCCGATGGCCTGCCGAGGCCTCAGGAGCTGTGGTTTGCATCCCCCCATCGACGACGACGGCCTTAGGGTGGGCTTCACGAGCTTCGGAGGATGACGCTTCGGGAACCCCAAGCGGCGTTGGCGCCACGACACCCGAGCCTCCAGCCTCAAGCGATGCTTACCTTCCTGCGCCCACTCTTGAGGCAAGATCGGCGCTGGCAACGAGGAAGGGAGCCACGACGACAGGATTCTCGCGAGGCCCCGCAAGGCCGACCGGACGCAACCCCCTTTCGTCGAAGAGAAGCATCATCCCTTGAACTCAGCCCCCTGTTCGAGATCTGAGGCTACCCCATGCGAATATCGCTGGCGAGGTGTGATCAAGACCTCAAGCACTGTCCTCAGTGTTTTGGGTGCAAGTTCCGTCTCCTAAAGCCTCATGCGGTCCCGCTCACCATTCAGGGCCCACATCAGTCGGGAATAGTGCTAGAGAGGAGCAATGCGACATTGGAGGAACTCCTTCACCACCCGGGCCCTGTCGCGCTGAGATCTCTCAACCTCCTCAGTCGGTACCAGACGAAGGAGAGCCGGGGGCTCACGAGTCGCTCATGGCCCCAACCGGGATTGGGGACAGCAGGCAACAACGGAGGCGAGAGCAGGGGGCCGAGCACTCCGACATCCACATACAACCACCGCGTCCGGAACCCACTCATGGACGGCGGGAGGTCAAAATCGATCCCCGAGGTGGCCGTCTCTGCCACGGCCTGGAAGCTTATGCACCCCGAGCACTGCGAGGGGTCGGTCAGGCGCAGCGAGAAGAAGTGGCGCAAGAGGGTGATGGAAGAAGCAATGCCCACCATGGCTTTGCAAACAAAGGCGAAGACGGCGAGAAGGGTAACGGATCGGGGATCAAGATGCATCATATGGATCTGATAATGGGAGAGCACTGCATTGAATAAGGCGGAAAAAGGGGGAACCAGGCCAGCCCATAGGGCATCGACGAAGAACCAAACCTCAGTAACTGTCCTGTCAATGGAGGCATGGGACGCAGGCCAGGCCATCGTCTTTCCACACTCGTTGAAGCTGGAAACGAGCGCAGGGCAGACCTCGCCCAGGGCCTCCAGGTTGAGCACCAGCGACCGGCCGACGACGGGCTTGATTGTCGGGGACGAACTGGTTGAGGACAGAGGCTTCTTCCTCTTCTCCTTGCTGGCGCCAGGGCAATGGTGGGGGCAGAGCTCAAGTCTGATTGAGGGCGGAAGCAGAGATTCAAGGAAGAAGGCGGAATAGGAAGCACGCTGCCAACAAGGAGGAAATAACTGTGTAAGGCACCGTTGCCGCCTAGCCAGGAGGATACTGGGGCTAGGTGGGGAAGCGGAGATGCCCACGTCCAGTCACTCGCCATACGTCGACCAAGGCCGCAGGCTGTGGGGGCCCGCGGTGCTCCGCACTTGCCCTTTGGCTTCCCTGCTAAGCCAAGTCCGAGCACGCCTTGGGCCGGCTAGCTCTTGTCGGCGTTCAGGAGCGGGGTCCCTAGACTTGCTGCGCCGTGGCTCGCTTTGCATGGCTCAATCGGTGGCCCAGTATGGCCCATCTTCATCAATCAAGCTCTCAAGACCCTCGCGAGGGGCCAAGCCTCGCGGGGCAGACGACACAAGGCCTCCTCAAGAGGGGCCTCACCAGGCAGGCTCGCGAGGAGGCGGAGAGATCAAGGCAAGGGGTACCTCGCAAGGTTCCCATGACGCAAGCCATGATGATCAAGAACAGGCGGGCGCCAGGCGAGCGCCAGCCCGTGCAGTGTCCTCCTTTCGTCTTTGGTGCAAAGGGGGCAAGCGCAGGCGTGGAGTACCGAGGCATCAGGCAAAGGTTTCCTTATCGGTGCAACGAGACCAAGACCAGCAGAATGGCAAGACGGAGGTTACCATGGAGCCCAAGACGGCATCATCACCAGCACCTTTGGCAGACGAAGACCACCTTTAGTCAGGATAGCTTGTACTAGCTGTCCCCCTTCAAAATGGCCGTTGTTGGATCCCTTCCCGCTCAATATTTGGGAAGAGGACCAGGGCCTCTATAAATAGGCCTAGCCACCACCATAGAGGGGACAGATCGATTCCTTCTCAAACACACCACCAAGCACAAGAACACTTCTCCTCGCAAGGTTGTTCTTCCCTTGTACTGTTTATCATCAGCCCAAGAGGCAATCCACCACACCACACACATGAGTAGGTTATTACACCACAACGATGGCCCGAACCTGTATAAATCTTGTGTCTCTTGTGTTGTTCATCGACCTAGCTTAGGGATCGCGGCGAGGCTAAGGGCGTGTTTCAGTAGGGAGAGATCTTTGTGCGCACCCCAGTGTTCGAACCTTAAGGGTTTTGCCGGAACCCGATATCCGATAGGGACGACCAAATGCTGCTCCGTAACTGGGTAGTTAAAAAGGTAGGTTTCGGGCTTGTCCAGACCCATGCCGCGAGACGTAGTCGAGCAAGATGGGATTTGCCCCTCCGATCAGGAGAGATATACTCTGGGCCCCTCGTGTGATCCGACCAAGAGAAGCTTGGCCATGCGACAAGGATTATGACATAATCCGGATTGTGGTCGGCATCACTGGAACGAGAAAGAGGTCGGGCTAGCATAAGGATGACAATCTCGCCTTGAGCCCGGCAACATATATCGTGTGGCAAAGGGAACAGAAGTATGACATGTTGTACAGGTTCGCCTAACCAGCTTCATAGTATGCTTGGTGTTCGGCATGCCTTGCTAGAGGCCGCTACCAACCGTGCAGTTTGGAGGTGATCCGAACTGCGACCAAGCCGACTTGAACCTAAGGGGTTGCACGCTTAAGGGAAGGAACCTATGAGGTCGGATCCGAGGACACTGGTCGGATGTGATCCGAGCTGTGTTCGGATTGTGGCTGAGTAGACTTATGGGCTTTAGGGTCCGTGCGAGGCCCAAGTGTTGAGCCCGTGACGGACGCCTATATAAAGTGGAGGTGCGGCACACTCATGTTGTTGATCACTTCGGCGCTGTCACTAGGGTTTGCATGTGTTGCGAATAGCCACCTCCACTCGCCGCCGACTTTGTGATCGGACCTAGCAGTCCGCCGCACGGTGTTCCTCCTGCACGCGCGGATACCGTTAGAGGTGGTGCACTTGCGCCGCTCTGGCGAACTTGTACGTGGGATCGGACGACCGACTGTTCAAGGGAGATCGGACAAGGAGTAGGCTATCCACGCGGACGCGCTGCCCCAACTCCTAGACAATCCACGCGGACGCGCTGCCTCAACTCTTCTTCCGCTGCACGGCACTGCGCGTCTAGTGGTAACCAACTGTGATCCATCTCCCGCAGCATGTTCCTGGTTGTTCTGCACGTAGGAAAATTTTTAATTTGCAGTCGACGCACCCTACCGTAGATCCCAACAGTGGTATCAGAGCCTCTGCTATAGGATTTGGATTCATATCGTATGCATATTAGATATGTAGAGGCAGCATATGAGATCTATTGTCTTTGATGAGATTGGCTATGTGCACGGTTGATGAGATCAATTGCACATGGGGATTGAAGAGGCTATGTTTTCTGATGATCGGAGTCGATGAGGTCGTGACACAACCTACCCCTACCGGTCGGTATCCGCCATCGGGGTTAACAGTGAAACGTAAACCTGAATCGGACTCGCGATAGCGGGACCGCCATGTGCGTAGCACCGTGTATTTCGTACCGACACACAAACCGGTAGAATGCAATTCTATGCATAACTTTCTTTTGCAGGGTTTGATGTGAATAGTATGGCTCATGTGTATGTGATGCATGTGTGTAAATTATACATGGCCTGCATGTCATGTTTCTCAGCCGGCAGGAGCCAAGGTGATGTCATTATATTGTATAAGGATCTGCATGTCGACTTGTGACTCTATGTAAAATTCATTACTACTTGTAGTAGTTGGATAATAGAGATCAGGTTGGTGGCTTGGCGTCCCGGCGTGACAACCAAGATGGAGTTCCTAGATGGTCATCGGAGTCGGAGCCGACCTGGAAGAACATCCATGAAGGAGTCATACTATTTCACAATATGTGTTTATTTGTGATTTTTTATGCTTCTTTGTTTCTATGCATGTTAGAATGGTAGAAAGATCCCTCATGAATATCAAGTAAATTGTCATTCCCGATGTTGCACCTTTGCACGTCAAGTACGTCTAGTAGTGGGCTCATAAAATTGGGGTGCTGCTGGATGTCCTTGAACTGAAGGGTTCGTGTTGGACACAGTGCATTGCGTCAGGTTAACTTGACAAGGCTGTCAAAACAGTTTTGGGCCTTGTGGCAAAGAAGGTTGGGAGCCGGGGTATGAGATACCTTCCCGACCGACAGGAGTCGTATAGAGGTACGATTAGCAAGGAGTTGCTTACCGTATAGGTATGTTGGCTAGCAGTGATGCTAAAGCTCACTAGTCGCATGCACTAGTCGGATCCTGAATCACTGAGAGTTTGCGGAGGGTGCTTGACTTGATGGGAGTATTTCATTTAGGCTTGAATTACTCTACATAAACACATTGCTTAGTGATTGCATATTTTCTGTTGTAGATTAATGGCACCACCTGCTCAACCCAACTTTGCATTGAAATCAATTCTAGAAAAGGATAAACTGAATGGAACAAACTTTACCACCTGGTGTAGAAATCTAATGTCAGGACCCCGACTCAATGCCACATCGATCTAGCATGTAACACCTCATATCACTTTGCGGCCTCACGCACGGTATTCCATGGGTGTCGCCTTACCTTTGCCCGGGACCGTTTGCGCCTTTTGGCACACGTATATGATAGTGTCGCTAGCATCCATATGATAAGGAGCCCGGGCTGACATGGCTAGTCGTAAACCCAAAGTGGCACAGACTTACGAGGACAGCATCCATGACCCGAAGATCGAGCGTGTCGGTCATCGGCGAGTAAGTTCGGGCTGTAGCACTGGGCTAGCAGGACTCGTAAACCGGGCTGTAGCGGCTAACAGACTCGGTACTCAACGCGTGACATTTCCCGAAGGGATGACACGAGAACGAAGAAGGACACATGCCGGCCAGCCTAAGTGTTCCGGAGCAGTAGCAAGCTACCATGGCTCGGTGGAAACACTAGGAGACATTTCCCGGTAAGAGAGGCTACTAAGGAAAAACAACTAGATAGTCAGATCCCATACATACCAAGCATTTCAATAGCATACACACAATATGCTCGATATGTGCAAATACAACATGGCATCACAACATGACTCTACGACTCAAGTATTTATTCATTAGGCTCCGAGGAGCGAGATATTACAAACATAGGTCTCATGACCCAACATTCAGAGCATACAAATCAAAGCACAAGCGGAAGCTAATATGTCTAAGTACAGACATCTACAAATGAAAAAGGCTTAGAAGCCTGACTATCTACTAGATCCTGCCGAGGGCACAAGATCGTAGCTGAGGTAACAAGCTAAACGTCGAAGTCCACGTGGAACTACTAGCGAGACTGAAGTCTCTGCAAAAAACATAAAATAGGCAAACGTGAGTACAAATGTACCCAGCAAGACTTACATCAGAACTAACTACATATGCATCATTATCAATAAAGGGGATGGTGGAGTTTAATAACAGCAAGCCAGCTTTGACTCGGTGGCTATCCTAAACTATGACTGCAAGTGACTCTTTTGAGGTGGCGCACACGAGTCCACATATTCACCATATCAATACACCACTATGGATCCGCACCCGTCTCCCTACGAGTATGCCATCCATAGCACTCACGCTTATCTTGCGCATTTTAGAGTATCCACTTTCACTTGTCTATGAACTGTACAGGCAACCCAGAAGTCCTTTACCGCGGACACGGCTATTGAATAGATCATATTAACCTGCAGGGTGTACTTCTTCATACATGTTTCCACCACTTAGCGTCGCACACGACATGTGCTCGGCAGACTTCAAGCGGAAAGCCGACGTGGGTGTAGACCACGACCTACCTAGACACTCAAGTCTCTAGTCCAGGTTTATCGCCTATTTGGGTTCCATCTATGAGGAGATCCGGCCGAAGTTTCGCTCACAGCCCCAAACGATGTGAACAGGGTTCCCGAGATACCAAACGGGCATCCGGTACACCGTGCCACGTACCTACCGCATCACAGCCCACCCCTACGGTCAGCGCTGTCCACGGCCTCCAGTAGGCTACAAACACGTAAACTACTTGCAACTCCCCGGACGAAGACTAGGGTGAATAAGAAGTCGGCGGGGTCATATTTCAGGCCAATGCATGGTAGTAGCTGAATCATGGATCACAAACACGTAACTCAGTTCCTAAGGACGGCTTCAATGAGACAACCCACCATGTACTCCTACATGGCCTCTCACCGATACCTTTACCAAATCGTGTTCACACACTTAGCTCACACACAAGAGGACATGTTCACACACCTCGATTCATCCTCGATGAATCGGACCCGACTCAACTCTAAGCGAAGCAGGCATGACAAACAAGCACGTATGAGTAGGCACAATAGGGCTCAAACAACTCCTACTCATGCTAGTGGGTTTCATCTATTTCTTGTGGAATGACAGGTCATGCAAAGGATAAAGGGTTCAGCTACCGCATGACAAATGTGAGATGAATCGTTGTTGTCCTAATGCAATAAAATAGAGCAGAGCGAGAGAGTGGGATTGTATCGGAATGAACAAGGGGTTTTGCTTGCACAGCACTTCGAAGATATTATAGTTCTTCATCGGTGTCATCGAACTCGTCGTCGAAACATCGTCTCACCGAGAGGGACAGAATCGCAAACAGAGAAGAAATACAATCAATGCAATGCACAATATGATGCATGCTATGACATGGCATTATGAATGTGTTTTGGGCTAATGCAAGCTAGAACGGATTGAGATGAGTCCATTTGAACCAAAGATTCAAATGCAAACCCATTTTAAGAGGTTATATTAATGTATTAACTTGTTTCATCTAAACAGCAGTGTTAATTTGTTCTATCATGCATGAAACCAGTGCAAATGGATAGATTGGATTTTTCTGATCATTTTTCATATATAACTTGTTTCATTTGGAGCTACGGTTGAATTTCTATGAATTTTAGAAGTTTTGGGCATTTTCTGGAATTTCCTGTATGAAAATAAATCCAGAAAATATTTATTGCGTCAGCATGACGTCGGGGTGACGTCATCAGGTCAACTGGGTCGGCCAGGTCAAACCTGACCTGTGGGACCCATACGTCAGTGTCTCAGTGCCAGTTAGGGTCACTGACATGTGGACCCAGTCAATGACCACGTCAGCATGGTCAACGTTGACGCGTGGGGCCACTAGGATTAGTTAAAAACTAAACAAAAACTAATCTATGATTAATTAACAGGTGGGGCCCTGCTGTCAGTGTCACTATGTGTTGACTAAGTGCATCATTAGCCCTAATTAAACTGCCACGTCACCCTCGCCGGAGTTACGCCGGCGGCGACCAAAACGACGGCGGAGCGTTCGGAAAAACGCTACGGGGCTCCATTTCGAGCGCGGTTTGTTGCTACGGCTTGCTGGCGTTCTTGCGCATCTAGTGGTAGCAGCGGCAGCAGCTGGGACAGCTTGAGTCGACGGCAACGAGCATTTCCGCGGCCGCCGGAGTTCGGGCACCTGCGGGTTTGGCGCTGTGGTGCACGGGAGGGGGAGCTGGTGTGTGTGTTAGGCTCCTGGTGAGGTGTGGAGCACGTTGCCGTGCTCGGAAGTTAGCTACGGTGGCTCTGGCCTCGTCTACATCATCGCCGGCGGCGAGGAGCTCACGGCCTCGGTGGAAATGGAGGTTACATGGCGCAACAGAGCACGGGGAGAGAGGGGAGCGGCAGAGGAGCTCACAGTGAGTCGAACGGGAGGGTCAGCGGGCTCGTGGAGGCAACGAAGGCAGCAAATCGACGGCGACGATCTCCGGTGGCCGACGAGGGGAACGGCGGTGCTTGCAGCGTCCAGGGGCTTCCGGCGTCGGGCGGCTCGGTGAGGAGGAAGAGGAAGTCTAGGCGGAGCTCGTGGCCTCATCGGCAGGGCGAGGGGTGGTCGGTGGCCGTGGTGGCGGCGAACGGCGGCATCAAAGGCTTCGGGTGTGGCGCGGAAGAGAGCAGAGGAGGAGGAGGAAGCCGAGGGAGAGTGAGAGGGGTCCAGGGGAGCGTTGGGCGATGCACGTGGCGCTCGGGGCCGATTCCAGCAGCGGCAAGCAAGCAGGAGGTGGCCGGACGCGTGCTCGCGCGCGCTGGCCACGCGCTCGTCCTCCTGGCAAGGAGGAAGACGACAGGGGAGAAGGCGGTGGTGGGCTGGGCCGGCTGGAGGAGCTGGGCCAGGTCAGATGGGCAGCGGTAAGTCAGGTGAGCCTCTGTTCTTTCCTATTTTCTATTTTTTTATTTCTGTTATTTTGTTTTGATTTAGTTTGTGAACTAAATCATTTAAAAACTTTCTGTAAATTTTATGTGAGCTTAGGAACTAGTCCAAGGTCACAGGAAACTTACAAAAATTATTTGAACTTTATTTCTTTTATAACAGAAATAAATTCAACTCAAATATGTCATTGATTTAAGTCAAAGGCCCAAAATAAATATTTATGTGATTCCAAAAATATTGGTTTGAATTTTACCTCATGCCAATATTTTTACAGAATAATATGAACATTTTCTTGGACTCATTTGATGAGATTTAAATGTTGGTTATTTTAGAGGTTTTTCCGAGGCTTTTGAAAATTCCCCAATTCAAATTTCATTTGAATTTAAACATGATGCACACATGGAAGCTAGCATAGGTCGGGCCGTAACTAGGGATGTGACAACTCACCCCACTAAATAAGAATCTCGACCGAGATTCAAGCGAGGGTAAGATGAAAGGAAGCGCAAACTAATATAATCTTCACGATCCAAGTTGCACCTCAAATGAACGTTGATTCGATCACCATCTTTGTCTCGAGGTCTTGCTCTGGGGACTCCAATCAACATGACAACGAGAGGGAAAGAAACTCTAGAGGGATCGATCTTCCCGAAGATCAAACAACTTAGGATCAGCTCACGGGGTGAGTCATAAAAACATCTCTCAAGCTGAGATACAAAGCATACGTCTAGAGGAATGGAGTGGAACAGATGACGAGGGTTCACTAGGTAGACAACAATTCCACACCTAAAAGGGTGGTGAACGGTTGTCAACGTAGCGAGAGTTTGAGTTGCCATGATACCACAGCGAGACATTTTAGAGGAAGGCAATTCGTAGATATATCCCCTTAAGTGGCAAAAAGAATTACCTTTGATTCAGAGATCATTGAAACTCTTTATACCAGCCTAAGGCAATTCACAATCGATCATTTGAAGGAGTCCGAAAAAATGACATTCTCGGGCCAGAATGGATGATGTGGATTACCTTGTTGAAGACCACACAAGGAATGATTTTGCTTATTATCGGAAATGGATGGGACCCAAGATAGGATGGCACAATGACGGTGCAAGCTGGGAACAAAACACAACTGCTGGGAATGATTCTAGTAACTGGGAAGAAACTCAATAGTAGAGAGTGATTCCACTATTGGAATGGTTATAGCATAACCGAGGAAACTGAGAGCAATCCCAGTTAGTAACTATGATAGCACCTAATGCTTGTGCGTGCTTTCAAGAACTTGAGCATCTCCATATTCATCAAGGTTTTATCAACATCCGTGTCAAGGGTGCTGACAACACAACATACTACCATGATGAGTAGCGATGGACGATGCAGATGCAAAGGAAGATAACACTTTCTCAGATTTCACCTTAGCGAGACCAAGGGGACAAGATCTGGATGATCGACCGAGAGACATTTAGCACTCCGCTTCTAATGTTCTCCTTGATGTACTAGCGTATCCCATTCATGGAGATGGTCTGGCATCTAGAACACCAAGTAAAGGTCGGACTTCGGAAACACAAAAAATCATAAGGCACAGCTAGGGAGTAAATCCTACAAAGTCCTTATGGGGAGGTGGCCAACTTCTTCAATCAAGATATTACAATAATAGGTCTTCCGGCTGGATGTGTTGGCCACGACATCCATTTTACCAGGTTACAGAGAGACCTATTGATATATTTCTTGGGAAACGTTCCAACCATCATATCTGCCTGAGATTTAGATCTGGTTGGTGTCAGAATAATCTAAACTCATCAAGTCTAGAAAGAAAAATGAAAGTTGGCAACACAAATCGACGAGATGACGTCGCGAGATTCTCGGGAAATGAACTATGATAGCAAGCTCCAAAACATGAGCTGGTTCTGCTACAAACATGTGAACATGTTGTTCGAGACAAGCATGACCACATAGTAGTCTTATAATAAAACACTACCGAGTTCAGGTGGGGAACCATCATCGAGGATAACGAAATCTTGTACAAATCCGTCTGGTACCTTCGGGACTAGCACTTAAAACTTATTAACCTTGAACAAATCAATCAGTGGCTTGGTGTGCTAGGGACACATATAGAATGGAGGTTGCAAGTCTCCGAACCACAGAATACTTCGCACGTATGCATGGCCGACTTGGGATGATTCCAGAGGAGGCAACATTGACTTTCTCGGATCCACGGCGGCAACTTGCATCAAATGCACATGAACTAGAGAAAGTCACTTCTTACATCCGAACATATGCTTCATGAGCTAGCATGAACAAATGCTTTTAAAAGTTTCCAATACTAGCTTAATGTTCAACAAAACTATGGAGAAGATAAGGATGTTGTCGATGGGCTCAACAACAATTTATCCAGGTTCCCATGGAGATGGAATTCCATAACTATGTGAACAAGGTGATAGTATTGGTCAGACCCAAAAGACATAATGGTGTATGCTCGAGGAAAATCCACGAGTAAGACAACATTACGAACATCGTTGGTTCTGATTTGATTTGAGAATAGCCCATACTCAAATCAAAGTTTTGGCAAGACAATAAGTCCAACAACTGATCACGAGGATCAATCAATGAAGATATTACCTTTCTTCAACAAACACACACAAGGATATCCCTTGGAGATGAACTAAGTCAGGTGAGCTTTTATCTTCCAACTCTCCAAGTTGTTGTTTAGCTTAACCAACTAGCTCAGGGGTATCCAACACAGATTCTTGGAGAAGGGGATGGTTTATAAGAAACCAACTTGATCACGAACTCAACATAGCGGTCAGGTGACAACCTGGTGATACTTCCGAGAAGATATTCGGAAAATCACGAACCACCGGTATTTTACTAAGCTCGAGAACAATCTTGCTTTTCAAGGCAAGATAATATGATCAAATATGCAAGGGACTAAATAATCCTAACTATTGGTTGAAGAGTGCACCAGAAATAAGGACTAGGTAGCACACGATCAATCTTAGGATGATGATTCAATAACCAACATGCTAAGAATAAGAATATTGTCCTTTTACTACCAAGCAACGAGGTTGCTGGAAGTATCGATTTCACACATCATAGTTCACTTGTTAGCATTCCGGTTACCACAACACGAAAACCGAGGAATGAACAATGATGGCAAGAAGTATTATTGCATCAATAATCATAAGAGGTGGTGCAATTCTCATGACAATCCTGACATAAAGAAGGTAATACTTCAAGGTAGAACCGAACAAAAACTGGATTAGTATTTGATCTGCGGAACACAACTGCTTTGACCCAATCCTAGAAATGGACAAGGTACTGGAGTTTGTCTCTCCTAGTCATTCTGGAATAGAATGGCTTGACGGACCACAGAAGTAAAGGCATCGATGAACACGAATGCACGACTACTCCTGACTATCAATCGATAGACGAAGGTCAGTATACAACTAAAGGGGGACAACTCAAAGGAACATATGATTTTCTGAGTTGTGGATGCATAGATTAGTATGTCGAACCAAGTTCAACAAATTTCTTCCGGATAATCCATACGGAAAGGTATAACTGGCAGAGTCACAATTGTGAATGGAGAACTCCTCAAGAGTACTCTGATTGTGATCCTTCAGTTCAGAGAGGAACTTCTGCCATAAGCGGTTCATAGTATTTGGAAGAAGGAAATACCATGGACCACGAGGAATAATGCAAAGGTTACTAATAACATAAAGGAACGAGCAAAGACTATCAACATGAGGTAAGTAGGGTGAGTCTCGGGTTCAAAACCCGGGAATAGAATGACTACTAACTAAATAGCATCACAGGATGCTTTCGAGAATGGCGGCCAGAATCATCACACTGGGATACAAATCATGGCTAGATTACTAGATGATCCCCTAAGACACCTAGGGTCATAATAATAATTCCAACATATATGTCGAGGCAATAGAATACCTCAACTCAGCAATTAGTGTGATTAACCTGGCCCCAAGGAACATCAAGACCAGAGGGAAAGGATTTGCAAGTGCATCAGATTGTTTAGAAACTTGGGATGACTCGGACAGCATAATGGCTGTAAATGCTCAAAAAGTTTGGAGACATACAACAAAAATGGTGGCATAACCACTTAATATCACAATATCAAGGTTCTGAGACCAGCTATGAACATACAGAAGTAGTAAAAATTGAACTGAGATTGAAACTATCAATTCTATAAGTCTATGGATTAGTAACACGTCATCCTGATAGATAGATGAGAAGGCCTAGTTCTTAATCCCCGTAGAAGAGAAGAGGTTGACTCAGATCAGAAGGCCATGAGGTATAAGGAGTAAAAAGAGCCTTACGTTCCATCCCACAATCAATTCCCCTACATATAACTAAAGCATTTCTAGACTCAACTTCGACCAGTTTGGCTTGGTAATCCTCACAGCGATCAAAGCTCGATACCAAAGCTTTCGGGACCCGACTCAATGCCACATCGATCTAGCATGTAACACCTCATATCACTTTGCGGCCTCACGCACGGTATTCCACGGTGTCGCCTTACCTTTGCCGGGACCGTTTAGCCTTTTGGCACACGTATATGATAGTGTCGCTAGCATCCATATGATAAGGAGCCGGGCTGACATGGCTAGTCGTAAACCCAAAGTGGCACAGACTTACAGGACAGCATCCATGACCCAAAGATCGAACATGTCGGTCATCACGAGTAAGTTCGGGCTGTAGCACTGGCTAGCAAGACTCGTAAACCGGGCTGTAGCGGGCTAACAGGACTCGTTACTCACGCGTGACATTTCCCGAAGGACGTATACGAGAGCGAAGAAGGACACATGCCGGCCAGCCTAAGTGTTCCGGAGCAATAGCAAGCTACCATGGCTCGGTGGAAACACTAGGAGACATTTCCCGGTAAGATAGGCTACTAAGGAAAAACAACTAGATAGTCAGATCCCACACATATCAAGCATTTCAATAGCATACACACAATATGCTCGATATGTGCAAATACAACATGGCATCACAACATGACTCTACGACTCAAGTATTTATTCATTAGGCTCCGAGGAGCGAGATATTACAAACATAGGTCTCATGACCCAACATTCAGAGCATACAAATCAAAGCACAAGCGGAAGCTAATATGTCTGAGTACAGACATCTACAAATGAAAAAGGCTTAGAAGCCTGACTATCTACCAGATCCTGCCGAGGGCACAAGATCGTAGCTGAGGTAACAAGCTAAACGTCGAAGTCCACGTGGAACTACTAGCGAGACTGAAGTCTCTCTACAAAAACATAAAATAGGCAAACGTGAGTACAAATGTACCCAGCAAGACTTACATCAGAACTAACTACATATGCATCATTATCAATAAAGGGATGGTGGAGTTTAACAAACAGACAAGCCAGCTTTGACTCGGTGGCTATCCTAAACTACATTTGCAAGTGACTCTTTTGAGGTGGCGCACACGAGTCCACATATTCACCATATCAATACACCACTATGGATCCTCACCGTCTCCCCACGAGCACGCCATCCATAGCACTCACGCTTATCTTGCGCATTTTAGAGTATCCACTTTCACTTGTCTATGAACTATGCAGCAACCCGAAGTCCTTTACGCGGACACGGCTATTGAATAGATCATATTAACCCTGCAAGGGTGTACTTCTTCATACATGTTTCCACCACTTAGCGTCTGCACACGACATGTGCTCGGCAGACTTCAAGCGAAAGCCGACGTGGGTGTAGACCACGACCTACCTAGACACTCAAGTCTCTAGTCTAGGTTTATCGCCTATTTGGGTTCCATCTATGAGGAGATCCGGCCGAAGTTTCGCTCACAGCCCCAAACGATGTGAACAGGGTTCCCGAGATACCAAACGGGCATCCGGTACACCGTGCCACGTACCTACCGCATCATAGCCCACCCCTACGGTCAGCGCTGTCCACGGCCTCCAGTAGGCTACAAACACCAGAAACTACTTGCAACTCCTGGACAGAAGACTAGGGTGAATAAGAAGTCGAGCGGGGTCATATTTCAAGGCCCAATGCATGGTAGTAGCTGAATCATGGATCACAAACACAGAACTCAGTTCCTAAGGACGACTTCAATGAGACAACCCACCATGTACTCCTACATGGCCTCTCACCGATACCTTTACCAAATCGTGTTCACACACTTAGCTCACACACAGTAGGACATGTTCACACACCTCTGATTCATCCTCGATGAATCGGACCCGACTCAACTCTAAGCGATAGCAGGCATGACAAACAAGCACGTATGAGTAGGCACAACAGGGCTCAAACAACTCCTACGCATGCTAGTGGGTTTCATCTATTTACTGTGGAATGACAGGTCATGCAAAGGATAAAGGGGTTCAGCTACCGCAGCAAGTAACAGATGAATCGTTGTTGTCCTAATGCAGTAAAATAGAGCAGGAGCGAGAGAGTGGGTTGTATCGGAATGAACAAGGGGGTTTTGCTTGCCTGGCACTTCTGAAGATATTATAGTTCTTCATCGGTGTCATCGAACTCGTCGTCGAAACATCGTCTACCGAGAGGGGACAGATACCGGCAACAGAGAAGAAATACAATCAATGCAATGCACAATATGATGCATGCTATGACATGGCATTATGAATGTGTTTTGGGCTAATGCAAGCTAGAACAGATTGAGATGAGTCCATTTGAACCAAAGATTCAAATGCAAACCCATTTTAAGAGGTTATATTAATGTATTAACTTGTTTCATCTAAACAGCAGTGTTAAGTTGTTCTATCATGCATGAAACCAGTGCAAATGGATAGATTGGATTTTTCTGATCATTTTTCATATATAACTTGTTTCATTTGGAGCTACGGTTGAATTTCTATGAATTTTAGAAGTTTTGGGCATTTTCTGGAATTTCCTGTATGAAAATAAATCCAGAAAATATTTATTGTGTCAGCATGACGTCGGGGTGACGTCATCAGGTCAACGGGTCGGCCAGGTCAAACCTGACTGTGGGACCCATCGTCGATGTCTCAAATGCGATTAGGGTCAGCGACATGTGGACCAGCCAATGACCACGTCAGCATGGTCAACGCTGACGCGTGGGGCCACTAGGATTAGTTAAAAACTAAACAGAAACTAATCTATGATTAATTAACAGGTGGGGCCCTGCTGTCAGTGTCACTATGTGTTGACTAAGAGCGTCATTAGCCCTAATTAAACTGCCACGTCACCCTCGCCGGAGTTACGCCGGCGGCGACCAAAACGACGGCGGAGCGTTCGAAAAAACGCTACGGGGCTCCATTTCAAGCGCGGTTTGTTGCTACGGCTTGCTGGCGTTCTTGCGCATCTAGTGGTAGCAGCGGCAGCAGCTGGGATAACTTGAGTCGATGGCAACGAGCATTTCATGACGCCGGAGTTGAGCGCTGCGGGTTTGGCGCTGTGGTGCACGGGAAGGGGAGCTGGTGTGTGTGTTAGGCTCCTGGTGAGGTGTGGAGCACGTTGCCGTGCTCGGAAGTTAGCTACGGTGGCTTTGGCCTCGTCTACGTCATCGCGGGCGGCGAGGAGCTCACGGCCTCGGTGGAAATGGAGGTTACACGGCGCATGAGCGCGGGAGAGAGGGGCGGCAGAGAGCTCACGATGAGTCGAGCGGGAGAGGTAAGCGGGCTCGGGAGGCAACGAAGGCAGCAAATCGACGGCGGCGATCACGGTGGCCGACGAGCGAGAGCAGCGGTGCTGCGGCGTCGAGGGCTTCGGCGTCAGGCGGCTCGGTGAGGAGGAAGAGGAAGTCTAAGCGGAGCTCGTGGCCTCATCGGCGAGGCGAGGGTGGTCGGTGGCCGTGGTGGCGGCGAACAGCGGCGTCGAGTGCGCTTCGGGTGTGGCGCGGAAGAGAGCAGAGGAGGAGGAGGAAGCCGAGGGAGAGTGAGAGGGTCCAGGAGGCGTTGGGCAATGCGTGGCGCTCGGGGCCGATTCCAAGCAAGCAAGCAAGCAGGAGGTGGCGGACGCGTGCTTGCTTGCTGGCAGCCACACGCTGGCGCTAAATCCTCTGGCAAGGAGGAAGGCGACAGGAGAAAGCGGTGGTGGGCTGGGCGGTGGAGGAGCTGGGCCAGGTCGGATGGGCTCTGATAAGTCGGTGAGCCTCTGTTCTTTCCTATTTTCTATTTTTTATTTCTGTTATTTTGTTTTGATTTAGTTTGTGAACTAAATCATTTAAAACTTTCTGTAAATTTTATGTGAGCTTAGGAACTAGTCCAAGGTCACAGGAAACTTACAAAAATTATTTGAACTTTATTTCTTTTATAACAGAAATAAGTTCAACTCAAATATGTCATTGATTTAAGTCAAAGGCCCAAAATAAATATTTATGTGATTCCAAAAATATTGGTTTGAATTTTACCTCATGCCAATATTTTTACAGAATAATATGAACATTTTCTTAGACTCATTTGATGAGATTTAAATGTTGGTTATTTTTAGAGGTTTTTCTGAGGCTTTTGAAAATTCCCCAATTCAAATTTCATTTGAATTTAAACATGATGCACACATGGAAGCTAGCATAGGTCAGGCCAGAACTAGGGATGTGACATCTAAGAATTGTTCTCAAGCACAATAAAAAGGAACATGTTCTAGAGGATCCACTTCCAGAGGAACCTACCGATAATGCTAATGCCACAACTAAGAATGCCTACCAGAACTCATTGATGAATCAACGGAGATCAGCTGTCTGATGCTGGCTTGTATGGAGCCCGATTTGCAACAACACTTTGAAAATGTTGAGGCTTACGATATGATCGAGAGTCTCAAGAGCATGTTTCAAACATAGGCTAGGACTAAAAGGTTCAATGTCTGGTGATCCTTGATGGATTGCAAGCTGAAGGAAGGTGATCAACTAAGCCCACATGTGATCAAGATGATCGGATATGTGCAAGCTTTGGATCGTTTGGGCTTCCCGCTCTTGGATGAGCTTGCTACAGATGCAGTTCTGGGTTCTCTTCCGCCCAACTATGGGACGTTCATCTCGAACTATCATATGCATGGCATGGATAAGAAGCTCACTGAATTGCATGGGATGCTCAAAGTGGTAGAGCAGGATATTAAGAAAGGCACACATCAAGTGTTGATGGTGCAGAAATCGACTAAGTTCAAGAAGAGTTGGTCCAAGAAAAAGGCTAAGGAAAAGGGCACGGAGACGGTAACCTCCACCGCTACGCTGAAGTCTGGACCGGACTCGAAGACCGTTTGCTACCATTGCAAGGAAATTGGTCACTGGAAGAGGAACTGTAGCAATTGATTTGCAGAGCATGGCAAGAAGGCCGGAAATGCTTCTTCAGGCAAAGGTACACTTGTTGCATATGTTATAAACATTTACCTTGCTGACATACCTAGTAGCTCTTGGGTATTTGATATCGGATCGGTTGTTCATATTTGCAACTCGATGTAGGGGCTGGCAAGAACTAGGCATGTGGCACAAGGGGAGATTGACATCAAGGTCGGCAACAAAGCAAGAGTTTCTACGTTGGAGGTCGGCACGATGCAGCTCCAGCTTCCTTCCGGATTCATTATGGAATTGAATAATTGTTATTACATTCCTGCACTTAGTCGAAACATTATTTCTGCCTCATGTTTGATGAGTCAAGGTTATGAATTCAATTTAAAGGACAATGGTTGTTCGATATTTTTGAATGGTATGTTCCACGGCTATGCACCCATTGTTGACGGGCTATTTATATTGAATCTAGAACAGGAACCGGTCTATAACATGAATGTCAAGAGGCATAAGCCTAATGAGATAAATCTGACATACTTTTGGCATTGTCAGCTTGGACACATTAGTCTGAAACGCATGAAGAAGCTCCATGATGATGGACTCCTAACTTCGTCCGACTTTGAGTCGTTCGAGACATGCGAATCATGCTTGCTTGGCAAGATGACTAAGTATCCTTTCGCAGAGAGTTGCAGAGGGCGTCCGAGCTATTGGAACTTATACATAGTAATGTGTGTGGTCCAATGAGCACAACTGCCAGAGGTGGCTATCAGTACTTCATGACTTTTACCGACGACTTGAGTAGATATGGATATATCTATTTGATGACGCACAAATCGGAGACTTTTGAAAAGTTCAAAGAGTTTCAGAACAAGGTTGAGAATCAGCTCGGCAAGACTATAAAACTTCTACGATCTGATCGTGGAGGTGAGTACATGAGCCAGGAGTTTGATGATCATCTGAAAAGCCGAGGTATAGTACCTCAGCTCACACCTCCGGGTACGCCACAGAGAAACGGCGTGTCGGAACGGAGGAATAGGACCTTGTTGGACATGGTCCGGTCAATGAGCAAATCGGATTTACCCTTGTCATTCTGGGGATATGCTCTAGAAACTGCAGCTTTCACACTTAACAGGGTACCATCAAAAACCGTAGACAAGACACCACATGAGATGTGGACCGGGAAGAGTCCCAGTTTGTCTTTTCTAAAGATTTGGGGTTGTGAAGCATTTGTCAAGCGACTTATGTCAGACAAGCTTACACCCAAGTCGGATAAATGCATATTCGTGGGATATCCAAGGGAAACCTTGGGATGTAGCTTCTACAACCGGGAAGAGAACAAAGGGGTTTTCCTTGAGAAAGAGTTTATCAGTTGGGAGGCTAGTGGGAGGACGGTCAGACTCGAAGAAATTTGAGGACCACTCGGGGACGGCTCGGTTGGTGATGAGATCATACCGGAGTTAATCAGGGAACCCGTAGTGGAAGCGGCACCAGAACCACGGAGGTCGGAAAGATTGCGCAGAGTGTGCGATGTATTGTTGCTAGAAAGCGACGAGCCGGCCACGTATGCGGAGGCGATGGTGAGCCCGGATTCTAGGCATGGCTAGAGGCCATGAGATTTGAGTTAAATTCCATGGATGAAAATCAAGTCTGGGACTTGGTTGATCCGCCACCTGGCATAACAGCCATTGGTTGCAAATGGGTCTTTAAGAAGAAAACCTATGTGGATGGAAATGTTCAGATCCATAAAGCATGGCTTGTAGCTAAGGGTTATGGACAAGTTCAAGGAATTGACTAGGACGAGACTTACTCGCCGGTAGAGATGCTGAAGTCGGTGAGGATCGTGCTAGCTATAGCTGCATATTTTGATTACGAGATATGGCAGATGGATGTCAAAACAGCTGTCCTTCACGGAAATTTAACCGAGGATGTGTATATGATACAGCCTGAGGGTTTTGTCGATCCGACTAGCACTAGTAAAGTATGCAAGCTCAAGAGATCCATTTATGGGTTGAGGCAAGCATCTTGGAGCTGGAATATTCATTCTGATGAGGTCGTCACTGGTCTCTGTTTCATCAAAAGCAAAGAGGACGCTTGTTTATACAAGAAGTTAAGTGGGAGCTCAATAGTGTTTTTGATCTTATATGTGGATGACATATTACTGATCGGAAATGATGTTTCGATGTTGAACTCGGTCAAGGGATCATTGAATGGCAAGTGTTCGATGAAGGACCTTGGTGAGGCAGTCTATATTTTAGGCGCTAAGATCTATAGAGATAGATAGAGGAGGCTGCTCGGCTTAAGCCAGAGCACGTACATAGATAAAGTGTTGAAGCGGTTCAACATGAGTGAGGCAAAGAAAGGGTTCTTGCCACTCTCACATGGTATAAGGCTAAGTGAGACTCAGAATCCTTCGACATCTGATGAGCAAAGCAGGATTAGCAGGATGCCTCGGCAATCGGATCCATCATGTATGCCATGATATGTACAAGGCCTGATGCTGCTTTTGCAATAAGCTTAGCAAGTAGATACCAGGCCAACCCATGTGAGAGTCACTGGGCAGCGGTAAAGACTATTTTGAAGTACCTGAAAAGGACTAAAGAGACGTTCCTATTTATGGAGGTGAGGAAGAGCTCGTCGTAAGGGGTTACACCGATGCTAGTTTCCAAACCGACAGAGATGGTTGTAGATCATAGTCTGGATTCGTGTACGTCATGAACGGAGGAGCAGTGAGCTGGATGAGTTCCAAGCAAGATACGGTGGCCGATTCTACCACAGAAGCCGAATACATTGCGGCTTGTGAAGCTGCAAAGGAAGATGTTTGGATCCGGCATTTTCTGGATGATCTTGGTATTTTCCCAGCCTCGGTAAAACCGTTGGACCTTTATTGTGATAATTCTGGTGCCATCGCACAAGCCAAGAAGCCAAGGAATCACCACAAAGTCAGACACATAGATCGGAAATATCACCTGATAGGAAAGATCGTAAAGAATGGTGATGTAGACTTATGCAAAATTCACACGGATGCAAATGTTGCAGATCCTTTGACTAAGCCACCTCCACAACCCAAGCATGAGGGGCACGTTAGAGCTATGGGCATTCGATGTCTATTTGATTGACTCTAGTGCAAGTGGGAGACTGTTGGAGATATGCCCTAGAGGCAATCATGTATGATGATATTTCCTATGTGTTTATGAATAAAGATAGTCCCTGGATGTAATCAACGATACTTGTTGGCAAGTATATGACTTGTGTGTGAGATCTTGTGTTGTATGATACATCCTAAATAGTCCCTAGTCGCAAGTGATGTGTGGGCACACATCAGACTAGACTAGCATATGACATGGTGGATGGCTCGGTCTCACTAGCCATGGAACATCAGATGCTAACCGGATAATATGGACTCGGAAGGATCTGGTCGGATTCGATGTAGTCGAATCCGAGTCAATATAAGGTCCGAGTCGGACAGACCCAACTATGAGACGCAGCGATATGTCATCTGTGAGTCTCTAGTACAACATACGTTCTATGTCCTAAGACCTGAGCTGACGCATGTACTCGGGATGGTGACAGACCTGCTTTGGGCCGACCAAACGCTACTCCGTAACTGGGTAGTTACAAAGGTAGGTTTCGGGCTTGTCCAGACCCATGCTGTGAGACGTGGTTGAGGAAGATGGGATTTGCCCCTCCGATCAGGAGAGATATACTCTGGGCCCCTCATGTGATCCGACCAAGAGAAGCATGGACATGCGACAAGGATTATGAGATAATCCGGATTGTGGTCGGCATCACTAGAGCGAGAAAGAGGTCGGGCTAGCACAAGGATGACAATCTCGCCTTGAGCCCGGCAACATATATCGTGTGGCAAAGGGAACAGAAGTGTGACATGTTGTACAGGTTTGCCTAACCAGCTTCATAGTCTGCTTGGTGTTCGACATGCCTTGCTAGAGGCCGCTACCAACCGTGCAGTTCAGAGGTGATCCAAACTGCGACCAAGCCGACTTGAACCTAAGGGGTCGCGCGCTTAAGGGAAGGAACCTATGAGGTCGGATCAGAGGACACTGGTCGGATGTGATCCGAGCTGTGTTCGGATTGTGGCCGAGTAGACTTATGGGCTTTAGGGTCCGTGCGAGGCCCAAGTGTTGAGCCCGCGACGGACGCCTATATAAAGTGGAGGTGCGGCACACTCATGCTGTTGATCGTTTCAGCGCTATCACTAGGGTTTGCATGTGTTGCAAATAGCCACCTCCACTCACCGCCGACTGTGTGATCGTACCTAGCAGTCCGTCGCACGATGTTCCTCCTGCACGTGATACTGTTAGAGGTGGTGCACTTGCGCCGCTATGGCAAACTTGTACGTGGGATCGGACGACCGGCTGTTTGAGGGAGATCGGACGAGGAGTAGACGATCCACGCGGACGCACTACCCCAACTCCCAGACGATCCACGCGGACGCGCTGCCCCAACTCTTCTTCTGCTGCACGACACTACGCGTCTAGTGGTAACGAACTGTGATCCATCTCCCGTAGCATGTTCCTGGTTGTTCTGCGCATAGAAAATTTTTAATTTGCACTCGACGCACCCTACCGTAGAACCCAACACGCGCTCCGGGCTCGCGCCGAGCGTCGGGCCGCAGTCGCCGCCCGTGTTGCTCAGACGGCTCCAGCGGGCGATGGTTGTGCCCGTCACGCTTCATCTCCGGTGGCCAACGCCACCACGGGCCTAGCCGGCCACAAGCAGCAAGCTTCATCGCTGCACTCGTGTGCACCGCTACTCTGTCACTGACCCCAGCAGCTTCGTCCTCCCACGCGCATCGCGGCCAGGCTACTCTAATCATGGCACGAGAGCTCCTTGCTACCGCCCGGTCGGCGACCTCTACGAGGACTGGCTCAAGCGGATCGCTGAGCTCGTCAGCGTGGCGCACGGGGGCTCCGTCGATCCGACTCGCTCGCTGCCTCGGCAGCCTCCTACAGCGGGCGACGTGGCGCACGGGGCTCCTTCACCACCTCCTGCCCAGGGAGCCATCGTCGGGCCAAGGCGTGCGGCACCACGGCGTGACCCGCTACGCCCTGCGCCAGCTCGGGAAGACGTGAGCTGCCAGGTGGTGCAGCGACCTCAAGGAGAAGCGCGCGTACTTCCAGCACCCCAGCACCAGGCCCACGTACTGCCGCAGGAGGTGGCGGTGTGCCTGCACTAGGACTAGTTTCCACCACCTCGGCAACCTCCGGTGGCCACGGCAGGATGCCGCGCGTTCACCCCGGAGCTCCGCAACGTCGTCTGGCCGAGCAAGTTCAAGCCTGACCTGCCTCCGCGCTACGATGGCACCGTTGACCCCGCCGAGTTCCTGTAGCTCTACGAGCTGAGCATTGAGGCGGCCAGCGGCGATGAGAAGATCATGGCAAACTGGTTCCCGATGGCCTTCAAGGACGGCGCCCGCTCTTGGCTCCTGAACCTGCCCGAAGGGTCGGTTTCTTCCTGGGAGGAGATGCGTGACCGCTTCATCGCCAACTTCTAGGCCACTCGCGACCATCCGCCGGCCGCAGGTGATTTGTGTCGCATCAAGCAACAACCTGGAGAGACCCTGCAGAAGTATATCCAGCGCTTCAACAACGTCCACCTCAAGATCCCCAAGGTGTCGGACGAGGCCATCATCTAAGCATTCACTGATGGCGTCCGCGATGTCAAGATGAAGGAGGAGCTCGCTATCCATGAGGATCTCTGCATAGCCCTGGAGATGTTCAACATGGCGAACAAGTGCGCAAGGGCTGAGGAGGGGCGCCTCTCCCTCCTCGAGCTCCCCGACGCTGATCCAGAAGACAAGAAGGCCAAGACCAAGGACGTGAAGTGCAAGGGGCCGGCCGTGCTTGCGGCCAAACCAGAGACGAAGCGCGGCCGCGACCACCCCGAGTCATCCAAGAGCACCCGGGCATTCTGCGTCTTCCACAATGTTCACAGCCACAACACCAATGACTGTCAGGAGCTCAGGACCCTCCATGATGGGCGCCTCGGTCGATGCCCCGAGCGCAACGATCGAGGCTATGGTCGTGGAGGCGGCTGAGGTGGACGACGCTGGGACGGACACGACCACCGTCAGGAATGGCGTGACCAGCCTCGTGAGGACCACTGGCAAGGCCAGCCTCGCGAGGGCACTTGGAGGGGGCAGCCTTGTGAGGAGCGCCCTCGGGGCAATGCAGCCCTGCCCCCTCTACCTCCACCGCCAAGAAGGAATGAAGATCACCACCAGGATGAGGGGACTGGGGTTTCCAGGAGCCTCGAGCCATCGCCTGCATCTTGGGCGGCTCACAGGCCCCGTCTTCCCACCGCGTCTTCAAGCAGTTTGCTCGCGAGGTGAATGCAGTGCTCCCCAGGCCTGAAGCAACTCACCCTCTCAGGTGGTCCAAGTGCGCCATCCCCTTCAACTCCTCAGACCAGCTCAAGTTCACGGCCACTACTGGCGCGCTCCCTATGCTCTGCTTCCCCGTCATCAGCAACATGGTCGTCACCAAGACTCTCATCGGAGCAGGGCTCAATGTTCTATCTGTTCAGACGTTCGACAGCCTCCAAGTGCCATACTACTTGCTTCACCCAACCAAGCCATTTTCAGGAGTGACCGATAGTTCTACACACCCAATAGGGTAGGTCCACCTTCCTGCCACCTTCGACGAGCACAACAACTACCACACCGAGATCATCGACTTCGACGTCGTCGACATCTGCCTGCCCTACAACGCCATCCTAGGGTACCCAACACTTTCCAAGTTCATGGCAGCTATGCACCACGGCTACAACGTCCTCAAGATGCTAGGAAGCAGAGGCGTCATCACGGTCGCGTGTCAAGAGAAGGATGTGGTGTGCTCCCTCAAGCGTGCTTTCTAGGCTGCAGCGGTCGAAAACCCTGAAGACGAGGGCGGTGCCCTCCCTTCTGAGGTCACCCCCAAGACGAAGAAGTTGTAGCTGGGACAGGGGTCTCGTGAAGGAGCATCGCTCGAGGACGCCGCGCTGAGCCTCGTGTCCCCGAACGCGGCACTTTCACCCATTGCATAGGAAGGCACGCCTGATGACCCACAAGTATAGGGGATCTATCATAGTCCTTTTGATAAGTAAGAGTGTTGAACCCAACGAGGAGCAGAAGGAAATGACAAGCGGTTTTCAGTAAGGTATTCTCTGCAAGCACTAAAATTATCGGTAACAGATAGTTTTGTGACAAGGTAATTCGTAACGGGTGACAAGTAACAAAAGTAAACAAGGTGCAGCAAGGTGGCCCAATCCTTTTTTAGCAAAGGACAAGCCTGTACATACTCTTATATAAAGGAAAGTGCTCCTGAGGACACATGGGAATTATCGTCAAGCTAGTTTTCATCATGCTCATATAATTCGCGTTCGTTACTTTGATAATTTGATATGTGGGTGGACCGGTGCTTGGGTACTACCTTCCTTGGACAAGCATCCCAATTATGATTCACACCTCTCGCAAGCATCCGCAACTACGAAAGAAGAATTAAGGTAAACCTAACCATAGCATGAAACAGCTCCGCACTGGTGAGAAGACTAGATTAGGTGCCGGACGCGGCTGTTCATTTGCTTTCCGAAGTTGCTTGCAGTTTTTTAGTAATCTTTTGATGGACCGGGTGCTTTCGTGTTTCGGTTCGCCGAGTTGGTTCCTTCTCCTCCCGCTCATTTTCTTTTAATCTAAGGTTAGGAGAGAAGTGGCAGTTGCCCATCACTCTCCCTCGCGCGCCTCGCGCATGGGGGCTAGGCAGGTGTGTGTGCCTCAGGCCTGCCCTCATGCGCGCACACTGAGCCGAACCCCGCTGCCCTGGTGCTTCGGGATCATCCTCACGAGGAGCCCTCAATCAAGCTCACAGGCATCAGTTCCCCTCATATCCGTGCCCCCGGGCAGTGCGATGCGGTACATTAAGTAAGAGCTGGTCTATGACAGGGGGCTCGCATAAGGAGGAATGAGGTGCTCGTCGGGTTTTCCTTTCCTTTTTAAAACATCCACATAGCAGTTTTGCGGTGGCTCCCGAGACCCCAAGGCACCTCCCAAGGCCTATGGCCTCTAGCTCCCCAGAAAGGGGGCCTCGTCGGGCGCCAGAAGCCAAGTCCTCGCGAGGTGGAAAGCTACTGCGTGCATATCAAGCTAAGTTTTCCTATCCTAGCCTACTCAGAGCGCAAACATTACAGGACATCATCAAGATAGCAAGCATAGCATAAAGGGCATAACTTCCATAGTTCTTACACTCCCCGGCGGGGTACACTATCTTTTTTTGAATTATAGGAGAAAGGAAAGGCTATATTGAATCTATTAGTTTCCCGTCAACTTTCCAATTTCTGTCGCCATTCCTTTAAATTGCAATCTTTACTTTCCAATTTATAAACCAAAAAATACAAAAAATATTTACTTTACCGTTTATCTATCTCGATCAGATCTTACCGTTTGCAAGTAACTGTGAAGGGATTGACAACCCCTTTATTGCGTTGGGTGCAAGTTGTTGATTCTTTGTGCAGGTATTTGGTGACTTGTGTGGTGTCTCTAGCGGGAAATACTTACGCTACTTTGCTGCATCACCCTTTCCTCTTCAAGGGAAAACCCAACGCAAGGTCAAGAGGTAGCACCCTCCACCCTCGTGGTTGTCTCGTGTCTCTTTCGGACTACTTTTAATTTTCCTAAATTTTTAAATATTCCAAAACAGAGAGAAATTGCTACATTGAACAGTTTTGGAGTCGGTTTACTTACTGTACCACATACCTATTCCTTTTCGGAGTCTGAAACATTTTGGAAAGTGTCCCTTATATATTCATCCGGTGTTATGGTATCAATTACATTGGTTTCAACATTTATGGGAGTACCTGCGATATAATGTTTGATTCTTTGACCGTTTACCACCCTCGGATTCGTGCCTTCGATGTTGTTGATTTTGATGGCACCGGAATGATAGACCTCCTCGATAATGTAAGGACCTTCCCATTTAGAGAGAATTTTTCTGGCAAAAAATCTTAAACGGGAGTTGTATAGCAAAACATGATCACCTACATTAAACTCACGCTTTTGTATCCTTTTGTCATGCCATCTTTTAACTTTTTCTTTAAATAACTTGGCATTCTCATAGGCTTAGGTTCTCCATTCATCAAGCGAGCTAATGTCAAATAACCTCTTCTCTTCGGCAAGTTTGAAATCATAATTGAGCTCTTTAATAGCCCAATATGCCTTATGTTCTAGTTCGAGAGGTAAGTGACATGCCTTTCCATAAACCATTTTATACGGAGACATACTCATAGGATTTTTATAATTAGTTCTATAAGCCCATAATGCATCATCAAGTTTCTTGGACCAATTCTTTCTAGATCTATTAACAGTCTTTTGCAAGATCAATTTAATCTCTCTATTACTCAATTCTACTTGACCACTAGACTGAGGATGATATGGAGATGCAATTCTATGATTAACATCATACTTAGCAAGCATTTTACGAAAAGCACCATGAATAAAATGTGAACCACCATCAGTCATTAAATATCTAGGGACTCCAAATCTAGGAAAATAACTTCTTTAAGCATCTTAATAGAAGTGTTATGATCAGCACTACTAGTTGGAATAGCTTCTACCCACTTAGTAACATAATCAACAACAACTAAAATATGTGTATATCCATTAGAGGAAGGAAAGGGTCCCATATAATCAAAGCCCCAAACATTAAATGGTTCAATAACAAGTGAATAATTCATAGGCATTTCTTGACGTCTACTAATATTGCCAATTCTTTGGCATTCATCACAAGACAAGACAAACTTACGAGCATCTTTGAAAAGAGTAGGCCAATAAAAACCGGATTGCAATACCTTATGTGCAGTTCTATCTCCAGCGTGGTGTCCTCCGTAAGCCTCGGAGTGACACTTGTGTAGGATCTGTTCCTGTTCATGCTCAAGTACACAACGTCTAATAACACCATCTACTCCTCCTTTATAAAGGTGTGGGTTATCCCAAAAGTAATGTCTTAAATCATAGAAAAACTTTTTATTTTGCTGGTATGTGAAACTAGGTGGTGTAAATTTAGCAACAATGTAATTAGCATAGTCAGCATACCATGGAGCAGTACGAGAAGCATTTATGACAGCTAATTATTCATTAGGAAAGCTATCATTAATAGGCAGTGGGTCGTCAAGAACATTTTCTAACCTAGACAAGTTGTCTGCAACGGGGTTCTCAGCCCCCTTTCTATCAATGATATGCAAATCAAATTCTTGTAGCAAGAGAACCCATCTAATAATTCTAGGTTTAGCATCTTTCTTTTCCATAAGATATTTAATAGCAGCATGATCAGTGCAGACAATCTATCTATTATATACAAAACGATAGAAAACAAACGGTGATGATTTGACACTCTAAAAATTAAGATGTATCAACAGTGAAGATTAAGCAAGGATACCAATCTATTATATTGCACATATTAGGAAAGGACACGGACATATAGTATTTTTTTTTGGAAACACGGACAGATATTATCTCAACGTACAGGCTACAAGCACACGAATCGGTTTCCCGCTGCATTGCGATGCATACAAGCTAAACAGGCATGCACGTGCAGGAACCTAGCAACGTGTGTTAAAAAAGGGAAACTTTGTATACTAGGCAAGAACATGTACATACAACCTGAGAAGCAGACGAATTAGTTTTCTTCGGCAATACGCGTATACAAGCCAAAAAACAGATCCGTAATCAATGGATGTCCTAATACATGGATACATTTTCTTGATATTGAAGTAACTCGCGGAGTCAACAGGTTGTTGACGACTAAACAGGCGACCGCTTCAAGTGTTTTATGTAATTTTTCTTTTTAATGTGCCCATTATTTTTTTCTTCCTTAACAACGAACATCCAAAAAACGTTTTTAATGAGTTAGAGCAACAACCGCGATCGGTCTCGCACCGGCAAGAAGTTGATGAACACACAAAGTCGCCCAGAGTCTGCGACAAGATTTCCAACGAGTCCACCCGGCAGAATACTAGCGAGTCAGCTGCATTGTCTAAAACAAGTCCTTACGGAAATTTGAAACCAGGTTATTCCTTTGCCAGACATGGAAATTACATCTTCATACAAGTTGAACCTGGCATGACGATATCGGCGAGTCCATTACAGCAACATCAATATAGCGAGAAGCGACGACGTCGGACGACTATGAAGCTGTTTGCACACATGGCGACCTAAGTTGGTAAACACAAGCGCGAGGTTGACACACATGCTCCAACCAACTTGCCAGTGCAGTTCCCATCAGCTAGGCTGTGATTATTTACTAATCACACGAATGGACTCAAGTCTAGAGTTCAGTTCCATAGAAAAGCTGGTTTGATGGGGCCTTGGTTGTTTTGTAAGAAAAACTTATGGATGTATAGCAAGTGTAAGACCAGAGTTCGTCGCATGGCTCTCAAGCATCTTTGTGGAAGACCGAGCCCCTAGAAACAAATATAATGATTTAGTCCTGACAAGTGGTAATCAAATAAATCTTATGTATCGCATGGCGTAAAATTTCTTATTTTTTTGACCCACAAGAAAAATCTAAAATATCAAGGTTTTCCTCACAGCTAGGGAGAAATTGATAACAAAAGGAAGCCAGTTTTAAAAATAGCATAGACAATAATGATTTAGCTGAAGGGGACACTCAAGGGAAACATTCTGTTATCGAATAAGGATTGCATGTATTTCACGGCAAGAGGTTTATTTTAGAGAAATGAAGCATCTATATCAATGATATGGCCTTGGCATCATACGTCATCCAAAGCAGAGGGCAGGGATTATCCCTCCTTTTTGAAGAGTAAGATGATTATAAGATGACATATAACCACTGCACTTAAAATATAAGTTACAACAGTAAAAAGTGGTCCGTGCAAAAGAATGTTAAAATTAGATCAACTAAAATTAAAGCACAGTGAGCATGGAGGTTCATACGACAAGAAATATAATGTTTTTAAGGACCAATCACACACACCAAAGCCATAATGAAATACATGCATCTAATCATCAGTTTATTCAGTTTAATTTTTACTACTCAATTTATTATAGTAAAGCGGTCAGTAGGAAAAAGAGGGCACAACATTATATTGAAAATATATTTCATATTGTGGCGGCGATCAGTCGAAATTATTACAGTGTGACCTACTTCTGTTTATTTAGATTTTATATTAACATGATGGGAGAAGAAATCACCATGTTCGTCACAATTGGATGAAATATATTCTACATAGACGTGGAGATTACAATGTCATTGAATTGTAGCTGAACCAAGATGTTTATAAAAATCCATAGCACATAAAAATCTAGGTTGATATGATAAAAAGTACAACTATACTTAATAAAATTCTTAATAGGTGAAAAATATAAGCATAATATAGGTATGAACTTGAGGTTCTGAATAAGAAGTAAACTACAATTGGCTAATACTATTTTCACTCCATATGAAATTCATAAGATAAACTGTAAAACTATATATATATATATATATATATATATATATATATATATATATATATATATAATAGTTGATGATTCATAATTAGTGAAAACATATAAAATACAAGATGATACAAAGCACTTTAGATATGCGGTGTTCATGTTTAGAGATGTAATTCTCCGTCGGGGATCCCTCAAAATCATATTGTTGCAAAACGGGAGGGGAGGAGTGAATCAAAGAGGGGGTAAATGAAGATCTGTATCAAAACCCATATACGGTGTTGCATCAATCTTTCGAACTCACATATAAAGAAATTGATTAACAATATACTAAAGTAGCATGTTTCATTGTGACTTACTTTCGGCCATATTCTATTTATATGACATATAACTCATGGCCAAATTAACCAAATATACTTTATTGGGAAACCGCATAGTGTAAAGGAAATAATTTAAAAGCGTTACTCTAGCCGCGCAAATGCGCGGGTCACCCTGCTAGTTACTTTGGAATCAACAATATAGGGTCTGAACTTATCACAAGCAAATACAACTGCTAAAAATTCTTTTTCAGTAGTAGCATAATTTCTCTAGGCACTATCTAGAGTTTTACTAGCATATTGAATAACATTTAATTTCTTATCAACTCTTTGTCCTAGAACAGCACCAACAGCATAATCACTAGCATCACACATAATTTCAAAGGGTAAATTCCAATCAGGTGGCTGAACAATAGGTGCAGAAATCAAGGCTTTCTTAAGTATTTCAAGTGCTTCTACACAATCATCATCAAAAAAAGGAACATCTATTTCCAAGAGATTAGTGAGAGGCCTAGAAATTTTAGAGAAGTCTTTAATAAACCTCCTATATAAACCAACATGACCAAGGAAACTTCTTATACCTTTGATATCTTTAGGACACGACATGTTTTCAATAGCATCTACTTTAGCTTTATCAACTTCAATACCTCTTTCAGAAATTTTATGCCCCAGGATAATACCTTCATTAACCATAAAGTGGCACTTCTCCCAATTCAAGACAAGATTAGTTTCTTCGCATCTCTGCAAAACTCGATCAAGGTTGCTTAAGCAATCATCAAAAGAAGTTCCATAAACGAATAAATCATCCATGAAAACCTCAACAATATTTTCACAAAAATCAGATAATATAGCAGTCATACATCTTTGAAAGGTAGCAGGTGCATTACATAAACCAACAGGCATACGTCTATAAGCAAAGGTACCGAAAGAGCAAGTAAAAGTGGTCTTTTCTTGATCCTCTTTCGACACAGGTATTTGAGAGAAACTAGAATAACCATCTAGGAAGCAAAATGTGTATGTTTGGATAGTCTTTCTAGCATTTGATCAATAAAAGGTAGAGGGTAATGATCTTTTCTAGTAGCTTTATTTAATTTGTGGAAATCAATTACCATTCTATAACCCGTAACAATTATTTGTGGGATCAATTCATTCTTATCATTAGGAACAACAGTAATACCTCCCTTCTTAGGGACACAATGAACGAGACTTACCCACTGACTATCAGCAATAGGATAAATTATACCTGCCTCCAGAAGCTTTAGTATTTCATTTCTTACCACTTCTTTCATCTTAGGATTTAACCGCCGTTGATTATCAACAACTTGGTTAGCATCTTTCTCCAATTTTATTTTGTGCTGGCATAGAGTGGGGCTAATGCCTTTAAGATCATCAAGAGTATATCCAATAGCGGCATGGTGCTTCTTCAGAGTTTTCAATAATTTATTTTCTTCATGCTCTGAAAGGTTAGCACCAATAATAACATGATATATCTTCTTTTCATCAAGATAAGCATATTTAAGAGTATCAGGTAATTGTTTAAGCTCAAACACGGTATCACCCTTGGGTGGAGGAGGATCTCCAAGAATTTCAATGGGCAAATTGTGTTTCAAAATAGGTTCTTGCTTAAAGAATACTTCATCTATTTTCCTTCTTTCATTCATAAACATATCATTTTCATGGTCTAGCAAATATTGTTCTAATGGATCATTAGGAGGCACAGCAATAGAAGCAAGACCAATAATTTCATCTTTACTAGGCACTTCTTTATCATGGGGTTGTCTATGAAATTTAGCAAAATTAAAATCATGAGACATATCCCCTAAACCAACAGTAACAATATCCTTTTCATAGTCTATCTTAGCATTAACAGTATTGAAGAAGGGTCTACCAAATATAATGGGACAAAAGTCATCTTGTGGGGAACCAAGAACAAGAAAATCAGTAGGATATTTAATTTTCCCACACAAGACTTCAACATCTCTAACAATCCCAACTGGTGAAATAGTATCTCTGTTGGCAAGTTTAATAGTAACATCAATGCCTTCTATCTCAGCAGGTGCAATATCATGCATAATTTCTGTGTATAAGGAATAAGGAATTGCACTCAGACTAGCACCCATATCACATAAGCCATGATAACAATGATCTCCTATTTTAACAGAAACAGCAGGCATGGCAACAAAAGGTCTATGTTTATCCTTAGTATCGGGTTTAGCAATCCTAGCAGCTTCATCACAGAAATAGATAGCATGCCCATCAATATTATCGACCAAGAGATCTTTAACCATAGCAATACCAGGTTCAACTTTAATTTTCTTAGGGGTGTAGGTGTTCTAGTATTACTCTTACGAACCACAGTTGAAGCTTTAGCATGATCCTTTATTCTAATAAGGAAAGGTGGTTTATCAATATAAGCAGTAGGAACAATAGGATCAACATTATAAGTAATTGTTTCTTCTTCAACTTTAATAGGTTCTACTACTTTTACTTCAATGGGAGGATGATATTTAAACCACTTCTCCTTAGGGATATCAACATAGTAGCAAATGATTCACAGAAAGAAGCTACCATTTCAGAGTTAAGTCCATATTTAGTGCTAAATTCATGAAAAGCATCGGTATCCATAAAAGATTTAACACAATCAAACTTAGGGGTTATACCTGACTCCTTACCTTCGTCGAGTTCTCAATCTTCAAAGTTGCGTTTAATTCTTTCCAATAAATCCGATTTGAATTCAATAGTCTTCATCATAAAAGAACCAATACAAGAAGTATCGAGCAAGGAGCGATCATTATGAGAAAGCCGAGCGTAAATTTTTTGAATAATAATTTGAGATCATGATTGGGGCATGAATATAACATTAACTTAAGCCTTCCCCAAGTTTGAGCGATACTTTCTCCTTCAGGAGGCCAAAAATTATATATATAATTTTGATCGCGATGAACCAGATGCATAGGATAAAACTTCTGATGAAATTCCAATTTCAGTCGGTTGTAGTTCCATGATCCAATATCATCACATAGCCTATACCATGTCAATGCCTTTCCCTTCAAAGATAAAGGGAAGACCTTCTTCTTGACAACATCCTCGGGAATACCTGCAAGCTTAAATAATCCACAAACTTCATCCACATAGATTAGGTGCATATCGGGATGTAATGTTCCATCTACTGTATAGGGATTAGCTAGCAGTTTCTCTATCATACCCGAAGGAATTTCAAAGTAAATATTTTCAGTAGGTTCAGTAGGTTGAGGAGAAACTCTTTGCTCTTCTGGTCGGGGTGAAGATACCCCGAACAAGCCCCTCAAAGGATTATAAGACCTAGGCACATATGTCCAGTTGAATATGGGTTGTATAAGTTATTATTCTTGACATCACCCTTGAGGTGAGTGTGTTAGGAGGCGATACTATAAGCCCCTATCTTTCTTTGTGTCCGGTTGAAACGTTTTTCTCATGTGTACGCGGTAAGTGTTAACAATCATAGAAGACTAAATGATGGTTGAGTATGTGGACTTGCCTAAAGGCTCCGATACGTGACCCTTCCTGAAAAGATGATGAATTGTAGTTGCAAAGTTGACTAATGATACATCTCCAACGTATCTATAATTTATGAAGCATTCATGCTATTTTATAATCTGTTTTGAATGATTACGGGCTTTATTATACATTTTTATATTACTTTTGGGACTAACCTATTAACCGAAGGCCCAGCCCATATTGCTGTTTTATTGCCTGTTTCAGTATTTTGAAGAAAAGGAATATCAAACGGAGTCCAAACGGAATGAAACCTTTGGGAGCATGATTTTTGGAAAGGATAAGATCTGGGAGACTTGGAGTTCAAGCCAGTGAAGGCTCGAGGAAGCCAGGAGAGAGGAGGGCGCGCCCCTGTCTCCTGGGCCCCTCGAGGCTCCCCCGACCGACTTTTTTCGCCTATATAAGTCCATGTACCCTAAAAACATCGAGGATGAAGATAGATCGGGAGTTCCGCCGCCGCAAGCCTCTGTAGCCACCAAAAACCTCTCGGGAGCCCGTTCCGGCACCCTGTCAGAGGGGGGATCCCTCACCGGTGGCCATCTTCATCATCCCGACGCTCTCCATGACGAGGAGGGAGTAGTTCACCCTCGGGGCTGAGGGTACGTACCAGTAGCTATGTGTTTGATCTCTCTCTCTCTCTCTCTCTTTCTCTCTCTCGTGTTCTCTCTATGGCACGATCTTGATGTATCGTGAGCTTTGCTATTATAGTTGGATCTTATGATGTTTCTCCCCCTCTATTCTCTTGTGATGAATTGAGTTTTCCTCTTGAAGTTATCTTGTCAGATTGAGTCTTTAAGGATTTGGGAACACTTGATGTATGTCTTGCCGTGCTTATCTGTGGTGACAATGGGATATCACGTGATCCACTTGATGTATGTTTTGGTGATCAACTTGCGGGTTCCGCCCATGAACCTATGCATAAGGGTTGGCACACGATTTCGTCTTGACTCTCCGGTAGAAACTTTGGGGCACTCTTTGAAGTACTTTGTGTTGGTTGAATAGATGAATCTGAGATTGTGTGATGCATATCGTATAATCATGCCCACTGATACTTGAGGTGAAAATGGAGTACCTAGGTGACATTAGGGTTTTGGTTGATTTGTGTCTTAAGGTGTTATTCTAGTATGAACTCTATGATAGATTGAACGGAAACAATAGCTTCATGTTATTTTTACTACGGACTCTTGAATAGATAGAACAGAAAGGATAACTTTGAGGTGGTTTCGTACCCTACCATAATTTACAACTTTTATGTAATTTTTACGATTTTTTAAAAAGGAAACTTAAACGGTTCATGTTTGTTTTAAAGTTCAAAAATTGGAAAGATATTCATAACTATTCTTAAGAAAATAATGATACCAAACAAAAAAATCAAGTAAAACTGGCGAAAAAACATAAAAAGGGGAAAAAGGAAACCGTTGGGAGCTAGACAGGAAACGTGGTGCCCTAAATAGGCTGGCCCACTAGGAACAACTCTAAAAGTAGGTGTATCGGCCTCACAGGCTAATGTACGAGAGCTCATAGCGGGAGTAACTAGTTGGCGAGTGCTTTTTCGAGAGCCTCCTACGATCATTTGAGGGTGGGCAAAGAGCACGTCATTTTGGCGCGCTCTCAGCCGCCGTCACGTGTCATGCTTAGGACGCTCCCTTCAGATTTTATTTTATTTCACACGCCTTTTCGGCTTTTTAAAACGGATTTTTCGATTTCTTGGATTTCCACCGTTCTTTCTTAGCTTTTAGGCCAAAAAAAATTAAAAAAAAATTTGCCCAAAAAAACACGTTTTTTCTTCCGGTCGTTCCTTTAGAAAATGAAAAAAAAATATGTTTTCTGTTTTTTTCTTTCCGCCAGAGGCACGGTTGTGCTTTAGCGAGAGGCATGGCCGTGCCTCTCGAAAACGAAAAAACATGCTTTCTGTTTTTTTCCTTTCGTGAGAGGCACGTTTTTGCTTCCGCGAGAGGCACGACCGTACCTCTTGGAATGGAAAAAAACACGTCTTTTTTTCGTGAGAGGCACGTTTTTGCTTCCGCAAGAGGCACGGACGTGCTTCTTTCGGATGGGAAAAAATGTGTTCCCGATTTGGCTTTTCCCATCCGGTATTTTTGTCCTTTTTTGTGAATTTTTTTCCATCAAAACCTAGCAACATGGGATCTACTTTTGAAGATCTCGACGCGTGGAATCCAATGGCAAAAACAGTTCGAGATTTGGACGCTTAAGTGTTAAAACATTTTGAATGAACAGATGTACGAAAAAGGGAAAACTCCCAGGTTGCAACAAGTGGTGAGCATGCAATGTGCCACTTGTCGCAACCTGAGGAGGTGGGGTGATCTTTGAAAGTGGTACTCCTTAATTAGTGATTTCGTCTTATAGCAAGATTGTTAACTCCCCTCAACTGAAGCGCGGCGCGACCGAGCCGGCCCAACACTATAACACTTGATGCGGGTTTTTTCTTAGTCTTTTTTTCTCAGTTTATCATTGTTTTTTGCTATTTTTCCCGTGTAGCTGTTCATTCCGGTTTTCACTATTTGGAGGCGGGTTTCCTTGGGGTTTTCTCCATTTTTTATTTCTTCACTGGCCTTTTCATCTATCTTATTTATTATTTACACTTCGCTTTTCTTTAGTTTTCACCTTTTTTTTCTTGGTTATATGTTGATTTCTTTTGGCTTCTTTCTTGGTTTTCTTTGCTTTTTTTGCCGTTTTCATTGGTTTTTCAAAATTTTAACACATGTCTAATTTTTTCAGTACAAAATATTTTTTTAGTGTACATGTAAAAAATGTGTACACGTTGAGCACTTTTCAAATACACGAGCTATATTTTTCTTTTAGTACATGTTTTGAACTTTTTTTGAATACATAGCAATATTCTTCAAATACAAGTTCAAACATTTTGTTGATGATAATAATATTTTTGTAAACTACGTGAACATTTATTTCATATTGTATAAACGTTTTCAAATGTCACAGTTTTTTCAAATGCGGCCATAATGTTTTTTAAAGGTATCAACATTTCTTAAAAGTATGCTAAGATTCATGATTTCTGGATTTTCTTAATTAAATTTAAGTTTTTAAAATATATTTATTGGTAATGAAATAAAAATAGAATTTTAAAATAAAACGTTGTTTTTGAGAGAACGATGTGTGACATCATGGCGGTGACCCATGTCTATACTGGGCCGGCCCACCGTAGACTCTCTGTCTTTCGGGAGCTCCTATACAGCGCTGCAGGCACCGGGAGCTCCTAATCGGCGCTTCGAGCGCCGGTTCAGGCTACTGGCGCTCGCAGCTGACGCGTAGCGGGCCGGCCAAACACCAGCACAAAAAGGAATACGTGAAGAAAAATAGTGCGTGTAGGAGGATTCGAACACAACAACCCACCACTGCAGGCTAAACGCACTAACCACTGGAGCAGACTCGCTTTCTTGGATAATATTAGGAAACGACGCTAGTTAAGAGACATTTGAAAATTACTTGAAAAGTTCATCGATATTGAAAATTGTTCATCAAGATTTTGAAAAAAGTTCATCAATTTTAAAGAAACGTTCACAAAAAAATGAAAAAAATATCAAAATTTTGAAAAAAGTTCACCAATTTTGAAAAAATGTTCATCAATGTTGAAAATAAGTTATCAAATTCGAAAAAAGTTAACCGATTTAGAAAAAAGTTCAAAATTTGAAAAAAGAATCATAGATTTTCGAAATAAGTTCATCAAATTTGAAAAAGTTCATCAATTCTTTTTAAATCACCATTTTGAAAACAATTCACAAAACTGAAAAAAGTTCATCCAATCCAAATATAAGTTCATCTAATTTGAAAAACAAATCATCAATTTTTAAAAAGGTTCATCAAATTTGAAGAAAGTTCATCGAATTTGGAAAAAAGTTCACTGAAGTTTAAAATAAGTTCATCGAATTTGGAAAAAAGTTCACTGAAGTTTAAAATAAGTTCATCTAATTTGAAAAAAGTTCATTGAATTTTGAAAAAGTTCATCAATTTTATTTTTTTTTATCAAATTTGAAGAATGTTCATCTATTTTTAAAATAAGTTCATCAAAATGTTAGAAAGTTCTTTCATTTTTTTTAGAAATTAATCGAGTTTGAAAAAGTTCATTGAAATTGAAAAAAAGTTCATCGTACTGAAAAAAGTTCATCGATTTAACGAAAAAGTTCACGAAATAGAAAAGAAATATCGTCTATTTGTAAACATTTCACGCATTTAAGAAAAAAAGCAAACAGGAAACAAAAAAAGAAAGAGAAAAAACGCAGAAAACATAAAGGGCATTTCTTGTATGTTTAAAAAGATGAAAAGGAGATTGGTGTTTACGAGTCAGGGTGGTGGCGTAGTGGTTTATGGGTTTAGCTATCGACGGAGAGGTCGCTTGTTCGATTTTTGGTTGCGCACAATTTTGCGTGCCTTTTTTGAGTTTCAAAACAGAGGGAGAATGGTTGCGTGCCTTTTTTGGCTGTAGGCGCCGGTTTGCGGAAACAGCTATAACCGGCGCCTGCAACGCTAAATAGGAAATGCCGCAGGCACCCGTTAACGATCCGGCGCCTGCAGCGCTGCTAGCATGGGCCGGCCCACTAGCGTGCTGCCCTAAATATTTTTTAGTCTTTTTTTGCGAAATTAAAAATGTGAAATGAAGAAAGGTAAGAAAAAAAGTAGTTTCATATTTTTAATTTCGCAAAAAAAAAACTAAAAAATATTTAGGGCTGCACGCTAGTGGGCCGGCCCATGCTAGCAGCGCTGCAGGCGCCGGATCGTTAACGGGTGCCTGCAGCGCTGTATAGGAGCTCCCGTCGGACACATATATTTTGCAATGTTAAAAGGAAACAAATGGGCCGAGCCCAGGAGGGAGGAGGGGTGTGGGCCGGTGCGCCGGTTTGCGGAATGGCTTGCAACGGGCGTTACCGGCGCCAAATAGGATTTGCTTTGTCTGGCCATAAGTGAGATATTGGCGAGATGGAGCGCGTTCTAGCCTGCAGTCGGTCATATATGTCCAGCCATCGTGTTGCTCATTTTCTTGTTGCTCTTCTCTTTTCCCTTTTTCCTTTTTATTATATTATTTCATATACATTCCTATAAATCTTCATGTAGTGTAGACAGATGTTTGCACAACTTTTTGAAAATGTTGATATCACTCTAGGAAAATGTTGGAAACATTTAAAAAATATTCAAGAATTAAAAAAAAACTTCATGACATTATATCATGCTTATACAATGTAAAAAATGTTGGATTCAAAAAATAATGTCTCGTACAATTAAATAAATATTCTTGAAGTTTTAGATAAATAAATCACGTGTCTTAAAAAAACTTTGTCACCTTTATTTTTTTTACATATTTTCCAAAAACTCGTGCGATTAAAAAAGTTCAACATGTATCCAGTTTCTAACATGTATTTAAAAATGTACATGACGTATTAAAAACGTTTAACGTTTATCAAAAAATTGTTGCGCTTGTATAAGAAAAAAATATCATCGTAAATTAACCAAAAATTGTTAGAAAGACACAACATACCAAAAAAATAGACGCTAAAGATTATAAAACAGATGCGAGATGGTCTATAGAACCTTACAAGAACCGCTACAGGGACTATAGTGATGAGCCAGCCCATTTAGTTGAGCACCAAGGACGAGGCCATGCTACATCTCACGATAAGCAATGGTGGTCGATCACCGTGGTGGGCGTTTTCAAGTTTGAAATTTCACAGCATTAATTTCTTTGATTTGTTTTGTGAACACACATATACATGTATAACACATATATGCAAATTTTCATAACATTATAGTTGCACACGTGGCGTACACAAAAAAGACAAATACAATTCCAAAATGGCCGACCTTTTTCGTTATTGGATAAGAATTTTGTTTTTTTGTATAGCCTACAAATCACAATTTTTTCAAACAGATTTTTAGACTTTTCGTGTGGAACACATATAAGTTTTCATGGAATTGTTTTGGTATAATGAATTTTATGCCCCTACTTGGATCCCACTCGGCAGTTTTACCCCTAGTTTCCAAAAACTTTCATTCTGCCCAAGCCACTTCGCTCCTCTTATACTTTTGCCTTTGAACGTTTGACTGTCACTTTAAAAACTTCATAAAAAATTCATACTAACTGAGATAAATACAAATGAGATATTAAAATGTCCAGAAAACATCATCTATATGTGCATGTCATTTGCATTCATGAAAAACGTTTTGGAAAGTCTCCATCTTACTTTGAGCTCATATGATCTCAGCATGAATAATAAAAATCCAAAAACAAATTCAAAATATTCTATTTTTTTGTGGCAGAGCACCCATATTGTGTTTTTTCCACGACTTCCATGAATTTCATTCCCCAATGAAACTTGGCAACCACTCTAACCATTGGTCAGTGTTTGCCACCAATTTTGTTCTAGAATTTTTTGTTTTTTTAATATTTTTTAGATTTTATTGTTCATGCTGAGATCATATGAACTCAAACTAAGAGGGCACTTTCCAACACTTTTGTCATGAATGCAAATGGCATGCACATATAGGCGATGTTTTTATAGACATTTTGATATCTTATTTGCATTTTTCTAAGTTACACTAGTACAACGACGTGCTATACAAACGGTTTTTAACCCCTTTCCGCGACGGCGTTCGGAACCGTCACCTAGTGAGTGTGGGCTATAGGGGGGGGGGTCCTTCCCACACGACCCAGAAACCGTCGGGAATATGCCCTCCTGGCACACACACTCGGCAAAATGAGGTCGTGTGCGACCGGCGTGCGAGCAAATACGGTTATACAGGTGAAATTGTTTCTGGTCGTAAGTACATCCCACACAGCCAGTCTCCACTAAAAGTTTCCGTTCGTATATACATCATACACAGTCACTGCAAGGAAAATGTTTCTGTTCGTAGGTACATCACACACAATTTTCCCCATTAAATCATTTATGATAGCGTTCCCATCGCACACAATATTAACAATTCTATCGTTTGTGTTATTGAATGCATCACACACGGTGCATAGAAGAAACTGTGTGGCAAAGGCTGTCCATCACACACAGTTTTTATGCGGTAAAGGTTTGCGCAAGGTGGCCTAACGCAAACAGTTTTGAAGAGAATGTCATGTGTGATTGTTCATCGATCCAACACGGTTTATTCCTGCAAACTGTGTGCGTTGCCTTAGGTCATTGCCCACGGTATTTTCTCAATAACCGTTTGCAATAGCAAAAACCAATTAGCAGGCTAATTGCCCTATTATTAATAATCCATTTATTAATCTAATTGATATTCATATTAAATACATAATATATTTCATTCTCATATTAAGGAAGCAGGATTTCATAATTGAAATACATCAGAGTACAACATGATATAGCTTCAACACTCAGCTACCCCATTACACAACTGCACCAGCACCAAGTTTCACATGCAACATCTATAACCTTTCGAAATTAGCATCATAGACGGTACATAGACAGATGCATCTCATCGGGAAAACTGCTGAAGCGGAAGGCGGATATTGAGCCTTCATTGATGTTGAAGGTCTTTGCAACTTTAGGCTAGTGCCTGTGGATGATTGACCATCCATCCTTCGTCCTCTTCAGGAACACTTCAATATTGAACCGTGGGTGTTGTATGAAAAACTTCCTCGCCTCCTGACCATAGAGGTGGTTTGAGAGGTAATCATCAGCGAACTGCTTTGGAAAGGCCTAAAAACAAGGATGTGTATAAATATCTTCTCTATATTGAAAATGGGGCAAAGGAATAAAAGAAGGCAAGGTATAATAGTTAGTACCATCTTGTAGTGAATTGATGTCTTCTTCATTGTGCAGACAAAGATCTTGTTATTTTTTGTCGCTAATTTCTTTATCCTAACAATCTTTCTGAGTTACTTGACTTGATTGATATTGAAGGAAATATGCCCTAGAGGCAATAATAAAGTTATTATTTATTTCCTTATTTCATGATAAATGTTTATTGTTCATGCTAGAATTGTATTAACCGAAAACTTAGTACATGTGTGAATACATAGACAAAACATAAGTGTCCCTAGTATGCCTCTACTTGACTAGCTCGTTAATCAAAGATGGTTAAGTTTCCTAACCATAGACATGTGTTGTCATTTGATGAACGGGATCACATCATTAGGAGAATGATGTGATGTACATGACCCGTCCATTAGCTTAGCATTATGATAGTTACAGTTTCATTGCTACTGCTTTCTTCATGACTTATACATGTTCCTCAGACTATGAGATTATGCAACTCCCGAATACAGGAGGAACACCTTGTGTACTATAAAACGTCACAACGTAAATTGGTGATTATAAAGATGCTCAATAGGTGTCTCCGAAGATGTTTGTTGGGTTGACATAGATCGAGATTAGGATTTGTCACTCCGTGTTTCGGACAGGTATCTCTGGGCCCTCTCGGTAATACTCATCACCATAAGCCTTGCAAGCATTGTAAATAATATCTTAGTTGCAGGATGAAGTATTATAGAACGAGTAAAGAGACTTGCCGGTAACGAGATTGAACTAGGTATTGAGATACCGACGATCGAATCTCGGGCAAGTAACATACCGATGACAAAGGGAACAACGTATGTTGTTATGCGGTTTGACTGATAAAGATCTTTGTAGAATATGTAGGAGCCAATATGAGTATCCAGGTTCCGCTATTGGTTATTGACCGGAGATGTGTCTCGGTCATGTCTACATAGTTCTCGAACCCATAGGGTCCGCACGCTTAACGTTCAATGACGATATGTATTATGAGTTATGTGTTTTTGATGACCGAAGTTTGTTCGGAGTCCCGGATGAGATTGCGGACGTGGAGAGGAGTCTCGAAATGGTCGAGACAAAAAGATTGATATATTGGACCATGTTATTCGGACACCAGAAGAGTTCCGGGAAGTTTCGGTTAAAACCGGAGTGCCGGAGGGGTTACCGGAACCCCCCGGGGAACTAATGGGCCACCATGGGCCTTAGTGGAGAGAGAGGAGGGCGGCCAGGGCAGGCCGCGCCCCCCCTTAGAGTCTGAATAGGACAAGGGAAGGGGGGCGGCGCCCCCTTTCCTACTCCCTCTCCCTCTCCTTCCTTCCCCCTCTCTCTCGGGAAGTGGAATCCTACTAGGACTCCTCATCTTGGGGCACGCCCCTAGGGGCCGGCCGACCTCCCCTTGCTCCTTTATATACGGGGGCAGGGGGCACCCTAGGACACACAAGTTTCTCTTAACCATGTGCGGTGCCCCCTCCACAGTTACACACCTCGATCATACCATCGTAGTGCTTAGGTGAAGCCCTGCGCCGGTAGCATCATGATCACCGTCGCCACACCGTCATGCTGACGGAACTCACCCTCGTCCTCAACTAGATCAAGAGGACGAGGGACGTCATCGAGCTGAAAATGTGCAGAACGCAGAGGTGCCGTACATTTGGTACTTGATCGGTTGGATCGCGAAGAAGTTCGACTACATCAACCGCGTTATTGAAACGCTTTTGCTTTCGGTCTACGAGGGTACGTGGACACACTCTCCCTTCTCGTTGCTATGCATCACCCAGATAGATCTTGTGTGATCGTAGGATTTTTTTTTGAAATTACCGCATTCCCCAACAGTGGCTTCCGAGCCAGGTCTGTGCGTAGATGTTATTTGCACGAGTAGAACACAAAGAGTTATGGGAGATAATAGTCATACTACTTACCACTAACACATTACTTTGTTTCGGCGGTATTGTTGGATGAAGCGTCCCGGACCGACATTACATGACCGCGTTCATGAGACTGGTTCTACCGATGTGCTTTTGCACATAGGTGGCTGGCGGGTGTCTGTTTCTCCAACTTTAGTTGAATCGAGTTTGACTATGGTCGGTCCTTTTTAAAGGTTAAAACAGCACACTTGACGAAAAATCATTGTGGCTTTGATGCGTAGGTAAGAACGGTTCTTGCTACAAGCCTGTAGTAGCCACGTAAAACTTGCAACAACAAAGTAGATGACATAACTTGTTTTTGCAGGGCTTCCTGTGATGTGATATGGTCAAGACATGGTGTGATATAATTTGTTGTATGAGATGATCATGTTTTGTAACAGAGTTATCGGCAACTAGCAGGAGCCCTATGGTTGTCGCTTTATTGTATGCAATGCAATCGCCATTTAATTGTTTTACTTTATCAATAAGCGGTAGTGATAGTCGTAGAAACAATAGTTGGTGAGACGACAACGATGCTATGATGGAGATCAAGGTGTCGCACTGGTGATGATGGAGATCATGGCGATGCTTCGGTGATGGAGATCATGAGCACAAGATGATGATGGCCATATCATGTCACATATTTTGATTGCATGTGATGTTTATCTTTTATGCATCTTATTTTGCTTAGTACGGCGGTAGCATTATAAGATGACCCCTTACTAAATTTCAAGGTATAAGTGTTCTCCCTGAGTATGCACCGTTGCTACAGTTCGTCGTGCCAAGACACCACGTGATGATTGGGTGTGATAAGCTCTACGTTCATATACAATGGGTGCAAGCCAGTTTTGCACATGCAGAATACTGATATGTCTCCCTTGTTTTGGACTCTAACTTGCATGATTTGAATGGAACTAACCCGGACTGACGTTGTTTTCAGAAGAATTGCCATGGTGTTATTTTTGTGCAGAAATAAAAGTTCTTGGAATGACCTGAAACTCCATGGAGAATATTTTTGAATTAAAAAAAATACTGGCAAAAGAATCAAGGCCAGGGGCCCACACCCTGTCCACGAGGGTGGGGGCGCGCCTACCCCCCTGGGCGTGCCCCCTACCTCGTGGGCCCCCTGGTGCTCCACCGACCTCAACTCCAACTCCATGTATTCACGTACGGGGAGAAAAAAATTAGAGGGAAGGATTCATAGAGTTTTACGATATGGAGCCGCCACCAAGCCCTAATCTCTCTCGGGAGGGCTGATCTGGAGTCCGTTCGGGGCTCCGGAGAGGGGAATCCGTCGCCGTCGTCATCATCAACGTTCCTCCATCACCAATTTCATTATGCTCACTGCCGTGCGTGAGTAATTCAATCGTAGGCTTGGTGGACGGTGATGGGTTGGATGAGATTTATCATGTAATCGAGTTAGTTTTGTTAGGGTTTGATCCCTAATATCCACTATGTTCTGAGATTGATGTTACTATGACTTTGCTATGCTTAATGCTTGTCACTAGGGACCGAGAGCCATGATTTTAGATCTGAACCTATTATGTTTTCATGAATATATGTGAGTTCTTGATCCTATCTTGCAAAGTCTATAGTCACCTATTATGTGTTATGATCCGTTAACCCCGAAGTGACAATAATCAGGATACTTACCGATGTTGACCGTAGTTTGAGGAGTTCATGTATTCACTAAGTGCTAATGCTTTGGTCCGGTACTCTATTAAAAGGAGGCCTTAATATCCCGTAGTTTCCAATAGGACCCCGCTACCATGGGAGGGTAGGACAAAAGATGTCATGCAAGTTCTTTTCCATAAGCACGTATGACTATATTTGGAATACATGCCTACATTATATTGATGAGCTGGAGCTAGTTTTGTGCCACCCTATGTTATAGCTATTGCATGAGGAATCACATCCGACATAATTATCCATCACTGATTCAAAGCCTACGAGCTTTTCACATATTGATCTTTGCTTAGTTACTTTACCGTTGCCACTGTTACAATTACTACAAAACTTTTACTGTTACTTTTGCTACCGTTACCGTTACTTCCATACTACTTTGCTACTAAATACTTTGCTGCTGATATTAAGTTATCCAGGTGTGGTTGAATTGGCAACTCAACTGCTAATACTTGAGAATATTCTTTGGCTCCCCTTGTGTCGAATCAATAAATTTGGGTTGAATACTCTACCCTCGAAAACTGTTGCGATCCCCTATACTTGTGGGTTATCAAGACTATTTTCTGGCACCGTTGCCGGGGAGCATAGCTCTATTCTTTGAGTTACTTGGGATTTATATCTGCTGATCACTATGAGGAACTTGAAAGATGAGAAAACCAAGAGTTATCCCTCAACTACGAGGGGAGGTAAGGAACTGCCATCTAGCTCTGCACTTGATTCTCCTTCTGTTTTGAGTAAACTTGCGACACCTAAACCTGCTTCTGCCATTAATTCTGATATGTCGCATGTTATTGATGAAACTACTTCTATGCTTGATAATATTGTGCCATTAGGTGAATTTCTTGATGAACAACTTGCTAGGACTAGAGAGAATGAAATTATGGAAACTGATAATACTGATGAAAGTGATGATGAAGATTCCCCCCTAGATATGAATTGCCTGTTGTGCCTGAGGGTTATGTTATGGATGAAGAAACAGCTAGAGATTTTCTTGCGTGCAATGATATATATGATCTTAAGAAAATATTAGCTTAGCTGAAAGAAAAGTCTTTGAATGCTAGAATGAAATATGACCCTGCTTTTGCTACTTCACCTATCTACATTACTGATAAGGATTATGATTTCTCTGTCGATCCTGAGATAATTACTTTGGTTGAATCTAATCCTTTTTATGGCTATGAATCTGAAAATTTTGTGGCACATCTTACTAAATTGAATGATATAGCCACCCTATTCACTCATGAGGAAAAAATTCGTTACTACTATATCCTTAAGCTATTTCCATTCTCACTAAAGGGTGATGCTAAAACATGGTTTAATTCTCTTGCTCCTGGTTGTGTGCGTAGTCCCCAGGATATGATTTATTACTTCTCTGCTAAATATTTCCCCGCTCATAAGAAACAAGCTGCCTTAAGGGAAATATATAATTTTGTGCAAATTGAAGAAGAGAGTCTCCCACAAGCTTGGGGGAGGCTTCTCTGATTACTTAATGCTTTACCTTATCATCCTCGCAAGAAAAATGAAATACTTGATATTTTTTATAATAGACTAACCAATGCTTCCAGAGACCACGTGGATAGTTGTGCTGGTTGTGTTTTCAGGGAAAGAACTGTTGATCAAGCTGAATTGCTATTGAATAATATGCTGACTAATGAAAATAATTGGACACTTCTTGAACCTCCTAAGCCAACTTCGAAGAAAAGAGTTATTCTATTTCTCAGTCCTGAAGATATGCAAGAGGCAAAGAAATCTATGAAAGAAAAAGGTATTAAAGCTGAAGATGTTAAGAATTTACCTCTAGTTGAAGAAGTACATGGTCTTGATAACCCGACATAGGTAGTAAAGGTAAATTCTCTCTATAGATTTGATGAAGGTGATATTCCTCGTTATAAGTCTGCTAGCCAATGCTTAGATGAGTTTGATAATTTTATTGTTAAACAAGAAAACTTCAATGCTTATGTTGGTAGACAATTGAAACGTAATGCTTATATGATTGAACACTTGAGTGATTATATGTCTAGAGTTAAAGGTGAACTTAAACTTATTAGTAAACATGCTTCTATGGTTACCACTCAAGTAGATCAAGTGCTTAAAGCTCAAAATGATTTTCTCAGTGAATTAAATAACAAGAAAAATGATAATGATGTTAGAGTTATGACTAGAGGGGGTAAAATGACTCAGGAACCTTTGTATCCTAAGGGACACCCCAAGAGAATTGAGCAAGATTCTCAGAGAACTAATGTTGATGCACCTAGTCCTTCTAAGAGGAAGAAAAAGAAAAATGATAGGACTTTGCATGCTTCTAGTGAACCTGTTATTGACACACCTAAGAATCCCAATGATATTTCTATTTTTGATGCTGAAACACAATCTGGTGATGAACATGAACCTAGTGATAATGTTAATGATGATGTTCATGTTGATGCTCAACCTAGCAATAACAATGATGTAGAAATTGAACCTGCTGTTGATCTTGATAACCCACAATCAAAGAATCAACGTTATGATAAGAGAGACTTTGTTGCTAGGAAGCACGGTAAAGAAAGAGAACCATGGGTTCAGAAACCCATGCCTTTTCCTCCTAAACCATCCGAGAAAAAGGATGATGAGGATTTTGAGCGCTTTGCTGAAATGATTAGACCTATCTTTTTGCGTATGCGTTTGACTAATATGCTTAAAATGAACCCTTATGCTAAGTACATGAAAGATATTGTTACAAATAAAAGAAAGATACCGGAAGGTGAAATTTCCACCATGCTTGCTAATTATACTTTTAAGGGTGGAATACCTAAGAAACTGGGAGATCCAAGAGTACCAACTATACCATGCTCCATTAAAAGAAACTATGTTAAAACTGCTTTATGTGATCTTGGAGCCGGTGTTAGTGTTATGCCTCCCTCTTTATATCATAGACTTGAATTGAATAAGTTGACACATACTAAAATATCTTTGCAAATGGCCGATAAATCAACCGCTATACCTGTCGGTATTTGTGAGGATGTGCTGTTGTGGTTGCAAACGTTACTATCTTAACGGACTTTGTTATTCTTGATATTCCCAAGGACGATAGTATGTCGATTATCCTTGGTAGACCCTTTTTGAATACTGCAGGGGCTGTTATTGATTGCAAGGAAATGTCACTTTTCATGTTAATGGTAATGAGCATACAGTACACTTTCCGAGGAAACAACCTCAAGTCCACAGTATAAATTTTATTGGAAAGATTCCAACTATTACTATTGGAGGTTTTGAATTTCCTCTTCCTACTGTCAAGAAGAAATATGATATTCTTATTGTTGGGGACATACATATACCCATTGAGGTAACCTAGTGCTATTTGAAAATTCTCCGGTTTCATGCGATTCGGAATGAGTTTGTTAACAAGACTTGATCAACCTTGTTAGTGGATTCCTTTTGATGAGCATGAGATGGATGAAGTTAGAAAGCACAACCTTTTGTACCCTCCTTTTACTTTATGTTATTCAGATTAAATAAAGCAAAAATAGTATTTTCTGTATGTTTTCTGAATTATCCTTGCAATAGAAAATACCCCGAAAATAAAAGTTCTCCTAATGTCCCGAAAATGAAATATGATCTTTTTTAGAATATTTAAGAATTATTGGCACTGAGAACACACCAGAGGGGGCAACCACCTGGCCACGAGAGTCTAGGGCGCCCCCACCCCCCTGGGGCACGCCTCCCTGCCTCATGGGCCCTACGTGGCCCCCCTCCACTTATTCCAGCACCCACACACTCCGTCTTCCTCCAGAAAAAATCACCACACAGCTCAAACTCGTTTTCTAGCTCATTTTGCTGCGATTTTTGATCTCCTTGCTCAAAGCTCCACTCACAAAACTGCTTTAGGGGATTGTTCTTCGGTATGTGACTCCTCCAATGATCCAATTAGTTTTTGTTCTAGTGCTTTATTATTGCAAATTTTCACTGCTTAGGTGACCCTGTTCTTGAGCTTGCATGTCAAATTTATATGGTCCCAAGTAGTTCTAATGCATGATATAGCCTCTAGGCACTTATGTGAGTAGTTGCTATCAATCTTGTCGAGTTTGGTTCACTTTTATTTTAAAGTTACTAAAAATTTCAGAAACTTTTCAGAGGAAGAAATATGTTTAGGAAAATGTACCAAGGTGGTTCTTCAAGAAAGCAAGCACCAAGGCTCGCGATACGTGAGTCGTACTATGAACTACCAAGAGAAGCTCAAGTGCGGCCTTGTGAATGGCCGTCAAAAGATTTTATGGTCCAAGCAGGAATTAAGGAGGAATTTGACGCATATGTGCGTAATGCTGAACTCGAGGGCTTCATGCTAGATAAGTACCCTCGGTATTACCACTTAACTGATTCCTTTGTGAGAAGGTTCAAATTTACATCTTCACGCAATTCTCACACTGTCCTATTTGATCTTTATAATTAATCTTATACTATGGACTTAGAATATTTTAATACTGCTTGTAAACTCCCGCAACGGGGTAGTGCTAGTGAACCTCGCAAATATGAATTTAAAGATTTTCTTGCTAGTATCACTGTGGGGGAATCTAGAGAAATAACACAAGCTACCATAGGGAGCATTCATTTTCCTGCTATACATTATTTTGCTCTCTTTATAGGTAGATGCATTAACGGAAAGGATGAGGCATGTCACATGTGCGTTCCCAATCTTAGTGTTCTCAAGAGTGCTGTATTAGGAGATAAACAATATAACTTGGGAGCTATTGTTGCACGAAGGTTGCATCATAACAGTATTAGCGGAGATTTGTTTGGTGGAATTTATGCAACCCGTTTAGCTAATTTTCTTGAGGTACCCATTCGTGAAAATGATATGGAGTTGGCTCCTTCTTATCTAGATTTTAATGCTATGGTTCGCCATCAGTTTATTGAGAGGAATGAATAGCCCCTTCAGTACCGACTAATCTTTGACAGACAGCGCGCTGTCCATATTGCTCTCCCTGCTCCTACTTTCTTTCACTTTCAGGCAAAAAGGAGATATGTTATAACCAGGGAGGAGGCGAACGAGTATGAAAGAAGGATAGAGGTAGCTCGCCTCCAAGCTGCAACACGTCAGGCAGTAGCGGCTGCATCTCAGTACGACCCCAGTTACAACTTTAGATATCTGCCAGGCCATCCATGGGCATAGACCAACTTAGGCCAAAAGCCTAAGCTTGGGGGAGTACGTATTTCTCACCGACATTACATTCATGTTCACACGCCCATTCTAGTTGTTGGTGCTCATACTTTTTCATTGTACTATCCATGCTAGTTTATTCTCTTTTCTAAGCTTTCTTCTTGTGTGTTTGAAAAACCTTAAGAAAACCAAAAAAATAGTTATAGCTTTTAGCTAGTTTACTTTCCATGCCTGTAGTAGTAGTAACTAAAAGAAAACTCAAAAAGATTTCTCGTTCTTCTTTTGCTTGTTGGGAGCTTTCTTGTGTAAATAGTTTTATTTCTTTTCTTTTCTTTGGGGGTCGAGAGGAGAAGACCATGATGAAAATGTTGAGTGGCTCTTATATGCATCATTGTTGATTTAACCAAGAGCCCATATTACCTTGTCTTCTCCTGTGTATTAAAATGCTTGCTGATTCCAGCTTAGTCCAATGCACGTGCACTATTATTATTTTCCACACCGTTCGGTCGTGCAAGTGAAAGGCAATAATGACGATATATGATGGACTAATTGAGACGTGAAAAGCTGGTATGAACTCGACCTATCTTGTTTTTGTAAATATGATTAGTTCATCGTTTCTGATTCAGCCTATTATGAATAAACATGTTTGCAATGAAAATTAGAGATTATAGTTGCTTATGCCATGCTTAATTACCTAGGAGTTTATAATGGTTTACCTTGCGTGCCAACATGCTATTAAAATGATTGTGATGTGGTATGATAGGGTGGTATCCACCTTTGAATGATACGAGTGGCTTGACTTGGCACATGTTCACGCATGTAGTTGAAACAAAATCAACATAGCCTCCACGATATTTATGTTCATGACTGTTGTCGCTCTCTAGTTGGTCGCTTCCCAGTCTTCTAGCCTTCACTTGTACTAAGTGGGAATACTGCTTGTGCATCTACTTCCATAAACCCCAAAGTTATTCCATATGAGTCCACCATACCTTCCTATATGCGGTATCTACCTGCCGTTCCAAGTAAATTTGTATGTGCCAAACTCTAAACCCTCAAATGAAATTCTGTTTTGCATGCTCGAATAGCTCATGTATCAACTAGGGATGTCTGTATCTTCCATGCTAGGCGGGTTATTCTCAAGAGGAGTGGACTCCGCTCCTCACTCACGAGAAAATGGATGGTCACCGGGATGCCCAGTCCCATGCTCAAATCAAATCAAAATAATTGCAAACAAAACTCCCCTAGGATTGTTGTTAGTTGGAGGCACCCATTGTTTCAGGCAAGCCATGGATTGATGATTGTTGGTGGTGGGGGAGTATAAACTTTACCATTCTGTTTGGGAGCCGCCTATAATGTGTGTAGCATGGAAGATATCGAGATCTCTCGGTTGTTATGTTGACACTGAAAGTATGCCGCTAAAAATATTATTTATCTCTATTTCAAAATCGAGCTCTGGCACCTCTACAAATCCCTGCTTCCCTCCGCGAAGAGCCTATCTATTTACTTTTATGTTGAGTCATCATACTCTTATTAAAAGGCACCAGTTGGAGAGCACCGCTGTCATTTGCATGCATTACTATTAGTTTACATTAAGTATGACTATAACTGGATCTCTTTTACCATGAATTACAATGTTTAGTCAGTCCTTGATCTTCAGAGGTCCTCTACATTTATGTTTTGCGGTCTTAGAAAGGGCTAGCGAGATACCATCTTGTTATATCATATTATGATTGTTTTGAGAAAGTGTTGTCATCCGAGTTTTATTATTATTGCTCGCTAGTTGATTATGCCATTGATATGAGTAAACATGAGACCTAAGTGTTATTGTGAATATGGTTAGTTCATAATCTTTGCTGAAAACTTGAATGCTAGCTTTACATATTTGCAACAACAAGAGCAAACCGAGTTTGTAAAAGTTTTTCTTTATCACTTTCAGCTTATCAACTGAATTGCTTGAGGACAAGCAAAGGTTTAAGTTTGGGGAGTTGATACATCTTCATCGTATCTACTTTCCAAACACTTTTGCCCTTGTTTTGGACTCTCACTTGCATGATTTGAACGGAACTAACCCGGACTGTCATTGTTTTTAGCAGAATTGCCATGGTGTTATTTTTTTGCAGAAATAAAAGTTCTCAGAATGACTTGAAACTCCACGGAGAATATTTTTTGAATTAATAAAAATACCGGCAAAAGAATCAAGGCCAGGGGGCCCACACCCTGTCCACGAGGGTGGGGGCATGCCTACCTCCCTGGGCGCGCCCCCTACCTCGTGGGCCCCCTGGTGCTCCACCGACCTCAACTCCACTCCATATATTCACGTTCAGGAAGAAAAAAATCAGAGGGAAGGATCATCACGTTTTGCGATACGGAGCCGCTGCCAAGCCCTAATCTCTCTCGGGAGGGCTGATCTGGAGTCCGTTCGGGGCTCCGGAGAGGGGAATCCATCACCGTCATCATCATCAACCTTCCTCCATCACCAATTTCATGATGCTCACTGCCGTGCTTGAGTAATTCCATCGTAGGCTTGCTGGATGGTGATGGGTTGGATGAGATTTATCATGTAATCGAGTTAGTTTTGTTAGGGTTTGATCCCTAATATCCACTATGTTCTAAGATTGATGTTGCTATGACTTTGATATGCTTAATGCTTGTCACTAGGGCCCGAGTGCCATGATTTCAGATCTGAACCTATTATGTTTTCATGAATATATGTGAGTTCTTGATCCTATCTTGCAAAGTCTATAGTCACCTATTATGTGTTATGATCCGTTAACTCCGAAGTGACAATAATCGGGATACTTACCGGTGATGACCGTAGTTTGAGGAGTTCATGTATTCACTAAGTGCTAATGCTTTGGTATGGTACTCTATTAAAAGGAGACCTTAATATCCCTTAGTTTCCAATAGGACCCCGCTGCCATGAGAGGGTAGGACAAAAGATGTCATGCAAGTTCTTTTCCATAAGCATGTATGACTATATTCGGAATACATGCCTACATTACATTGATGACCTGGAGCTAGTTCTGTGTCACCCTATGTTATAACTATTGCATGAAGAATCGCATCCGACATAATTATCCATCACTCATCCAATGCCTACGAGCTTCTCACATATTGATCTTTGCTTAGTTACTTTACCGTTGCCACTGTTACAATTACTACAAAACTTTTACTGTTACTTTTGCTACCGTTACCGTTACTTCCATACTACTTTGCTACTAAATACTTTGCTGTAGATATTAAGTTATCCAGGTGTGGTTGAATTGACAACTCAACTGCTAATACTTGAGAATATTCTTTGGCTCCCCTTGTGTCGAATCAATAAATTGGGTTGAATACTCTACCCTCGAAACCTGTTGCGATCCCCTATACTTGTGGGTTATCAAATACTCGGGTTAAACTTGACGAGCCTAGCATATGCAGATATGGCCTCCGAACACTAAGAGCGAAAGGTCGAACGTGAATCATATAGTAGATATGATCAACATAGTGATGTTCACCATTGAAAACTACTCCATCTCACGTGATGATCGGACATGGTTTAGTTGATTTGAATCACTTGATCATTTAGATGACTAGAGGGATGTCTATCTAAGTGGGAGTTCTTAAGTAATATGATTAATTGAACTTTAATTTATCATGAACTTAGTCCTGATAGTTATTTTTCATGTCTATGTTATTGTAGTCAATGGCCCGTGCTACCGTTCCTTTGAATTTTAATGCGTTCCTAGAGAAAGCTAAGTTGAAAGATGATGGCAGCAACTACATGGACTGGGTCCATAACTTGAGGGTTATCCTCATTGCTGCACAGAAGAATTATGTCATGGAAGCACCGTTGGGTGCCAGGCCTGCTGCAGATGCTACTGATGATGTTAAGAATGTCTGGCAGAGCAAAGCTGATGACTACTCGATAGTTCAGTGTGCCATGCTTTACGGCTTAGAATCAGGACTTCAAAGACATTTTGAACGTCATGGAGCATATGAGATGTTCCAAGAGTTGAAGTTAATATTTCAAGCAAATGCCCGAGTTGAGAGATATGAAGTCTCCAACAAGTTCTACAGCTACAAAATGGAGGAGAATAGTTATGTCAGTGAACACATACTCAGAATGTCTGGGTACCATAACCACTTGACTCAACTGGGACTTAATCTTCCTGATGATAGTGTCATTGACAGAGTTCTTCAATCAGTACCACTAAGCTATAAAGGCTTCGTGATGAACTATAATATGCAAGGGATGAACAAGACTATTCCCGAGCTCTTTGCAACGCTAAAGGCTGTGGAGGTAGAAATCAAGAAGGAGCATCAAGTGTTGATGGTCAACAAGACCACTAGTTTCAAGAAAAGGGGCGAAGGGAAGAAGGGGAACTTCAAGAAGAACGGCAAGAAAGTTGCTACTCAAGAGAAGAAACCCAAGTCTGGACCTAAGTCTGAAACTGAGTGCTTCTATTGTAAAGGGACTGGTCACTGGAAGCGGAACTGCCCCAAGTATTTGGCAGATAAGAAGGATGGCAAAGTGAAAGGTATATTTGATATACATGTTATTGATGTGTACCTTACTAATGCTCATAGTAGCGCCTGGGTATTCGATACTGGTTTTGTTGCTCATATTTGCAACTCGAAACAGGGGCTACAGATTAAACGAAGATTGGCGAAGGATGAGGTGATGATGCGCGTGGGAAATGGTTCCAAGGTCGATGTGATCGCCGTCGGCACTCTACCTTTACATCTACCTTCGGGATTAGTTTTAGACCTGAATAATTGTTATTTGGTGCCAGCGTTGTGCATGAGCATTATATCTGGATCTTGTTTGATGCGAGACGATTATTCATTTAAATCATAGAATAATGGTTGTTCTATTTGTATGAGTAATATCTTTTATGGTCATGCACCCTTGCTGAGTGGTCTATTTTTGTTGAATCTCGATCGTGATGATACACATGTTCATAATATTGAAGCCAAAAGATGCAAAGTTGGTAATGATAGTGCAACTTATTCGTGGCACTGCCGTTTGGGTCATATCGGTGTAAAGCGCATGAAGAAACCCCATGCTGATGGGAATCACTTGGTGCTTGCGAACCGTGCCTCATGGGCAAGATGACTAAAACTCCGTTCTTCGGAACAATGGAACGAGCTACTAACTTATTGGAAAAAATACATACCGATGTAGTTGGTCTAGTGGGTGTTGAGGCTCGTGGCGGGTATCGTTATTTTCTTACCTTCACAGATGATTTGAGCATATATATGGTTATATCTACTTAATGAAGCATAAGTCTGAAACATTTGAAAAGTTCAAAGAATTTCAGAGTGAAGTGGAAAATCATCATAACAAGAAAATAAAGTTTCTACGATCTGATCATGGAGGAGAATATTTGAGTTATGAGTTTGGTCTTCATTTGAAACAATGTGGAATAGTTTCACAACTTACGCCACCTGGAACACCACAGTGAAATGGTGTGTACGAATGTTGTAACCATACTTTATTGGATATGGTGCGATCTATGATGTCTCTTACTGATTTACTGCTATCGTTTTGGGGTTATGCTTTAGAGACGGCTACATTCACTTTAATTAGGGCACCGTCAAAATCTGTTGTGACGACGCCTTATGAACTATGGTTTGGCAAGAAACAAAAGTTGCCATTTCTTAAAGTTTGGGGCTGCGATGCTTATGTGAAAAAGCTTCAACCTGATAAGATCGAACCCAAATCGAAGAAGTGCATCTTCATCGGATACCCAAAGGAAACTGTTGGGTACACCTTCTATCACAGATTCGAAGGGAAAGTCTTTGTTGCTAAGAATGGATCCTTTCTAGAGAAGGAGTTTCTCTCAAAAGAAGTGAGTGGGAGGAAAGTAGAACTTGATGAGGTAATTGTACCTTCTCCCTTATTGGAAAGTAGTTCATCACAGAAATCAGTTCCAGTGATTCCTACACCAATTAGTGAGGAAGCTAATGGTGATGATCATGAAAGTTCAGATCAAGTTACTACCGAACCTCGTAGGTCTTCCAGAGTGAGATCCGCACTAGAGTGGTACGGTAATCCTACTAGACCATGGTGAACCTACGAACTATGAGGAAGCGATGATGAGCCCAGATTCCGCGAAATGGCTTGAGGCCATGAAATCTAGGATGGGATCCATGTATGAGAACAAAGTGTGGACTTTGGTGGATTTTCCCGATGATCGGTAAGCCATAGAAAATAAATGGATCTTCAAGAAGAAGACCAACGTCGACGGTAATGTTACTGTCTATAAAGCTCTAATTGTTGCGAAAGGTTTTCGACAAGTTCAAGGAGTTGACTATGATGAGACTTTCTCACCCGTAGCGATGCTTAAGTCTGTCCGAATCATGTTAGCAATTGCGCATTTTATGATTATGAAATTTGGCGGATGGGTGTCAAAGCGCATTCTGAATGGATTTACGGAAGAAGAGTTGTATATGATGCAACCAGAAGGTTTTGTCGATCCAAAGGGTGCTAACAAAGTGTGCAAGCTCCAGTGATCCATTTATGGACTGGTGCAAGCCTCTCGGAGTTGGAATAAATGCTTTGATAGTGTGATCAAAGCATATGGTTTTATACAGACTTTTGGAGAAGCCTCTAGTTACAAGAAAGTGAGTGGGAGCTCTGTAGCATTTCTAATATTATATGTGGATGACATATTGCTGACTGGAAATGATATAGAATTTCTAGATAGCATTAAGGGATACCTGAATAAGAGTTTTTCAATGAAAGACCTCGGAGAAGCTGCTTACATATTGGGCATCAAGATCTATAGAGATAGATCAAGACACTTAATTGGACTTTCACGAAGCACATACCTTGATAAAGTTTTGAAGAAGTTCAAAATGGATCAGTCAAAGAAAGGGTTCTTGCTTGTGTTACAAGGTGTGAAGTTGAGTCAGACTCAATGCCCGACCACTCTAGAAGATAGAGAGAAAATGAAACTCATTGCCTATGCTTCAGCCATAGGGTCTATCATGTATGCAATGCTATGTACCAGACCTAATGTGTGCCTTGCTATAAGCATAGCAGGGAGGTACCAAAGTAATCCCAGAGTGGAGCACTGGACAATGGTCAAGAACATCCTGAAATACCTGAAAAGGACAAAGGATATGTTCCACGTTTATGGAGGTGACAAAGAGCTCGTCGTAAACGGTTACGTCGATGCAAGCTTTGACAATGATCCAGATGACTCTAAGTCGCAATCCGGACACGTATTTTAAGAATGGAGGAGCTGTCAGTTGGTGCAGTTCCAAGTAGAGCGTCGTGGCGGGATCTACTTGTGAAGCGGAGTACATTGCTGCTTCAGAACTAGCAAATGAAGGAGTCTGGATGAAGGAGTTCATATCTGATTTAGGTGTCATACCTAGTGCAACGGGTCCAATGAAAATCTTTTGTGACAATACTGGTGCAATTGCCTTGGCAAAGGAATCCAGATTTCACAAGGGAACCAAGCACATCAAGAGACACTTCAATTCCATCCGTCATCAAGTGTTGGAGGGGGACATAGAGATTTGCAAGATACATACACATCTGAATGTTGTAGACCCATTGACTTCCACAAGCAAAACATGATCAGCACCAAAACTCCATGGGTGTTAGAATCATTACTTTGTAATTTACATTACTGAATCTAGTGCAAGGTGGGAGACTGGAGGAAATATGCCCTAGAGGCAATAATAAAGTTATTAGTTATTTCCTTATTTCATGATAAATGTTTATTATTCATGCTAGAATTGTATTAACCGGAAACTTAGTACATGTGTGAATACATAGACAAAACATAAATGTCCCTAGTTGAAGGAAATATGCCCTAGAGGAAATAATAAAGTTATTTTATTTCCTTATTTCATGATAAATGTTTATTATTCATGCTAGAATTGTATTAACCAGAAACATAATACATGTGAATACATAGACAAACATAGTGTCACTAGTATGCCTCTACTTGACTAGCTTGTTGATCAAAGATGGTTGTGTTTCCTAGCCATAGACATGAGTTGTCATTTGATTAACAGGTTCACATCATTAGAAGAAAGATGTGATTGACTTGACCATTCCGTTAGCTTAGCACTTGATCGTTTAGTATGTTGCTATTGCTTTCTTCATGACTTATACATGTTCCTATGACTATGAGATTATGCAACTCCCGTTTACCGGAGGAACACTTTGTGTGCTACCAAACGTCACAACGTAACTGGGTGACTATAAAGGAGCTCTACAGGTGTCTCCAAAGGTACATGTTGAGTTGGCGTATTTCATGATTAGGTTTTGTCACTCCGATTGTCGGAGAGGTATCTCTGGGCCCTCTCGGTAATGCACATCACTATAAGCCTTGCAAGCAATGTAGCTAATGAGTTAGTTACGGAATGATGCATTACATAACGAGTAAAGAGATTTGCCGATAACGAGATTGAACTAGGTATTGAGATACCGACGATCGAATCTCGGACAAGTAACATACCGATGACAAAGGGAACAACGTATGTTGTTATGCGGTTTGACCGATAAAGATCTTCGTAGAATATGTGGGAGCCAGTATGAGCATCCAGGTTCCGCTATTGGTTATTGACCGGAGACGTGTCTCGGTCATGTCTACATAGTTCTCGAACCCGTAGGGTCCGCACGCTTAAGGTTTCAATGACAGTTATATTATGAGTTTATGAGTTTTGATGTACCGAAGGATTTAAGAGTCCCAGATGAGATCGGGGACAAGACGAGGAGTCTCGAAATGGTCGAGACGTAAAGATCGACATATTGTACGACTATATTCAGACTTCGGAAAGGTTCCGAGTGATTCGGGTATTTATCGGAGTACCGGAGAGTTATGAGAATTCGCCGGGGAGAAGTATTAGGCCTTATTGGGCCATACGGGAAAGAGAGAGGGGCTGCCTAGGGCAGGCCGCGCACCCCCCGAAGGCCTAGTCCGAATTGGACTAGGGTGAGGGGCTGCGCCCCCTCCTTCCTTCCCTTCTCTCTTCCCCTTCCTTCTCTCCTACTCCTACTAGGAAAGGAGGAGTCCTACTCCCGGTGGGAGTAGGACTGCCCCCTTGGCGCGCCATCCTCCTTGGCCGGCCGCCTCCCCCCTAGCTCCTTTATATACGGGGGCAGGGGGCACCCCATAGACACAAAAATTGATCTCTTGATCTCTTAGCCGTGTGCAGTGACCCCCTCCACCATAGTCCTCCTCGATAATATTGTAGCGGTGCTTAGGTGAAGCCCTGCGACAGTAGAACATCAAGATCGTCACCACGCCGTCATGCTGACGGAACTCTCCCTCGACACTCGGCTGGATCGGAGTTCGAGGGACGTCATCGAGTTAAACGTGTGCTAGAACTCGGAGGTGCCCTAGTTTCGGTGCTTGATTGGTCGGGCCGTGAAGATGTACGACTACATCAACCGCGTTGTTCTAACGCTTCCGCTTTTGGTCTACGAGGGTACGTGGACAACACTCTCCCCTCTCTTTGCTATGCATCACCATGATCTTGCGTGTGCGTAGGATTTTTTTGAAATTACTACGTTTCCCAACAGTGGCATCCGAACCTAGGTTTTATGCGTAGATGTTATATGCACGAGTAGAACACAAGTGAGTTGTGGGCGATACAAGTCATACTGCTTACCAGCATGTCATACTTTGGTTCGGCGGTATTGTTGGATGAAGCGGCCCGAACCGACATTACGCCAGACGCTTACGCGAGACTGGTTCTACCGGCGTGCTTTGCACACGGTGGCTGGCGGTGTCTATTTCTCCAACTTTAGTTGAACTGAGAGTGTGGCTACGCCCGGTCCTTGCGAAGGTTAAAACAACACTAACTTGACGAACTATCGTTGTGGTTTTGATGCGTAGGTAAGAACGGTTCTTGCTCAGCCCGTAGCAGCCACGTAAAATTTGCAACAACAAAGTAGAGGACGTCTAACTTGTTTTTGCAGGGCATGTTATGATGTGATATGGTCAAGATGTGATGCTATATTTTATTGTATGAGATGATCATGTTTTGTAACCGAGTTATCGGCAACTGGCAGGAGCCATATGGATTTCGCTTTATTGTATGAAATGCAAGCGCCCTGTAATTGCTTTACTTTATCACTAAATGGTAGCAATAGTCGTAGAAGCAATAGATGGCGAAACGACAACGATGCTACGATGGAGATCAAGGTGTCGCGCCGGTGACGATGGTGATCACGACGGTGCTTCGGAGATGGAGATCACAAGCACAAGATGATGATGGCCATATCATATCACTTATATTGATTGCATATGATGTTTATCCTTTATGCATCTTATTTTGCTTTGATTGACGGTAGCATTTTAAGATGATCTCTCACTAATTATCAAGAAGTGTTCTCCCTGAGTATGCACCGTTGCAAAAGTTCTTCGTGCTGAGACACCACGTGATGATCAGGTGTGATAGGCTCTACTTTCAAATACAACGGGTGCAAAATAGTTGCACATGCGGAATACTCAGGTTAAACTTGACGAGCCTAGCATATACAGATATGGCCTCGGAACACTGGAGACCGAAAGGTCGAGCGTGAATCATATAGTAGATATGATCAACATAGTGATGTTCACCATTGAAAACTACTCCATCTTACGTGATGATCGGACATGGTTTAGTTGATTTGGATCACGTGATCACTTAGATGCCTAGAGAGATGTCTGTCTAAGTGGGAGTTCTTAAGTTATATGATTAATTGAACTTAAATTTATCATGAACTTAGTCCTGGTAGTATTTTGCAAATTATGTTGTAGATCAATAGCTCGAGTTGTTGCTTTCATATGTTTATTTTGACATGTTCCTAGAGAAAAATTGTGTTGAAATATGTTAGTAGCAATGATGCGGATTGCATCCGTGATCTGAGTTTTATCATCATTGCTGCACAAAAGAATTATTTCCTTAATGCACTGCTAGGTGACAGACCTATTGCAGGAGCAGATGCAGACGTTATAAACGTTTGGCTAGCTCAATATGATGATTACTAGATAGTTTAGTGCACCATGCTTAACGGCTTAGAATCGGGACTTCAAAGACATTTTTGAACGTCATGGACCATATGAGATGTTCCAGGAGTTGAAGTTAATATTTCAAGCAAATACCCGAGTTGAGAGATATGAAGTCTCCAACAAGTTCTATAGCTAAAAGATGGAGGAGAATCGCTCAACTAGTGAGCATGTGCTCAGATTGTCTAGGTACTACAATCTCTTGAATCAAGTGGGAGTTTATCTTCCAGATAAGATAGTGATTGACAGAGTTCTCTAGTCACCATCACCAAGTTGGTAGAACTTTGTGATGAACTATAGTATGCAAAGGATGACAAAAACGATTCCCGAGCTCTTCGCGATGTTGAAATCAACGAAGGTAGAAATCAAGAAAGAGCATCAAGTGTTGATGATAGACAAGACCACTAGTTTTAAGAAAAGGGCAAAGGGAAAGAAAGGGAACTTCAAGTTGAATGACAAACAAGTTGTCACTCCCACGAAGAAGCCCAAAGCTGGACCAAAGCCTGAAACTGAGTGCTTACACTGCAAAGGAAATGGTCACTAGAAGCGGAAATGCCCTGAATATTTGGTGGATAAGAAGGATGGCAAAGTGAACAAGGGTATATTTGATATACAGGTTATTGATGTGTACCTTACTAGTGTTTATAGTAGCCCCTGAGTATTTGATACTTGTTCGGTTACTAAAAATTAGTAACTCGAAACAGGAGTTACATAATAAACAGAGACTAGTTGAGGGTGAAGTGACGATGTGTGTTGGAAGTGGTTCCAAGATTGATATGATCATCATCGCACACTCCCTATACTTTCGGGAGCATGAATATGATTTGATCATGTTTATTGCGATACGGTTATTCATTTAAAGTTAGAGAATGATTGTTATTCTGTTTACATGAATAAGACCTTCGATGGTCATACACCCAATGAAAATAGTTTGTTGGATCTCGATCGTAGTGATACACATATTCATAATATTGATGCCAAAAGATGCAAAGTTAATAATGATAGTGCAACTTATTTGTGACACTGCCGTTTGGGTCATATCGGTGTAAAGCGCATGAAGAAACTCCATAAAGATGGACTTTTGGAATCACTTGGTTATGAATCATTTGATGCTTGCGAATCGTGCCTTTTGGGCAAGATGACTAAAACTCCATTCTTCCGAACAATGAACGAGCAACAAACTTGTTGGAAATAATACATTTTGATGTATGCAGACCAATGAGTATTAAGGCTCGTGGCGGGTATCGTTATTTTCTGACCTTCACAGATGATTTGAGCAGATATGAGTATATCTACTTGATGAAACATAAGTTTGAAATAGTTGAAAGGTTCAAAGAATTTCAGAGTGAACTGTAAAATCATCATAACAAGAAAAATAATGTTTCTGCGATCTGATCATAGAGATGAATATTTGAGTTACGAGTTTGGCCTTCAGTTAAAACAATGTGGAATAGTTTCACAAACTCATGCCACCTGGATTACCATAGCGTAACGGTTTGTCCGAACTTCATAACCACACTTTATTTGATGTGGTGCAATTAATGATGTCTCTTACCAATTTACCAATATCATTTTGGGGTTATGCATTAGAGATAGCTACATTCACGTTAAATAGGGCACCATCTAAATCCGTTGAGACGACACCGTATGAACTATAGTTTAGCAGTAAACCTAAGCTATCGTTTCTTAAAGTTTGGAGTTACGATGCTTATGTGAAAAAGGTTTCAACCAGATAAGCTCGAACCCAAATCGGAGAAATGTGTCTTCATAGGATACCCAAAAGAGACTATTGGGTACACCTTCTATCACAGATCTGAGGGCAAGATTTTTCTTTTGCTAAATTCGGATCCTTTCTAGAGAAGGAGTTTCTCTCGAAAGAAGTGACTGGGAGGAAAGTAGAACTTGATGAGGTAACTGTACCTGCTCTCTTATTGGAAAGTAGTTCATCACAAGAACTGGTTCCTGTGACAACTACACCAATCAGTGAGGAAGCTAATGATATTGATCATGAAACTTTAGATCTAGTTACTACCGAACCTCGTAGGTCAACCAGAGTAAGATCCGCACCAGAGTGGTACGGTAATCCTATTCTGGAAGTCATGTTACTTGACCATGGCGAACCTATGAACTATGAGGAAGCGATGATGAGCCCAGATTTTGCAAAATGGCTTGAGGCCATGAAATCTGAGATGGGATCCATGTATGAGAACGAAGTATGGACTTTGGTGGACTTGCCCAATGATCGGCAAGCCATAGAAAATAAATGGATCTTCAAGAGGAAGACGGACGCTGATAGTAGTGTTACTATCTACAAAGCTCAACTTGTCGCAAAAGGTTTTTCGACAAGTTCAAGGTGTTGAATACGATGAGATTTTCTCACTCGTTTTGATGCTTAAGTCTGTCCGAATCATGTTAGCAATTGCCACATTTTATTAAATCTGGCAACTGCATTCCTTAATGGATTTATTAAAGAAGAGTTGTATATGATGCAACCAGAATGTTTTGTCAATCCTAAAGGTGCTAACAAAATGTGCAAGCTCTAGTGATCCATCTATGGACTAGTGCAAGCATCTCGGAGTTGGAATATACGCTTTGATAAGTTGATCAAAGCATATAGTTTTATATAGACTTGTGGTGAAGCCTGTATTTACAATAAAGTGAGTGGGAGCACTACCGCCTTTCTGATAAATATATATGAGTAACATATTGTTGATCATAAATGATGTAGAATTTTTCTGGAAAGCATAAAGGAGTATTTGAAAGGAGTTCTTTAAAAGAAAGACCTCAGTAAAGCTACTTACATATTGAGCATCAAGATCTATTGAGATAGATCAAGACGCTTGATAAGTTTTTCAATAAGTACATACCTTGTCAAGATTTTGAAGTAGTTCAAAATGGAACAGTCAAAGAAAGAGTTCTTGCCTGTGTTGCAAAGATGTGAAATTGAGTAAGACTCAAATCCCGACCACGGCAGAAAATAGAAAAGAGAATGAAAGTCATTCCCTATGCCTCAGCCATAGGTTCTATAAAGTATGCTATGCTATGTACCAGACCTATTGTATACCTTGCTCTAAATTTGGCAAGGGAGTACAATAGTGATCTAGGAGTAGATCACTAGACATTGGTCAAGAATATCCTTAGTGAGGACTAAGGAAATATTTCTCGATTATGGGGGTGATAAAAGAGTCTGTCGTAAAGAGTTACATCGGTGCAAGCTTTTACACCGATCCAGATGACTCTAAGTCTTAATCTGGATACATATTGAAAGTGGGAGCAATTAGCTAGAGTAGCTCCGTGCAGAGCATTGTAGACATAGAATATTTGCAAAATACATACGGCTCTGAATGTGACAGACCCGTTGACTAAGCTTCTCTCACGAGCAAAACATGATCACACCTTAGTAATCTTTGGGTGTTAATCACATAGCGATGTGAACTAGATTATTGACTCTAGTAAACCCTTTGGGTGTTGGTCACATGACGATCTGAACTATGGGTGTTAATCATATACAGATATGAATATTGGTGTTAAATCACATGGCGATGTGAACTAGATTATTGACTCTAGTGCAAGTGGGAGACTGAAGGAGATATGCCCTAGAGGCAATAATAAAGTTATTATTTATTTCCTTATTTCATGATAAATGTTTATTATTCATGCTAGAATTTTATTAACCGGAAACATAATACATGTGTGAATACATAGACAAACATAGTGTCACTAGTATGCCTCTACTTGACTAGCTTGTTGATCAAAGATGGTTGTGTTTCCTAGCCATAGACATGAGTTGTCATTTGATTAACAGGATCACATCATTAGAAGAATGATGTGATTGACTTGACCCATTCTGTTAGCTTAGCACTTGATCGTTTAGTATGTTTCTATTGCTTTCTTCATGACTTATACATGTTCCTATGACTATGAGATTATGCAACTCCCGGTTACTGGAGGAACACTTTGTGTGCTACCAAAGGTCACAAGTAACTGGGTGATTATAAAGGAGCTCTACAGGTGTCTCCAAAGGTACATGTTGAGTTGGCGTATTTCGAGATTAGGTTTTGTCACTCCGATTGTCGGAGAGGTATCTTTGGGCCCTCTCGGTAATGCACATCATTATAAGCCTTGCAAGCAACGTAGCTAATGAGTTAATTACGGAATGATGCACTACATAACGAGTAAAGAGACTTGTAGGTAACAAGATTGAACTAGGTATTGAGATACCGACGATCGAATCTCGGACAAGTAACATACCGATGACAAATGGAACAACATATGTTGTTATGCGGTTTGACCGATAAAGATCTTCGTAGAATATGTGGGAGCCAATATGAGCATCCAGGTTCCGCTATTGGTTATTGACCGGAGACGTGTCTCAGTCATGTCTACATAGTTCTCGAACCCGTAGGGTCCGCACGCTTAAGGTTTCAATGACAGTTATATTATGATTTTATGTGTTTTGATGTAACGAAGGAGTTCGGAGTCCCGGATGAGATTAGGCACATGATGGGGAGTCTTGAAATGGTCGAGACGTAAAGATCGATATATTGGACGACTATATTCGGACTTCAGAAAGGTTCCGAGTGATTCGGGTATTTATCGGAGTACCAGATAGTTATGGGAATTCGCCGGGGAGAAGTATTGGGCCTTATTGGGCCATACGGGAAAGAGAGAGGGGCTGCCTAGGGCAGGCCACGCACCCCCCCAAAGGCCTAGTCCGGGTGGACTAGGGGAGAGGCTCGCCCCTCCTTCCTTCCTTCTCTCTTCCCTTCCTTCTCTCCTACTCCTACTAGGAAAGGAGGAGTCCTACTCGGTGGGAGTAGGACTCCCCCTGGCGCCCTCCTCCTTGGCCGGCCGCCTCCCCTAGCTCCTTTATATCTGAGGCAGGGGCACCCGTGAGACACAACAATTGATCTCTTGATCTCTTAGCCGTGTGCGGTGCCCCCTCCACCATAGTTTTCCTCGATAATATTGTAGCGGTGCTTAGGCGAAGCCCTGTGACAGTAGAACATCAAGATTGTCACCACGCCGTCGTGCTGACGGAACTCTCCCTCGACACTCGGCTGGATTGGAGTTCGAGGGATGTCATCGAGCTGAACGTGTGCTAGAACTCGGAGGTGTCGTAGTTTCGATGCTTGATCGGTCGGGCCGTGAAGACGTATGACTACATCAACCGTGTTGTTCTAATGCTTCCGCTTTCGGTCTACGAGGGTACGTGGACAACACTCTCCCCTCTCGTTGCTATGCATCACCATGATCTTGTGTGTGCGTATGAATTTTTTTGAAATTACTACGTTCCCCAACACTAGTATGCCTCTACTTGACTAGCTCGTTAATCAAAGATGGTTAAGTTTCCTAACCATAGACATGTGTTGTCATTTGATGAACGGGATAACATCATTAGGAGAATGATGTGATGGACATGACCCATCCGTTAGCTTAGCATTATGATCGTTACAGTTTCATTGCTACTGCTTTCTTCATGACTTATACATGTTCCTCAGACTATGATATTATGCAACTCCGGAATACCTGAGGAACACCTTGTGTGTTATCAAACGTCACAACGTAAACGGGTGATTATAAAGATGCTCTATAGGTGTCTCCGAAGGTGTTTGTTGGGTTGGCATAGATCGAGATTAGGATTTGTCACTCTGTGTTTCGGAGAGGTATCTCTGGGCCCTCTCGGTAATGCTCATCACTATAAGCCTTGCAAGCATTGTGACTAATGAGTTAGTTATGGGATGAAGTATTACGGAGCGAGTAAAGAGACTTGCTGGTAACGAGATTGAACTAGGTATGATGATACCGACGATCGAATCTTGGGCAAGTAACATACCGATGAAAAAGGGAACAACGTATGTTTTTATGCGGTTTGACCGATAATGATCTTCGTAGAATATGTAGGAGCCAATATGAGCATCCAGGTTTTGCTATTGCTTATTGACCGGAGATGTGTCTCGGTCATGTCTACATAGTTCTCGAACCCATAGGGTCCGCACGCTTAACGTTTGATGACGATATGTATTATGAGTTATGTGTTTTTGATGACCGAAGTTTGTTCGGAGTCCCGGATAAGATCACGGACGTGGCGAGGAGTCTCGAAATTGTTGAGACATAATGATTGATATATTGGACTATTTTATTTGGACACTAGAAGAGTTCCGGGAAGTTTCGGGTAAAACCGGAGTGCCCGAGGGGTTACGGAACCCCCCGGGGGAACTAATGGGCCACCATGGGCCTTAGTGGAGAGAGAGGAGGGCGGCCAGGGCAGGCTGCCCTCCCTTGGAGTCCGAATAGTACAAGGGAAGGGGGGTGTCGGTGTCAAAACCAGCGGATCTCAGGTAGGGGGTCCCGATCTGTGCGTCTTAGGCTAATGGTAACAGGAGACAAGGGACACGATGTTTACCCAGGTTCGGGCCCTCTCGATGGATGTAAAACCCTACTTCCTGCTTGATTGATATTGATGATATGAGTAGTACAAGAGTTGATCTACCACGAGATCGTAGAGGCTAAACCCTAGAAGCTAGCCTATGATGATTATGATTGTGATCGTCCCTCTAAGGACTAAACTCTCCGGTTTATATAGACACTGGAGAGGGCTAGGGTTTACATGGAGTCGGTTACAAGGAAGGAAATATAATATCCGTATCGCCAAGCTTGTCTTCCACATAAAGGAGAGTCCCATCCGAACACGGGACGGAGTCTTGAGTCTTGTATCTTCACACTCCCATAATCCGGACAAAGTGTATAGTCCGGCTGTCCGGATACCCCCTAATCTAGGACTCCCTCAGTAGCCTCTGAACCAGGCTTCAATGACGATGAGTCTAGCACGCAGTCTTGTCTTCGGCATTGCAAGGCGGGTTCCATCTCCGAATACTCCAAAGTAATTATCGATCACTTAAACCGTGTCCGGATCGGCAAGATGATCTTCACACACCACTGTAGAGAGAATGATATTTCACAAATGTAATCTGCTGACAACTTTTTTAGGCAACATGACATGTCACTACGGTTGGGTCATTATTCGAACCGTTTTCCCACAACCAGCCACAACGCATATTGCGAGGCGGTTTCCTTGACACGTCTTGTCGAAGCAGAGTTCGTGTCCCCTTATCACGGGATTCTCATCAATACGGGTATGGGTAATCCCACCGCACCATCAATCGTGGCGCTTGGGAAGTAAGCGATTCTCAACGGGAAAGTGGGGAGGCGCACCGCTTTCGTCGCCTCTATAAAGAGATAAGGGCTCCCCATTTTCACCCACGCCATCCTCCTCCTTTGCTTGCCTCCTCAAGCTCCAGCGCCCTAGTCCAAGCCTTCTCCGCACAGCTAAACATGTCCAGAGCAGGAGGCAAGTGGGTGGCTTCCACCGTGAAGGAGAAGCATATTGTGAATCTTCGGGCGGCCGGATACTTGGCCGCAGACATCGCGCACCGGCTACCGGATGACGGGCAGGTCATTCCAACCCCGGAACCCCACGAGAGGGTCGTGTTTCTCGCCCACTTCGTCCGTGGACTGGGATTTCCACTTCATCCCTTCGTCCGCGGGCTCATGTTCTACTACGGGCTAGATTTCCATGATCTAGCCCCAAATTTCGTCCTCAACATCTCGGCGTTTATCGTCGTGTGCGAGGCCTTCCTCCGCATCAAGCCTCACTTTGGCTTGTGGCTACAAATCTTCTGCGTGAAGCCGAAGATCGTGAGCGGCCAGCAAGCGGAGTGCGGAGGGGCCATGGTGGGCAAGATGCCTAACGTCACCTGGCTTGACGGCTCCTTCACGGAGACCGTGAAAGGGTGGCAATCGGGGTGGTTCTACATCACCGAGCCGCGCGACGCCAACTGGGCAGCGGCCCCCGAATTCCGATCCGGAATCCCCATGTGGCTCACCTCCTGGGAAAAGAAGGGCCTGGCCTCAGGCGAGCCTGCAGAGCTGACCGGACTTCAGAACTGCATCAAGAACATGAAGGACAAGAAAATCAAGCTTGTCAATGCGGTCCAGGTCATGCTTGTCCGCCGGATTCTTCCGTGCCAAAGACGGGTATTTAATTTGTGGGAGTTCATCCCGGCCAAACACCAGACGCTTCAAAAGCTCTACAGCATGACGCACAAAGACGCATGGAAGGCGCTGTTCAAGGTCTCCGAAGTACCTCCTCCCACATCCGAGGACCATGGACTTCATCCCCCCGCCCGTCCGGTGAGTTTTTTGACTACCACCGGATTCAGTTTTTCCCAATATATTCATGGGGGAGTCTTAAGTCATTGTGTATATTTGATCAGGAGTATGTGGAGATAGTGGAGCAGATTGACTGTCCGGCTCCACTGCCAGAAGGCCCAGCAGATGCTCTCCTAACGGAGATGCTAGCCCCTACGCCCTACAAGGCGCCGGAGAGGAAGGCCGAAAAGAAGGCCCCGGGGACCAGGGAGGGTCTCCGGCGTAAGGTTGTACCGGAAGCCTCGTCCGAAGACGACGAGGCACACTCCTCCCCCGAAGGGAAGGAAGAAGAGGAAGAGGATGCCCCATCCGGAGAGGATGGGGGGCCTAAGAAGGCGGGCTAGGGGACCGAGAAGGGTCCCCGGTGCAAGGCCGTTATACCCTTGTCGTCCGAAGACGACGCCGCAGATTCCTCCCGCGGAGGCGGGGGAAAAAACAAAGAAACTCTACCTCCCCGCACTGGGGAGGAGAAGAAGAGGAATGCCACCCCGGAGGGGGAGGCTAGGATGCCCAAGAAAGGAAAGGCGTCCCTTCCGGATTACTCCACCACTGCCGCCTATAGCGAGGAGGGGTGGCTGCCTAGGGGGAAGCCCCTAGAAAGATCACAAGTATCCGCACTCTATTGTACTTTAGTGCGATTTTCCTTCATAGTCTTGTTATAACACCGAACATTTATGCAGTACGGCCAGGGTCCATCCAGAGATATCATCTTCGGATGGGTCCTTGAGTGATTCAGCGATGAACTTGCTCCCGATGGCCACTACTCATTGGCCTGCGGATGACACATAGGTGTTGTCCCAAAGGCTCCCAGAGCAGGGGGAGGTGACTCTGGAGACGCCCCAAGGCGGAATTCCAGACGCCGGGCACACGGGGTAAAAGATCATCCCCGCGGATCGTGCCGATGAGAGCCGCAGCAAGCCGGGCTCTCAAACGGATACTGTGCCGGAACCTTTGATGGTTCCGGATTCGGGCAGGCAGCCCCTCGCTAGGGAGGGCGAGCCGTCCGTGCCGATGACTTCCGTTACGCCAGGGGCGTCGGATAGTCTGCTGGAAGCGCTTCGCGGCGCTTCCATGGATGAAGAGCATCGTAGTCTTATGAGTGCGGTGATTGAAGGTTACATCGCCAAGGCGGACTAACAAGCTCGCACCACCTCTGACGGGCTTTGAGGTAAGTAATAAAAATGTGTGAAATTATCACCCGATAGGTAGTAGCCCCTGATACTCTGTTTGGTGTTCGAAAAGAAGAGCCAAACAGAGGGTCAATTAAAATCCGCATGAGTCTAATAGTAGGTATGCCTGTGGATAAGCAGGCAATGCTGCTTGCCGCTGCTGTACGCACGGCCGAGGTCGCCGGACTAAAACGGGACCTGGAGCAGGCACATGGAGAGCTCGGCCTCACGAAGAGGCAGCTGATGCATATAATGCTATAAGTTCGTGGTGCCGCACTGTTGAAAGTGTTCGGACTTGTCTTGCCGTATTATGGGGCGCCATAAGAAACCCCTGGCAAACTGAACGTACCAAGGTGTACGGATGCAATATTAAATAAACATTTATAGGAAAAATGTGCAAATAGGAATAATAAGCTGACGCTATATATTATCTCCCATTGATGAATAATATGTTTAGGCGTATGTTTTACAATGAGTGCGGTTAAGCAGAAGTAAATAGGACTATTTAACATGTCCTATCCAAGGGCGGGCTGCATGTAGGTATATAAAACAGGTATAACGATCATGAACAGATTCCACCTGGGTATTTCCTTTGTGCGCAAAGCCTATTGCCTCCTTGGTTATCTCTCCTATGTAAGTCCGACAATCCGGATCTTCTGAAGAGGCTGCCCTAAAGCAGTGTCCTGGAAGATAAAAAGGTGTGTGGGGGGGGGGGGGTTATTAAGGTATGTTGCGGTTATACCGCACTGTTGACTGAGTCACTGTTGCGCCTACGCCTATGCCCATGGTATTTTGAGTGCGTAATTGTGTACGCGTGGCACGAATGCTGCTTTGATGGGGCTTGAGCGGAGGCCCGACTGTAGTTACAAGAAAGTGAGTGGGAGCTCTATAGCATTTCTAATATTATATGTGGATGACATATTGCTGATTGGAAATGATATAGAATTTCTAGATAGCATTAAGGGATACCTAAATAAGAGTTTTTCAATGAAAGACCTCGGAGAAGCTGCTTACATATTGGGCATCAAGATCTATAGAGATAGATCAAAACGCTTAATTGGACTTTCATGAAGCACATACCTTGATAAAGTTTTGAAGAAGTTCAAAATGGATCAGTCAAAGAAAGGGTTCTTGCATGTGTTACAAGGTGTGAAGTTGAGTCAGACTCAATGCCCGACCACTCTAGAAGATAGAGAGAAAATGAAACTCATTGCATATGCTTCAGCCATAGGGTCTATCATGTATGCAATGCTATGTACCAGACCTAATGTGTGCCTTGATATAGGCATAGTAGGGAGGTACCAAAGTAATCCCAGAGTGGAGCACTGGACAACGGTCAAGAACATCCTGAAATACCTGAAAAGGACAAAAGATGTGTTTCTCGTTTATGGAGGTGACAAAGAGCTCGTCGTAAACGGTTATGTCGATGCAAGCTTTGACAATGATCCGGATGACTCTAAGTCGCAATCTGAACATGTATTTTAAGAATGGAGGAGCTGTTAGTTGGTGCAGTTCCAAGCAGAGCGTCGTGGCGGGATCTACTTGTGAAGCGGAGTACATTGCTGCTTCAGAACCAGCAAATGAAGGAGTCTGGATGAAGGAGTTCATATCTGATTTAGGTGTCATACCTAGTGCATCGGGTCCAATGAAAATCTTTTGTGAAAATACTGGTGTAATTGCCTTGGCAAAGGAATCCAGATTTCACAAGGGAACCAAGCACATCAAGAGGCACTTCAATTCCATCAGTCATCAAGTGTTGGAGGGGGACATAGAGATTTGCAAGATACATACGGATCTGAATGTTGTAGACCCATTGACTTCCACGAGCAAAACATCAGCACTAAAACTCCATGGATGTTAGAATCATTACTTTGTAATCTACATTACTGACTCTAGTGCAAGGTGGGAGACTGGAGGAAATATGCCCTAGAGGCAATATAAAGGTATTATTTATTTACTTATTTCATGATAAATTTTTATTATTCATGCTAGAATTGTATTAACCGGAAACTTAGTACATGTGTGAATACATAGACAAAACATAAGTGTCCCTAGTATGCCTCTACTTGACTAGCTCGTTAATCAAAGATGGTTAAGTTTCCTAACTATAGACACGTGTTGTCATTTGATGAACGGGATCACATCATTAGGAGAATGATGTGATGACATGACCCATCCGTTAGCTTAGCATTATGATCGTTACAGTTTCATTGCTACTGCTTTCTTCATGACTTATACATGTTCCTCAGACTATGAGATTATGCAACTCCGGAATACCGGAGGAACAACTAGTGTGCTAGCAAACGTCACAACGTAAATGGGTGATTATAAAGATGCTCTATAGGTGTCTCTGAAGGTGTTTGTTGGGTTGGCATAGATCGAGATTAGGATTTGTCACTCGTGTTTCGGAGAGGTATCTCTGGGCCCTCTCGGTAGTGCTCATCAATATAAGCCTTGCAAGCATTGTGACTAATGAGTTAGTTACGGGATGAAGTATTACGGAACGAGTAAAGAGACTTGCCGGTAACAAAGGGAACAACGTATGTTGTTATGCGGTTTGACCGATAATGATCTTCGTAGAATATGTAGGAGCCAATATGAGCATCCAGGTTTTGCTATTGCTTATTGACCGGAGATGTGTCTCGGTCATGTCTACATATTTCTCGAACCCATAGGGTCCGCACGCTTAACGTTCGATGATGATATGTATTATGAGTTATGTGTTTTTGATGACCGAAGTTTGTTCGGAGTCCCGGATGAGATCACGAACGTGACGAGGAGTCTCGAAATTGACGAGACATAATGATTGATATATTGGACCATGTTATTCGGACACCGGAAGAGTTCCGGGAAGTTTCGGGTAAAACCGGAGTGCCCGAGGGGTTACGGAACCACCCGGGGGAACTAATTGGCCACCATGGGCCTTAGTGGAGAGAGAGGAGGGCGGCCATGGTAGGCCGCCCTCCCTTGGAGTCCGAATAGTACAAGGGAAGGGGGTGTCGGTGTCAAAACCGGCAGATCTCGGGTAGGGGGTCCCGATCTGTGCGTCTTAGGCTAACGGTAACAGGAGACAAGGGACACGATGTTTACCCAGGTTCGGGCCCTCTCGATGGAGGTAAAACCCTACTTCCTGCTTGATTGATATTGATGATATGAGTAGTACAAGAGTTGATCTACCATGAGATTGTATAGGGTAAACCCTAGAAGCTAGCCTATGATGATTATTATTGTGATCGTCCCTCTAAGGACTAAACTCTCCGGTTTATATAGACACCGGAGAGGGCTAGGGTTTACATGGAGTCGGTTACAAGGAAGGAACTATAATATCCGGATCGCCAAGCTTGTCTTCCACGCAAAGGAGAGTCCCATCCGGACACGGGACGGAATCTTGAGTCTTGTATCTTCACGCTCCAATAGTCCAGACAAAGTGTATAGTCCAGCTATCCGGATACCCCTAATCCAGGACTCCCTTAGGGGGCGACGCCCCCCTTTCCTACTCCCTCTCCCTCTCCTTCCTTCCCCCTGTCTCCCTAGAAGTGGAATCCTGCTAGGACTCCTCATCTTGGGGTGCGCCCCGAGGGGCCGACCGGCCTCCCCTTGCTCCTTTATATACGGGGGCAGGGGGCACCCTAGGACGCACAAGTTTCTCTTAACCGTGTGCGGCGCCCCCCTCCACAGTTACACACCTTGATCATACCATCGTAGTGCTTAGGTGAAGCCCTGTGTCGGTAGCATCATCATCACCGTTGCCACACCGTCGTGCTGACGGAACTCACCCTCGTACTCAACTGGATCAAGAGCATGAGGGACGTCATCGAGCTGAACGTGTGCTAAATGTGGAGGTGTCGTACGTTCGGTACTTGATCAGTTGGATCGCGGATAAGTTCGACTACATCAACCGCGTTATTGAAACGCTTCCGCTTTTGGTCTACGAGGGAACGTGGACACACTGTCCCCTCTCATTGCTATGCATCACCTAGATAGATCTTGCATGATCGTAGGAATTTTTTTAAATTACCGCGTTCCCCAACAGATATTCATGGACAACTCATTTCCCCATATGCAAAAAGGGTCAAACAGTGGGTCAAAACCTCTGACAGCAGGACCTACATGTGCAAGACCAAATTGTTAAAAACCTAAATATTAGATGGTTCCTGCAATTGCACAATAATGTGCTATTAGACAATGGACCATGCACATGCTAACCTCGATTGTAAACCTCAGTGCTTCCCATTGTCTCCTTGCAACAGATATAAGGTAGTTAGTCATCAGGTTAAGTAAGGGTTCACATGTTATCAGTAAAATATGTTGATGAAAAATAAGCACATTGTAGATTCATCAGATTAATTCAAGCCATATGGAAAACCCATTTATCCAAACCAAGCATGATTAAGAACTAGAAAATATAGCAGTTGTATATGTTTCTCATGTATTAAGTGCAGCAAAATTTGATTTAGTCCTCACATGCACAACAATACAAAATTCCACCCACGACAATTGGACATCGCATTGCATAATTGAACCAAGCACTTAACTAAACATCATAACAAATGAACCAAACATTAACTGAGCACCACATTGCAGAATATAACATACTCCTAATAGAAGATCAGACAGTTAACCGAACCAAGCATGCTTAACAACTTGGAAATATAGCAATTGTATTTGTTTCTCATGTATTTAGTACAACCAAATTCGATTTACTTCTGACATGGTATACAATAATAGATTGCACCCATAACTATTGAACATCGCATTGCAGAATTGAACCAAACAGTTAACTAAACACAACAACACAAATGAACCAAACATTAACTGAGCACCACATTGCACAATGTATAACCAAACCAAGCATGCTTGACAACTTGGAAATATAGAAATTGTATTCGTTTCTCATGTATTTTGTAAAGATAAATTCGATTTATTTCTCACATGGAAGACAATACAAAATTGCAGCCTGAAGAATTGAACATTACATTTGCAGAATTGAACCAAACAGTTACCTGAAGACGACAACTAATTAACCAAACAAATAATAAGTGAGCACCACACTGCACGACATATATAACATATACACAGGAGCAACAGATTGCATGGTAAAATTAGATAGCACAATTCACTAGAATTTGTTAAGGAAAGGCAGGAGTAGCACACACAATGGGTAAACCGAGCATGCTTAACCGGCGTAGCTAGCAAATGGCAAGGTGATCCTCCAAGATCCGGGGGTCGGCACGAATGGTAGCCATCGCGACCTCATCCGTGCATGCGGCCACGTTTGCTTCTCCGCTGCCAAATGTATACTGCATGCACCATGGCTTAGGGCGGCGCTTATTTGGTGGAGGGGTTGCTGATTTGGGTGGCAGGTGTCGCACCGGCGGTCGGGGCATGTGGTATGTGGAAGGAGGAGGAGGATGGGGGTCTGGTGTGGATTACCTGCCTGGATAGACGAGGCCGAGCAGCGTGAAAAAGGGTCGCCGGCGAGGGGGGTGACGCTGCAAGCAAGGGGTGAAGGTTTCAACTTGGAAAGAAAGGCGGAAACAGGGGAAATGTGGCTTTTGGTAAGGGGGAGAGGCGGGGAGGTAGATATTTCCACGGAAGCCAAAAATTTGGAATCGCTTCAATAAAAATGGCGCATAAAGTGTCATCGGACAACATCGCCCTTATTCAGAATCGTATGCGATATGTGAACATCACAAACTATTCAGATAGCTTAACCCGTGTGTGATGAGTTTGAACGTCAAAAATTTTGGTTCCAATTTCCCTGGTTACAGTTCTCATCCACGTCATTGCATAATTTGGGTACACAAAGGAGACTACAACACACCCACACTTCTTAATCGGGCAAGTTCAGCAATTAAACAGAGCTAGCTAGCCTAAACATTACTCTAACAAATTAAAGACCGGTGCTCTTAATTAAACAAAACAAAGAGTATTACTACGGCTAGTGCTCGTCGATCACCGCTGCCTCCTCCATGTCCAGCTCGCGTCCGATGGTCTCATGGGGAAGGAGCTCCATGGCATCCACCGCACCATATTCGGCAAGCATCTTGCCATCCGAGCCCGCCATCTCTTTGGAAAAGGCCGCCACGAGCTGGGCATGGGCGGCCACGATCTAGGCTTGGACGGGCTCCGTCGTCGCAAGGTATGCGGCGGACGAATGTACGGTTGCTCGAACACTCTCGATGATTGCCAACACTTCGGCCGTGGGTTGCCGACCGTTGTCGGAGAAGGTTCATTCGATTTGTGTGGTGACCGCCACGAGCTGGGTGTGGGCGGCCTCGACATGGTCGTGAGTGGCCTCCATCAGGGCTAAGGCCGCCGTTGTGGAACGAACAACTGTTGTGCCGCTCTCGCCAACTGCTATCCCCGAGGAAGATGTTGCTGCCGCCACCTGAGAAGCAATAACGGCTGTTTGGGCTGCCTTGGCCGCCCGGTCGCAGATTGTGGCTGCGCTCATGCACCTTGTTAGCATGCGCATGGCGGTTACGACCGCGCTCTCGCCAGAGTGGGCCGCCGAAGTTGCCCTCATGACGCGGGTCCATGTCCCCATCTTTCATCGGCGACGATTGAACAGTGAAATGATATCTGGGGAGTGAGCTAGTGTGCTTGACACCCCGGCTGTGGACTGTAGCCGACACACCTTCTCATGTAAGCCATAGGCGTACTATACACCAACGGTGCTCCAGAATATTTTGTACTGCATCTCACACGGTTGGTGATAATAAACTTGACACTGTCGCTCGACCGCTAACATTGAGATACACCTTGAGAATGAGAATGAATGTCAAACACCTTGACATTGTTGCTCGGCCGCTAACATTGAGATACATGCTTTTAACAATCTAGTAAATCAAAAACTCATCTGGAATTCATGAAACTTGACATGATATCATGGAACGGCACCGACATGCCGTGGTAAAAATATTGTCACATTTGGGGCAGGTGTGTGTATAAGCTTCTTGCAAACCAGAGCTTCTCTCACAACAAGCCTGATGGTTTCAGTAGGGCACGTGCCACCTTGGGGGACGAAATGATATATGTTGCCTCTTCTTACTTACAAAATGTTTCTCGTGTCAACATAGAACAACATGAGTGGTGTGTCAATTTTTGGGATTTTTCAGGGTTCGCTTGGACATTTTTATACATTAACTGGGTTTTCTATGCATTCATGTGCATAATTCCAATTTGAACTATAGACACATGCTCTAATGCATATAAATTAGTTGAAAATTCAAATATGTGTCCTTGGTTGCATGCTTAGGTCTCATGCAAGAAATGTGAATGAATGTCAAACACCCTGCCACCGTCGCTCGGCCACAAACATTGAGATGCCTGGTTTTTAAAATCTAGTAAATTCAAAACTCATCTGAAATTCATGAAGCTTGGCATGCTATCATGGAGCGGCATCAACATGCCGTGGTAAATTTTTTGTCCCATTTGGTGAAGGTTTGGGGATATGCTTTTCACAAACCAGAGGTTCTCACAACAAGCCAGATGGTTTCGGTAGGGAACATCCCACCTTTGGGGACAAAACGATATCCATTGCCTCTTATTGCTTTCAAAAAATTTCTCATGTCAACATAGAACAACATGAGTGTTGTGTCAATTTTTGGGAATTTTTCGGGGTTCATTTTGACATTTTTATGCATTAATTGCATTTTCAATGCATTTATGAGCACAATTCAAATTTGAACTACATGCACATGCTCTAATGCATATAAATTGGTTGAAAATTCTAATCTGTGTCCTTGGTTTCATGCTTAGGTCCCATGCAAGAAATGAGAATGAATGTCAAACACCCTGCCACCGTCACTCGACCGCAAACATTGAGATTCCTGGTTTTTAAATTCTAGTAAATCCAAAACTCGTTTGAAATTCATGAAACTTGGCATGCTATCATGGAGGGGCATCAACATGTCGTGGTAATTTTTTGTCCCATTTGGGGCAGGTTTGGGGATATGCTTCTCACAAACCGAAGGTTCTCACAACAAGCCTGATGGTTTCGGTAGGGAACGTCCCACCTTTGGGACGAAACGATATCCGCTGCCTCTTATTGCTTTCAAATTTTTTCTAGTGTCAACATAGAACAACATGAGTGTTGTGTCAATTTTTGGGATTTTTCGAGGTTTGTTTGGACATTTTATGCATTAATTGAGTTTTCAATGCATTTATGTGCATAATTCACATTTGAACTACATGCACATGCTCAAATGCATATAAATTGGTTGAAAATTCAAATCTGTGTCCTTGGTTTCATGCTTAGGTCCCATGCAAGAAATGAGAATGAAGGTCAAACACCCTGCCACCGTCACTCGGCCGCAAACATTGAGATTCCTGGTTTTAGATTCTAGTAAATCCAAAACTCGTCTAAAATTCATTAAACTTGGCATGCTATCATGGAACGGCATAAACATGCCGTAGTAAATTTTTTGTCCCATCTGGGGCAGGTTTGGGTATAAGCTTCTCACAACAAGCCTGATGGTTTCGGTAGGGCACGTCCCACCTTTGGGGACGAAATAATATTAGCTGCCTCTTATTGCTTTCAAAATGTTTCTAGTGTCAACATAGAACAACAGGAGTGTTGTGTTAATTTTTGGGATTTTTCGGGGTTCGTATGGACATTTTATGCATTAATTGAGTTTTCGATGCATTTATGTGCATAATTCAAATTTGAACTACATGCACATGCTCTAATGCTATAAATTGGTTGACAATTCAAACATGTGTCCGTGGTTGCATGCTTAGGTCCCATACAAGAAATGGGAATGAATGTCAAACACCCTGCCACCGTCACTAGGCCGCAAACATTGAGATTCTTGGTTTTAAATTCTAGTAAATCCAAAACTCGTCTGAAATTCATGAAACTTGGCATGCTATCATGGAGCGGCATCAACTTGCCGTGGTAAGTTTTTTGTCCCATTTAGGTCAGTTTTGGGTATAAGCTTCTCAAAAAACAAGAGCTTCTCACAACAAGCCTGATGGTTTCGGTAGGGAACGTCCCACCTTCGGGGACGAAATGATATCCGCTACCTCTTATTGCTTTCAAAAATTTTCTAGTGTCAACATAGAACAACAGGAGTGTTGTGTTAAATTTTGCAATTTTGCGGGGTTCGTTTGGACATTTTTATACATTAACTGGGTTTTCTAGGCATTTTATGTGCATAATTCAAATTTGAACTACATGCACATGCTCCAGTGCATATAAATTGGCTGAAAATCAAATCTTTGTCCTTGGGTGCATGCTTAGGTCTCATGCAAGAAATGGGAATGAATTTCAAACATTAGGGCACTGTTGATTGCCGACAAAACGTCAAGATACTCTGTTTTTAAATTCTAGCAAATTCAAAACTGTTCTGAAATTCATGAAACTTGGCATGCTATCATGGAATGGCACCCAACATGCTATGGTATTTTTCGTATCCATTTTGAGAGAAGAAGCACTCGCATAACAGCCAACAAAGGCATTTTCAAACAAATAGCTGCCACTCTAACATCGCAAACGTTTGTATAATTCAAATCGTGTGCGTTATGTTAACCATTCACGTGACGCCACGTGTCTTGGTTTTAATGACTATAGGATGTGCCGTGCGGATAGCTGCTTGACTGGACGGGAGGCGTGCGAGCGCAGTCCGGTGCGTAGGCTGACCGAGAGGTGTGCAAGCTATCCTCCAATGCGAAGGCTCACCAGGAAGCGCGCGCGCTATACACTGCGCAGGCTCACTGGGAATCGAGCCCTTTGACTTCCATGGCCGCCCGCCTTCCTCTCCATTAATGGCGCCCAAGCCGCTGCTTAATACGGGCGACCTTACTGTTCGCCTCCCATTCCCCTCCCTCCCGCAGACCTCCACCAACGCCATGTCGCAGAAGGATCATTGATACGTCTCCAACGTAACTATAATTTTTGATTTCCATGCTATTATATTACCCCTTTTGGATGTTTATGGGCTTTATTTTACACATTTATATCATTTTTGGGACTAACCTACTAACCGGAGGCCCAACCCATATTGCTGTTTTTTTTTGCCTATTTCTGTATTCGAAGAAAAGGAATATCAAACGGAGTCCAAACGGAATGAAACCTTCGGGAGCGTGATTTTTGGAAGGAACGTGATCCAGAGGACTTGGAGTGCAAGTCAAGAAGTTGCCGAGGCTCCCACGAGATAGGAGGACGCCCCCCCTGTAGGGCGCGCCCCTGTCTCGTGGGCCCCTCGGGCGGCCACCGACATACTTCTTCCTCCTATATATACCTACGTACCACGAAAACATCCGGGGGCACCACGAAACACAATTTCCACCACCATAACCTTCTGTATCCGCGAGATCTCATCTTGGAGCCTTCGCCAGCACTCTGCCAGAGGGGGAATCGACCACAGAGGGCTTCTACATCAACATCCTTGCCCCTCCAATGAGTTGTGAGCAGTTTACCACAGACCTACGGGTCCATAGCTATTAGCTAGATGGCTTCTTCTCTCTTTTTGGATCTCAATACAATGTTCTCCCCCTCTCTTGTGGAGATCTATTCGATGTAAACTCTTTTTGCGGTGTGTTTGTCGAGATCCGATGAATTGTGGGTTTATGATCAAGTTTATCTATGAATAATATTTGAATCTTCTCTGAATTCTTCTATGTATGATTGAGTTATCTTTGCAAGTCTCTTTGAATTATCAGTTTGGTTTGGCCTACTAGATTGATCTTTCTTGCCATGGGAGAAGTGCTTAGCTTTGGGTTCAATCTTGCGTTGTCCTTACCCAAAGGATGAAAGGGTTGCAAGGCACGTATTGTATTGTTGCCATCGAGGATAACAAGATGGGGTTTATATCATATTGCTTGAGTTTATCCCTCTACATCATGTCATCTTGCTTAATGCATTACTCTGTTCTTATGAACTTAATACTCTAGATGCGGGCAGGAGTCGTTCAATGTGTGGAGTAATAGTAGTAGATGCAGGCAGGAGTCGGTCTACTTGTTATGGACGTGATGCCTATATACATGATCATGCCTAGATAATCTCATAACTATGCGCTTTTCTATCAATTGCTCGACAGTAATTTGTTCACCCACCGTAATACTTATGCTATCTTGAGAGAAGCCTCTAGTGAAACCTACGGCCCCCGGGTCTATCTTCTATCATATTTGCTTTCAATCTACTTTTATTTGCATCTTTACTTTTTGCATCTATATTACAAAATACCAAAAATATATTTATCTTATCATACTATCTTTATTAGATCTCACTTTCGCAAGTGGCCGTGAAGGGATTGACAACCCCTTTATTGTGTTGGTTGCGAGTTCTTTTTTTGTTTGTGTAGGTGCGTGGGACTTTTGAGGTGCCTCCTACTGGATTGATACCTTGGTTCTCAAAAACTGAGGGAAATACTTACGCTACTATTGCTGCATCACCCTCTCCTCTTCGAGGAAAACCAACCCAAGCTCAAGACGTAGCAAGAAGGATTTCTGGCGCCGTTGTCGGGGAAGTCTTCGCTCAAGTCAAGACATACCAAGTACCCATCACAAACTCATCTCCCTCGCATTTACATTATTTGCCATTTGCCTCTCGTTTTCCTCTCCCCCACTTCACCCTTGTCGTTTTATTTGCCCTCTCTTTCCCAATCTCCCTTTCTTTTCGCTTGCCTTTTTCTGTTTGCTCGTGTGTTACTTAGTTTACCTTGTCGTTATGGCTAGTCCTCCTATCCTTATTCTCACTCCCGAACAAGAAATTCTCAATTTTAAGCAAAGGGAGAGAGAAAGTTTAAAAGATGTTTGGCATAGAATTTGCAATGCCCAATATAAAGCTACTAGGAAGCTTGCTACTTCCGTTCTTCTCCGCAATTTTTATGTAGGCATTAATCCTTGGAATAGATGTGTTCTTGATATTGCTACCGGAGGTGACTTTATGAGTAGCCATATGTTTGATGCTTAGAATGCTATGTTAGATTTGTTTGGGCCACCACCTCTTTTGGTTAATGGAACGGTTTTAACTTTAGAACATGTGATGCAACGGCTTGATATTATTGAAAATAAAATTGCCACTATTGAGTTGATTGAAAATTTGGATAAAAAGATTCATAATCACATTACCCAATTTGGATCAAGGGTTGGATTTAGTTTGAGAAATCTTAAAGAAAAAGAACCTATAGTCAATGAAAAAATAGATCTAGACTCTGCTAGAATCGGTAAACTTGAGGATATCATTACAAACTTAGGTTCCGCGTTTTCCCCCATGAAAAACACTCCAAAACCACCTACTAAAACTGCCAAGTTTATTTATGTTCCTAAAAATAAGGGTGAATCTTCTAGTAAGGGAGACGCAGATCTCAAATCCATAAGTGTTCTTCCCAATTGTTTTTCTATCGTTAAGGAACCTTTTGCTGCCAATGAATTTCTTGAATTTTTGCCTAAAAATTTAGCCATTTCTAAAGGGGAGAAATCCCTAGAGATCACAAGCGCTCTATTGATGAATTTAGTGCCAAAGATGTCACTCGATAGATCTATCTTTGCTTTTATGCCTAGCTAGGGGCGTTAAACGATAGCGCTGGCTCGGAGGCAACCCAATTTTCTTTATGTTTTTTGTTTTTGCTCCTGTTTAGTAATATATCTTGCATCTACCTTCTGTTTAGATGTGTTTTTATCTTTTAATTAGTGTTTGTGCCAAGTAGAACCTATAGGATAACCTACGATGATAGTTGATTTGATTCCGCTGAAAAACAGAAACTTTGCGCGCACGAATATAATTTTATTTTAAATCACAGGAACGTGCTTTTGCGTTTATTCTTTTTTCTGATGTTCAACAAAAAAATTGTCCAGGACTTCCTATTTTGGTAGTATTTTTAGAGTTCCATAAGTTTGCGTTAGTTACAGATTGCTACAGACTGTTCTGTTTTTGACAGATTCTGTTTTTCGTTTGTTGTTTGCTTATTTTGATGCATCTATGGCTAGTAAAATAGTTTATAAACCATAGAGAAGTTGGAATACAGTAGGTTTAACACCAAAATAAATAAAGAATGATTTCATTACAGTACCTTGTGGTGGTTTTGTTTTTTTTTCACTAACGGAGCTTATAAGATTTCCTGTTGAGTTTTGTGTTGTGAAGTTTTCAAGTTTTGGGTAAAGCTTTTATGGACTATGGAATAAATAGCGGCAAAAGCCTAAGCTTGGGGATTCCCAAGGCACCCCAAGATATTCAAGAATAGACAAAAGCGTAAGCTTTCCCGGGGAATCCCCTCTTTCGTCTTTGTTCATTGGTAACTTTACTTGGAGCTATATTTTTATTCGTCACTTGATATGTGTTTTGCTTGGAGCGTCGTGTATTATATTAGTCTTTGCTTTTTAGTTTACCACAATCATCCTTGCTGTACACACCTTTTGGGAGAAGCCTATTTGATTAGAATTTGCTAGAATACTCTATGTGCTTCACTTATATCTTTTGAGCTTGATAGTTTTTGCTCTAGTGCTTCACTTATATCTTTTAGAGCACGGTGGTGTCTTTGTTTTGAAGAAATTTCTAGTCTCTCATGCCTCACTTATACCTTTTTGAGAGTCTTTTAGAACAGCATGGTATTTGCTATGGTTACAAGTTGGTCCTAGAATGATGAGCATCCAAGTTGGGTATAATAAAAACTATCATAGAAAAAGAATTGGATGCTATGATCAATTTGATGCTTGCTAGTTGTTTTGAGATATAAAGGTAGTAATGTTAGGGTCATGCTAGTGGGTAATTATGAAATTGAGAAATACTTTTGTTGAAGTTGGCAAGTCCCGTAGCATGCACGTATGGTAAAAGTTGTGTGACAAATTTGTTGCATGAGGTGCTCTTTTGATTGTCTTCCTTATGAGTGGCAGTCGGGGACGAGCAATGGTCTTTTCCTACCAATCTATCCCTCTTGGGGCATGCGTAGTAGTACTCTGCTTTGAGGCCTAAGTAGACTTTTGCAATAAGTATATGAGTTCTTTTTGACTAATGTGAGTCCATGGATATATGCACACTCATCCTTCCACTTTGCTAGCCTTTGTTATTACCGCGCAACTTTCGCCGGTATCATAAACCCTTTATTTACCTTCCTCAAAACAACCACCATACCTACCTATTATGGCATTTCCATAGCCATTCCGAGATATATTGCCATGCAACTTTCCACCGTTCCGTTTATTATGACACGTTCCATCATTGTCATATTGCTCTTTGCATGATCATGTAGTTGACATCGTATTTGTGGCAAGGCCACTTTCATAATTTTCATACATGTCGCTCTTGATTCATTGCATATCCGATACATCACGGAGGCATTCATATAGAGTCATATCTTGTTCTAGCTTTGAGTTGTAATTCTTGAGTTGTAAATCCATAAAAGTGTGATGATCTTCCTTATTAGAGCATTGTCCTAGTGAGGAAAGGATGATGAAGGCTATGATTCCCCCACAAGTCGGAATGAGACTTCAGACTTTACAAAAAGAAAAAAAATGAGAAAAAAGAAAGGCCAAAAAGAAAAAAAAAGAGAAAGGCCAAAGAAAAAAAGAAAAAGAAAGAAAGAAAGAAAGAAAAAAAAGGAGAAAAATAAAATGAGAGAAAAAGAGAGAAGGGACAATGCTACTATCTCTTTTTCCACACTTTTGCTTCAAAGTAGCACCATGATCTTCATGATAGAGAGTCTCCTATGTTGTCACTTTCATATACTAAGTGGGAGTTTTTCATTATAGAACTTGGCTTGTATATTCCAATGATGGGCTTCCTCAAAATGCCCTAGGTCTTCTTGAGCAAGCAAGTTGGATGCACACCCACTTAGTTTCTTTTGTTGAGCTTTCATATATTTATAGCTCTAGTGCATCCGTTGCATGGCAATCCCTACTCACTCACATTGATATCTATTAATGGGCATCTCCATATAGCCCGTTAATACGCCTAGTTGATGTGAGACTATCTTCTCCCTTTTTGTCCTCACAACCACCACCATATACCACCATAGTGCTATGTCCATGGCTTGTGCTCTTGTATTTTGTAAGAGTTGAAAAAGCTTAAGCGCGTTAAAAAGTATGAAACAATTGCTCGGCTCGTCATCGGGGTTGTGCATGATAGGAGTATTTTGTGTAATGAAAATGAAGCATGGCCTAACTATATGATTTTGTAGGGATAAGCTTTCTTTGGCTATGCTATTTTGATAGGACATGATTATTTGTTAGTATGCTTTGAAGCATTATTATTTTTATGTTTTATAAGCTTTTATTTTGAATCATTTGGATCTGAACATTCATGCCACAATAAAGAAAATTACATTGAGAATTATGCTAGGTAGCATTCCACATCAAAAAATTCTTTTTTTATCATTTACCTACTCGAGGACGAGCAGGAATTAAGCTTGGGGATGCTTGATACGTCTCCAATGTATCTATAATTTTTTATTGTTACATGCTATTATATTACCCCTTTTTGATGTTTATGGGCTTTGATTTACACATTTATATCATTTTTGGGACTAACCTACTAACCGGAGGCCCAGCCCATATTGCTGTTTTTTTTGCCTATTTCAGTATTCGAAGAAAAGGAATATCAAACGGAGTCCAAACGGAATGAAACCTTCGGGAGCGTGATTTTTGGAACGAACGTGATCCAGAGGACTTGGAGTGCAAGTCAAGAAGTTGCCGAGGCTCCCACGAGATAGGAGGGCGCCCCCCCCTATAGGGCGCGCCCCCTATCTCCTGGGCCCGTCGGGCGGCCACCGACGTACTTCTTCCTCCTATATATACCTACATACCCCGAAAACATCCGGGGGCACCACGAAACACAATTTCCACCACCGTAACCTTCTGTATCCGCGAGATCTCATCTTGGAGCCTTCGCCGGCACTCTGCCGGAGGGGGAATTGACCACGGAGGGCTTCTACATCAACATCCTTGCCCCTCCGATGAGTTGTGAGTAGTTTACCACAGACCTACGGGTCCATAGCTATTAGCTGGATGACTTCTTCTCTCTTTTTGGATCTCAATACAATGTTCTCTCCCTCTCTTGTGGAGATCTATTCGATGTAAACTCTTTTTGCGGTGTGTTTGTCGAGATCCGATGAATTGTGGGTTTATGATCAAGTTTATCTATGAATAATATTTGAATCTTCTCTGAATTCTTTTATGTATGATTGAGTTATCTTTGCAAGTCTCTTCGAATTATCAGTTTGGTTTGGCCTACTAGATTGATCTTTCTTGCCATGGGAGAAGTGCTTAGCTTTGGGTTCAATCTTGTGGTGTCCTTACCCAGTGACAGAAAGGGTTGCAAGGCACGTATTGTATTGTTTCCATCGAGGATGACAAGATGGGGTTTATATCATATTGCTTGAGTTTATCCCTCTACATCATGTCATCTTGCTTAATGCGTTACTCTGTTCTTATGAACTTAATCTCTAGATGCGGGCAGGAGTTGGTCGATGTGTGGAGTAATAGTAGTAGATGCAGGCAGGAGTCGGTCTACTTGTTATGGACGTGATGCCTATATACATGATCATGCCTAGATAATCTCATAACTATGCGCTTTTCTATCAGTTGCTCGATAGTAATTTGTTCACCCACCGTAATACTTATGCTATCTTGAGAGAAGCCTCTAGTGAACCTATGGCCCCCGGGTCTATCTTCTATCATATTTGCTTTCAATCTACTTTTATTTGCATCTTTACTTTTTGCATCTATATTACAAAATACCAAAAATATATTTATCTTATCATACTATCTTTATTAGATCTCACTTTACATGAAGTGGCCGTGAAGGGATTGACAACCCCTTTATTGCGTTGGTTGCGAGTTCTTTGTTTGTTTGTGTAGGTGCGTGGGACTTTTGAGGAGCCTCCTACTGGATTGATACCTTGGTTCTCAAAAACTGAGGGAAATACTTACGCTACTATTGCTGCATCACCCTCTCCTGTTCGAGGAAAACCAACGCAAGCTCAAGACGTAGCAATCATCTGCCACTAGTCTTCAAGTTTGGTGAAGTCGACTCCGAGCTTAATTTGTACAAACAGTTCAACTCGACAGCTGAACCGACCAAACTTTTCCCCAATTGTTGCCAACCATGTATTGAAATAGCTAGTTCTACTTTATATACTAGATAATTTTAAGTACGTTGTACAGCTCCACCACATCTATAGTCAGATGAACTGAACAAAATAGCCCCTAAATACTACTACTACGGAGGGGCTTTGTACTACTTCCGACAGCCTCTCCTCTACGGAGCACGCTCAGTAAGAGGCAGAGGAGGAGCCTACCGATGAGCTGGACAAATGAGATACGGTATCTGCCGCTACTGCACATTCAGCGACGCTCGCCAGCTTGAACACCCACTGCCGCTCCAGACGATCCCTCTCGAAGTGGTGGTTCTCCTCATATATCTCCTGATTCCTCGCCTCTGAGGCGGCGTGTGCCGCGGCCACGACGGAGGTAAGGATCTTTGCATGCTCAACAAGGCGCTCCTCCTCCTCCCGCAGGAACTCGGTGTAGCGCGCAAGGTCGCTGACGCACGTGCCGGCATCCACCTCCGCCTCCCGCCTCCAGGCGGTGGTGGCGGAGCGGGTGATGAGCCCGGCGGTCGACGGTGGGCTGACGGCCACGGCGGCCGATGATGGGGTGGCAGCCACGACCACCACCTCCCGCCTTCGGGCCGCGGTGGCGAAGTGGGTGATGGCCACGGTGGCCGATAGTGGGGTGCCGGCCACGACAGCCACCTCCCGCCTTCGGGCTGTGGCGGCGTAGCAGGCAATGGCCCTGGCTTTCGATGGTGATGTTGTGGAAATGGCGCCAGCAACAGCTACCGACGGGCACCGGCGGCGAAGCGTGTGGTGGGTGTTCCACGCAAACCCAACAGGACGCCACACGCACTACACTACACCGGGGACTGCGCCACCGCCGCGGTGTAGCCTCCCAGCTGGAGCTATCGTCTGATGACGGTGGAGTAGCTGAGCGACCATGATGGACCGGTGCCATTGGCGATTGCGGGAGAAGCAGACGAGATAAGCTAATGGGAGGGAGGGGAAAATGTGACGCAGGACTCGCCGACCGTGAGGGTTCTTATAGTAGGCCGGTAAGCATTGGGATTTTGGGGGATTTCACCCAGTCGGGCGGGAAGCTTGCGCGGGAACCTGCGAGGTTGCGCGGGAACGGGCTCAGCGACGATTCATTGGCATCACTGTTTGGCCAAAAGAACGCTCACGCGCGCTGCACAAGCTTGCGCTGTAAGCCGTCTGCGACAGCGGGGTGACAAGACGTGCAAGAGGAGGACGAAAAGCCACGTACACATACGGTTAATAAAAAATGTTTGTGATTGAATTACCTACTATACACCCGTCCTGGTTTATAAATAGGATTTAACTAATAAAATACGAATGCAAGTCGCCAAAGATTATATAGTTGGATTCGTATTTGAACATAGTTTCCAATTATATAATTTTTGTAACTTGCATTAACATTTTGTTGGTCAAATTTGAGGGCAAAGTATGGCACATAATATAAAGGGGACTATAGACCAAGACGGGGGTGTAGCACATGGCCGCTCTCTACGCAGTGATGCAAGTGTCGGCCGGCTTGTAGGCGACCATTTCCTGCGTGTTCAACTGCTCTATGCGTGTGGTTGCTTGCGGTTGAGGCGGCCACAACGCGCTCTGCTTGCGTCCCGCCGTGCGCGCTCTACTCTCGCGTCCCTCTGGGTGCTCTGCCCTCGTCCCTCCATGCGTGATGCCAGTGTCTGGGGCCGGCGCATGATCACGCACGTTTGTGTGCATGCGGTTGCGCCGGGCGCGACTCGACAATGCAGTTACCCGATGCAAAAACTGCCATGTGGACGCGCCGAGAATCCAGGCCGCTCGTCCCCCATTTATTCATGCAGCCATTTACCTTTATCTCTCGCGTCACACGACACAATAAACACCTCCACGACAACACATACAGAGAGGACATCCAGCAGTTCCAATGGCGATCCCCGTGGCTCCAATGGTGCTCCCAGCGGCCGACAACGACAACGGCGTACAGTTCACCACACATCATGCAGTGGACACCCACGTGAGGGGGAAGGCCCTCTCGGTGCTGTGCACGAACGATTCGGTGTCAGTGGAGAGCTCCATCCAAACTATGGAGCAGTTCCTTGCCGAGGACAAGTACCAAGTGGTCGGCTTCGACTTCGAGTATACCATCGGTCGTGCCAGGCACGATCAGAAGGTTGCCGTCGCCCAGTTGTGCGTGCAACATGACGTCCTCGTCCACCACTACCACCTGGCCATAAGGCCTTGCGAGCATTTCTCCAGGTTTATCAACAGCTCTGACTACAACTTTGCTACGGTGGACACCACCAACGATCTAAAAGCGCTCAAGGTTTCGGGCTTGAAATGCCGTAATCTTGTCAACATCCAGGACCACTACAAGGTCTGGGGCAGCGCCAAGAACAAATTGAACTCCCTGGTTGACCTCGCCTCGGCCATCATCGACCCCTACTACATGAAGATGAAGGATGAGAGCAAGAAGGACAAGGACACCTGGCATAGTGTTTGGCATGAGAGACTGGATGAAAAACACGTCAAGTACGCGACCAATGACGCGTACACAAGCTACGAGATGTATAGGTGGATCGTTGACATGAGGAAGTGTCTTCTTCATGCCCCAGCCGAGGGATCGAGCCACAGAGCAGTGGCGGGAGCGTCACAATAAGTAGATGACTAGACGGTCGTTTCTCCTACTTTAGAATGCATGCAATTATTTATTGAGGTGTGTGCGAATGATCTATGTAGTCACTTATGTAATTGGATGTTTATTTCTGTCATATATATATATACATGTTATTCTTCTGTAGACAGAGAAAATCACACGGCTTATTAGCAGCAATCCTCTGTGTTATTATTGGTCTTCACACACATTTCTGATCACGGACCTGTTTGCTGTGTATCACACACATATTGTTCAGTTGAACCATTTCCATTGTGTTGTGCAATAAAGAGTGCAAAGAGGGATCTACAGCAGCAAGGTCTATCGAGGTCTTTGTTTTGTAATTTTTGACATTTCTTGTTTTTTGAACACATGTTGATTGGCTTGAAGAAGGTCTATCTCGTTACTTTTTGACAATTGTTTATACGCAAGCAACTAGTTTGCATTTTTCAAAGTTTTTTGTACGAACAGAATCGCACACGAACTTACTATAGTAACCGTCTGTGTTATAATTTCTCATCACAAACAGTTCATCCGAGTGGGCTATTTGCTACGTATCACACACATCTGGTTTACACAAATCGTTTGTGTTCTTTTGGCTGATCGCAAATGCCGCATTTCACACACATCTTGTTAAGATGAACCGTTTCCGTTCTCTTGCCTAATTGAAAACAGTTTGTCCGAGTGAACTGTATGATTTATATCACACACACCTTGATCTGGCTGACCGTTTCTGTTGCATTCCCTAATAGCACACAGTTCATCGGAGCAAACTGTATGTCGTATATCGCACACACATTGATATGGCTGCCTGTTTCTGTTGTTCTTCCTCATCGCAAATAGTTCTGGTGGATCAACTGTATGCCCAGCATCACACACACATGTAAATCTGAATCGTGTTTGATGTGTTCGCCATCGCAAATGTTTTACACCTTTTTTGACGGGTTTATTACACCACCGTTTGCGATTATTGCATCGCACACAGTTTCGTCGAAGGGTCTCTGATCGTAGTGTCGCGTTAGCAGCATCCTGCAATAGTGTTAGCATGAATTTTTTATATAACGGCAACATAGCAATAGCATCCGCATAGCAATTAGTTTTATCAAGAATGGATCCTTTAATTATTGGTATGACTCCCGTCTAGTTAAAGAATTCTTGAATGATATTCTTCCCAATAATATTTCCACTACCCACATGACAAATTTAAGTTTTAAGGATTATGGGAGATTTATTTTCCGGAGGATCATTGAGGGAGTCCCGGACTAGGGGGTGACCGGATAGCCGAACTATCATCTTCGGCCGGACTCCTGGACTATGAAGATACAAAATTGAAGACTCTGTCCCGTGTCCGGATGGAGCTTTCCTTGGCGTGGAAGACAAGCTTGGCGATACGGATATGTAGATCTCCTACCATTGTCTGTGTAACCCTAACCCTCTTCGGTGTCTATATAAACCGGAGGGTTTTAGTCTGTAGGACAAACAACAATCATACCATAGGCTAGCTTCTAGGGTTTAGCCTCTCTGATCTCGTGGTAGATCTACTCTTGTGCTACCCATATCATCAATATCAATCAAACAGTAGGGTTTTACCTCCATCGAGAGGGCCCGAACTTGGGTAAAAACATTGTGTCCCCTGTCTCCTGTTACCATCCGCCTAGACGCACAGTACGGGACCCCCTACCCGAGATCCGCCAGTTTTGACACCGACATTGGTGCTTTCATTGAGAGTTCCTCTCTGTCGTCGTCTTTAGGCCCGATGGCTCCCCCGATCGTCAACAACGACGCGGTCCAGGGTGAGACTTTTCTCCCCGGACAGATCTTCGTATTCGGCGGCTTTGCATGCGGGCAATTAAGCTGGCCATCCGGAGCAGATCGAAGCTACGCCCGCCATCAGTCGATTGGAAGTTTGAACTACACGGCTGACGTCCGCGGAGACTTGATCTTCGACGAGTTCGAGCCGCAGCCAAGCGCGCCGCACTGTCATGAAGGGCATGATCTAGCTCTGCTGCCGGACAATGCCCGGGAGGCCGCACCAGCGTCCGCTCCGACCCTTAGCTCGGAGCCGACTGCGCCGATCGAAGACGGGTGGCTGGACACCGCCTCGGGGGCTGCTATCTCCACGGCGATTGAGCCGAACACCAACCCTGTCCTTTGCGAAGCTCGTGACTCCAAGGTGTCGGCCTCCTCTCCGGACTCCGAAACCCCCGCGCCCTTGCCAATCGAATCCGATTGGGCGCCGGTTATGGAGTTCACCGCCGCGGACATCTTTCAGCACTCACCCTTTGGCGACATCCTGAATTTACTAAAGTCTCTCTCTTTTTCAGGAGAGCCCTGGCCGGACTATGGTCAGGAAGGTTGGGATGCGGACGACGAAGAAATTCAAAACCCACCCACCACCCACTTCGTAGCCACTGTCGATGATTTAACCGACATGCTCGACTTCGACTCCGAAGACATCGACGGTATGGACAACGATGCAGCAGACGACCAAGAACCAGCACCTACAAGGCACTGGAGGGCCACCTCGTCATACAACATTTATATGGTGGACATCCCAAAAGATGGGAATGGCGATGGAACAATGGAGGATGACCCCTCCAAGAAACAGCCCAAGCGCCGGCGTCAGCGGCGCCGCTCTAAATCCCGCCACAGCAAAAAAGGTGATTCCGGCACGGGAGATAATAATACCCCAGACAGTGCCGAAGACAACTCCCTCCAGCAAGATTCAGTGCGGGAGGATGGAGAAGCCAGCCCTCATGAGAGAGTGGCGGGCAGAGAGGTAGAGGACGATAATTACATGCCTCCCTCCGAAGACGAGGCAAGCCTCGACGACGACGAATTTGTCGTGCCTGAGAATCCCGTCGAACAAGAGCGTTTCAAACGCAGGCTTATGGCCACGGCAAGCAGCCTCAAGAAAAAGCAGCAACAGCTTAGAGCTGACCAAGACCTGCTAGCCGACAGATGGACTGAAGTTCTTGCGGTCGAAGAGTATGAACTCGAACGCCCCTCCAAGAGCTACCCAAAACGCAGGCTGCTACCCCGATTAGAGGAGGAAGCACCTAAACCTACATCACCAGCGCATGATACGGCCGACCGGCCACCTCGTGGCCGTGACAGAGAGGCCTTTCAACCCTCCACTCAAGCTGCACCCCGGCGCCCCCAAAAAATACCAAGACACGGGAAAATGCGCCAGACCTGCGGGATATACTGGAGGACAAGGCAAAGCAAACAAGATCGACCTACGGATCGCGTGGGCGCCCCATGATACGTGATGATAACCGTCACGCCGGATATGGCAATTCCGGCCGGGCCAAACACAGTAGACAAAGCTCATTTGAGCTGCGCCGTGATATAGCCCAATACAGAGGCGCCGCACACCCACTATGCTTCACAGACGAAGTAATGGATCATCAAATCCCTGAGGGTTTAAACCCGTAAACATTGAATCATACGATGGCACAACAGATCCTGCGGTCTGGATCGAGGACTATCTCCTTCATATCCACATGGCCTGCGGTGATGATCTACACGCCATCAAATACCTCCCACTCAAGCTTAAAGGACCAGCTCGGCATTGGCTTAACAGCTTGCCAGCAGAGTCAATTGGTTGTTGGGAAGACCTGGAAGCCGCATTCCTCGACAACTTCCAGGGCACCTATGTGCGACCACCAGACGTCGATGACCTAAACCACATAATTCAGCAGCCAGACGAATCGGCCAGACAATTCTGGACACGGTTCCTAACCAAGAAAAATCAAATTGTCGACTGTTCGGATGCAGAGGCCCTTGCAGCCTTCAAACACAATATCCACGACGAGTGGCTTGCCCGGCACCTAGGACAAGAAAAGCCGAAATCCATGGCGGCCCTCACAACACTCATGACTCGCTTTTGCGCGGGAGAGGACATCTGGCTAGCTCGTAGTAACAACATAACCAAGAGCCCTGGTAATTCGGATACCAAGGACAGCAACGGTAGGTCGCGTCGCAACAAGCACAAGCATCACATTAATGGCGATAATACTGAAGATACGGCAGTCAATGCCGGATTCAGAGGCTCTAAACCCGGTCAACGGAAAAAGCCATTCAAAAAAATACTCCGGGCCCGTCCAACTTGGACCGAATACTCGATCGCTCGTGCCAGATACACGGCACCCCCGAAAAACCAGCCAGCCACACCAACAAGGATTGTTGGGTGTTCAAGCAGGCAGGCAAGCTAGCTGCCGAAAACAATGACAAGGGGCTGCATAGTGATGATGAGGAGGAGCCCCGGCCGCCGAACAATAGAGGACAGAAGGGCTTTCCCCCACAAGTGCGGACGGTGAACATGATATACGCAACCCACATACCCAAAAGGGAGCGAAAGCGTGCACTAAGGGACGTATATGCGATGGAGCCAGTCGCCCCAAAGTTCAATCTGTGGTCCTCCTGCCCGATCACTTTTGACCGAAGGGACCACCCCACTAGCATCCACCACGGAGGATTTTCTGCATTGGTTCTAGACCCAATCGTCGACGGATTTCACCTCACTAGAGTCCTGATGGACGGCGGCAGCAGCCTGAACCTGCTTTATCATGATACAGTGCGCAAGATAGGCATAGATCCCTCAAAGATTAAACCCACAAAGACGACCTTTAAAGGCGTCATACCAGGTGTAGAGGCCAACTGTACAGGCTCAGTTACACTTGAAGTGGTCTTCGGATCACCGGATAACTTCCGAAGCGAGGAATTAATCTTCGACATAGTCCCGTTCCGCAGCGGCTATCACGCACTGCTCGGACGAACCACATTCGCAAAGTTCAATGTGGTGCCACACTACGCATACCTCAAGCTCAAGATGCCAGGCCCTCGAGGAGTCATTACGGTCAACGGAAACACCGAACGCTCTCTCCGAACGGAGGAGCATACAGCGGCCCTCGCGGCAGAAGTACAAAGCGGCCTCTTAAAGCAATTCTCGAGTCCGGCTATTAAAAGGCCGGACACCGTCAAGCGCACCCGGAGTAACCAACAACAAGACCGCCTGGCACGTTCCGAGCACGTGTAGCAATGCGGCCCCAACCCCAGCCCTCGCGAAATTGCGAAACCAAGATTACGCGTACATAATTACGCCTGGAAATACCATGGGCATAGGGGAGGGCACGACCACGGCAGGCCCGCACGCGGCTCAACCGCACTGGGCTCCCAATTGTGTCATTCTTCTTTTCTCTTACTTTCGTGACTCCTTTCTCAAGAAGCCCCGTCCGCAAGAGAATTGCCGAACACACGATGCAACAGCCAGGGAAGCAGAAAGCTACGTCGAGTGTCCAGGTGGTCTCTATAACGAGCAATATACTTGTTTTACACATCATCCCGCAGCTCGCTCCCTGGAGGGTGACATGTCAAATAGTCCCGTCCCTTGCTTATCGCACTATTTGTATCGTTCTGCTTTTACCGCAGCCTTTTTTTGAATAAACAATGCATAGATTTTTGCCTATTATTGCATTCCTTTTTCTATCTATATATGTTCACTTATGACATGTTGCACCCGTACGCTTTGGTACAGCCAAATACACCAGGGGCTTAAGTACCCCAAAATATGGTGTGATAAGTCTGAACACTTTCACAAGTGCGGCACCCCAAACTTATACCATTATATGCATCGGCTCCGAATCATGTCTTGGGTCAATAGTTGGGTTTGCCCGGCTCCCATGTTTTGGTACCTTACGTTCCGTTATATCGGCTAAGGTAGCGCTGGAAGAACCACTACGATTGTGCCCCGGTTGAGCTGGGTTAAGCACCTCAGTGGAGAAAGCTAAAACTGACCGTCATGATAGGGCGAGAGCCGGTCGCTGTTCGAGAGGTTTCTTCGAGTCCCTAAAGACTTATGCCGCTTAGAGCGAGGAGTCGGCTCTGTCCGGCCCAGGCGTGGATAGCGCCCCGAACTCGGTCTTCCGAATACTAGGGGCTTCGCCAAAATTTAAAATTATAGAATTCTATGGCTAAGTGAGAGTGTTCAAGCATTATAGTCCGGTTGCCTTATTCGTTGTGTTGAGCGCCTCCCTCGAAGGACCCAAGAATGGGAAAAAGAGCGCTCAAGTTTATCCCGAACACCCCAGCACTCGTGGCATGGGGGCAGAAGCCGACGACTCGCCATCTCTCAAATTTAACAAACGGCCGCACAGAAGGTAATATTTTAAATTCACAAGTGTTGCTTAGCACACATGAACAAGTTTTCAAGCATACAGGATAACAAATGCGAGTTTACTCAAAAATTACATTTTTGGAGCATTCACCCCCTATAAGGCGGGCACCCTTCAGGACGTACTCATAATACATCTCGGGCTTGCGATACTCCCTACCCGGCGGTGGAGCATCCGTCACAAGCTTCTCAGCATCCATCTTGCCCCAGTGCACTTTAGCACGGGCAAGGGCCCTACGGGCACCTTCGATGCAGACGAAGCGCTTGACGACTTCAATCCAAGGACATGCGTCCACCAGCGGCCTCACCAGCCCAAAGTAGCTCCCAGGCATGGTTCCCCCAGGCCATAGCCGAACTATGAGGCCCTTCATGGCATGTTCGGCCGCCTTATGGAGCTCGACCAGCTGCTTCAGCTGGTCGCTCAGGGGCACCGGGTGTCCGGCCTCAGCATACTGAGACAAGAACACCTTCTCCGTCGAACACCCTTCCTCGGCCCGGTAGAATGCGGTGGTGTCGAACACACTGCGGGCAGATCTGCGAATTCTCCTGGAGAGCTCCGGATTCGGGTAAGTAACAAGTAATTCACTTTCACGTGCTTGCTTTGCATGAAGAATGCCTTACCCGCCGCTATCTTCTTTATTGCCTCAATTTCCTAGAGGGATTTTTGGGCTTCGGCCTTAATGGCTTTGGCGCTCTCAAGAGCCGAGGCGAGCTCGGACTCTCGAGTCTTTGAGTCATGCTCCAAACTCTCGTGTTTTTCCATGAGAGCCTGGAGCTCTTGCCGCACCTCCGCCACCCGCGCCTCCTGCTTCTCTCGCTCGGTGCGTTCCGTGTTCGCATCGCTTTCGGCACTGGACACCGCTTCCTTCAGGGTCACCACCTCGTTCGTGGCCCCTGCAATTTTCACGTTATTCCTATTATTTTTTGCAACCACATTATATATATATACACTCCCATAAGGTACTACTTACCTTCCTTGTCCTCGAGCTGCTTCTTGGCAAGGCAGAGCTCGTTCTAGGACCGCTCGAGGCTCTGCTTCAACGCATTAACCTCCGCAGTCAGTGCGGCAGAGGTCAGCAGCGCAACCTGCATTCCCATATTGACATACCTATGTTAGACTCCTGCGTACATCTTTTTAGATCCTCAATTCGGCTTTTCTTTCCGAACACCAAACTGAGCATCAGGGGCTACTGTCTATGCGGTAATATTTTTACATATCTTAAATACATACTTCAAAGCCTGTTAGAAGGCTGGCGCAGGCTTCAGTCAGCCCGCTCTTGGCGGACTGAACCTTCTGGATCACCACACTCATAACAGTGCGGTGCTTCTCGTCGATGGAGGCGCCGTCAAGCGCCTCCAGCAAATTATCCGGTGCCTCCGGCTGGACGGAGGTCACCAGTGTCGTAGTCTCGCCCTTCTTACGAAGGGGCCGCCTGCCGGACTTCGGAGCCACTGAAGGTTCCGGTGCGGAGTCCGGCCCAGGGCCGAACTCAGAACCCTTCGGGGTTTGATCCCCCTTGTGACCGAAGTCCGGGAGGTTGCCTTGCGGCACCTCCGGGACCTCCTGCTCCTAGCTGGGGCCCTTCTGGGACCCCACCTCAGCATCGTCCGCAGCATGAGGAGAGGAGACGACCGGAAGTGAAGTACTATTCACGTCCGATGAAGCCAGGGAGTTGCTCGTTGAAGTGTCGAGCCCGTCCTTGGGCGGGCTGCAGGGTTATGTTCGGCGTTAGGAGATTTTATGCGACAAACGAAACACCATGAGTTATTCTGGTATCCTGACACTTACGAGGTCGCCTGGGGCTTAGTCCTCGGTGGCCACTCTGTAGGATCGGAAGTATGTCTAGAGGGGGGGTGATTAGACTACTTGACAACTTAAAAGTTTCGCCTTTTGATTGGAGTAGGTTTTTAGCAAGTTCACAATGATAACCAAGTCAAGTATCACCCTACACATGCAATTCTAGAGTTGTGGCAGCGGAAAGTAAATTGCACGTATAGTAAATGAGAGGTGGAGAAGAGCAAACGCAATTTGGAGACACGGAGATTTTTCTCGTGGTTCCGATAGGTGGTGCTATCGTCAATCCACGTTGATGGAGACTTCAACCCACGGAGGGTAACGGCTGCGAGAGTCCACGGAGGGCTCCACCCACGAAGGGTCCACGAAGAAGCAACCTTGTCTATGCCATCATGGCCTACGTCCACGGAGGACAAGCCTTACTCGGGGTAGATCTTCACGAAGTAGGCGATCTCCTTGCCCTTACAAACTCCTTGGTTCAACTCCACATCATGACGGAGGCTCCCAAGCGACACCTAACCAATCTAGGAGGCACCCCCCTCCAAAAGGTAATAGATGGTGTTGGTGATGATGAACTCCTTGCTCTTGTGCTTCAAATGATAATCTCCCAAACACTCAACTCTCCTCACTGATTTTGCTGTGGTGGAAGAAAGGATTGAGTGGAAAGCAACTTGGGAAGGCTAGAAATCAAGTTTCATATGGTGGGAGTGGAGCAACTTGATCTCAACACAAGGGTAGGTAGTTTTCTTCTCGTAAATGTAAGGTAGGAGTGGTAGTTCTTTCGATGGCTCTCTCCACGAATGAAGAGGAGGTGGAGGGTATTTATAGCCTCCACACAAAATCCAACCGTTACACACATTTGACCAATCTCGGTCGACCGAAGTTGACAACTCGGTGGGACCGAAAGTTCAAATCTTGTGAGCGTTGGGATTTTCGTGGGACCGAAAATACAATCTCGGTTAGTCCGATTCTTCCAAAGTCTAGGGTTTGCCAATCTCGGTGGGACCGACTTTCTCATCTCGGTGACACCGATTTGAGTCTGTATGTTCTGAAGCTTGGCAACACCAATTTCGTATGACTGAGTTTGGAATCGGAAAATCCAAATTCTTAGGGTTTGGGTATATGGTGAGGTGGTTCATCTCGGTGTGGTGGGTTTGGAATCGGTGGGACCGAGATTACTTATGAGTTTATGTTGGAATGAAATATTGCCGATAGTTTGAGAGATAAATCACTAAGCACTTAGAGCAACCAGATCATCATCATAACCTCATCCCTTTTAATAGTATTGGCTTTCCTATGGACTCAATGTGATCTTGGATCACTAAACCAAAAATGGAGTCTTGAGCTTTTGCCAATGTTTTCCTTAGCATTTTGAGGGGTCCACATCATCGGTCATTGCCATACCCATATCAATGAACTTTCTGAAATATTCTCAAGAAATGATTAGTTCAATGATATATATGTTGTTATTAATTACCAAAACCACCCGGGGATTAGTTGCACTTTCAATCTCCCCCTTTTTGGTAATTGATGACAACATATAGATCAAAGCTTCGACAAATGATATAATCAATGAATAACATCGTCGCTTTGAGAAGTATGTGATAAGCAAGAGCTCCCCCTAAATTTGTGCATTATTTAAGATTTGCGTTTGAATGCAAATGCACAATCGATTAGGATCATGGGTTACTCTTCCATATCACATACATCTTGGTGGAGCGCACAAAATGATAAGAATGAATAACATGCACCCAATCACCAAGACATGAGTAAATGATCATACAAGATATGAATAGAGTATGATAAACATTAAGCACACATTAAGCATAGTATGATCAAGCACTCATCAAGATCGAGCAAACGTAGTATCAAACACACGAAATGTCTCAAAGAACTCAAAAGTATCTCAAGGAAAACCGCAAACGAAAAGAGCAAAAACGAGCACTCTCTCTCGAAGCCCTATGATCTATACAATTTCTCCCCTTTGGCAACAAGTTACCAAAAGTTCGAAGGTATAGAGCTAATCGTCACTCGGGACTCTGCTGGCGGCTCTGTCTGCGTCGATGGAGTGGAGATAGCTGCATCTGCAAAGCTTCGCTGAAGTCTGTGGAGTTGGAGGAGTGGATCTTTGGAGCTGGTCTTTGGAACCGACGGAGCTGTAGGAGGTCTTGATGTAGTAGCCCAGGGTCTGCATTGGAATAGCAAATGATCTGGGCTTTGTGGGCACTGCAGCAGCTGCTCATAGTCATCTGGACTAGATCATCTTCCATCTCCTCATGAGTTCTCGCCTTCTCCTCTTAGCTTCCTCAATGTCCGCCTCAAGCTTGTTGACGGTGACTGCACTTGATCGACTTGACATCCAGAGCATGGAACTTATCTTCAACTATCCTCTCAAGGCTCTCCGAGACTGCACTATGCTGGCCAAAGTAGCTCAATTCTCTGAGTGGCTTCAAGAAGTTGTTCTCCAACGCTCTTGGGCTTTCTTCTGCTTCCTTCTCAGCTTTAGCTTGTTTGGCAGCTTCGGACTTAGCATGTCCTTCAACGGATGTGGGAGCATCCTCGGTCATCACAACTTCGTTATCTTCATGTTCAAAGCTGCGTGGCAAGTGGGGTCTATCCAACGGTAGGTGTCCGTGCCAAACTTGGCATTAATGAGCATCTGAATATGCGGAGCAAACCCACACGACCTCTTCAGTCTGCTGCATTGTCCTCTTGATAGTCTCTACTATCGTGTCCATCACCTTAAAAGGTGTCTTCGATCTAGAATGTGCAGCATGTTGATAGAATACCCTCTTATCATGCGGTGGTCTCGACTTAGGCATCAAAGTATGCCTCGTAATGGTGTTGGTGGTTGGGAGACCTGCTGAAGATAATAAACTGATCCAAGCTTCCATATCTCAACATCCTTCTCGGTACCTCATTGTACATGTTCTTCATAGACTCGTGATTCTTCTTTGGAATGCCATAGACATCAACATCATCATCCCTTGATATTGGTGCATTCAAGAACGCTCTCCATTCCTCAACAGTTGAATGGAATCTCGTCCTTCATCATCCATACAATTCGCCATCTGGATAGAAGTGTGCGGTGGCATAGAAGCGCATGATCATTTCATCATTCCAAGCGATCGACCGACCAACAAACTCTGCAATCCCACAAGCGGTGAAGCTTTCATGCACATGTGGGAAATAGTCTCTGTGCTCTTCACTGTCAATGTAATCCCAGTTTACATATCCGTGTCAAGAACAATTGGCTTCTTATCCATGAGCATTGTCTCATAAAAGTCTTGTTGCTCTCGGTGTGGAATCTAGAGTCAACAGCTGTCCTTCTCTGGTGGCATATGGATCAACTTGCCTCCATAGCTCGAGACCTTTGTCCTTCCTTTCCTTCATATTTTCAGCTCGAGGATGAGCATCATTATGAACTGGCGGTTTCATCGAGCTTTAGCAAAACATGAGCCTCATCATCGATTCTGCAGTGGCACATTGTCCTTCTTCTTCTCTCAAGCGGTATGTTCCTCACAGTTTTCTTTGGCTTGGCAGAGAGTTTGGCTTGGGCTGCCTTTCTTTGAGCTGATGGCTTAGCTTTTGTGGGTGCTCTGCCTACGATGGCATCTCCCATCAACTTTTGCTTCGAGGAGGCTGGGGTGCTTCCTCATCTGAATCATCATCATCGACTTCTTCATGAACTAGCCTCTTCCTCTTGGAAGTTTTCTTGATCTTCTTTGGAGGTTTCTTCTTCCATCTTGAGCCTCTTTGCAAAGATGGATTTCTTCACCTTCTTGGTGCCTTTCTTTGTTGTTGCCCTTGATAGCCCTTGGCAACCACTTGCCTTTTGGCTTAGAAGTTATCTCCTCATCTCGCAACAAAGTCGAGTCTTCCTCATCGTAATTCCTCTTCTTCTTGGCCACAGTGGCATTGCAGCAGATCCACTTGGAGTGCTTTCTCTCCATCATCTGAAAAACTGCTTTCTTGGGACTTGTCCTTGCCTCGGGAATCTCAACGGTAATTCGGACTGTTCGATTGTCACTTGCATCAGACATGACTGACAACCTGTGAATAGAATAGGTATAGGCAGAATAGAAGAGTTATCACAAACTGCAGAGGATTTTGCAAAAAGAATAAGTTCAAACTTTAGTCTTAGGTTTTCACAGAATACATTTCGGTCTGACCGAGTCTAAAAATTCGGTGAATCCGAAGTGTCTAAACAGACCATACACACCACTTTCGGTTGGACGAAATGGGTTTCGTCTAGCCGAGAGCACTAGGGTTTCACTAAATCCTCACTTCGGTCTTACCGATTTGCACAACTCGGTTTAACCGAAAAGTGCGGTCTAATGGCGAGGCCAAATCGGTCGACCGAGAATGGAGAATCGGTCACACCGAGATGTGTTCGCGGAAACCTAACCCTAAAATTTTCACTCGAATTTTGTTCTATGATCTAATCTGCTGGATAGGAAGATTTCAATCTTGGCAAGAAACTAGGCAAAACCTATCGTGCATTGAATCAGCGGTTGAAGCACGAGAGGATGAAACTCACCCAATGTGGTGGAGCTTCACCACGGCGGCAACGGCGCGATGAGAAAGACCGCTGACGGCGATGGAGACCAGCAGGGCGCACGGTGATGGCGGAGACGATCCGGAGACCACGGCGACGGCAAATAAGGGTTTGAGGGCGGCGTTTGAAGAAGTAATCAACGCTACGCTGTCCTCGGGTATATATACCCTTCGGTGTCGGTGGGACCGAAGTTTGAAAACTCGGTGGGACCGAGATGGTTAGCTGCGTGCGATTACTCACTTTGGTCACGCCGAAATTTGTAACTTCGGTTTCACCGAGGTGAAAACCTAGATCAATCCAAGTGATTTGATGCGTCCGATTTGAGTATATCGGTTTGACCGAAAGTACTTAGAAGGTTTTGGAAGTTAGGCTTTTGACGGATCGGTGGCTCGAGTGCTCCTCACTCGATGCGTCCAAAAAGTCTTGTTCAAAGTTTGTGATATAAGCATGAATGGAGTTTGAGACAAGAAAGCATAGATAGCTAGGGGAGGAACTTAGGCATTCTTGTCCATCCATTTGGTCAAAAAGAAATAACCAAAAAACCAAAGCAACAAATGGATGTCCTCGAATGGATAAAATCATGCATCCAACATGCTCACACAATAAGATAGCAAATGAAATATGTGTCAAACATGCACAAACAAAACACTAACAGCTAGCACACAATTTGGCGATGACTAGGTCATCTATATATGAGTACATTGACTTAGGAGTCAAATGAGAACATTTGATCATAGGTCATACTCATCGTTTAAGCACAAGTGGGGTTACCACTTTTCCATAAAGCATTAATGTGTTCACATCATTAGAAGATGCTTTAGCTCATTTCTTTAGAGCAAAGCTCCCCCTTGATGTGAGAACCCCTTTTAAAGGGTCAAACTAACCTTGGGTTGTCGTTGAAGACTTCATGTAGATGTTGAAGATGTGGATGCTCAATGTTGATGAAGATCACCAAGAGTTGGGAGCAATCCTTAGGATTCGGGCACTTTCAATACCTACATGGGTTAGTCCCACAAGGAACAAACAAAAATATCCATGGACATAGATTGAAGTACACAATAGATGATGTCCATGAAAGCAATGATTACCTTGTCCCTTGACTTACCAACATGAGGGTTTGTGACTCCATGAACTAGTGCAAGATGTGGAAGTTGATTGCACAAGTCCTTGCCAAAATGAATGTGAGTGAAGTATATTGGCGGAGTCACCCTCAAGAACTCTCTAGTTCTTCTTCTTCGGGATCCACATCATCTTGATGGGAATCCTTGGTGTAGTAGTTGAGCTTGTCGAAGTAGAACTTGAAGTTGCCTTGGGAACCCACTTGACCATGGCCTTGGGTGCTTCAATAAATGCATCAATCTCCTCTTGAAGCTTGTCCTTGCCTTTTAGCTTGTGGTCTTGTGGTGGAAGGTCATCTTGAGTTTGTTCCACATTGGAAGAAGTAGGATCATACTTCTCCTCTTGAGAAACAAACTTTGGAGTGGGATATTGACCTTCTTCCCATTCAACACCCTCGGCGTTGAACTTTCGCTCAAAACCAATTCCTTGATTCTTCCGGTGTCTTCCTTGCTTGCGAACAATTTCCTCAAAGCTCTTGCTTCCGCAAGACTCTTGTAGACACCTTTCTCTATAATCCCTTTCAATAGACTATTTTCTTGCTCAAGTGAAACTTGGCTTGAAACATTGTTAGTGGAATCAAGAGAATTACTAGAAGTAACAACATTTGATTTAGCATGATTATTGTTACTACTAGATGAAGAATTTTTCTTATGCTTGTCATGCTTAGTTTTGATAGGTGGCAAGAAATTAGACAAGAGAAGTCGTTTGGCAAGATATGAAGAACTCTTCTTTCAAGATCGTCATTGATAGCTTTTAGAAACTCATGCTCTTGCTCTAGATTGAGCTTCTCGAAGCGTAGCTTCTCATGAGATCTTAGGAGCTCTCTATGATCTTCTTGAGTTGTTTCATGAGCTAACTTAAGAGTGTTTAGTTCTTTAGTTAGTCGCTCAATCTCCTTCATAGCATTGTCATTCGACTCTTCTCGACTATAAAGACTACTAGCATGTTCATCATTACTAAGCTCACTAGATTTATCATGTAAAAGTTCATCTTCACCAAGCAAGTCATCCTCATCACTATCAAAGTCAATAAACTCGTGGTGTGATACCTTGGGGCCTTTTGCCATGAAGCATCTTCCAATTCCCTCATTTGGTGAATCAAATATGTCATAGGAGTTGGAGTTGGAGGACACGAGAGCAAGACCGCAACACCTTCATCTTGATCTGTATTCGAGTTGGAGTGATAGCTTCTTTCGGAGTGATTGTCGGAGTCGGAGCCGGAAACCCATTCACCAACATGAGCTTGATGTTTTCTTCTTGTGTAGCTCCTTGATGACTTGTCTTTCCTTTCCGAATCCTTGCTTCTCCGAGAGGATCTTCGTCCATAACGATCATCTCTACTCCTTCTCTCTTTTCGAGGCGACTCTTCTCTTGAGCTTCTTCTTCTTGGAGATTCTTCTCTTCTTGTGGGGAGTCGAACACTCATTTGAGTAGTGTCCGGTCTTCCACAATTGTAGCAGTTTCGATCACGACTAGAAGATCTCTTTTCATCATATGATCTAGACTTTGAGCTTCTTTCCTTGCTTCTACTCTTGTAGAATTTGTTGAAGTTCTTCACCATTAGGCTTATCGCTTCATTGGAAACTAGCTTGTCACTTGAGGTTGTGGGAGCTTCAACTGCAGCTTTGTAAGCACCACTTGACTTGTTGTGAAGCTCTTCCTTATCTTTAAGTGTCATCTCATGAGCAACAATCCTTCCAATGACTTGGTAGGCTTGAGATCTTTGTAGTTTGGCATCATTTGGATCAAAGTGCACACGGTGTCATACTTTCCATCCAAAGCTCTGAGAATCTTCTTGATGATGAATCGGTCGGTCATTTCTTCGCTTCCTAAGCCTGCCATCTCATTGGTGATGAGAGCAAGCCTAGAGTACATTTCAGCGACTCCTTCACCTTCCTTCATCTTGAACTTGTCAAGTTGACCTTGAAGAACATCTAGCTTTGATTCCTTCACGGACTCGGTACCTTCGTGCATTTCGACCAAAGTATCCCAAATCTCTTTTGCATTCTCAAGACGGCTGATCTTGTTGAACTCCTCGGGACACAAAGCATTGAAGAGAATGTCACAAGCTTGAGCATTGTTACAGAACATCCGCAACTCATCAGCAGTAGCTTCGCGATCCGGAACTTTTCCTTCCTCGAAGAACTCACCTTGCAAGCCAACACAAATAATGCCCCATGCGGCAGGGTTATGTCCAAGAATATGCATTTTCATTTTATGCTTCCAACTAGCAAAGTTTGAACCATCAAAGTAAGGACCTCACTGAAATTACCCTCACTAGACGCCATACTCTCCTAGGTTGTGAAACCAAGCTTATGGAGTCCAATGCAATGGAAACCAATCCAATGGAAACCAAAGCTCTGATACCACTTGTAGGATCGGAAGTATGTCTAGAGGGGGGGTGATTAGACTACTTGACAACTTAAAAGTTTAGCCTTTTGATTGGAGTAGGTTTTAGCAAGTTCACAATGATAACCAAGTCAAGTATCACCCTACACATGCAATTCTAGAGTTGTGGCAGCGGAAAGTAAATTGCGTATAGTAAATGAGAGGTGGAGAAGAGCAAACGCAATTTGGAGACACGGAGATTTTTCTCGTGGTTCCGATAGGTGGTGCTATCGTCAATCCACGTTGATGGAGACTTCAACCCACGGAGGGTAACGGCTGCGAGAGTCCACGGAGGCTCCACCCACGAAGGGTCCACGAAGAAGCAACCTTGTCTATGCCATCATGGCCTACGCCCACGGAGGACTAGCCTTACTCGGGTAGATCTTCACGAAGTAGGCGATCTCCTTGCCCTTACAAACTCCTTGGTTCAACTCCACATCATGACGGAGGCTCCCAAGCGACACCTAACCAATCTAGGAGGCACCACCCTCCAAAAGGTAATAGATGGTGTTGGTGATGATGAACTCCTTGCTCTTGTGCTTCAAATGATAATCTCCCCAACACTCAACTCTCCTCACTGATTTTGCTGTGGTGGAAGAAAGGATTGAGTGGAAAGCAACTTGGGAAGGCTAGAAATCAAGTTTCATATGGTGGGAGTGGAGCAACTTGATCTCAACACAAGGGTAGGTAGTTTTCTTCTCAGAAATGTAAGGTAGGAGTGGTAGTTCTTTCTGATGGCTCTCTCCACGAATGAAGAGGAGGTGGAGGGGTATTTATAGCCTCCACACAAAATCCAACCGTTACACACATTTGACCAATCTCGGTCAGACCGAAGTTGACAACTCGGTGGGACCGAAAGTTCAAATCTTGTGAACGTTGGGATTTTCGGTGGGACCGAAAATACAATCTCGGTTAGTCCGATTCTTCCAAAGTCTAGGGTTTGCCAATCTCGGTGGGACCGACTTTCTCATCTCGGTGACACCGATTTGAGTCTGATGTTCTGAAGCTTGGCAACACCAATTTCGTATGACCGAGTTTGGAATCGGAAAATCCGAAATTTTAGGGTTTGGGTATATGGGTGAGGTGGTTCATCTCGGTGTGGTGGGTTTGGAATCGGTGGGACCGAGATTACTTATGAGTTTATGTTGGAATGAAATATTGCTGATAGTTTGAGAGATAAATCACTAAGCACTTAGAGCAACCAGATCATCATCATAACCTCATCCCCTTTTAATAGTATTGGCTTTCCTATGGACTCAATGTGATCTTGGATTACCAAAAATGGAGTCTTGAGCTTTTTGCCAATGTTTTCCTTAGCATTTTGAGGGGTCCACATCATCAGTCATTGCCATACCCATATCACTGAACTTTCTGAAATATTCTCAAGAAATGATTAGTTCAATGATATATATGTTGTTATTAATTACCAAAACCACCCGGGGATTAGTTGCACTTTCACACTCCTCTTCATCATCGTTGGTGTTGAGGGAGTAGTCCGGAGAGAGGGTCCTTCCCTTCTTGGACCCTTCGGCCTCCCCCGTTGGGTCGGCCTTCCTTTTTTCTCTCTCTCACCGGGAGAGGACTCTTCTCCTCCTAAATCGCGTCTTCACGGGAGGAGTTCGCCTCGGAGTCGTCGGACGATGAATCCGACAACACCTGGCGCCGGGAACTCTTTCGAGATCACGTGGCCTTCTTCTTTGCCTTCTTCTCCGGCACCACGTGAGGTGCCGGAACCAGCAGCCCCGTCAATCGGGTGTCCGCCGGGTCTTCTGGCAAGGGAGCCGGACAGTTAACCTACCCGGACTTCTTCTGCCAGGCCTGTCAAAGGTAAGGGAGTTTAGATCCCGCATAGAGTCAAACTATGGAAAATAAGTGTCCTGTAAAGGTCAAAATAGCTTACCTCGAAGGCTTGACGCTGCGAGCTGAATCCGCGATACTCGGTAGCGGATGCGGGGGCCTCGGCGCCCTTGAATAGCACCTTCCATGCATCTTCGTACGTAGTGTCGAAGAGCCTGTTCAAGGTTCGGTGCTGCGCCAGATCAAACTCCCACAAGTTAAAGGCATGTTGTTGGCACGGGAGGATCCGGCAGATGAACATGACCTGGACTACGTTGACGAGCTTGATCTTCTTGTTCACGAGGTTTTGGACGCAGGTTTGGAGTCCGGTCAGCTCTTCCGAATCACCCCATGTCAGGCCCTTCTCTTTCCAGGAGGTGAGCCGTGTGGGGATACCAGATCGGAACTCGGGGGCCGCTGCCCATTCAGGGTCACGCGGCTCGGTGATGTAGAACCACCCCGATTGCCACCCTTTGATGGTTTCCAGAAAGGAGCCCTCGAGCCATGTAACATTGGGCATCTTGCCCACCATGGCGCCTCCGCACTCCGCTTGCTGGCCGCCCACTACCTTCGGCTTGACATTGAAGGTCTTCAGCCATAAGCTGAAGTGGGGCTTGATGCATAGGAAGGCCTCGCACACGATGATAAACGCTGAGATGTTGAGGATGAAGTTCGGGGCCAGATCATGGAAGTCCAGGCCATAGTAGAACATGAGCCCCCGGACAAATGGGTGGAGTGGGAAGCCCAGTCCGTGGAGGAAATGGGGGAGGAACACCAGCCTCTCATGAGGCCTGGGGGTGGGGACGAGCTGCCCCTCGTCCAGAAGCCGGTGTGCAATGTCGTTGTGCAGGTATCCGGCTTTCCTCAACTTTTTGATGTGCCCCTCTGTGACGGAGGAGGCCATCCACTTGCCTCCCGCTCCGAACATGGCTGGGGAAGGTTGAGGCGAGATGCGTGGACTTGGGCGTTGGAGCTCGAGTGCGCGGAAATGGATAAGCAAAGGAGGAAGAAGGCGTAGGTAAAAGGGTGGATCCTTATCCCCTTATATGGACGGACGAAACTATGCGTCCCCACCCGCCTGGTAAAACTCGCTTATCTCCCAAGCGTCGTGAGCAATGGCGCGGTTGGGTTACCCACGCCCGTATTGATGAGAATCCCGGGATAAGGGGACACAATCTCTGCTTCGACAAGACGTGCCAAGGAAACCGCCTCGCTAAACGCGCTGAGGCAGAAGAGTAAAAACGAATAAAGGCTTGGCCGTGGTGTGATGTCACGCCACGGAATACGTCAGCAGATGGGATTTGTGTAAATGTTATTCTCTCTACGGTGGTATGTGGAATTTTTTTGCAGAGCCGAACACTATCCTTGTGTTCAAAATCTTCTATGAAGTATTCGGAGGAGGAACCCGCCTTGCAATGCCGAAGACAATATGCGCTCCGGACTCGTCGTCATTGAAGCCTGGTTCAGGGGCTACTGAGGGAGTCCCGGACTAGGGGGTGTCCGGATAGCCGAACTATCATCTTCGGCCGGACTCCTGGACTATGAAGATACAAGATTGAGGACTCTGTCCCGTGTCCGGATGGAGCTTTCCTTGGCGTGGAAGGCAAGCTTGGCGATACGGATATGTAGATCTCCTACCATTGTAACCGACTCTGTGTAACCCTAACCCTCTTTGGTGTCTATATAAACCGGAGGGTTTTAGTCCGTAGGACGAACAATAATCATAACATAGGCTAGCTTCTAGGGTTTAGCCTCTCTGATCTCGTGGTAGATCTACTCTTGTACTACCCATATCATCAATATCAATCAAGCAGGAGTAGGGTTTTACCTCCATCGAGAGGGCCCAAACCTGGGTAAAAACATCATGTCCCCTGTCTCCTGTTACCATCCGCCTAGACGCACAGTTCGGGACCCCCTACCCGAGATCCGCCGGTTTTGACACCGACAATCATGATTAAGATCAAAAAATTAGGCTTAGCCTCAAGAGATTCACTAGTACCATCTTCACTAGCACTTTCAACGATAACCTTCTCAAAATCAAACATGATCGCAACTTTAAGCAAGCAAGCAAACAACAAAGTAAAATATTTTTGTGTTTTTGTTTTTAGAGAAGTGGAGGGATATGAAAAAAGGAGGCAAATAAACACTAAAGCAAGTAGATGATAGTTTGAGTGAAGGTACTTGATGAGATTTGATGATGTCTCCCTGGCAACAGCGCCAGAAATTCTTTCTGTTACTTGTGAGCTGCATTGGGATTTTCACTGAAGATGAAGGCTGAAGCAGTACAGTAGAGATAAGTATTTCCCTCGGTGAGAACCAAAGTTTATCGAACCAATAGGAGAATCACACACACACCCGTGAACAACACCTGCACACACAAAAACAAATACTTGCACCCAACGGGGGCAAGGGGGTTGTCAATCCCCTTGAACTCGTTACTTGCAGGGATCAAATCTTGTATAGATAGATGGATAAATTGCAAAATAAAATAAATTGCAACAAGGTATTTTTGGTTTCTATAATATTATTAAAGTAGACCTGGGGGGCATAGTTTTCACTAGAGCCTTCTCTCTCGTACACATAGCATACGGTGGGTAAAAAAATTATTGTTGGGCAATTGATAGAAAAGCGCATAGTTATGATTTTATTCATGGCAATTGTCACACATATAAGCATCATGTCCATGACAAGTAGACTGGTTCATGCCTGCATCTACTACTATTCCTCCACCAATCGACCGCCATCCAGCATGTACCTATGGTATTAAGTTCATGAAAAACAGAGTAACACCTTAAGCGAGATGACATGATGTAGACAAAGTAAACCCAATCAATATGAATAAACCCTATTGTTTTATCCTTAGTAGCAACAATACAATACGTGTCTGGCTACCCCTTCTTACACTGGGTGAGGACACTTCTTGATTGAACCCACTACAAAGCACCTCTCCAACTGAAGATAAATCAATCTAGTTGGCCAAACCAAACGGATAGATCGGAGAGAAATCCAAAGCTATCATAATCATGCATAATAAACTTTAAAAAAGACTCAATTACTTCTCATGAATAATATGATTATAAACTCACAATTCATCGGATCCCAACCAACACACCGCAAAAAAAGATTACATCGGATATAACTCCAAGAAGATCGAGAAGAGCATTGTATTGAAGATCAAAGAGAGAGAAGACGTCATCTAGCTACTAGCTATGGACCTGGAGGTATGTGGTGAACTACTCACGCATAATCGGAAGGCAACAAGGATAATGTAGAAGCCCTCCGTGATCGATTTCGCCTCCAGCAGAGTACCGAAAAAGGCCTCCAGATGGGATTGCGAAAGAACTGAAGCTTGCGACGGCGGAAAAATTGTTTCGGGTGGCTCTCTGTTGGTTTCTCAATATTTGAGAATTTATAGAAGCAAAATTAGGCCAGACGGAGCCACGTGGGGTCCACAAGGTAAGAGGGCACGCCTTGTTGCCTTGACATCTCCTATTTGCCATCTGGTCTCTTCCCGAAGCTTCTAGGGTCTCTTTTGTTCAGGAACAAAATTGTTGAAAAGTTTCATAGCGTTTGGTCTTTGTTTGGTACAGATTTCCTGGAAAACAAAAAACAAGAAGAAAACAACAATTGGCACTACGGACTAGGTCAATAGGTTAGTTCCCAAGATGATACAAAATAGCATAAAATGCATATAAAATATCCAAGATTGATAATATAATAGCATGATACAATAAAAAATTATAGATACATTAAAGACGTACCACATACCTAAGTGCAATTAATATATTGTCTTATGCCAACGTGCATTGCACTATAAATTCACTAGGATAGTAGAGAACAGTGAAAAGTATATAGAATTGTGGATGGTCTGTTAGCCCGTCACTCGGAGTTCTCATCGAGTTCACTTTTCTATACCTAATAGTAAAGGGCAATGCCTTTATCCCTTTGTTGTTCCCTCTGATAGTAATTACCCACCATGCTACCCCTAAGTCACAAAAATACCTCTTGATTTGTTTCGTAAGGGCGATGTGTTTCATCAATTATTTGGTCCATCCCAAAATCTCTAAACCTAAAGGGAACTTGGTAGTCTCGCCTTACATCCCACCACTCCTATGTTTCACCCGCGAACATCTTAGATGCGACCTTTCAATTTGGACCGGCCCATTTGACGCGAGTATTAATTCAATCATCTCTACTCCTAAAGGGGGACTTGGTAGTCTCGCCTCACATCCCACGACTCCTATGTTTTGCCCGCCAGCGTCTTAGATGCGACCTTTCGCTCAAGCGCAGCCAATTTGAACCGTCCCATTCAATGTGAGCACTAATTCAATCAAATAGGAACTTTCCCAAAACAATGTCGTGCATTAACTCACTCAAATCAAATCTTAAAAAATCTCAACTAAATCCAATATTTCCTTGTGTTCCACTACTCATACCCTAGTCAAATCAGATCTTGCCAAAACATCAACTATAATCAAAGTTGATCGGCCCATATGACGCATGCGTGTGTTTTCTTTTTTTCTTTTTTTCTTCTATTCCATTTTTGGTTTCTTTTTTCTGTTTCGTTTTTTCTATGACCAACCTATTATTTTGTGCTCGACATACTATAACAATCAACACAAACCTATTATTTTCTATGACCCCCTTTCCCACACCCTCGATTTAACGCCGTCGTCGCCGCCGACTAAACACGGACATCGTTGCGTTGCCGCCGATTCAACGCTGGCATCATCGACAAGGATAGGGCAACACAGGGAGGGGATCCAATCCAATCCAATCCCTCTCTCCCCTTCCCTAGTTGTGGCTCCGATCACCACCGTCGACCGGCGGGATTTCAGCTAGCCAGCGCACTAGGCGCCTCACGAACCCATCCATCACCGCTAACATTCGAAAGCGGTTGACGCCCTTGTCCCTTGCTATTGGCCTGCCATGGCGGTGTAGATCCTGGCTCAGTTAGAACACGAGTTTGTTAATTTTGTGATAAGAGTGAGGGTTGGGAGTTAGCGGGATGGGGTTGGGTCGGTCTGTTCAATTATTGCTATCTGAGCAGAATAATTTCTCTACTTTAGAAAATGTGGCAAATTGCATTTCATTAGAGATGGTGCATCAAGTTAGCAAATTGCATGAGTGAGTGGTTCATTTTTTTATCAAGTCGTATAATTTTTTAGTCAGGATACAAGGGTAAATGGATTGGTTGGTTGCTCAAGGGTTAATAACGGGCATAGTGGTGTATCAGTTTCATGCCCAACAACGGATACCATATTTTTGTTTCGTGGTAATGCGCGACATTCAATTATATGTTACAATGTGGCAATGGATCTCGAGACATCGGATCTGCCTTCTTGGCTCGAGGGCCTCACGGGCAGTGACGCCCCCCCCCCCTGATGGTTATGGCGGATTGCCATGAACACTGGGGGAGAAGATTAGGGCGAAGAGCTTGATGGTTGGTGGGGGACTCCTCCTTGGCGGTCACTAGGGAAGTACGATGTGAATGAGAGAGGGTGCCATGATGAAGGTGAGGTGGGCGTCATCCGGTTTAGGAGAGGGCTCTAGCGGGAAATGTCCAGCTACGGCGGGAACCGAGTGAAAAGGGAAAGGTTCAGTAGGAAAAGGGAAGGGTGCGTCGTGGGGTGAGGTTTTTGTGTTGGGACCGCGTGTTGGAGATAACATGGCGGATAGTCCGGACAACCACATTTCTCCCCCACATATGTGTTGGATTTGAGGAAGCCCGGACTAACCACACAGTTGAATTTTGGGGAGGTCGTTGGGTGCCCGTTTGATGTCCGAACATGCCAAGACGTATGAAGGAGAAATGAGCTTCGACCTTGGAGACGATTTTAATCATTTGTTTGATTCATTTATATGTATTATAGCTTGTAGCAACGCATGGGCATTCTACTAGTTAATACAATTACCCACCATGCCACATGTAAGTCAAAAAAATCCCCCTTTGTCTTTTTTCGTAGGTCATTTCATTGCACGCATTGTTTCGCCTCAAGAAAGAAATAGTGGAATAAGAACTCAAACCATGGTCGCGTTGAAGGAGCCCACATGCATGAACAAGTCATCTAGCCAACGTTGCTAGAGAAATAAAGGAAGGTACCTATTTACTGGTTGAGCAAGGTTTCTCATTAAAAAAAACTTACAAGCCATAGATCAATCCTGTAAATCCGTCGCCCGCGATGGGACTCCCATCCGCGCCGTGCATGTACTCCTTGGCTTTTGCCGACACTAAGCAGCAGCCCTGGCGGGCCTTTTTCGGGCGTCATCGAACTGGGACACATTGGGCCAAAACAAAATTTTGTTACCGTCAAGGATCGCACTCTTACGACCTCCCTTCCATTCACAAGGGTTCAACTAGTTCAACTAACTTTTGGTTATGATAAAGACATGATTCACTTATGAATCAATGGTCCCACCTCGCTTTTTTACACCGGATCTTACCAATTTATATATGTCTGCGGTAGACAATCAACAAGCCCATTTGAAGGAAAGAAAAGAATTATGATAAACACAACCAAGTTGATTTTTGAAGGAGAGAATGACGACCTGCGCGGTATAATTAAATGCTTCGATCGTGTGGCAACCTCTGTCCATTTAGTATTGGATCGTTGTCCCATGGAGGACGTGTATGAGGTGTGTGTGGGCGCGTGTGGCCACATGTCTTCAGTAACAATTCTCTCGAGCTGTCGGCACCCACCACCAACACGCTTCAATGCTTCGATCGTGTGGCAGCCTCTGTCCATTTAGTATTGGATCGTTGTCCCATGAAGGACGTGTATGAGGTGTGTGTGGGCGCGTGTGGCCTCATGTCTTCAGTAACAATTCTCTCGAGCTGTCGGCACCCACCACCAACACGCTTCAATCCTATGCGTCACCTAGCACATGCCTGCCTTGCTCGACCAGTTGTCGCCCGTCACCAACGCAAAAGGAGGACTCGATCGAAATCAATTTCAAGATCTAAAAGTCCATGTTATGTCCGCCATAAATTATTTTGTAAGTTTTTATTGACTTATTTTTTCGTTGCAACGCACAGACTCTTTCGCTAGTCCACACAAATCGACGAGTGTCGACGAGTACCTTACAGAAAGAATATCCTGAGGAGGCTATCGACAATGATTCAGCCTGGCTTCTTTCTGATGATGCGAAATACCAAAAAAAAAAAAACCACCGGATTTGACATTACCATGGGCCTTCACCACCAGCCAAGGGGCTAAAGCCATTGTGCATATACATCTCGCGCGCCTTTCTTTCTTCATCATCAATCGTGCGTGCCTCGCGCATTGCAAGGATTGGGCAGATGCACAATGCAGGATCAAATCGACGTCCAAATCAGAGCTTTATCCCGGCCTAACAAGCGGATCGAGATCCTCGCCACCTCCCCGTCATTCCGTTGGAGGAGGGGTCTTGTCAGACCGGTGCGCTCTCGTTGTTCTGATGCGGCCATGGGAAATCAAGCAACCGATATGTGTGCATCCCGTTCAAAGCGAGACGGAGACGCGCGGCGACTAATGTCGTTAAGGAGCCATCATCCCCGTATCATGGCTCCTAAAAGCTGCTGACGCGGGGAACCCCCGGATCAGAACACAGTCCCACCCCACTAGCAAAAGGCCAAGTTAATTATTTTAAAAGTGTGTATCTGATTGATGTGCACTGCTCGATTGCTTATGACAAACGAAGTGCTAGTGTTTGCCTGCTAAAATCGGCACTTACTGCTAGCAAACGATGTGGCTTTTCTCAGCTTAGGAGTTACAGTACTGTAGTAGGAACTCGATGTTCGGCTGCAGAGAGTGAATTGCAGAAAACCACCACATTAAAGCATAGGTTTGCAGAAAACACTGGTTTACGATTTTTTGCCAGAAACCACGGCCTAATTTTTTGCAAAAAACACTGATCGGTCACTTTGGGCATTTTAACCTCAATTATGACAGGTGGGTCCCGCAAAAGCTGATGTGGCGTAACGGTTGGTCCCGGAAGGTGTTAGACAAAGTGTAATATGAAATTACCAAATAGTCCCTGGTGTTTTTGCATAGGCACCCTTCAATTAGAATAGGAAAAGGCAATCAGGCCCTTGCCGACCGGCTCACCCCACCCGCAGCAGGTCATCCCCGAGCTCGGGCTCCCTCAGCATCGAGGCTGTCGCCCGCCTCTGGCACTGGGAGGCCGCGTCCAGGTCGTCGCCTCGCCCATCTCCGGCACCGGGAGCCGCGGTCGGGAGGCTGGCTACGATGCACTCCGGCAAGGACCTGCTGCTGGGCATCAGCATGCCGGCCGATTGCAAGCCACTCCACCTGTTCCCTTCTGCCGTCCTGACAGTGAACCACAGAGTTGGAGAAGGAGACGGGGCGACGGGTCGAGCTGCTGGCGGCGGCCCGTGGTGTCTGGTGGTCTTGGCCGATGGTGGAGGCCCACGGCGGCTGGTGGTCTCGGCCGGCGGGGGAGGCCCGCGGCAGCTGGTGGTCTCGGCCGACGGTGGAGTCCCGCGGCGGCCGGTGGTCTTGGCCGGCAGCGGCAAGAACCCTAGCTGCTGTGTGTGCTTCCTGTGTGGCATGGTCGTGCCGGAGCTCGCCGCAGGTGGGCTGCGAGGCTCCCCTCGGGCGGACGAGGCGGATGCGGGGGCGGCCCGAGGTCGATGACGCCCGCCAGATCTGAGAGTTTCCGGCGGCGGTGGAGCTCGATCCGGCGGCGGGCAGCTGAAGGCCGGCGAGGCGACGAGTATTGGGGGCGGCCCGCGGCGGCTGGTGGTCTTGGCCGGCGGCAGGGCGCCTGAGCACGCACGGGGGAGAAGGGTGGATTGGCTGCTTTGTTCCTTCACGAAGGAGCTTTTGGCAAATAATACATCTACCGACGTCTAGCCTGGACCGTTACGCCACGTCACAAAAAACGGACCCCAGGTGTCATAATCAGGGTTAAAATGCCCAAATCGACGGGTCAGTGTTTTATGCAAAAGATTAAGCTCAAAATCAGTGTTTTCTGGCAGGAATTTGTAGAAGAGTGTTTTCTGCAAACCTATGCTTTAATGTGGTGGTTTTCTGCAATTCACTCGGCTGCAGGAAATGGAAAGGAGAAAGGATCACTGACCGACTGACCGAATCCCGGCTCCGGCGAGTGGAGTGGGTGTGAAACTGTGAATCCAAGCAGATCAAAAAAAGAAGAGGGAAAGGGACTACATTGTGTGTTGCGAATTGCGTAGAGAGGGTCTAGTCATGGTGATTTCGAGCCGTTCTTGTCTGTACCTGGCGTCCTGGTGAAAGCGTGATCCGAGCGCTCTCAGGTGTCACTGTAACGAGCGCATTAGGTATCCTGATCCTGTCGGGGCTGTTTGCGCCGGACTGAGTGCGAGAGGCTCTTCTGAATCCAAGCAGATGATAAGAACGCATGCACTAGCTATGTTTGGGTGGCGCACGGGTGCTCTCAGCTCTCCACACAACAGTGCAGAAAACGTGCGGTTTGGGCGTCTTGCTTGCCGTTAATATCATGTCGTTTTTACCTGAAAAGGACCTCGATGCTTTGCCCGTTTACTGCAGAGTTTTTGTTTTTTCCACGACAGGTTTACACAGAGCGAAAGAAAGGTCACTCTCCGAGCTCAAGTAAATAACAGACGTCGATCATTATTTTTTTGATGCATTCTGTGCATCTGTTCCTGTTGATGATGCGGAGGCAAATGCCGAGAGAGAATTACATTCTATTCTAGTACTGTTTTCTTCGAGAGAATATCATCCATCGTCTGAAGGAAGCAAACATTATTTCTGTTAAGTCACGATCGCTTTCCTTTTCTTTTTGTCCCGCATAAAGGCGTTCTTCAAGTGCAACTACTTGCATTGTTGCAGTACTGTTAAACAGCTAATCAATTTAACGCTAACAAGTGCATGGGGTCGAGAAAATACCATCAAAATAGTACGAAACGCCGAAACCTTACGCGCAGTACGAAATTTCAGTACAGCGTCAAATTGACATGTCATCGCTTACGTAAATTGTCTGCAACATTAGATGGCCAAATGATTCAGATCCTCCAACGAACTCCCTGTTTCTTTTCTCTGTACAGGTTGACCGATTGCTGGTGCAACAGACACACATAAATACGAATGCAACAACGGCGGTGGGAATAAAATTGATGCGATTTGACGCCCAACAAAGTTGAGAAGGAGAGGACAGCATTCTGAGTTTGGTATTAACCCTTCAAAACGACGGTGGTATATCTGCTTTAGGTGCTATATATGTTACCTGGTAAACCTCACTGGTTTAGCATGGCTGGTTGAAAAACAAAGTTCTTAGATGGGGAAAAGCAATCCCTCTAAACCCTGAAAGGAGGCGTAGGATCCATTGCTTAGTCCAGATGCCTTGACTGCATCCAGTTCCGCTTCAGAAAACTCTGAAAATTCAGACACGGTTTAGCAGACAGACATGAACTGTAAGCTTGACCAGACTTTGCTCTTGCATGCTGAATTCCTGGCGCATGACAGAAGATCCCGACCTTTAATCTATCTTATTAATCCTAGCATGACCTGATCAAAGCTATACTAGTACTACACACAAACACACTCAAAAAAAAGATTACTCCTGCATAGTAGTAGTACCAATATCCTTTTTCTTCTTCTGAAAAGGATGCCGTTGTCCCAGCTCGCTGATGTGCAAGCAAGGAAGTGCCCACCTCCTCCTGAATCTCATACCAAAACCCCACCAAGTCACCAAGTGCACTGCACTCTGGCCTCTGCGCACATGGCCTACATGGCTACATGTACATTTCTCGTATGACTAGGACGCATGTGCTATCGCTAAATCCTTGTCAAATTTGCATGGCCTACATGGCTACATGTACATTTCCCGGTGGCCTGCTGCCCTGCTGTGAGCCTGCGCTTCGGCCCGGGCCCAGCGCGGAGGAGAAGACGCGGCCGCCAGCTCCTATAAATAGGTGGTTGTGGGTGCCAAAAGGAACCCTAGATCTGTTGCTAGGGTTTCCTGCATCCCTTTCTCAGTCTTGGCTTGGGCGCCTTGCCGTCGTCTTCACCGGCTCTGCCTCCCTCCCTCTCTCGCTCGTTCGCCATCAAGGTGAGGATGGCTCTCGCCATGATGACAAGCCTCCCATGTCTCCTCCGATCCCGTGGCGGACCGCCAAAGACGAGAAAGATCTCATGGGAAGGCGCTTCAAGCCGTGAAGCTCAGCGGAGGGCGGGGCTGGGGCTGCCGCCCCATGGTGGCTTGCGGAGCAAGAACGAAGCAATGGAGGAGCGCGAGCGCAAGAAGAAGAAGAAGGAGGAATCTGGGTGTCGGGTGGAAGCAGAAGAAAGAGCTCAAGAGGAAGGAGTCTCTGCTCCCAGGCGGTGGCGGAGCGGGACCCGTTAGCCAAGAAGCAGAAGCACAAGGGGGGCGGCTCGGCGCCGCTGCTGCTGGCGGCCGGGCCCTCGGCTTCGAAGGGTTCGGCTAACGCTCCGATCCCCGTGGAGGAGGCCGACGGGCCGGAGTGCTTCAAGTGCGGCAGGGTGGGGCACTACCAAAATATGTGCCTCTTCAAGCCCCTATCGCGTGCCTCGCCACGAGTAAGGGCACGCGTCGGCGTCTCGCCCCACGCTGGGAGGCCTCTGTCGCCGCAGATCATGGGCAACGCCATCCTCGGCGAGGATTCTTACGCCTTCCTTCGTGGAAACGGAGAGGAGGTACGTGCCTGCTCTTTGGTGGCGGACGCGGCGATCATCTCGGCGGAGCCGAAGAAGTTGTCGATCCCCATCTTGAGGCGGAGCTCCCTCATCTCTTGAAGGGAGTGGGATTGGCGGTGTCGGCCATCGGCGTCGACCAGTTCTCGGTCGTCTTCCCCGACAAGGCAATGCTGCGGATGGCGACCCGCAGCGGCAAGCTCTACTTCTCCCTCCACGACATCATGGCGGACATCAAGGAATCGCGCCCGGAGGAGCCCAAGGCCGAGATCATGCCGGACATGTGGGTCAAGTTGTGGGGTGTGCCGCCCAAGCACCGTCGCGTGGACCGCCTCATGGGCGCGACGGTGATGATCGGGCGTCCAATGGAGGTGGTGAAGGAAATATGCCCTAGAGGCAATAATAAAGTTATTACTTATTTCCTCATATCATGATAAATGTTTATTATTCATGCTAGAATTGTATTAACCGGAAACATGATACATGTGTGAATACATAGACAAACATATAGTCACTAGTATGCCTCTACTTGACTAGCTCATTAATCAAAGATGGTTATGTTTCCTAACCATAGACATGTGTTGTCATTTGATTAATGAGATCACATCATTAGGAGAATGATGTGATTGACATGACCCATCCTGTTAGCTTAGCACTTGATCGTTTAGTATTCTGCTATTGCTTCCTTCATGACTTATACATGTTCCTGAACTATGAGGATTGTGTAACTCCCGTTTACCGGAAGAACACTTTGGGTACTACCAAACGTCACAACGAATCGGGTGATTATAAAGGAGTACTACAGGTGTTTAGAAGGTACATGTTGAGTTAGCATAATTCGAGATTAGGTTTTGTCACTCCGATTGCCTGGAGAGGTATCTCTGGGCCCTCTCGGTAATACTCATCACCCAAGCCTTGCAAGCATGTAACTAATGAGTTAGTTATGAGATGACGACATTGAACGAGTAAAGATACTTGCGGTAACGAGATTGAACTAGGTATTGGATACCGACGATCAAATCTCGGGCAAGTAACATACCGATGACAAAGGGAATAACGTATTGTAGGATCGGAAGTATGTCTAGAGGGGGGGTGATTAGACTACTTGACAACTTAAAATTTTGCCTTTTGATTGGAGTAGTTTCTTAGCAAGTTCACAATGACAACCAAGTCAAGTATCACCCTACACATGCAATTCTAGAGTTATGGCAGCGGAAAGTAAATTGCACGTATAGTAAATGAGAGGAGGAGAAGAGCAAACGCAATGGAGACACGGAGATTTTTTCTCGTGGTTCCGATAGGTGGTGCTATCGTCAATCCACGTTGATGGAGACTTCAACCCACGGAGGGTAACGGCATGCATGAGTCCACGGAGGGCTCCACCCACGAAGGGTCCACGAAGAAGCAACCTTGTCTATGCCATCATGGCTTACGCCCACGGAGGACTAGCCTTACTGGGGTAGATCTTCACGAAGTAGGCGATCTCCTTGCCCTTACAAACTCCTTGGTTCAACTCCACATCATGACGGAGGCTCCCAAGCGACACCTAACCAATCTAGGAGGCACCACCTCCAAAAGGTAATAGATGGGGTTGGTGATGATGAACTCCTTGCTCTTGTGCTTCAAATGATAATCTCCCCAACACTCAACTCTCCTCACCGATTTGGCTGTGGTGGAAGAAAGGATTGAGTGGAAAGCAACTTGGGAAGGCTAGAAATCAAGTTTCATATGATGGGAGTGGAGCAACTTGATCTCAACACAAGGGTAGGTAGTTTTCTTCTCGAGAAATGTAAGGTAGGAGTGGTAGTTCTTTCGATGGCTCTCTCCACGAATGAAGAGGAGGTGGAGGGTATTTATAGCCTCCACACAAAATCCAACTGTTACACACATTTGACCAATCTCGGTCGGATCGAAGTTGACAACTCGGTCGGACCGAAAGTTCAAATCTTGTGAACGTTGGGATTTTCAGTGGGACCGAAAATACAATCTCGGTTAGTCCGATTCTTCCAAAGTCTAGGGTTTGCCAATTTCGGTGGGACCGACTTTCTCATCTCGGTGACACCGATTTGAGTACTGAATGTTCTGAAGCTTGGCAACACCAATTTCGAATGACCGAGTTTGGAATCGGAAAATCCGAGATTCTTAGGGTTTGGCTATATGGTGAGGTGGTTCATCTCGGTGTGGTGAGTTTGGAATCGGTGGGACCGAGATTACTTATGAGTTTATGTTGGAATGAAAGATTGCTGATAGTTTGAGAGATAAATCACTAAGCACTTAGAGCAACCAGATCATCATCATAACCTCACCCCTTTTAATAGTATTGGCTTTCCTATGGACTCAATGTGATCTTGGATCACTAAACCAAAAATGGAGTCTTGAGCTTTTGCCAATGTTTTCCTTAGCATTTTGAGGGTCCACATCATCGGTCATTGCCATTCCCATATCAATGAACTTTCGAAATATTCTCAAGAAATGATTAGTTCAATGATATATATGTTGTTATTAATTACCAAAACCACCCGGGATTAGTTGCACTTTCAATCTCCCCTTTTGGTAATTGATGACAACATATAGATCAAAGCTTCGACAAATGATATAATCAATGAATGACATCGTCGCTTTGAGAAGTATGTGATAAGCAAGAGCTCCCCTAAATTTGTGCATTATTTAATATTTGCGCTTGAATGCAAATGCACAATCGATTAGGATCATGGGTTACTCTTCCATGTCACATACATCTTGGTGGAGCGCACAAAATGATAAGAATGAATAACATGCACCCAAACACCAAGACATGAGTAAATGATCATACAAGATATGAATGGAATATGATAGGCATCAAGCACACATTAAGCACAAGATGATCAAGCACTCATCAAGATAGAGCAAACGTAGTATCAAACACACGAAGTATCTCAAAGAACTCAAAAGTATCTCAAGGAAAACCGCAAACGAAAGAGCAAAAACGAGCACTCTCTCTCGAAGCCCTATGATCTATACAATTTCTCCCCTTTGGCAACAAGTTACCAAAAGTTCGAAGGTATAGAGCTAATCGTCACTCGGGACTCTGCTGGCGGCTCTGTCTGCGTCGATGGAGTGGAGATAGCTGCATCTCGCGAAAGCTTCTGAAGTCTGTGGAGCTGGAGGAGTGGATCTTCAAGCTGGTCTTTGAACCGACGGAGCTGTAGGAGGTGCTTGATGTAGTAGCCCAGGTTCGACTAATCGAATAGCAAATGATCCGGGCTTTGTGGGCTTTGGAGCAGCTGCTCATAGTCATCCGACCATATCACCTTCCATCTCTCTCATGAGTTCTCGCCTTCTCCTCTTAGCTTCCTCGATGTCCGCCTCAAGCTTGTTGACGGTAACTGCACTTGATCGGTTTGACGCCCGAGCATGGAACTTATCCTCAACTATCCTCTCGAGGCTCTCCCGAGATCGCACTATCTGGCCAGCGTAGCTCAATTCTCTCGAGTGGCTTCAAGAAGTTGTTCGCAACGCTCTTGGGCTTGGCTGCCGCCTTCTCTGGCTTTAGCTTGTTTGGCAGCTTCAGACTTAGCATGTCCTTCTACAGATGTGGGAGCATCCTCACCATCACAACCTCGTTATCCTCATGTTCAGCTGCGGTGGCAAGTGGGGTCTATCCAACAAGTAGGTGTCCGTGCCAAACTTGGCATTAATGAGCATCTGAATATGCGGAGCAAACCCACACGACCTCTTCAGTCTGCTGCTGTCCTCTTGATAGTCTCAACTATCGTGTCCATCACCTTAAAAGGTGTCTTCGATCTAGAATGTGCAGCATGTTGATAGAGTACCCTCTTATCATGCGGTGGTCTCTCGACTTAGGCATCAAAGTATGCCTCGTAATGGTGTTGGTGGTTGGGAGACTGCTCAAGATAATAGACCGAACCAAGCTTCCATATCTCTACATCCTTCTCCTTTACCTCATTGTACATGTTCTTCATTGACTCGTGATTTTTCTTGAATGCCATAGACATCAATATCATCATCCCTTGATCTGGTGCATTCAGAATGCTCTCCATTCTTCAACAAGAGAATGGAATCTACGCCTTCATCATCCATACAATCCCGCCATCCGGATAGAAATGTGCGGTGGCATAGAACGCATGATCATCTCATCGCTCCAAGCGGTCAATTTCGACCAACGAACTCTGCAATCCCACAAGCAAGTGAAGCTTTCATGCACATGTGGGAAGTACTCTCTGTGCTCTTCACCGTCGATGTATTTCCGGTCTACATATCCGTGTCAAGAATAATTGGCTTCTTGTCCATGAGCTTTGCCTCATAAAAGTCTTGTTGCTCTCTTGTGTGGAATCTTGGGTCAATCGCTGTTCTTCTCCGGTGGCATATGGATCAACTTGCCTCCATAGCTCGAGTCCTTTATCCTTCCTTTCCTTCATATTTTCAGCTCGAGGATGAGCTTCATTATGAACAGCAGTTTCATTCGAGCTTGAGCAAAACATGAGCCTCATCATCGATTCTGCAGTGGCACATTGTCCTTCTTCTTCTCTCAAGCGGTATGTTCCTCACAGTCTTCTTGGCTTGGCGGCTGGTTTGGCTTGGGCTGCCTTTTGCTGGAGCTGATTGCTTAGCCTTTGTGGGTGCTCCTGCCTCGATGGCATCACCCATCAACTTCGCTTCGAGGAGGCTGAGGTGCTTCCTCATCGTAATCATCATCATCGCCTTCTTCATGAACTTTCCTCTTCCTCTTGGAAGTCTTCTTGATCTTCTGGAGGTTTCTTCCATGCTTGAGCTTCGGCAACAGAGGATTTTGTCACTTTGCTTGTGCCTTTCTTTGATGTTGCCCTTGATAGCTCTTGGCAACCACTTGCCTTTTGGCTTAGAAGTTATTTCCTCATCTGCAACAAAGTCTGAATCTTCCTCATCTGAATTTCTCTTCCTCCACGCCTCGTAGCAGCTGCAGCAGTCCACTTGGAGTGCTTCTCTCCATCATCTCAAAAACTGCTTGCTTCGGACTTGTAGCTGCCTCGAATCTCAATGGCATCTCGGACTGTTCGATTGTCACTTCCTTCAGACATGACTGACAACCTGTGAATAGAATAGGTATGGGCAGAATAGAAGAGTTATCACAAACTGCAGAGGATTTTGCAAAAAGAATGAGTTCAAACTTTAGTTTTAGGTTTTCACAGAATACATGTCGGTCGACCGAAGTCTATCAATTCGTGAAACCAAGTGTCTAAACAGACCACATACACCACTTTCGGTTGGACCGAAATGGGTTTCGTCTAGCCGAGACTACTAGGGTTTCACTGAATCTTCACTTGGTCTTACCGATTTGCACAACTCGGTTTCACCGAAAAGTGCAAAGGTAATGGCCAGAGGCCAAATCGGTCGATCGAAAATGTCGAATCGGTCACACCGAGATGTGTTCATGAAACCTAACCCTAAAATTTTCACTCGAAATTTGTTCTATGATCTAAACGGCTGGATAGGAGATCTCAATCTTGGCAAGAAACATGGCAACGCCTAACGTGCATTGAATCAGCGGTTGGAGCACGAGAGGATGAAACTCACCCAATGCGGTGGAGCTTCACCACGGCGGCAACGGCGCGATGAGAAGGACCGCTGACGGCGATGGAGACCATGGCGAGGGCGCACAGTGACGGCGGAGACGATCCGGAGACCAAGGCGCGGCAGCGAAGGGTTTGAGGCTAAGCGTCTGAAGAAGTAATCAACGCGCTCGTCCTCGAGTATATATACCCTTCGGTGTCGGTGGGATCGAAGTTTGAAAACTTCGGTGGGACCGAGATGGTTAGCTGCGTGCGATTACACACTTCGTCACGCCGAATTTGAAACTCGGTTTCACCGAGGTGAAAACCTAGATCAATCCAAGTGATTTCGGTCCGTCCGATTTGAGTATATTGGTTTGACCGAAAGTACTTAGAAGGTTTTGGAAGTTAGGCTTTTGACGGATCGGTGGCTCGAGTGCTCCTCACTCGGTCTGTCCAAAAAGTCTTGTTCAAAGTTTGTGATATAAGCATGAATAGAGTTTGAGACAAGAAAGCATAGATAGCTAGGGGAGGAACTTAGGCATTCTTGTCCATCCATTTGGTCAAAAGAAAAATCCAAAAAGACCAAAGCAACAAATGGATGTCCTCGAATGGATAAAATCATGCATCCAATATGCTCACACAATAAGATAGCAAATGAAATATGTGTCAAACATGCACAAACAAAACACTAACAGCTAGCACACAATTTGGCGATGACTAGGTCATCTATATATGAGTATATTGACTTAGGAGTCAAATGAGAACATTTGATCATAGGTCATACTCATTGTTTAAGCACAAGTGGGGTTACCACTTTTCATAAAGCATTGATGTGTTCACATCATTAGAAGATGCTTTGGCTCATTTCTTTAGAGCAAAGCTCCCCCTTGATGTGAGAACCCCTTTTAAAGGGTCAAACTAACCTTGGGTTGTCGTTGAAGACTTCATGTAGATGTTGAAGATGTGGATGCTCAATGTTGATGAAGATCACCAAGAGTTGGGAGCAATCCTTTGGATTCGGGCACTTTCAATACCTACATGGGTTAGTCCCACAAGGAACAAACAAGAATATCCATGGACATAGATTGAAGTTCACAATAGATGATGTCCATGAAAGCAATGATTACCTTGTCCCTTGACTTACCAACATGAGGGTTTGTGACTCCATGAACTAGTGCAAGATGTGGAAGTTGATTGCACAAGTCCTTGCCAAAATGAATGTGAGTGAAGTATATTGGCGGAGTCACCTCAAGAACTCTCTAGTTCTTCTTCTTGGGATCCACATCATCTTGATGGGAATCCTTGGGGTAGTAGTTGAGCTTGTCAAGTAGAACTTGAAGTTGCCTTGGGAACCCACTTGACCATTGCCTTGGGTGCTTCAATGAATGCATCAATCTCCTCTTGAAGCTTGTCCTTGCCTTTTAGCTTGTGGTCTTGTGGTGGAAGGTCATCTTGAGCTTGTTCCTCGTTTGAAGAAGTAGGATCATACTTCTTCTCTTGAGAGACAAACTTTGGAGTGGGATATTGACCTTCTTCCCATTCAACACCCTCGGCGTTGAACTTTCGCTCAAAACCAATTCCTTGATTCTTCGGTGCCTTCCTTGTTTGTAACAATTTCTCAAAGCTTTTGCTTCCCAAGAAGACTCTTGTAGACACCTTTCTCTATAATCCCTTTCAATAGACTATTTTCTTGCTCAAGTGAAACTTGGCTTGAAACATTGTTAGTGGAATCAAGAGAATTACTAGAAGTAACAACATTTGATTTAGCATGATTATTGTTACTACTAGATGAAGAATTTTTCTTATGCTTGTCATGCTTAGTTTTGATAGGTGGCAAGAAATTAGACAAGAGAAGTCGTTTGGCAAGATATGAAGAACTCTTCTTTCAAAGATCGTCATTGATAGCTTTTAGAAACTCATGTTCTTGCTCTAGATTGAGCTTCTCGAAGCGTAGCTTCTCATGAGATCTTAGGAGCTCTCTATGATCTTCTTGAGTTGTTTCATGAGCTAACTTAAGAGTGTTTAGTTCTTTAGTTAGACGCTCAATCTCCTTCATAGCATTGTCATTCGACTCTTCTCGACTATAAAGACTACTAGCATGTTCATCAATACTAAGCTCACTAGATTTATCATGTAAAAGCTCATCTTCACCAAGCAAGTCATCCTCATCACTATCAAAGTCAATAAACTCAGGATGTGATACCTTGGGGCCTTTTGCCATGAAGCATCTTCCAATTCCCTCATTTGGTGAATCAAATATGTCATAGGAGTTGGAGTTGGAGGACACGAGAGCAAGACCGCAACACCTTCATCTTGATCAGAATCGGAGTTGGAGTGATAGCTTCTTCGGAGTGATTGTCTGAGTCGGAGCGGAAACCCATTCACCAACATGAGCTTGATGTTTTCTTCTTGTGTAGCTCCTTGATGACTTGTCTTTCCTTTCCGAATCCTTGCTTCTCCGAGAGGATCTTCGCTCATAACGATCATCTCTACTCCTTCTCTCTTTCGAGGCGACTCTTCTCTTGAGCTTCTTCTTCTTGGAGATTCTTCTCTTCTCTTGTGGGGAGTCGAACACTCATTTGAGTAGTGTCCGGTCTTCCACAATTGTAGCAGTTTCGATCACGACTAGAAGATCTCTTTTCATCATATGATCTAGACTTTGAGCTTCTTTCCTTGCTTCTACTCTTGTAGAATTTGTTGAAGTTCTTCACCATTAGGCTTATCTCTTCATTGGAAACTAGCTTGTCACTTGAGGATGTGGGAGCTTCAACTGTAGCTTTGTAAGCACTACTTGACTTGTTGTGAAGCTCTTCCTTATCTTTAAGTGTCATCTCATGAGCAACAATCCTTCCAATGACTTCGGTAGGCTTGAGATCTTTGTAGTTTGGCATCATTTGGATCAAAGTGCACACGGTGTCATACTTTCCATCCAAAGCTCGAGAATCTTCTTGATGATGAATCGGTCGGTCATTTCTTCGCTTCCTAAGCCTGCCATCTCATTGGTGATGAGAGCAAGCCTAGAGTACATTTCAGCGACTCCTTCACCTTCCTTCATCTTGAACTTGTCAAGTCGACCTTGAAGAACATCTAGCTTTGATTCCTTCACGGACTCGGTACCTTCGTGCATTTCACCAAAGTATCCCAAATCTCTTTGCATTCTCAAGACGGCTGATCTTGTTGAACTCCTCGGGACACAAAGCATTGAAGAGAATGTCACAAGCTTGAGCATTGTTCAGAACATCCGCAACTCATCCGCAGTAGCTTCACGATCCGAACTTTTCCTTCCTCAAGAACTCACCTTGCAAGCCAACACAAATAATGCCCCATGCGGCAGGGTTATGTCCAAGAATATGCATTTTCATTTTATGCTTCCAACTAGCAAAGTTTGAACCATCAAAGTAAGGACCTCTACGAAAATTACCCTCACTAGACGCCATACTCTCCTAGGTTGTGAAACCAAGCTTATGGAGTCCAATGCAATGGAAACCAATCCAATGGAGACCAATGCTCTGATACCACTTGTAGGATCGGAAGTATGTCTAGAGGGGGAGTGATTAGACTACTTGACAACTTAAAATTTTGCCTTTTGATTGGAGTAGTTTCTTAGCAAGTTCACAATGACAACCAAGTCAAGTATCACCCTACACATGCAATTCTAGAGTTATGGCAGCGGAAAGTAAATTGCACGTATAGTAAATGAGAGGAGGAGAAGAGCAAACGCAATGGAGACACGGAGATTTTTTCTCGTGGTTCCGATAGGTGGTGCTATCGTCAATCCACGTTGATGGAGACTTCAACCCACGGAGGGTAACGGCTGCTTGCGATTCCACGGAGGGCTCCACCCACGAAGGGTCCACGAAGAAGCAACCTTGTCTATGCCATCATGGCTTACGCCCACGGAGGACTAGCCTTACTGGGGTAGATCTTCACGAAGTAGGCGATCTCCTTGCCCTTACAAACTCCTTGGTTCAACTCCACATCATGACGGAGGCTCCCAAGCGACACCTAACCAATCTAGGAGGCACCACCTCCAAAAGGTAATAGATGGGGTTGGTGATGATGAACTCCTTGCTCTTGTGCTTCAAATGATAATCTCCCAACACTCAACTCTCCTCACTGATTTGGCTGTGGTGGAAGAAAGGATTGAGTGGAAAGCAACTTGGGAAGGCTAGAAATCAAGTTTCATATGATGGGAGTGGAGCAACTTGATCTCAACACAAGGGTAGGTAGTTTTCTTCTCGTAAATGTAAGGTAGGAGTGGTAGTTCTTTCGATGGCTCTCTCCACGAATGAAGAGGAGGTGGAGGGTATTTATAGCCTCCACACAAAATCCAACTGCTACACACATTTGACCAATCTCGGTCGGACCGAAGTTGACAACTCGGTCGACCGAAAGTTCAAATCTTGTGAACGTTGGGATTTTCGATGGGACCGAAAATACAATCTCGGTTAGTCCGATTCTTCCAAAGTCTAGGGTTTGCCAATTTCGGTGGGACCGCCTTTCTCATCTCGGTGACACCGATTTGAGTCTGTATGTTCTGAAGCTTGGCAACACCAATTTCGAATGACCGAGTTTGGAATCGGAAAATCCGAGATTCTTAGGGTTTGGCTATATGGTGAGGTGGTTCATCTCGGTGTGGTGAGTTTGGAATCGGTGGGACCGAGATTACTTATGAGTTTATGTTGGAATGAAAGATTGCTGATAGTTTGAGAGATAAATCACTAAGCACTTAGAGCAACCAGATCATCATCATAACCTCACCCCCTTTTAATAGTATTGGCTTTCCTATGGACTCAATGTGATCTTGGATCACTAAACCAAAAATGGAGTCTTGAGCTTTTGCCAATGTTTTCCTTAGCATTTTGAGGGGTCCACATCATCAGTCATTGCCATTCCCATATCACTGAACTTTCTGAAATATTCTCAAGAAATGATTAGTTCAATGATATATATGTTGTTATTAATTACCAAAACCACCCGGGGATTAGTTGCACTTTCACGTATGTTGTTATGCGGTTTGACCGATAAAGATCTTCGTAGAATATGTAGGAACCAATATGGGCATCCAGGTCCCGCTATTGGTTATTGACCAGAGACGTGTCTCGATCATGTCTACATTGTTCTCGAACCGTAGGGTCCGCACGCTTAAGGTTTCGATGATGCTTATATTATGAGTTTATGTATTTTGATGTACGAAGTTTGTTCGAGTCCCTGATGTGATCACGGACATGACGAGGAGTCTCAAATGGTCGAGACATAAAGATTGATATATTGGACGGATATATTTGGACACCGGAAAGGTTCCGGAGAAGTTTGGAGCTACCGGAGGTTCTGGAACCCCGGGAGGTATATGGGCCTTATTGGGCCCATATAGGAAGAAGGAGAAGGAACAAGAGGGGGCGCCCCCAGCCCAATCCGAATTGGGGAGGGGGCCCCCCTTCCTTTCTCCTTCCCCTCTTCCTATTACTACTACTAGTACTTATTCCTAATACTAGTACTCTTTCCTTCCTCCTCCAAATAAGATAAGGAAAGGGGAAACCTACTTGGAGTAGGTTTCCCCTCCTCTATGGCGCCCCCTTGGGCCGGCCTCCTCCTCCCTCCCTCCTTTATATACAGGGTAGGGGGCACCCTAGGACACACAAGTTGATCATTGAGATCGTTCCTTAGCCGTGTGCGTGCCCCTCCACGATATTACACCTCGGTCATATTGTAGCGGTGCTTAGGCGAAGCCTCGCGACAGAGAACATCAAGATCGCCACCACGCCGTCAGGTCGACGGAACTCCCCTCGGCGCCTCTGCTGGATCGAGATCGAGGGTGCGCCATCGTTGCACGCGTGTCAAGAACTCGGAGGTGCCGAGTAACGGTGCTGGATCGGTTGAACCGGAAGACGTCGACTACTTCCACTACGCTGTGTCAACGCTTCGCTCGGTCTCACGAGGGTACGAGACAACACTCTCCCTCGTTGCAATGTCATCACCATGATCTTGCGTGTGCGAGGAAATTTTTGAAATTACCACGCCCCCAACAGTGGATCAGCGTCATTTGTCGGGCCTCGGCCCGAGGCGGATGCACCGGCGTGTCGATCCCCGGCCAAGCTCAAGGGTTACGTTCAAGTGTGGTTCAACAGTAAGGGCTTCACCTTTCGTCTGGAGGCCGAGGCGGGCGACTTGCAGGGTGCGGCTTTCCCTCCCCCTCCACCTCCACCAGCCAACGTTGACAAGGGGCCGGACGACAAAGACAAGGACCACAACATGAGTATGGGGGACGACTCCATAGACACTGCAACTTGGGACAAGCTTGGTCTCAAGGACAAGGACGCACAGGCTGCGCCCCCGACGGCGGGCGCTGCGCAGGACCAGGAGGAACGTCAAGTTGTGGTGGGGAGCAACGAGATGGGCTTCAACCAATATGGCTCCAACATGACCCTGGGCCTCGACATCGACAAGGGGGTCTCAGCGTCCTGCGACTCGGAGGGGCGCTCGATGCTCGTCTCCCCGGTGGCTGTGGTGGTGGGCGAACCTCGGGTCACGGTGCGCTCTCCCAAGGTGGCGTCCGGCCTTGGCGATGGCGGGACGAGGCTCCACAAAAAGCCGGCGGGCCGCAAGACTCCCACGGTGGCGCCGGCGAGCCCTCCCCCAGTCCGTGCGGGCACGCCTGCCCCGCAGCGACCGGTGGTGATGGCGCTGGCCTCCCCTGGGGGTCCGGCTGGTGGCACCTCGTCGGTCATCTCCCCTCCGGTCACTGATGCGCTCCGCGCGGAGGTGTCCAATGTGGTGCCCATACCCACAGCCAAGCGTTCCAAGGCGGTGGTGGCGTCCCCGGTGACGTAGGAGCAGGCGAGCTCTCGTCCAAAGGGTGCCAAGGGCAACCTTCCAGCCCTCCAGCGTGCCCAACTATTGCAGGCTCAGAAGAACCTGGAAACCGAAGTTAACCCCATGCCCCGCTTTACGATCTTTGATGAATATTCTGATGAGTGCTTGGGAGGTATCTTAGCGGATAGTGGAGTAGCAATGGCTGATGAGGGGGAAGCGCACAAAGTGCTTTCGCTTATTCGTGCTAAGGAAATCGCGCAGGCCGCGCTTGCTTAGGCAGCGTTGTCCCGCGTTGCGCCAGCAGCAGAAGAAGCAGGGGCTTCTCTGGTGACTGTCGCGCGGCCCGATCAGGAGGACATAGTAGCAGGGGCTGCGCCGTCCCCCTCCAACCGTCGTCCTGCCAAGACACGGCGCGTGGCCAAAGCGGTTACCGCTCATGGTATTCGCCTCTGCAATCGCATCATCTAATGTGTTTCATTTTCTGGAACATCTGAGGCTTCGGCCACGCTGGGAGGCGGACCCAGTTAAAAGAGTTCATTCGGAACGAAGAAATCGACGTGGTTGGCTTGCAGGAGACTATCAAGGCCGACTTCAACCATCGGGACCTGCTAGCCATTGACCCGTTGGAGCGTTTTGTTTGGCATTGGGTGCCCGCAGTAGGACACTCGGGGGGCATGCTGCTAGGCGTCAACCTAGTTTGCTTTGAGGTGGTGGCATGGGATGCCGGTCGTTTCTTCCTGGCGGCCCACGTGTGCCACCGTGCAACTCTCCAAGAGTGGGAGGTGATCGTGGTGTATGGCCCGGCCGACCACTCGCTTTCGCTCGAGTTCTTGGGAGAACTCCAAACGAAGGTGGTGTCTTTGGGCGCGCGTAATTTTCCTCTGCTAGTGGGAGGGGACTTCAACTTGATTCGTTCGGGCACGAACAAAAACAACGGTATTATTAACTGGACAAGGGTGTCCATGTTTAACAATGCAATCACATCCATGGCCCTTAGGGAAGTGGCTTGCGTGGGGGCACGCTACACCTGGACCAACAAATAGCTAACGCCGGTGTGATCGGTCTTGGACATGGTTTTCATGTCCTCGGAGTGGGAGGTGTTGTTTCCCATGTGCTCCCTGCACGCCGAAACAAGGATAGGGTCGGACCACGCCCCCCTCATTCTCTCCTCGGGGGAGGAAAGGTTAAAACGCAGCCCTCATTTTTTCTTCGAAACCGCGTGGCTAGAGTCTCCGGACTTTGAGAAAATCTTCCTTTCGAAATGGGAGAATTGCGTCGCCCGGGTCGGGCGTGCATGCGGGCCGATGGAGTTCTGGATTGCCGCAGGGGCGGGTTTGTGTGCGGCTCTCAAAGGGTGGGGGGCTAACCAGGGGCGCGAAGATAAGCTACTGCGATCGCGTCTGACCACGGAGCTCGCTCAGATGGATCTTCGCGCGGACGGCAGCCTTCTCGAGCAAGGCGGGCTCAAGATACGCGCTTGAAGCCCAAGTCGAGTCCCTCCTTAGAGCTGAGGAGGAGTACTGGCACAGACATGGTGGTATCAAGTGGACGCTCAAGGGCAACGCGAACACTAAGTATTTCCACGCCTACGCTAATGGCCGCCGTCGTAAGTGCGCCATTCTGAGATTGCAATCTGAGCATGGGCTCCTTTTGAGGCAACAGGATATCGTCCGCCACATTTACAAGTTCTACATCCAACTTATGGGTTCCAGGGAGGAATCATGTGCCCAGCTTAGGGCGAATGTGTGGGACCCTGCGTTGCGGGTCATGGATGAGGAAAACGAGGGCCTGGGATTGGCCTTCCTCCCGGAGGAGATTGACAAGGCGACACTTGGTATGAAATCGATACCGCACCCGGGCCGGATGGGTGGCCGGTGGCGATGTTTAAACGGTTTTGGGAAGTGCTCAAAGGACCTATTTTTGACGTTTGCAATGGTTTTATGCGGGGTACGGTAGATATCTCTCACCTAAACTTTGGGGTTCTCTCTCTAATCCCCAAGGTTCCGGGCGCAGATCATATTAGGCTCTTCCGCCCCATCGCGTTGATTAATGTTCCGTTTAAAATTTGTGCTAAGGCTTTGAAAGTGCGTTATATCGACTAGAGGGGGGGTGAATAGGCGATTTTTATGAATTCTTCACTGAGGAATTTGCCGGTGAGGAAATTCCTTAGCGAAGAACTACTTGCAGCGGAATAAGTACTCAGAAGTAAGCGTAACAGAATACAAGCATGGTCATCATGATGAAATGAGGACAAGCACAGAGTACAGAAAGCGTAATCACGGGATAACACAAGATGAAGACAAACAGACTGAAGAAATTGAACTGAGGAAAATGAGAAAGTCTTCAGTCAAAGTCTTCAAACACAGATATGAATAACATTCAACACAGTAATGAGGAAATGGAAGGGTTGAGGAAATAGAACCGATTAGTTGGTGAAGACAATGATTTGGTAAACCAGTTCCAACTGCTGTCTCGCTTGTCGCCCCGTTGGAGCGGCCGAGTATTTAAACTCGAGGACACGCAGTCCCGACACCCACCATCGAGCCGCAACTCAGACACCCAGTCCTCACCGTATTCTCCTTGAACTAAGACCACGAGGCCTCGCCCAATCACTCGTGGTAAGTCTTCAGTGACTTCCAAACCTTCACAGACTTGGTCACTCGGCGATCCACAATTCCTCTTGATGCTCTAGACCTTGACGCCTAACCGTCTGGAAGAAGCACAGTCTTCAAAGGTAATAAGCGCCGATCCATGCAGATCAATTTCTTGATGATGCTCAATCACTTTGGGTTTGTGGGGGTTTGGTTTTGGGATTTTCCTCACTTGATGATTTTCGCCAAAGTCCCGGAGGATGGGTTGCTCTCAAATGACAAGTGTCAAGTTCTTCGAGCAGCCAACCAGCTAGTGGTTGTAGGGGCGGCTATTTATAGCCTAGGAGCAGCCCGACATGATAAGACATAAATGCCCTTCAATGATATGACCGTTAGGTGGATAAGATATTTTGGGACAGCAGCCAAGAAGACAAAGAACGGTCGGAAATTTGACTCTCAAATTCCTCGGGGCTATCATGTTCCTCACTGTAGGCAATTCAAGACTGGCTAATTCCTAACTCCTCGGTCGAGCAATGTCCTCGAGTGACTGAAGAACTGTGGTCTCTCCATCAAGAAATTGACTGAATCTGTATGAGATTTCCAATGGCTTCACTCAAGGGATTGGTAGGTGTAGGATTTTGAGTTGAGCATCACATGGAAATTTTTCCTTAGTATTTCCTCGACCCCTTTAATAAAGACGGTGTTTCAGATGACTCAAGAAAGAGAAAATGAAACTACGAAAACAAAAGTCTTCACGCTTCATGTTCCTCAAATGAATACCAAGTCTTCAAGGTTACACCAATTTCTTCACTTTCAAGTCTTGTAAAGTCTTCGAATATCAAAGTCTTGATCGAAGAACTTCATTTTAGGGTCGACTTTCTCTGTAAATATCAAACTCCTCATAGACTTATAGACCTGTGTACACTCACAAACAAGATCAGTCCCTTAACCTATAAGTCTTCAATACACCAAAATCACTAAGGGGCACTAGATGCACTTACAATCTCCCTTTTTGGTGATTGATGACAACATAGGTTAAGTTTTCAACGGGGATAAACATATGAAGTGTAAATACTGATATTGAGGAATTTGATTGCAAGATATAGAAGAACTCCCCTTGAAGATGTGCATAGTGAGGAATTTGCTTTTGAGGCAATGCACATTTGAAGAGTTGAATCATGGAGAACTCCCCCTATATCTTGTAATTCATACACGCATTTGATATATAATATGAAGAATTTGAATGCATGATGAAATATGGTGTCTGATGAGATTCAGCATGCGTGCAATAATATTAACGAGGAATAAGCATGCAGAATAGCACATCAAAAGTATCAGAGCTCAGTGCATCAAAAGCATCAGAGCACGACCAATACTATCAAGGCACCATCGGGTTTAAGATTACAACTCGATCCAATAAAAGTTTCAGAAGAACGAGAGTTGTAACTTAAAAAAACGCCCTTAGCATAGACCCGTTTGAAGACTAACTCAGATTTCTCCCCCTTTGTCATCAAATGACCAAAAGGATCGAAAATGAGGACTAACGCCCCTGAAGAATTTCAAGTCGATGGAGGAGCGCCAGCGTTGTCGGGGTTGTTTGTTGAAGCAGGGTCTGCCGCAGTGTCGTCCAAATCTTCATATTCATCAGTGTCACGCGATGAAGAATAAGAGCTGGCCACAAGTGGAGGAACTTTGACTCTCTTGAATTTCTTCGGAGGAGGTGCAGACCAGTCAAATTCTTCCTTGAGACCCATAGTCTTCAGTTCTTCAGCGTTGTAAACATGAGTTAGAACAGCCCAGGTGCGGTTGAGGGTTTCATGAAGGTAGTAATGGTTTTTCTTCACTGCATTATGTGTTGAGGTCATGTTGTGAAGAATTGCACCAAACTGACGCTTCACCCATTTGTGATTGCGATCAACCTTCTGATGAAGACTGAGGAGTAACTCACGATCATCATCACCCCGAGCCGTGGCTTGAGGATTTTGCTTAGCTGAGGTATTTGCGGCGGTGTCATGTGTGCGAGTCGCCATTGGTAGAGTAAGATGTAGCTGCATTTAAATTGACCATCCAATGGACGAGTGCCTTCATCGATCACAAGAACTGCCTTGCCTTTATCATCGATGATGAAACCGGTCGCTTGAGGACTTCAATGGGAGGCAAGTAGCTACCATGGTTCTGAGTGTCAGGCTTGTAATTCAGTGAAGATCTTGCCCTTACGAATCTCATAATCCAAGGCGCATAGGGCTTCAGCTCAAAAGGTGACATAGCAACATTTGCCAGAGTCCTCATGAAGAAATCAAGGAAGTTGACGGGAACGCCATGAATGATGTTGAAAAGCATATTCTTCATGATGCCAACGACTTCTTCATCATTTGAGTCGTGGCCTTTGATAGGACTCATTGTCTTCGCTGAATGCGATAGACAATCCGAGGCACATAGAGCAATTCCTTGACGAGGAATTTGGTCTGTGGGGCCTGCCTCGCTTCAAAGGCTTCATGAGCACTTGCATATAATTATTTGTCGATTCGGGGTCATTGTAGATGCAATCGCCATGGGGAGGATCAAGAGGAAGGACACGAAGCAATTCAGTTCTTTGGTGCCTTGTAGTGAGTGTTTTCGGTCATCCAATCCAACACCCATGAATTGACATCTTCAAAGATCTCCGGTGATATGCGAAGTAGCATAGAACTCAAGAACGAGTTCTTCATTCCAATCGCAAATGTCAGCAGAAGTTCAAGAGTCCCGCATCGTGAATAACACCGAGGACCTGCTCAAGCATGGCAGAGATTCCATATCCACATGAGGAATGTGTTCATGATCGAAGATTTTGTCCTTGTCAAACAGCACTGAGGAATAGAAGTTGGCTTGACTAGCAGTCCAGAAACGCCTCTTCCTTATGCGAGCAGAGTCATATGGATTATAATCAGTGAAGAACACATGCTCCGAAACGAAGTCTTCAGCCTTGAACTTTTGCTTGCTTGAGAACGGATTCTTCGGCTTGGGCAGAGGAGTGTCAGTGATTTGCAGCACAACCTCAGGAATTGCGAGCTCAGGTTCTTCAGGCTGAGGAATTTCTGGTTCCTCTCCTTGTGCAGCTTGGGGATCAGCAGCAGCATGTTCTTCAGCACTCGCGGCTGGAATTTCTTCATGAACAGATGGAGTGGGTTGAGTTTCTTCAGAGCCCATCTGAACTGTTGTTGCCGGGAACTGAGGAATCTGTTGGATAGGTGTGAATGGAGGAGTATCGGGATGCTGTCTTTCCCAAAAATCATCATTCATCATTGGTGTAGTGCATCCAATATCCACATCTTCATCTTCATTTTCAATTTCCTCAACACCAGCCTCTTTAGCTGTGAACTGAGGCATAGGTGAGGAAATGATCTGGCGTTGAAGGGATTAAGGCCCACTTCAATTTCATCATCAAGCTGCTCGACGAAAGCAGATCGATTTTCTTCATCGATCCGCTTGGGATCTTATAGTCTTCTCCATAAGGAACAATTTCCTTTGATGACATGGAGGAAATTGGAACAACATCAATAGGATTTTCAAGAGAGCTGGTCATTGGCTTCATTTTCTTCGCAATCAAGAATTTGACACGGTGATGCCTTCCTTTTCTTCCTTGCAGCTCGCTCTGCAACCTTGGTCTTCTTCACTTCATAGGCGAAGGAAGAATTGGAGTTGGTGTAGGCGCGGGAGGAGCCGAGGACTTTGGTTGATTTTCTTCAGGCGTAACTGATGCAGTTGCCCTGATCTCTTCAGTTTCTTCAGGCGCACCACCAGTATGCCCTGGCAATTTCTTCAGGAAAGTCCTCACCATGCTTGATGCTGGTGGGATCAACTACTTGGCCAGGTGCCAATGGAGCTCTTGGGCATGGAGGATTTAAGGCGAATTTCTTCATGTACTTTGGAGTAACATATCGATATTCCCTCCATTCTCTTGCCCATCTTCGTTCAATCCTCTAAATGCGCACCTTGCGCTGATTTTTGTTCTCTTTGCCAAATTTGGCTTCATCAGGTGTGCAATAATCCTTGTAGATTTCATCAGGGATCTCGAAAGCAGTCATGACCTCAGGCTTCTTTCTTCCTTTCTGCGGTCTCTTTCCTTCAGCCATTTTCTTCAGATGAGGAATTTGAACAATTGAACACTCTGAAGAAGTATGCAGTTTTTCTTCGAGGAACGCTGCAAATGAGTTAAGTTGATGAGAACCTAGTCATTCAGCAGCAGACATGAGTACCTGTGAATAGAGTGTAGGTGCGAGGAATTTGGAGAGGTCATATGCGTTCTCAGAAGGTTTTTCAAAAAGACAAGTTTTGAGGAATTTGACCAATTGAGCCTTGAGGAATTTCACTAAGCGTTCTTTGTCTTAGGTTCCAGAGTTGTACAGATCGAAAATCCACACAATTGAGGAATCTTGAAGAAAATGAGTGCTTAGAGAAATGGATCAAGAGCATACAGTGTGTGAGGTGTTTAGATGTGTGAAGATTTGAAGAATAAAACACCTTTGAAGATTTTCAGGAAATCTTGAGAATCAAAGTGAGTAATAAAGTAACTTTTAATTACCCAAAACGAAGAACACGAAGAACTGAGATGAACAGAGGTGAAGTTCATCAAGTTAGATCTCCCACGCCCTAACTTGGCAGAGGGAGACAGCTACGGCAGCAGCGGAGTGAAGATTTCCGCAACCGGCGCGAGTACGACGGCGACGAGGTCGAGGCAGCGAAGCTCTTCCTCACCGGCGACGATGGAGTAGCAGCGGCGCTAGGGTTTGAGGAGCTCGAGCGAGAGACAGCGACCGAGCGGAGTAAATGAAGTGAGGAAGGGGAGAGGGGTATTTATAGCCACGGTGAAAAACTGTTCGCCCAAAGATTTTGGGACGAACATGCCCCTGCCCTTTCTCCTTCACGTGAAATGTGTCACCCACGTACTGTGCAGATGAGATCGTGTAAGATCGTGGGTGAATAAAATAATGCATCGTGGGATGCGGAACGGTTTGAGCGGTAAAACCGAAAATCTGGATAAGATTTGTTTTAAAGTTTCGTTCACAATTTCTTCAGCTGACAAGGACACAGTGAAGACTTTGAACGAGTTTCAAATAGAACGCACATGAAGAATTTGTGAATAGGTTGGGTTGAGTATAGCATAGAGGGGGAAGGGTCCGATCACATTCACTTAGCAGAAAACGCAACTTGAAGAAATAGCCATAAGTGAATGTTGTAGAGGACATAAACTCATATATATAGCCAATGAAGAGAAACGACGGAAACAGTGAAGATTTTGCAAAGTTGAAGAATTTGAAAACTGAAGAATTTCAAAATGAGGAAAAACTCAAATTGAAGATTTTCAACTTTTGTGGTGGCGAATCCATCAGATAAGAATGATGATTTCGCACACGCGCACAATTGTCGAGGGTTACGCAAATCAAATTCTTCATTAATTTCTTCACACTTAGAGTGTTATTCTTCATTGATTGAAGAAAAACGTTTCTTCATGTGTTGCACATCTAAGTCATCAATTTTGCATAAGTGTTAGGATGTGTGTCCTTTTCAAAGAACATTCAAAGATTCTAAGATATTTAGCTCACACCGCAACTTGCTAAATCTCTTCTCATCCAAGGGCTTAGTGAAGATATCAGCTAGCTGTTCTTCAGTCTTCACATGTTCGATGGAGATGTCGCCCTTCAACACATGATCACGAAGAAAATGATGACGAATCTGAATGTGCTTTGTCTTCGAGTGCTGAACTGGGTTGTGTGCAATCTTGATGGCACTCTCATTGTCGCAGAGGAGAGGCACATTCTTCACGTTGACGCCATAGTCCTTGAGGGTTTGCTTCATCCAAATCAGTTGAGCACAGGAAGAGCCAGCAGCAATGTATTCAGCTTCAGAGAGTAGACGGTGATACGCAGATTCGCTTTCTTCGAGGACCAATGCACCAAAGATCGTCCGAGGAAATGACAAGTACCAGATGTTGACTTGCGGTCCACACGATCACCAAAGATAGTCGAGTCGAGAATATCCAATGAGATCAAAAGCAGAGCCCTTGGGGTACCATAATCCTAGTGTTGGTGTGTGAGCTAGATATCGAAGAATATGCTTCACAAGCCTTATGGTGTGATTCCTTCGGTGCAGCTTGAAATCGGGCACACATGCAAACACTAAGCATTATATCCGCCTAGATGCACATAAGTACAATAAAGAACCAATCATGGAGCGGTATACCTTATGATCAAGTCAATACCATTTTCATCGATTGCATAGATGGCCATTTGTGGGCATAGGAATTTTGACGCCTTTGCAATCTTGCATGCCGAATTTCCTCAAGACATCTTTGAGGTATTTCTCCGAGATATGAATATGCCATTCTTGCTGCGACAAATTTGAAGACCTAAGAAGAATTTCAACTCTCCCATCATAGACATTTGATATTCTTCACTCATCATATAGGCAAATTCATCACTATAACGTTGGTCAATACAGCCAAAGATAATATCATCAACATATATTTGGCACACAAACAGTTCACCATCATAGGATTTAGTAAAGAGAGTAGGGTCGAGTGAACCGGGTGTGAAGCCATTCTTCATGAAGAATTCCTTCAATGTATCATACCACGCCCGAGGGGCTTGCTTGAGGCCATACAGGGCCTTATTGAGTCTGAAGACTTTATCAGGATTCTTTGGATCTTCAAAACCTAGGGGTTGAGCAACATATACTTCTTCCTCAATCTTACCATTGAGGAATGCACTTTTCACATCCATTTGATATAAGATGATATCATGATGGTTAGCATAGGCAAGTAATATGCGAATAGCCTCAAGTCTAGCAACAAGTGCAAAAGTTTCATCGAAATCAATTCCTTCAACCTGTGTGTAGCCTTGAGCTACTAGTCGTGCCTTATTCCTCACCACAAGGCCATTTTCATCTTGCTTGTTGCGGTAGATCCACTTTGTGCCAATGACATTATGCTTATGAGGATCCGGGCGATCGACCAATTCCCGGACATTGTTAAGCTCGAATCGATGTAATTCTTCTTGCATAGCCTGAATCCACTCCGGCTCGAAATGCTTCATCTACCTTAGTGGGCTCTGTGATAGAGACAAAAGCATAGTGCCCACAAAAGTTAGATAAATGTGAAGCTTTTGAGCGTGTGAGAGGACTGGTGCGTGAATGTCATCGATGATGTTCTCCACTTGCACTTCTTTTGCAACGCGAGGATGAGCTGGTTGTCGCCGAGGAATTTGATCGGCATTTTCTTGAAGACCATTTTCCTCGGCATTTTCTTCAGTGCATCACTCGACGCTCTTCATGAACTGGAATGAATTCTTTAGCAGATTCTTCAGTAGGAATGACATCCTTAGTTGCCTTGAACTTGATAGAATCCTCAGGTGCTGGTTCATCTAACACAGAAGGTAGGTGCTCTCTTTGTGAGCCATTAGTTTCATCGAACCGCACATCTATAGTGTCAACAATCTTGTGAAGAACAATGTTGAGACTCAGAGGTGTGCGTGAGTCCTTTCCGTATCCAAGCATAAAACCTTCATGTGCTTTGGTGCAAATTTAGAGTTGTGGTGAGGATCTCTAATCCAAGCATTTAGCATCAAGACTTTGAAATAACTCACATTGGGTTTTTGTCGCTGAGGAGTTCATAGGCCGTCTTCTTGAAGAATTTGTCAAGATATACTCTGTTGATGATGTGGCACGCAGATCAATTGCATCAATCCAAAATGCCGAGGCGTTTTGTATTCATCAAGCATAGTGCGAGCCATCTCAACAAGAGTTCTATTCTTGCGCCCACGACGCCATTCTGCCGAGGAGTATAGGGAGCAGATAACTCATGAGTAATACCAAGTTCATCAAGATAGGCATCAAAACCGAATTCTTGAACTCGGGCCCATTGTCACTTCGATGTGCTTGATCTTCACACCAAAGTTGGTTGAAGCTCTCGAGGAAAATCGCTTGAAGACTTCCCGCACTTCATGTTTGTAAGTAACAATGTGTACCCATGTATATCGAGAATAATCATCAACAATGACAAAACCATATAGAGATGCATCATTAGTATTCGCTGAGTAATTATTAGGTCCGAAGAGGTCCATGTGAAGCAATTTGAATGGATGTGTAGTGGTCATGATAGTCTTATTTGGATGCTTGGCCTTGGTCATTTTCTCACTTCACAGTTCGCATAAGTGATCCTTGAGGAATTTGACATTTTCAATGCCAATGACATGCTTCTTCTTCGCAAGCGTGTTCAAATTCCTCATGCTGCGTGACCAAGTCGTCGATGCCATAGCCAGATATTCTCAAGCTTTTGCAAGTAGGCACACGGCTGGTTGTGGTCTCAGAGAGAAATCAACAATATACAAATCTCCTCTCCTAAAGCCTTCGAAGACTTTGGAATTGTCAGCTTCCATAATCACAACACAGCGATACTTGCCAAAGACAACAACCATATCAAGATCACAAAGCATTGAGATCGACATGAGATTGTATCCTAAGGACTCAACAAGCATGACTTTGTCCATGTGTTTATCCTTAGAGATTGCAACCTTACCAAGACCCAATACGACTTTTGCCTTTGTCAAAGAAAGATGATATGCTTCAGAGGTGACGGTGATAAGGGAGCATCCATCAATAGATTCTTGTCACCGGTCGTGTGATTCGTACATCCACTATCGAGGACCCATTCAAGAGTTTTGGGTTGATCATCCTGCAGATGAATTAGTGTAGCTTACAATCTCATATGCTTCATCAATGAAGAATATGACATCAAGTTCATCGATGAATTTCATCAAGCAAAGAAATAGATATAGCAAGATAGGACATGTGAAATGAAAGTTCATTTCATCATGATTCGCTGCGCCCTTTCGAGCATTTTGTCGTCCCAAAGAAATTCTTCAGACGTTAAGGCACGCCCGAGACCTGACCTGCAGAAGAAATTAGTTCTTTTCTTCACCACCCACATCTGAAGGGGTGGCAAAGAGTTCATCACTCTGCGAGCACCATATGAGAAAGGTGGCAAAGATGCCAAACCATTTCGTTTCACATAAGAGGGGTTAGGGTAAGCATATGAATAAGCAGAGAAATTCTTCGAGGACTTATGAACATAATGATTTGAAGAATAATGCACATATTCATAGCCCTTAGCTCTACCCTGCGAGACAGACTTGTTAGCACGATGATAATCATATGAGGACTTTGATCCTTTTGAGGAATTTGATCCACGTGAGGAATTTGGTCCGTATGAGGACTTGGATCCATATGAAGAGTTTGGTCCATATGAAGAATTTGATCTGGGGTTCCTATTCTTCACAGGTGGTGTCATGAGGACATTCACCTGAAGACTTTCAACATAACTTTTGGGAACCCAGACTTTCTTCATAGGGGAACCGTTCCTGCAGTTAGTGCCAACATATCTAGCAAATACTTCACCATTCTGATTTTTGAACAGTTTATAGTTGGAGTCAAATGACTCATCAGAAGAATGAGGAGATTCACATGTAAAGCCAGATAAGTTAGATGGATCAACTGAGGTCCTTTGCAAAGCAACCCATGAGGTTTTGGGGTACCGCCAAAGCTTCCAATATGTTCCATCAAGATTGAGTTTCCTCTCAAAGGCAATACCCTCTTTCCTAGGGTTTCTATTGAGGATCTGTTTTTTAAGCACATCACAACGAGTCTGATGCCCTTTGAGGCTTTTGTACATGCTTGTCATGTACAATTCCTTCAGCCCTACATTGTCAGTGATACTAGCAATGTCCTCAGATGAGGAATTAGTGATAGCAGAGGCAGATGAAGAATTTGTAACAGTTGAAGCATTTGAACATTCAGGTGAAGAATTAGTAGATTCACGTTCAATGCACTTTAAGCATGGAGGAACAAATTCTTCCTGAGAAGCGTTGATTTGTTGAGCTAGTAATGAATCGCGCTCCTTCTAAAGATCTTCATAACACACTCTTAGCTTTTCAAGATCTTCCTTTCTTTGAAGAGATTCAAAAGAAAGCTTCTCGTGATCTTGCTTTTCTTGAAGAAATTCATAAGAAAGTTTCTCATGATCAGATAAGAGAGTGTTATGATGACTTTGAAGGTTATCAAACCTAGACCAAGTCTCTCAAGATTTTCATCGGGGCTTTAGTGCAATCCATTTCTTCACCCAACATATCATCACTTTTGTCTAGCATGTTTTGAACCTTTTCAAAAGCCCGTTGTTGTTTTACAGCAATCTTAGCAAGTTTAGAGTAGCTGGGCTTGAGATCCTCATCAGATTCATTTTCACTAGATTCAGAGGAGTTGTATTTGAGTACCTTAGCACCTTTCGCCATGAAGCAATAGGTGGGAGCGTAGCCATCATTATCTTCATCAGTTTGTCGGTGGGGTCGGTTCCTTGATGTTGAAGATGGACTTGCCGACGAAGCGAGTAACGCCGACTCGCCACACCATATTCAGATTCTTGAGGCGCCTCCTCTTCATCATTTTCCTCGATTCAGCTTGAGTCCATTTCCTTGCCAATGAATGCCCGAGCCTTCTTGGAGCTGCTCTTCTTGTGAGATGAAGACTTGAGGATTTTGATGACGAAGATTTTAACGATTTCTTCTTCTTCTTTGCATCATCAGAACTGTAATCCTTGTATTTCTTCTTCTTCATTTCCTTTTCCCACTGAGGACAATCTTGAATATAGTGACCAGGTTTCTTGCATTTGTGGCACAACCTTCTCTTATAGTCACTGGATGAGGAATCACTGCTTCTTGAGGATTTTCCAAAGCGACCACGTCTTGAGAACTTCTGGAATTTCTTCACGAGCAGTGCTAGCTCCTGGCTCAATTCTTCAGGATCACCAAGGCTACTACCAGAATCCTCACATTCAGAGTCAGACACAGCCTTGGCCTTTAGGGCACGTGGTTTGCCATAGCTTGAACCATAGAGATATCTCTTTTCAGCAAGCTGGAACTCATGAGTATTTAGCCTTTCGAGGATATCGGCATGATCAAGAGACTTGTAGTCAGCACGTTCTTGTATCATCAGCACCGAGGGCTTGAAGCTCATTTGAGATGTCAGTGAGGCGATCAAAGGTTTGTTGGACATTTTCATTGTCGAGTCTTTTGAAGCGGTTGAAGAGATTCCGAAGAACATCAACTCGAGAGTCACGCTGAGTTGAGACTCCTTCATTCACTTTGGACAGCCTATCCCAGATAAGCTTAGAAGTTTCCAAAGCACTCACTCTTCCATACTGTCCTTTACTCAGATGGCCACATATGATATTCTTCGCTTGAGAATCGAGTTGCTTGAATCTCTTCACATCGGTATCGTTCAGTGAGGGTGTGACAGAGGGGACACCATTTTCAACAACATACCAGAGATCATTGTCAATTGCCTCAAGATGCATTCGCATCTTGTTCTTCCAGTAGGGGTAGTCCGTTCCATCAAAGGTAGGACACCCAGCCGAGACCTTGATCATACCTACGGTCGACATAACTAAAACTCCAGGCGGTTAAACCAAAATCACACAGAACAAGGGAGTACCTTGCTCTGATACCAATTGAAAGTGCGTTATATCGACTAGAGGGGGGTGAATAGGCGATTTTTATGAATTCTTCACTAAGGAATTTGCCGGTGAGGAAATTCCTTAACGAAGAACTACTTGCAGCGGAATAAGTACTCAGAAGTAAGCGTAACAGAATACAAGCATGGTCATCATGATGAAATGAAGACAAGCACAGAGTACAGAAAGCGTAATCACAGGATAACACAAGATGAAGACAAACAGACTGAAGAAATTGAACTGAGGAAATTGAGAAAGTCTTCAGTCAAAGTCTTCAAACACAGATATGAACAACATTCAACACAGTAATGAGGAAATGGAAGGGTTGAGGAAATAGAACCAGTTAGTTGGTGAAGACAATGATTTGGTAAACCAGTTCCAACCTGCTGTCTCGGTTATACGTCTGGTTGGAGCGCCGAGTATTTAAACTCGAGGACACGCAGATCCGGACACCCAATCAGCGAGACGCAACTCAGACACCAGTCCTCACCGTATTCTCCTTGAACTAAGACCACGCAGCCTCGTCCAATCACTCGTGGTAAGTCTTGGTGACTTCCAAACCTTCACAGACTTGGTCACTCGGCGATCCACAATTCCTCTTGGATGCTCTAGACCTTGACGCCTAACCGTCTGGAAGAAGCATAGTCTTCAAAGGTAACAAGCATCGGATCCACGCAGATCAATTTCTTGATGATGCTCAATCACTTTGGGTTTGTGGGGGGTTTGGTTTTGGGATTTTCTCACTTGATGATTTTCGCCAAAGTCCTCTGAGGATGGGTTGCTCTCGAATGACAAGTGTCAAGTTCTCTCGGAGCAGCCAACCAGCTAGTGGTTGTAGGGGCGGCTATTTATAGCCTAGGAGCAGCCCGACATGATAATACATAAATGCCCTTCAATGATATGACCATTAGGTGGATAAGATATTTTGGGACAGCCAAGCCAAGAAGATAAAGAACGGTCGGAAATTTGATTCTCAAATTCCTCGGGGCTATCATGTTCCTCATGTGTAGGAAATTCAGCCTTTGGCGACCAGTAACTCCTCGGTCGAGCAAAGTCCTCAATGACCGTAAGAACTGCGTCTCATCATCAAGAAATTGGTGAATCGTATGAGATTTCCAATGGCTTCACTCAAGGGATTGGTAGGTGTAGGATTTTGAGTTGAGCATCACATGGAAAATTTTCCTTAGTATTTCCTCGACCCCTTTAATAAAGACGGTGTTTCGTATGACTCAAGAAAGAGAAAATGAAACTATGAAAACAAAAGTCTTCACGCTTCATGTTCCTCAAATGAATACCAAGTCTTCAAGGTTACACCAATTTCTTCACTTTCAAAGTCTTCAGAAAGTCTTTAGAATATCAAAGTCTTCAGTCGAAGAACTTCATTTTTAGGGGTCGAATTTCTCTGTAAATATCAAACTCCTCATAGACTTATAGACCTATGTACACTCACAAACGCATCAGTCCCTTAACATATAAGTCTTCAATACACAAAAATCACTAAGGGCACTAGATGCACTTACAGGCTTGTTCGACTCGCTTGTCTCCGATAGCTCATCGCATTATTAGTAGGAACCAATCGGCTTTTATTCGTGGCCGTAACATCTTGGAGGGGCCGTTTGCCCTCCAAGAAATCGTCCACTCCCTAAAACGCGCTCGTCAGCCCGCGATTCTCCTGAAACTTGATTTTGAGAAGGCGTACGATCATGTGAACTGGGAGTTTCTCCGACAAGTCCTCCTGGATCGAGGATTCTCGTCGGTTTGGGTTCATCGCATGATGCAGTTGGTCTCGGGGGGCCAAACGGCGATTGCGGTGAACGGAGAAGTAGGGAACTTCTTCTGCAACAAGTGCGGGCTGCGTCAAGGGGACTCAGCCTCGCCGTTGTTGTTTAACTTTGTGGAGGTCGCCTTGGGCACCATGCTCGACAGAGCTCGTTTGGCCGGCCACATCAGGGGAGTGGTGGACAATCTGATTCCGGGGGGAGTGTCACACCTGCAGTATGAAGATGACACACTTCTCCTCTTCGAGCCCGACACACACAGTATCGCATCGGTCAAGGCCATACTGTTGTGCTTTGAACTCATGTCGGGACTTAAAATCAACTTTCACAAAAGTGAAGTGGTGTCCATAGGGATGGAAGCGACCGAAAGTCAGTGGGTCGCCAACTTGCTTAACTGCAAACTTGGCCAGTTCCCGTTCACTTATCTTGGTCTCCCGATTGCGGCGAAGAAGTGTTCAATCGCCGATTGGGAACCTCTCTCCTCCAAGGTTGCGGACAGGGTTTGTCCGTGGAGGGGTCGTTTTATGTCTTCAGGGGCTAGACTAATCTTAACTAACTCCAGCCTCTCTTCCCTACCCATGTTCTCCATGGGTTTGTTCCTGCTGGCGGATGGGGTGCACTCTAAGTTGGATACCCAGTGGTCCCGTTTCTTTTGGGAAGGAGCGGGACCTAAACGGAAATATCATATGGTTAAATGGCAGGCCATTTGTCGTCCTAAAGCCCAAGGGGGCCTTGGGATCATCAACTCCAAGCTGATGAACATTGCACTAATGTGCAAATGGATCTGGAAAATGTATCAGGCGGAGACTGGCCTCTGGATCGACCTCCTCCGTGCGAAATATTTCCCGAATGGGAATTTCTCCGAGGCGGCCTCTCAAGGGTCACCCTTTTGGAACTCCATTCTGTTGGAAATATTCCCTAGAGGCAATAATAAATTAGTTATTATTATATTTCCTTGTTCATGACAATCGTTTATTATCCATGCTATAATTGTATTGATAGGAAACTCAGATACATGTGTGGATACATAGACAACACCATGTCCCTAGTAAGCCTCTAGTTGACTAGCTCCTTGATCAACAGATGGTTACAGTTTCCTGACCATGGACATTGGATGTCGTTGATAACGAGATCACATCATTAGGAGAATTATGTGATGGACAAGACCCAATCCTAAGCCTAGCAAAAAGATCGTGTAGTTCGTATGCTAAAGCTTTTCTAATGTCAAGTATCATTTCCTTAGACCATGAGATTGTGCAACTCCCGGATGCCGTAGGAATGCTTTCGGTGTACCAAACGTCACAACGTAACAGGGTGGCTATAAAGGTACACTACGGGTATCTCTGAAAGTGTCTGTTTGGTTGGCACGAATCGAGACTGGGATTTGTCACTCCGTGTGACGAAGAGGTATCTCTGGGCCCACTCGGTAGGACATCATCATAATGTGCACAATTTGACCAAGGGGTTGATCACGGGATGATGTGTTATGGAACGAGTAAAGAGACTTGCCGGTAACGAGATTGAACAAGGTATCGGCATACCGACGATCGAATCTTGGGCAAGTACAATACCGCTAGACAAAGGGAATTGTATACCGGATTGATTGAGTTCTTGACATCGTGGTTCATCCGATGAGATCATCGTGGAACATGTGGGAGCCAACATGGGTATCCACATCCCACTGTTGGTTATTGGCCAGAGAGCTGTCTCGATCATGTCTGCATGATTCCCGAACCCGTAGGGTCTACACACTTAAGGTTCGGTGACGCTAGAGTTGTTATGGGAATTAGTGTGCAGTTACCGAATGTTGTTCGGAGTCCCGAATGAGATCCCGGACGTCATGAGGAGTTTCGGAATGGTCTGGAGGTAAATATTTATATATGGGAGGTCCTATTTTGGCCACCGAAAAATGTTCGGGATTTTTCGGTATTGTACCGGGAAGGTTCTAGAAGGTTTCGGAGTGGGGCCCACCTGCATGGGGGGACCCACATGAACGTGGGTAGTGGGGGCAAGGCCCCACACCCCTGGTCAAGGTGCACCAAGATCCCCCCTTAGAAGGAATAAGATCATATCCCGAAGGGATAAGATCAAGATCCCTAAAAAAGGGGGATAACAATCGGTGGGGAAGGAAATGATGGGATTTCTTTCCTCCCACCTTTGCCAACGCCCCAATGGACTTGGAGGGCAAGAAACCAGCCCCCTCCACCCCTATATATAGTGGGGAGGCGCATGGGAGATTCACTCTTTCCCCTGGCGCAGCCCTCTCCCTCCCCAACACCTCCTCCTCCTCCGTAGTGCTTGGCGAAGCTCTGCCGGAGAACTGCAAGCTCCACCACCACGCCGTCGTGCTGCCGAAGCTCTCCCTCAACTTCTCCTATCCCCTTGCAGGATCAAGAAGGAGGAGATGTCCCCAGGCTGTACGTGTGTTGAACACGGAGGCGCCGTCCGTTCGGCGCTAGATTGGATCTTCCGCGATTTGAATCGCCGCGAGTACGACTCCATCAACCGCGTTCTTGTAACGCTTCTGCTTAGCGATCTTCAAGGGTATGAAGATGCTCATCCTCTCCCTCTCTTGTTGCTAGAATCTCCATAGATTGATCTTGGTGATGCATAGAAAATTTTGAATTTCTGGTATGTTCCCCAACAGTGGCATCATAAGCTAGGTCTATGCGTAGTTTCTATGCACGAGTAGAACACAAGTTGTTGTGGGCGTTGATTTTGTTCAATATGCTTACCGTTACTAGTCCAATCTTGTTTCGACGGTATTGTGGGATGAAGCGGCCCGGACCGACCTTACACGTACACTTACGTAAGACAGGTTCCACCGACTGACATGCACTTGTTGCATAAGGTGGCTAGCGCGTGCCAGTCTCTCCCACTTTGGTCGGATCGGATTCGATGAAAAGGGTCTTTATGAAGGGTAAATAGAAATTGGCATATCACATTGTGGTTTTTGCGTAGGTAAGAAACATTCTTGCTAGAAACCCATAGCAGCCACGTAAAACATGCAACAACAATTAGAGGACGTCTAACTTGTTTATGCAGGGTATGCTATGTTATGTGATATGGCCAAAAGAATGTGATGAATGATATGTGATGTATGAGATTGATCATGTTCTTGTAATAGGAATCACGACTTGCATGTCGATAGTATGACAACCGGCAGGAGCCATAGGAGTTGTCTTAATTTATTGTATGACCTGCGTGTCAATGAACAACGCCATGTAATTACTTTACTTTGTTGCTAAACCTTTAGCCATAGTAGTAGAAGTAATAGTTTGCGAGACAACTTCATGGAGACACGATGATGGAGATCATGATGATGGAGATCATGGTGTCATGCCGGTGATGATGATGATCATGGAGCCCCGAAGATGGAGATCAAAAGGAGCAAAATGATATTGGCCATATCATGTCACTTTTGATTGCATGTGATGTTTATCATGTTTATGCATCTTATTTGCTTAGAACGACGGTAATAAATAAGATGATCCCTCATTAAAATTTCAAGAAAGTGTTCCCCCTAATTGTGCACTGTTGCGAAGGTTCGTTGTTTCGAAGCACCACGTGATGATCGGGTGTGATAGATTCTAACATTCGAATACAACGGGTGTAAGCCAGATTTACACACGCAATACACTTAGGTTGACTTGACGAGCCTAGCATGTACAGACATGGCCTCGGAACACGGAAGACCGAAAGGTCGAGCATGAGTCCTATAGAAGATACGATCAACATGAAGATGTTCACCGACGTTGACTAGTCCATCTCACATGATGATCGGACACGGCCTAGTTGACTCGGATCATGTAATCACTTAGATGACTAGAGGGATGTCTATCTGAGTGGGAGTTCATAAGATGAACTTAATTATCCTGAACATAATCAAAAGGTTTTTGCAAATTATGTCGCGGCTCGCGCTTTAGTTCTACTGTTTTAGATACGTTCCTAGAGAAAATTCAGTTGAAAGTTGATAGTAGCGATTATGCGGACTAGGTCCGTAAACTGAGGATTGTCCTCGTTGCTTCGTAGAAGGATTATGTCCTTAATGCACCGCTCGGTGTGCTGAACCTCGAACGTCGTTTGTGGATGTTGCGAACATCTGACATACACATTTTGATGACTACGTGATAGTTCAGTGCGTAATGTTAAACGGTTTAGAATTGAGGCAGCGAAGATATTTTTGAAATGTCGTAGAACATATGAGATGTTTCAAGAGCTGAAATTGGGATGTCAGGCTCGTGCCCATGTCAAGAGGTATAAGACCTCCGACGAGTTTCTTAGCCTGCAAACTAAGGGAGAAAAGCTCAATCGTTGAGCTTGTGCTCAGATTGTCGGAGTACAACAATCACTTGAATCTAGTGGGAGTTGATCTTCCAGATGAGATAGTGATGTTTCTCCAAAGTCATTGCCACCAAGCTGCTAGAGCTTTGTGATGAACTATAACATATCAGGGATAGATATGATGATCCTTGAAATATTCGTGATGTTTGACACCGCGAAAGTAGAAATCAAGAAGGAGCATCAATTGTCGATGGTTAGTGAAACCACTAGTTTCAAGAAGGGCAAGGGCAAGAAGGATACTTCATGAAACGACGAATCAGCTGCTGCTCTAGTGGAGAAACCCGAGGTTAAACCCAAACCCGAGACTAAGTGCTTCTGTAATAAGGGGAACAGTCACTAAAGCAGAATTACCCTAGATACTTGGTAGATGAGAAGGCTGGCAAGGTCGATAGAAGTATATTGGATATACATTATGCTAATGTGTACTCTACTAGTACTCCTAGTAGCACCAGGGTATTAGATACCGGTTCGGTTGCTAAGTGTTAGTAACTCAAAATAAAAGGTTGCGGAGTAGACGAAGACTAGCTAAAGGTGAGCTGGCGTTATGTGTTGGAAGTTTTCCAAGCTTGATGTGATCAAGCATCGCACGCTCCCTCTACCATCAAGATTGGTGTTAAACCTAAATAATTGTTATTTGGTGTTTGCGTTGAGCATAGACATGATTGGATTATGTCTATTGCAATACGGTTATTCATTTAAGGAGAATAATGGTTACTCTGTTTATTTGAATAATACCTTCAATGGTCTTACACCCAAAATGAATGGTTTATTGAATCTCGATCGTAGTGATACACATGTCAATGCCAAAAGATATAAGATAGTAATGATAGTACCACCTACTTGTGGCACTGCCATGTAAGTCATATTCGTATAAAACGCATGAAGAAGCTCCATGTTGATGGATCTTTGGACTCACTCGTTTTTGGAAAAGTTTGAGACATGCGAACCATGACTATTGGTGTATATGCATGAAGAAACTCCATGCAAATGGACCGTTTGGACTCACTTGATTTTGAATCACTTGAGACATGCAAATCATACCACATGGGCAAGATGACTGAAAGCCTCATTTTTCAGTAAAGTGGAACAAGAAAGCAACTTGTTGGAAGTAATACATTTTAATGTGTGCAGTCCAATGAGTGCTGAGGCACGCAGTGGATATCATTATGTTCTTACTTCACGGATGATTTGAGTAGATACTGAGTATATTTACTTGATGAAACACAAGTCTGAATTATTGAATGGTTCAAGTAATTTCAGAGTGAAGTTGAAGATCATCGTGACAAGAGGATAAAATGTCTATGATATGATCATAGAGATGAGTATCTGAGTTACGAGCTTTGGCACGCAATTAAGACATTGTGGAAATTGTTTCACAATTAATACCGCCTGGAACACCATAGTGTGATGGTGTGTCCGAACATCATAGTTGTACCCTATTGGATATGGTGCGTACCATGATGTCTCTTATCTAATTACCACTATCGTTCATGGGTTAGGCATTAGAGACAATCGCACTCACTTTAATAGGGCACCACGTAATTCCGTTGAGACGACACCGTTTGAACTATGGTTTGGAGAAACCTAAGTTGTCGTTTCTTAAAAGTTTGGGGTTGTGACGCTTATGTGAAAAAGTTTTAGGTTGATAAGCTCGAACCCAAAGCGGATAAAATGCATCTTCATAGGACACCCAAAACAGTTGGGTATACCTCCTAATTCAGATCCGAAAGCAATAGGGATTGTTTCTTGAATCGGGTCCTTTCTCGAGGAAGAGTTTGTCTCGAAAATTGAGTGGGAGGATGGTGGAGACCTGATATGGTTATTGAATCGTCACTACAACTAGTGTGTAGCAGGGCACGAGAGTTTGTTCCTGTGGCACCTACACCAATTGAAGTGGAAGCTTATGATTGTAATCATGAAACTTTGGATCAAGTCACTACCAAACCTCGTAGGTCGACAAGGATGCGCACTACTTCAGAGTGGTACTTAATCCTGTCTTGGAGGTCATGTTGCTAGTCAACAATGAACCTACGAGCTATGGAGAAGTGATGGTGGGCCCGTATTCCGACAAATGGTTAGAAGCCGTGAAATCCGAGATAGGATTCATGTATCAGAACAAAATATGGACTTTGATGGACTTGCCCGATGATCGGCAAGCCGTTGAGATAAATGGATCTTTAAGAAGAAGACGGACGTGGACGGTAATGTTGCCGTCTATGAAGCTCGACTTGTGGCAAAGAGTCTTTTCACAAGTTCAAGGAGTTGACTACGATGCGATTTTCTCATCCGTAGCGATGCTTAAGTCCGTTGAAATCATGTTAGCATTAGCTGCATTTATGAAATCTGGCAGATGGATGTCAAAACAAGTTTCCTTACCGCCAGAAGGAAATGTTGTATGTGATACAATCGAAAGGTTTTGTCGATCCTAAGGATGCTAAAACGTATGCTAGCTCCAGCGATCCTTCCATGGACTAGAGCAAGCATCTCGAGTCGAATATACGCTTTGATGGAGTGATCAAAGTTTTGGGTTTATACAAAGTTTGTTAGAAACTTGTATTTACAATAAAGTGAGTGGGAGCACTACAACATTTCGATAAGTATATGTGAATGACATACTGTTGATCCGAAATGACGTAAAATTTCTGGAAAGCATAAAGGGTTGTTTGAAAGGAGTTTTTTAAAGGAAAACCTGGATTAAGCTGCTTGAACATTGAGCATCAAGATCTATAAGGATAGATCAAAACGCTTAATGGTACTTTCAAATGAGCACATACCTTGACATGATCTTGAAGGTGTTCAAGATGGATCAGTCAAAGAAGGAGTTCTTGCCTGAGTTGTAAGGTATGAAGTTAAGACTTAAAGCTCGACCACGGCAGAAGAGAGAGAAAGGACGAAGGTCGTCCCCTATGCTTTAGATGTAGGCTCTACAGTATGCTATGCTGAGTACCGCACCTGATGTGTGCCTTGCCACGTGTCTGGCAAAGGGGTACAAGAGTGATCCAGGAATGGATCATTGGACAGCGGTTAAAATTGTCCTTGGAGTAATAAGGACATGTTTCTCGATTATGGAGGTGATAAAGAGTTCGTCGTAAAGGGTTACGTCGATGCAAGCTTTAACACCTATCCGAATGACTCTGAGTAGCAAAATGGATACGTATAGTGGAGCAACCATTTAGAATAGCTCCAAGTGGAGCGTGGAAGTAGCATTTATAATATGACCTACAGATTTGCGAAGTACGTACGGATCTGAATGTTGCAGACCCTTTGACTAAAACCTCTCTCACAAGCAAACATGATCAAACCCCATAACTCATTGAGTCTTAATCACATGATGATGTGAACTAGTTTATTGACACTAGTAAACTCTTTGGATGTTGGTCACATGGTGATGTGACCTGTGAGTGTTAATCACATGGCGATGTGAACTAGATTATTGACTCTAGTGCAAGTGGGAGACTGTTGGAAATATGCCCTAGAGGCAATAATAAATTAGTCATTATTATATTTCCTTGTTCATGATAATCGTTTATTATCCATGCTATAATTGTATTGATAGGATCATAGGAAACTCAGATACATGTGTGGATACATAGACAACACCATGTCCCTAGTAAGCCTCTAGTTGACTAGCTCATTGATCAATAGATGGTTACAGTTTCCTGACCATGGACATTGGATGTCGTTGATAACGGGATCACATCATTAGGAGAATGATGTGATGGACAAGACCCAATCCTAAGCCTAGCAAAAAGATCGTGTAGTTCCTATGCTAAAGCTTTTCTAATGTCAAGTATCATTTCCTTAGACCATGAGATTGTGCAACTCCCGGATGCCGTAGGAATGCTTTGGGTGTACCAAACGTCACAACATAACTGGGTGGCTATAAAGGTACACTACGGGTATCTCCGAAAGTGTCTGTTGGGTTGGCACGAATCGAGACTGGGATTTATCACTCCGTGTGACGGAGAGGTATCTCTGGGCCCACTCGGTAGGACATCATCATAATGTGCACAATGTGACCAAGGGGTTGATCACGGGATGATGTGTTACGGAACGAGTAAAGAGACTTGCCGGTAACGAGATTGAACAAGGTATCGGCATACCGACGATCGAATCTCGGGCAAGTACAATACCGCTAGACAAAGGGAATTATATACAGGATTGATTGAGTCCTTGACATCGTGGTTCATCCGATGAGATCATCGTGGAACATGTGGGAGCCAACATGGGTATCCAGATCCCGCTGTTGGTTATTGGCTACAGAGCTGTCTCGGTCATGTCTACATGATTCCCGAACCCGTAGGGTCTACACACTTAAGGTTCGGTGACGCTAGAGTTGTTATGGGAATTAGTGTGCAGTTACCGAATGTTGTTCGGAGTCCCGGATGAGATCCCAGACGTCACGAGGAGTTCCGGAATGGTCCGAAGGTAAAGATTTATATATGGGAAGTCCTATTTTGGCCACCGAAAAATGTTCGGGATTTTTCGGTATTGTACCGGGAAGGTTCTAGAAGGTTCCGGAGTGGGGCCCACCTACATGAGGGGACCCACATGAACGTGGGTAGTGGGGGCAAGGCCCCACACCCCTGGTCAAGGTGCACCAAGATCCCCCTTAGAAGGAATAAGATCATATCCCGAAGGGATAAGATCAAGATCCCTAAAAAAGGGGGATAACAATCGGTGGGGAAGGAAATGATGGGATTTCTTTCCTCCCACCTTTGCCAACGCCCCAATGGACTTGGAGGGCAAGAAACCAGCCCCCTCCACCCCTATATATAGTGGGGAGGCGCATGGGAGCTTCACCCTTGCCCCTGGCGCAGCCCTCTCCCTCCCCAACACCTCCTCCTCCTCCGTAGTGCTTGGCGAAGCTCTGCCAGAGAACTGCAAGCTCCACCACCACGTCGTCGTGCTGCCGGAGCTCTCCCTCAACTTCTCCTATCCCCTTGCTGGATCAAGAAGGAGGAGATGTCCTCGGGCTGTATGTGTGTTGAACACGGAGGCTCCGTCCGTTCGGCGCTAGATCGGATCTTCCGCGATTTGAATCGCCGCGAGTACGACTCCATCAACCGCGTTCTTGTAACGCTTCCGCTTAGCGATCTTCAAGGGTATGAAGATGCTCATCCTCTTCCTCTCTTGTTGCTAGAATCTCCATAGATTGATCTTGGTGATGCGTAGAAAATTTTGAATTTCTGCTACGTTCCCCAACACATTCAATCCCTCAAACCCTTCTTCACCAGGGGCGCGAAGTTTGGGGTTAACAATAGGCGCTCCATGCGTTTCTGGCTAGAACTTTGGATTGGCCAGCGGCCTTTATGGTCGGAGTTTCGCCAACTCTACTCCATAGCAGTCGAGCCCGACCAACTGGTTGCTTCGGCTCTTAGCTCCTCCCCACCCTACATTAATTTCAGATGCGAACTAACGGGGCCGGAGTTGGCAGATTGGGATCGCCTTCGGGCTTTGATTGCGGATGTCCGCTTGTCGGATTCCGCGGACACGATCTCTTGGAGGCTTTCGGGCTCTGGCAAATTCTCTGTCAATTCCCTATACAGAGAGCTCTCCCGCGGCCAGATCCCGTCGGCGGCCACGGGGCTTTGGAAGGCTAAAATCCCCCTCAAGATCAAGTTCTTCCTCTGGCAACTTTGCCAAGATCGCCTTCCTACCTCTATTAACCTTGCTAAGCGCAATGGCCCCGCCTCCGGTCCTTGTGCGTTGTGCGGGGCCCCGGAAGATGCTGACCACGCTTTCTTCCGGTGCTTTTTGGCTCGTTTTGCCAGGAGCGCGGTCCGTGAGGCCACGGGGGTGGATTGGGATCCACGCTCCCGATCCGAACTCGTGTCTTCCTTGTCTCTAGTTCAAGGCACGGCTCGTAGGGTCATGTGGACTTGTGCGGCGGCCATGTTATGGGCTATTTGGAATATTCGTAACAAGTTTACTATTGAGGGCGTGTTTCCCTCGCATCCCGCTGACGTAATCTTCAAATGCATCGTGTTCTTGCAGCAATGGGCTCCGCTGGGAAGACAACAGGACTCTGATCTCCATCGCCAAGCTATTTGTCGTCTTCGCGCTGTCTACTCCGAGTCTCGAGCTCCGCCGTCCGCTCCGTCGGCTGCCGCATAGGGATGGGCAGCCCCTTTTGGTCCTAGTATCATCCGAGCCTGCGTGCTCGTTTTGTTTGGCCGGTAGCGCCTTGCAACGCACTTCATTCGCTCTTCTTGCGGCTGTTTCCTTAACCTAATCGTCCATTCTGGCGTCGTGTGTTGGTCATGTGGTTGTGATACTCTGCCTAAGTTGTGGGCTTTATTAATTTAAAGCCGGATATCCGTGACGTCTATGTTCTAAAAAAAACTGAAAAGAGAATCAGGAGCTTGCAGCACCGCCATTGCGCTGAATCAGAGACCATGGTGTGGTGTCCATCGACGATCGGTTCCGTTTCTTTCTCCTACCGACCGCTGGGCTGAATTAGACGGCGCGGAACGATCAGGGGGATCAGCCGTGTGAATCAAGGGGATCCAGCCATGTGCTTAGCGCGTCCAAAACTGTTAGTCCTCCCTCATCATCAGAAGACGGGGGGAAGAGCCGCGCCTTGGTTTTCCTATAGTTTAGGAAGGTTCCGTACCAGCCATTATAGTAAGAAAATCGTCATGATGAATAAAAATTTCCGAAGAGGGGCTCAGTGGAGCAGTTGGAATTGGGGAGGAACTCCCAACGTGCAGCCCAGTTTTTCGCCACTGGAAATTTGCGACGACTCTGCTCCGTTGGGTGTGCTCGTGCGTTGCGACCTCGATCGCTTCTCTTGTCGTGAGACGGAGGGTTCAGTAGAGACAGAGTGATATTGCATTGTCAACCGTTCTTCCCCCCTGGGTCTGGGTGTGTTAACCTTGTGGCGTATAAACAAATCAATCTGCGTGTCCGTCGGAACATTCTATTGCAGACTCCATTTCTTTTGGCAGCATGCATACGGGCTACGAAATTATGAATCGAGCCCTACCCACGGTGCCCCAGCGTGTTAACGGGAGAATCTGGTGGAACACGCATCGATCAAAGATTGCTCGGCCTCGCTCGTACGTCCCTAATCATTTGGCGCATCGTGCCTTCTGGAAACGATCTTTGTAGTCCTTGATTTTGCGGAGGAGGTCGTGTTCTACGTATGAACCTTTAATTTTCTTTTCTGTTCTTTTAGGTGGACGCGTTAGGTGGAGAAACTTGATTGGAATCTCCTTTTTCGCCAAAAGAAAGAACCAGCGCCGCTAAAAGGGGCTCGCCGGAGGCTCAGCTCGCTGTCACGCCAATTGCCAATCGAGCTGGCAGGCAGCCATGGCGATGGCGCCCCTCCTCTTGCCCGGCGACAGCTCCGGCTCCGGCTACGCGAGAGGCAGCAACATCGGTAGCACGTGCGGCTAGCGAACATCGATCTCTGCCTCTTTAGCTTCACGCCGCACGTACACCTGTCCAGATTATCCCTGACGGACGGAGGCTGACCTTCCCACCGACGACAGCGAGCTCCACCGGCGAGCGACGATCTCGCCCGGAATGCCTATCTCTCGCCTTTTTCTTTGACCGTTTCACGTGTCGCGTTTCACGCCAAGGACGGCGCGAGAGGGACCCTGACTGCAGGAGTGACCGGTCGGTATGTGGCGTACATTAGGAGGCAGATTAAGATTCTATTTTACGTTTAGTTTACCTGAGCTACAGCTACAGAGCTACTCTATTAAACTCGACTTTATGTAGTCCGAGATTTCGATGATGTTGCTGGCACATGGATGGTCGGACTTCGGGGGGTGATTTTGCGGGCATCTAGAACTCTAGATGGCAACCATCAGATAGGAAGAAAAAATGAGTGGGATTAGCCGATCTTCCTCTCCGAGCATGCACGCAAGCTTTGTTTTTGTTCGTGTCTTGTCCCGTGGCAATCAGGGCCCGGGATTACTGTTACCTGGTGGCAAACTAGCCTGCTTGGGAAAGTCAACAGGGTAGGAGCGTTTACACGTTGCAATGATGGACACTAAAGATGTCTGACCCGTTGAAGAATTTGAAGGCATGATTTCAGATCGTTGGCGCCTTTCCGGCGATGGCTTTCACATCTGTATTTGTTGTTTTTCCACGGGCGCTCGAAAGAATCATTTTTTTACGGAAAAAGGACTAATTGAAAACTACTTCGATGGTGTCAATGTCTTCTTCCTCTTGCATGTACCGGCGGCACGTCATGAGCAAAGTTCGTTGTCGGCTCTGAGCCTCCGCCTCAGCAGAGCAAACCTTTTGAAACCATGATCTTGTAGAAGCCGTTGAGTATTGTGTTTAGTTAGAAAATATGAGATAGACTAGGATGTAATCTGCCTTGTCTTCTACTCTAAGTTGATCATTGTACTCCTATATATATGCCCACGAGGTTCAAGCAATAAACATCGATTTCACCAAGATTTTAATATACCAGATTTTCCAGACAAGATCACGGCTCAGAGCGGACAATAAACTTTCCTCATGGTTTCCGGACAACACCTCCAAAAATGTTGACGAAGAAAACAAAATTGATGCTCTAAGAAAGAGACTTTTTGGAGCGTCAATTTTGTTTTACACCGCATTTTGGAAATGTTGTTTCTTTATGAAACTTTGCAAGCATGTTCAGAATTCGTCAAAGTTCGTTTTAAAAAAATAAGTCATTTTTTATTTTACTGTTCACAAGGGTGCATATGAGCTCGGGTGTAGAAGGGTACTTTTGGTGTTAAACTTTTGTCTCTTCTTTGAAGCAATGGATTAGGACATGGAGTACATATACGAGCACTACATTGAGTCATTCGACGACTCGTCCTACAAGGAGGACTATACGGGCGATGATGTAGGCGGTCCTTGCAGACACAGAGCATATGGGAGAGCATGTTCTCAATTTTAAGGGATCGATGAATGGTCATCGAATGCTCGGTCAAAACAAGGCACAGGGACATTTGACGTTGATAGATGACTAGTTTGCCCCCGATGCCTTATTTGCAGACAATGTACGCTGACGCTTTCGGATGCAAAAAAATGTCCTCGATCGCTTCTAAAATGGCTTCGGTCCTACGATGACTACTTCATCTTAAAGAAGGATGTCGTACGAAGGATTGGATTCTCTGGTTACCAGAAGTGCATGGTTGTATTGCAGATGCTTGCACATGGCACGACCATGCAGATTCGTGGGGAGAATAACTTCGGATATCTGAGAGCACATGCGGAGAAGCCACGGTCGGATTTGCTACTGTCGTGGTCGAGGTGTTTGGACCTCGGTACTTGAGAGAACCAACTCTCGCAAATACTGAGAGGCTCTTGGCAATTGTCTGAAGCAAGAGGATGGTCAGGTAAGCCCAGATCTCTTAATTGCATGCACTAGACATGGAAGAACTGTCTACAAGGGCAATATCTGGGCTATCGGCTATGTTAAGAAGCCCATCATCATTTTTGAAGCAGTTGCATCACATGACTTCGGGATTTCGCACGCTTTCTTTGGCATGCCCGGGTCTCACAATAACATCAATGTGTTGCAGCAGTCTCTATTGTTTGCTAGGCTGATTGAAGAGCAAGCTCCTCCTTGTAACTACACAGTCAATGGGCATGAATACAATATAGACTACTATCTGATTGATGGTATCTATTCTCTGCGGGCTACCATTGTCAAGACTATCTCTGAGCAAGTTGGTCTGAAAAGGCCTCACTTAGCGCAAAGACAAGGAGCTAGAAATGATGTGGAAGAGGCATTTGGAGTGCTCCATACCCGTTTTGCAGTTGTTCGTTGACCTGCTAAACAATGGGATTCAAAAACCTTGTGGCAGGTGATGATATGTTGTGTGATCATGCACAACACGATCTGAAGGAGTGAAGATGTTGTCGTAACTCTTGAATTGAGAACATGGGTGATTCTATTCAATTTTCGGATCATAATCCGACCACGTTTGATGAGTTTGTTCTAATGCATCAAAAAATTCGACGTTTAGCAGCTCAAGGAAGATTTGATTGAGCACCTTTGGGCGGTAAAAGAGGGCAATTAGAACATATTTCCTCTGTTCCCTGATATAAGACCTTTTAGCTATTTTAAAATATTGACTACATACATATTAAAATGAGTGAACATACATCCAAAATGTGTTTAGACACATATGAATCAAGAAAAAGTTAAAAGGTCTTATATTAGAAGACGAAGGGAGTATGTGTTAGTTGAATTCAAGTTTATACTACTTTAATCTGAAAACTTTGTTGGATTGTAATATTTGAATTAGAACTACTGTCGCGTTTCAACATTTTCAATCATCTAAAATTTAAATGCTATTGTTTTGAGCTTGCGGGCTTTAGAAAAAAGAGACCAAAGTTTCAAGAGACAGAGTTAGATGGCCGGCTCCACATAACTGTCCGCGGATCGATTTGAGGGAGATGCCCTAACTACAAAACTGTCCCAAGGAAGATATTTTAAATACCTCGAAATGATTCGATCGACTGCACCGTAGGACTATCTGATCAGTGTCATATTTTTCGCTGTTTTCCAGTGCATCACAAAATCACGTGTTCATCTGACATCTCCACACCACCAAACCCGTAAACTAAAAGAAGAAATTATTTGTTAGTATTATTATTATTTCTTGCAAAGCCATCATTCCATCGGACATGATAGCATTGATAGGTGGCCACTGTCATGCCTCAGAATCACATCAAGCAAAGCCTGGACGTCTGTGGTCTGTCTAGTCATCTCAAGCCGGAGGCAAGTTAGTGCCGGGATGATAGTTTAGGACGTTTTACTTCATGATGCATGCACTAATTACTATAGTTATTAATTAAAAACTACTGACAAGTCCCACGGTAAGAATTTGATTTCAGATTGTCCTGCTGAAGGCACTAGAAATCACGGGTAGAATCACGCAGTACGCAGGGCAGTATCGTGCAGGATAGATTCCCGTGGTCGGATGCACACGCATGCATACAACGGGTTCATGTGTTGTGGAGATCTTCTCTCGCGTCACCGTACGCGACAAGTATGAGCAGCTAAAGCGACGAGTCGTGCCACAAGTTTTGGAGGGTCGCTGGTCCTGACGCCGACGAGGGTCAGTGATGCACCCTGTACCCTTGTGTTAATCAAGTACAGTACATTACATACGGAACGCAGTACGCTATGTAGCGTACAGAATCTCGGTCGTGAGTCGTGAGAGGCCGGAGGTTTGAGTTTGGCATGTACACATGGTCGCCTCGCTCTCAAACTCTCAATGCACTTGTGTCACCAAACAGCGGGCGACGTGTTGCCCCACCATAAACATGCTCTGTGTACGACATCAATGTAATCCCGGTCATCGGTTCAGATTTCACTGTTCACCAGGACATTAAGCAGGCCATCCCTCTAGACAAACAACATTTCACCAAGCAGTTTTTTTTTCTAAGGATAGCTACTACCCTGCTTTTCTAAGGATAGCTGCCACCGGCAAAGACCACCGCGCCCCACGACACCACACGCGCACCAACCTTCCCCGCGGGCCCACGGGGCCAGTCCACGTCGAGCCGAGCGCCATGCCCTCCGGCGGGGCACCACGTCGCCGCACCTAACGTCCACCATCATCGACCGTCGTCTCATCATCCGACGGTCCCCGCGGGCCTTTGCCTGTTCGGGAAGAACGACACGATAACCTCCCGACGCACACCGACGGCACGACATATCGCCCCCCGACCCAAAATCTCGCCAGGGTGGTGCGCGAGCCGTAGATCCCGCATCTGACGGCTAGCCGCTCATCCACGACGCTGCATCGATCCCCGCGCGCGCGGTGGACAGCGGCGGCAGCAGTACACGGGCGGCGTCGTGGCGTCGTCGCAACGGCTATAACTGGGACATCCACGCATGTTACCCGCCATATCCTGTCTCCTCCCCTCCCCCCGAAGAGTTCGTGGCAGGCCAGCACGTCCACCCCACCTCCCCCTAGCTAGCTACCTTAGAGCAGTCGGGTCCCGCGTCCAGCTTCCGGCGAGCCGCCGGCGAGCGGCATTGCGCTCTCCGGGCAGGTTCTTGACGTACGGATGGCGTCGCCGGGCGGCGGGTACGCGGATCGTCAAGCGCCGCCGTTAGACGGGATCACGGTTGATGGGGGCGGCGGCAGGACGCCGCCGCCGGCGGGGCTGCCGAGGCCGCCGGGGTTCCGGGGGCTGATGCAGCAGCCGTCGCGGCTGGCTTCCGGGGTGCGGCAGTTCGCGTCGCGGGTGTCGATGAAGGTGCCGGAGGTGGTGCCGGGCATCCGGCCGGGCGGCGGGCGGATGACGCGCATGCAGTCCAGCGCGCAGATGGGGCTCAAGGGGCTGCGCTTCCTCGACAAGACCTCCGGGAGCAAGGAGGGCTGGAAGGCCGTCGAGCGCCGCTTCGACGAGATGAGCAAGGCCAGCGGCCGCCTCCCCAAGGAGAGCTTCGGCAAGTGCATCGGTGAGCACCCAAACCAAACCACCACCCATGCATCCACTTTGTGCTTATCTTTCTCTTTTTTTGAACCAAAACTGTGAACTAATCATGTTCGATCACGGTATGATTAAGAATGGCACTAGCAAACAATTAGACACAAACGGTTGATTTCTACTAATTAGAACTGCACGATTAAATCTGACAAAAGTGGCCACAAGCATGGGGAATCTTATGTAGTTCTGCTGGGGGCATCTTGTTGTTGCATCCACCATTTTTATGCTTGGCCACAGTCGTTTGAAGTTACCTCGAACTGTTCCTATTTGCCCAAAAGAGTTGTTGGCAGGGTCGGCGTACCGAACCGAGATCCACTATTCGGCCCACAAGAATTTCCCCAAATCAGCGCTTGCTGTCCCAAATAGTGCCCGCTCAGGGCACAAAATCAAGTACAGTTTCTGCCAGCACCCCCACTCGTAGCTTGCTAATTTGGATCTTAGCAATTATAATGCCCATGATACATTGTTCGCTCAAAAGAAGTAATATGTCCATGGATGCCCCAAACGGACTCACATGGTCGGTGGACTAATCACTAATGGGGGAATGCTTCTTGATCCAAAGGCATGGGGGACTCCAAGGAGTTCGCCGGCGAGCTGTTCGTGACGCTGTCGAGGCGGAGGAGCATCGAGCCGGAGCAGGGCATCACCAAGGAGCAGCTCAGGGAGTTCTGGACGGAGATGACCGACCAGAACTTCGACTCGCGGCTCCGCATTTTCTTCGACATGTAAGCTATAGGTTCAGTCTGATTTTAGCATCAACGTTGGAGCTCATCAGTCGAACCTAGTGATGGATGAAATTTGGCACGAACAGGTGCGACAAGAACGGCGATGGGATGCTCACGGAAGATGAGGTCAAGGAGGTGGGGATTTTCTTTTGCTCGATGCGATCTGCTGTATTCTGAAACAATGGAAAATGAATATTCAACCTGTTGTTTTTACTCGCTGCTGACAGGTTATTATATTGAGCGCGTCGGCGAACAAGCTGGCCAAGCTCAAGAGCCACGCCGCGACCTACTCGTCGCTGATCATGGAGGAGCTCGACCCCGACGACCGCGGCTACATCGAGGTACGGCAGTAACAATAGACTACTAGTAGTGGTCGCCATGTCGAAAGTAACTTCAGAGGGCGCGAGTTGTTGATGCTGACCTCCAAACCTCCAATGCAGATTTGGCAGCTGGAGACGCTGCTGCGCGGGATGGTGAGCGCGCAGGCGCCGGAGGTGAAGCTGAAGCGGACGACGTCGAGCCTGGCGAGGACGATGATCCCGATGCGGTACCGGAGCCCGCTGAAGCGGCACGTCACCAGGACCATGGACTTCGCCCACGAGAACTGGAAGCGGATATGGCTGGTGACGCTCTGGCTGGCCGCCAACCTCGCGCTCTTCGTCTACAAGTTCGAGCAGTACAAGCACCGGTCCTCCTTCCAGGTCATGGGCAACTGCGTCTGCGTCGCCAAGGGCGCCGCCGAGACGCTCAAGCTCAACATGGCGCTCATCCTGCTCCCGGTGTGCCGCAACACGCTCACCACCCTCCGCTCCACCGCGCTCAGCCACGTCATCCCCTTCGACGACAACATCAACTTCCACAAGGTGCTCGCCGGCGCCATCGCCGTCGGCACCGTGGTGCACACGCTCGCCCACGTCACCTGCGACTTCCCCAGGCTCATCTCCTGCCCGAGCGACAAGTTCATGGCCCTGCTGGGCCCCAACTTCGGCTTCCGGCAGCCGACGTACCCGGACCTGCTGGCCAGCGCCCCAGGGGTCACCGGCATCCTCATGATCATCATCATGACCTTCTCCTTCACGCTGGCCATGCACACCTTCAGGCGGAGCGTCGTCAAGCTGCCGTCGCCGCTGCACCACCTGGCCGGCTTCAACGCCTTCTGGTACGCGCACCACCTGCTGCTGCTCGTCTATGTCCTCCTCGTGGTGCATTCCTACTTCATATTCCTCACCAGGATCTGGTACAAGAAGACGGTAATTAATCCTCTGCCCTCCTTACTGATGATGATCAGCCACCTATATAATGCTTTTCTTTCCTGCATGTAAATTCAAATGTTGACGATCGTTATTTGTGCGCTCAGACATGGATGTTCCTCATAGTCCCTGTCCTCTTCTACGCCTGCGAGAGAATTATCAGAAAAGTTCGCGAGAACAACTACCACGTGAACATTCTCAAGGCAGGCCACTGAGAATTCACATGATTTATTACTTCTTTCTGACTGTTATTAGCTATTACAGTATTAACCAATGTTGGCACATACTATGCAGGCTGCGATTTACCCAGGAAATGTGCTCTCTCTTCACATGAAGAAGCCACCGGGTTTCAAGTACAAGAGTGGGATGTACCTGTTTGTGAAATGCCCTGACGTTTCGCCTTTCGAATGGTATCACTCCATCCTTGCTGCATATATGAACCAAGTCCAAGATACAGTTCATCCGAGGTTCTCGCTTACAGTTGATGATGGTCTTGCAGGCATCCATTCTCCATCACTTCTGCACCTGGAGATGATTACCTGAGCGTGCATATCCGGACGCTAGGTGATTGGACATCTGAACTCAGGAACTTGTTCGGGAAGGTCAGTTCAGGCAACTAAACTGCAAATGTTTATTCACTATTAAACATAGGAGAGTAGAACAAATGTGGGCTACCCAAGAATGAATAATTAGAAAGATCCGTATTCATACAGTGTTGCGAGGCACAAGTTACTTCCAAGAAGGCTACCCTTTCAAGACTTGAAACTACAGTTGTGGCAGACTCTGCGACAGAAGACACCAGGTGAGCTCATTTAACTATTTGGCGACGCAAAATTCAGTTAGTTTTGAGTACAGACTTTTAATATCATCATTTCTGTGTCTCCTTTAGGTTTCCTAAGGTCTTTATCGATGGCCCTTATGGTGCACCGGCGCAAAATTACAAGAAATACGACATTCTTTTGCTTATCGGTCTTGGGATTGGCGCCACTCCTTTCATCAGCATATTGAAAGATCTCTTGAACAACATAAAGTCCAATGATGTAAATTTCTTTCACTGCATAGTATTCTCGATGTTATATACATAATACAGCTAATGGAGATAACATAACTGAGAAAAATGAGTTGATGGAACAGGAGGTGGAAAGCATGCACGGTTCTGAGATAGGCAGCTTCAAGAACAGTGGGCCAGGGAGAGCTTACTTCTACTGGGTTACCAGAGAGCAAGGATCCTTCGACTGGTTCAAAGGAGTCATGAATGAAGTTGCTGACAACGATCACAGCGTACTTATCTCACTCTGATATTTTCAATTTCATCTTTCCATACGATACAAGATGTCCAATCACATCTATAAAACTGGGCTAAAGTAATATGGCAATTGCAGGATGTCATAGAGATGCACAATTACCTCACCAGCGTGTATGAAGAAGGCGACGCAAGGTCAGCGCTGATTGCCATGGTTCAGTCACTCCAGCATGCCAAAAATGGTGTTGACATCGTCTCCGGAAGCAAGGTATTTGCCCAGCTCTGCATTCTCATCTGATCCCATATGTCTTTGCTTCCTATTTCTCATACGTCTCTTGTAGATTCGGACACATTTTGCAAGGCCTAACTGGAGAAAAGTGTTCTCTGATTTGGCCAATGCCCACAAGAACTCTCGTATAGGTGAGCTAAATTCGCTATAACCTTGTCATGGCAGATTTATACTCCGTCCCAAAATAAGTGTCTAAACTTAGTACAACAAAGTTGAGACACTTATTTTGGTACGGAGGTAGTACTAGACAGTGCAATAGTTAACATGTACATGAATCTGCAGGTGTTTTCTATTGTGGATCTCCAACACTCACGAAACAACTCAAGGATCTTTCAAAAGAATTCAGCCAGACAACCACAACTAGGTTCCATTTCCACAAGGAAAACTTCTAAGGCCATACCCGAAGAATTTCAAACAGTTCGCAGATATACTTGTATAGGAAAAAAATATGATAGCAATCGAATAGTAAATATAGCTTTACAAGTTTTGTTGTGCGCTGGGTTGTACAAAGTACATTGAAAGCTAGTGTCACCAGCATACATAGACTGGAATATTTAGAAATATCTGTATTGTAACAGTGAGATTGATTGTTAGGTTATGCCCCTTGAACACGCAAGCTTTCTCTCTTCAGTTTTTCTGCCCTGATAGTCTCTGCATTGCGCTTATGAATACTACTCTCCCCAGATATGTTCTTTTCTTTTGGAGGTCTGCCTCTTTTTTTAGGTTGAATGTCACCTGATACTGATATAGTTCTATCCTTTCGAGGCCTGCCCCTTTTTTTAGGCTGATATACCTCTTCAGTTTTTCTTTTGGAGGTCTGCATCTTCAGTTTTTCTGCCCTGACAGTCACTGCATTTGATGGGGACGCCTGAAGCAACCCTGGTAGTGGTAGGTTGTTTGACTGTTGGCCATTTACTGCTCTGACCACCATCTGGTTGCTAGCACCATTAGTTCCATGAGATGATCTGGCCCCCTTAAGTCTGTAGTCAGGAACAGCATTCTGATGTTTGAATTTGTCCATAACAAGTTTTCTGAGTGGAATGGTTATGTCCAATGGTAGCAGGATCTCCTCCAGTTCAAGCCATTCAAGATCTTCCTGGTCTCCATCATCATAGACAACACTGTACCAATTGCTTTCACTGTCATACTTGACAACTTTCCCTGCAAAATACTTGTCTCCAAACTGCTTTCTCACTTTCCGCCCTTCTAGCCATTCACCAAAGCGATGATCAACTCGAGATCCTGGAGCATCTCTTACTGCAGGTTGTGAACCAGATGCGAAATCAGGAGGCAAGTCTGGGACACCATTGATAATGATAGCAGGCTCCCTGGGTACTTTGACAACAGATGCAGTGTCTGACTCTTGCATGTTCTTACTCCCCTCCATGACCTGATATTGCACCAATTCCTTGGATTTAGCTAGAAACAGCCTGGAGGAGAAAGAAAATAGTTTTATCAACAAAATGAGTCACCATAAGCAAGAAAACTCAAAGAACAAGTAACAATAACACGAGCACTTTCACATCACAGCTACAATGCAGTATTTAGATGAGTCAGGAATGTAGAAACATCCCTGCTATTAACCAACACCTAGGATTTAGGAAGCACGGCACTTCGCACGGGTGATACAGGTATCATGTCATGGTATGTATCGGGCCTCAATATGGCAGTCTGGCACATAGCTGAAGTACAAATGTATTTCTGTTCCAGACAATATTTTTCGAGAAAACGCAAAGGACCTTTGCGTTTCATTGCATTGAAAAAATAGGGAGTACAGGTACAATCCTCCTAGGAGGTAAGAATTACATGGCTAACACTATGATCAGTGGACATCCATGATTGTGGCAAAACAACCCTAAGCCCTTGAGCCCCGGCCGTTGCCCAGCAGCGGATCTCATCCTTGACCTTGTCTAGTAGCTGGTCAAACGATGGTCTCGTGTGTTCGAAGACACAATCGTTGCTGTGCTTCCATAGCATCCAGGGCACGAGGAGCGTGACAGATTGCAGGGCCTTGCACAGCGCCAGTGGCGTGGCATCCTTCGCGCACAGCCACCGGTTCATAAGATTGGCCTCATGTTCTGGAACAGGGGCCGGGATGCACAGCCATGCCAATGTCGAGTGCCAGGTTTCACGGGCAAAGGGGCACTCGAGCAGTAGGGGCCAGATCGTCCCGGGTGCCTGGTCGCAAAGGAGGCAGCGGGGGTGGTACTGCAGTCCTCGGCGAGCAAGCCTGTCCGCAGTCCAACAGGTTCCAGACAATATGATAATTATGTTCCAGAGTGATCCTAAAGAGATAGCCGTGTCGGTAATGAGCAAGAGTTTAGCTAGGCAAGTTTATAGTAAGCTTATAAATCAATTAAAGAGATAGTCTAGCAACATAACATTGCTCCTTACAGTATAGTTTTCCAAGTATAACCTAAAATAATAGTCTCTCTGACTTATGCTGTACTCCCTGCTCTCCAAATTAATGAAAACCTAGTTTTGTCCTAAGTCAAACTTCTCTACCAAGTCCTCAGAAAAAGAGAGAATTCCTTATTTGGCCCTTTCTTAAAATCCGCTTCCTTATTTAGCCCCCCAAAAAATATGTTCTTCCTTATTTGACATTAGATGTAACATTTATTACCTATTTGACACTCCCGTCCATTTTTGGCACTAACGCTGTTAAATGTGACATGAAAAGACTTTTTTGCCCCTGATATTGTATTTAGGTGATTTAATTGTAGCTAGCTAGGTGATTTTTGGCCCACAGCAAGGAGACGCCAGCCAGAAGAAGAACAACATGAAGTCGAGTTGCTCACGTGAGCATGCTTGCTTCATGCCAGAAAAGGTGCACATTGTGTGGCTCAGAAATGTAATCACAACTAGGTTGATATAATATTGGCATGAAGTGATGTGTGTCCCAACTGGTATACACATGTAATTCTTAACCGTGAGAAACGATGATCTTTATTATGTTTCAGAAGCCAACCGCTGCTACTTCAAAAGTAGAGTAGTTCCACTTTGAGATGGAGAATCAACAAATACCAACTCATTTGTTTGCTCGCGCTATTTCGCCTGCTGTAAACAAAAAAAATGATGCCATCTTGATTGGTTTCTTATGCAACTCGCGTCATGCGTTCGCTGGACTGATGAAATCGAAAAGTATGGTACTCGGATGCTGGTGCAAGTTTCTACAATTAATTCTAATCGAATGGTTAGCAGTGTACATTAGTACATCATTTTTTCCGACAGGCATTAGTACACCATTAGTGGTGCGTAAAAGACGCACAGTTTTTTATGCCGTACACGGGACGTACAGTTCAACTGTTATGTTACATACAATAATCTATACCACTATATAGTGTGTGACTTTGACTATTGGCCGTTGTATGAAACCCATATAACGGCTGGGAGGTGGCAAATCCAAGTAGTATTGGCCGTTAGATATTCTCTTCACTACATTAGATTTTGCCACATGTAATATCTAGAAGATTCTACTTGAACTTAGACACAATCATAATATGCACAAATCTCAAAACAAAGAAACTTCTTTTTTGTTCTAGATTCTTCCATACTTCGATTCTCTAACTTTTTTCTATTAAGGTAATTGTCGTTCATTTTTTCTATCATTTACTCCCTCCGTCCCTTAGTGTAAGATGTTTTTTGACACTACACTAGTGTCAGAAAACGTCTTCCATTATGGGATGGAGGGAGTACATTGCACAATATGCACACAACGCAACCACTTCTCATTTATTCTAGACTCTTCTCCCAAGTTTTTTTCTTACAAAATATTTTAAATATGTTTCTACTGTATGATTTTTGTTTGTTTTGTTTCAAATCTGCGGTAACATCTCCCTAAAGTTCACTTTGTCTTCGCAGATTGAGTATTCAGCTATTCTTATATATTTAACATTATTTTATGTAGTAATCAGGGCATATTCGCTAGCCAAATCCGCTAAACTACATGGCAATAGATGCAACGAACATCGTATTTTACAAAGCAACCTCCTTCTAACAGTGCTAGCAGAGGCTCTCTTATAGACAGCTATTTCATAAATATTCCCATCACAAACATTTATACCGCGCTCCAGTATATACCACACAATCATCGAATATTATATAGTCAGAATTTGATTTTTAATAGAATGAGCATTCAGAATTAAACCTATATCGTGTATTTCATCATACGTGACTCCAAATTTATATGTTTGTCTATTATTATTATGACATGGTAAATTGATATTCGGTCGCACTTACTCTCACGTGCAAGGCACGTGTAACTTACTAGTTATAGATTACATTTAATACCAGGGGCAAAATGTTCTTTTCACATCACATTTAACACCATTAGTAGTCAAAATGGACGGAAGTGACACATAAGGAATAAAATTTACATCCAAGGTCAAATAAGGAAGAAACTTTTTTGGGGGGCCAAATATTTACCGATAAGAGTTTAGCTAGGCAAGTTTATAGTAAGCTTATAAATTAATTAAAGGGATAGTCTAGCAACATAACATTGCTCCTTACAGCATAGTTTTCCAAGTAACCTAAAATAACAGTCTCTCTGACCTATCTTGTACTCCCTGCTCTCCAAATTAATGAAAACCTAGTTTTGTCCTAAGTCAAACTTCTCTACAAAGTCCACAGAAAAATGTGCTATCGTCGTCCTAAGTCAAGTTAATTTGGGAAATATGAACATCGTATAGTAAGCTGCATCTCATATGTTCCATCTAAAACTACCCAAACGTTTACGAGATCCAGCCCAAACATTTTGCTCCTATAAAGGCCTAAAGGGAGCCGGCTATCCCTAATTTTAAAGTCAAAACATGATATGCAGCAGATAGACAAGGCGCTTGGTCTACTACGGAAATTTACAGCGGCATCTCATCGAACACAAGGGACGCAGGCAATTGTTAAAGCCAAACCTAGGGCCGAAATGTAGGGCGCCAGATACGTTGACCTCACCTCGTGCTTGGCGGCGGCGGCGCCTCTGCGAGGAGGTCTGTGCTCGAACGGCTCGGGGAGGCGGCTGGTATGCCCGCGACTGGGTGGAGCGGGGACGGAGCTCGCAGGGGTGCACAAACCCTAGGTCGGGATGAGAAGGGCAGGGTGGAGCCGGAGGGCTGGACACGAGAGGAGTAGGGTTGTACGCCGGAGGAGCCCGGCTTAGAAGTAGCGGCCCCGGCTGCTGCGCATGAGGGGAGGGGACCGCCGTTCGTCGGCCGGATCGACACAGCACGGAGGCGCCGGACCACGGACCCGTAGTGGCGTTTTTTTTGGACGAAAGCAGTTTCGGGTCCAGACTCTATCGCCCCGCCCGTACTTTGATTCCTAAGGTATGAGACGGCCCATTAACGCGTTTTGCTCGCTCCGCCGATGGGTTCGCTCTCTCGGGTCGCTGCGTTCATTAGCTCGCTCCGTTTTCTCTGGTTTAGTTTTTTTTCTCTGTTCTTTATTTTCGTTTTTCACTTTGTTTTTAGTTTCTTTCTTGGTTCTCATAGGTTTTCTTAGTTTCTAAGTGTTTTAATGTTTTGGATTGGTTTCTTCGGGTTTTTTCTTTTTTTTATATTTTTCTTTCCTTTCTTGTTTTTTCTTTATTTCTTTTTCATTTTTCTTTTGGTTTTTTATTTTTCTTTTTTCTTTTTTTCAACACATGTCTACTTTTTTTATAGAAAATTTCACATTTTTCATATACAGCAGGAACATTTTATTATAATTTTTTTAACAATTACGGGCTTGTAACTTGTTCCTGTTGTTACTCTTTCTTTTTAGTTTTGTCACGTTGGTGTTTACATGGCTTGTAACATGTTCTTTATTATATGTATGAGACACATACTACCATGAAGGAAACATGATTACCATTTTTTCGAAATCAACATTTTTAAAAATTATGCTATACATTTAATACATTATTAGTATTTTTTTAATATATGTTTTGATGTCTACTTTTCTTAATACACATTGTACATTTTACAGATATCAGAAACATTTATATATATATGTTTAACATTTTTAAATGTCTGATTAACGTGTTTTTCATTCCTTTTGAACATTTTATTAATATGTTTTCACCATTTTTTTCTCTCAAATTCACGGTTATTAAAGAAATTTTACCTTTCGAAAATATGAAAAAAATAAAAGAAAATGAAACTTTTTTTAAAGAAAAACAAACTAGCCTGCACGCTCCTGAACTCACGCCTACTACTCGCGAGCGGCGGCCCACCTGGCACATGTACGAGGCGATGTGGGCGAGTGCTTCTTCCAGCTCGCTGCGAGTGGCGCCCCTATGAGAAGCCCTCTTCCTTTTGTATCAGATAATTTTTTGGGGCTGGCTATACTCTTCGTGGGCTTGTTGGGTTCGGCCTACTTAGAAAATCTCCCGAACGATTCAAAAAAAAAATCTCCTGACCAATAGTTTCCTGCTTTATGTTCTAAAAAAAGTAGTCTTCTGCTTAAAAAATGTTTTCTATTCCCCACCCCTTCCCCAAAAATAGTTTTCTATTTCTGGTAAAAATGTTTTTTTATTTTTATTTTTCAGTAATTTAATGTTATATAATCCCAAAATCCATTGTTTTTAATTTGCCCATGTGGCGACCATTGACTTTGCTCATCATGTTTTTCAGCGTCATGTCTTTATTGGAATTTTTAGGATTACTAGTGCGAAGATGGAGCTGAGGGAGGAGGCTTTGTTGAAGTGGTTAGGGTAGCAAGGTGAAGGGCGGTGATTTAGATCTGATGGAGGTGAGGCGCTTTGGATTGGTTAGGAATATGGGGTTTAGGGTTGGGGATTTTTCGCAGAAGTCCCCCGGGTTATATGATGCTTTACCTAGCAAAGCAGTAAATGGAGACAACACTAGCACAGGACTGCTACATCTATTAAAGGCATAACCGAGCAATAAATACTTTGTTGAAGTTGTTAGGTGTCGGAGTTATATCCGACAAATCCCTCTGACTAGACGAACATCAGAGGGGAAACATGAGATGGTTTACCTAGGTTCAGACCCTCGGGATCGAGGTAAACCCTATTTCCTGCTCATGTTGTATTAAAGGATGTATAAGGGCGTACAATGGTGATCGAGGGATTGAGAGTAGTCTCTATGTTCTCACGTTCATTGACTAGCCCCGCCCCAGCTTATATGAGATATCGGGGTCTAGGGTTTACAAGATCCTAGTCGGTTAGCGTTGTGAAGGAGTCTCATGGACACCGGCTTACTTGGCACATACTCAGAGTCCTCCGAGTCCTTCTCTTCATAGGGCCCATAGGCCGGGGCGTCAGCCCAAGGCATAACTGACCCAGGGGGCCACAGGCCAGCCTACACAAACATGATTGTGTTCACTGTTGGGAAAGAGTATTGCAGAAGTCGTTTGACCATCGTAATAAATATGATTTTTCACATTCAAGCTGCTGTCATGCATGATTCAAAGATGCTTAAGCTACTGAATTTACATTAGTAATAACTAACTTTTCGCAAGTGACAAACAACCACTAGCTAGTACTACTAGTTTAAATCTGGCAATTGTGGGAATTTCAAGGACCATTATTATTACCACTTATACTAACAAACACTCCTTTATTCCCACATTCACTGTCTTTATTCTCGATGATGTCCTTGCTGATTCTGTTGTTATTACCGGTAAACATATTTCGCGCTTAGCTGATTCCAAACTTTTTACCATGACCTTTCCCACTTGAGAAAGGAATTTTTATGGAATCTTTTGACCATATTCTCACATTCAGTGTCTTAAACTTGATTCTGTCCTAGCTTTGGACAGACTAATGATACTTTCCCATTCAGGATCCCCCTGCCGAGTGCGCAAAGATCACATCATTTTTGTTTTGCTCTAACCTCCAGGTAAGAGCTTTCTAATTGGTGCAGGGGTTAGGGCGGGCTACTCCCTACGTGGCTACATTTCTTACTAGGGTCAACAATAGCATCCAAGTGTGCACTTTCAGATGTTCAGCCCATGTGTTTTAGTAATGATTGATTTGTCCAAAAAGGCAAGGCCATCATTTGATGCATGGGCCTCCACTTCGCCTTCTCGTGTAAGAAACTTACACAATTAATTAAGAAAACGAAGACACATAATATATGCTTATATAGATAGCTAGCGAATGCAACACCTCACATGATTCTCTTCTTCCTCCTCCACTGGAGAAAGCGGTTTGGTGCTTCTAATTGTAAATTCATCAGTCGATTGCTTTGGGTGCTACTACGAAATATGCCTTGCCCAAACACACTCTCATCATCATGTAGCTACTCTACCTGGAGATTAGCCAACATCAACTGTCGCGCGGCGCCGTTAGCTGAAAAGGGCTCAGATTAGCAGGTTCGGAATGCGGCATTTTACCTAATACTATAGTGACACATTCAGAAACAGTCACATATCCATGAACTCAACATTGCATAAGAATTTGTGCCACAAAGAGTACTAATTACACTTGAAATCATAGCTAGTTAACAAGATTATCAGCGGAAAGTACCCCTGTTAGCGGCCGACAAAGAATCGGCAGCCACACTCCGCAGCTCTAGGGAAGAAGGGAAAAGAGAGGTAGCCTTGGCCAAAGCAACAAATTCCAAAGAGGCAGAGAGAGATGCATGCTGCTGCTTGCTCTAAAATACTATGGGGTGGGGAATTAGTGCGCCCTTAGTTATAGGGCTCTCCTAGCTTAGTAATCCCTTTCGGTAATTATCCTACCCTATATACGCAGCATTCAAACTGCAGTGGCCTTCATGTGAGCTTGAGAATGCCTTGATGATGATTATAACTGACAGCAGAGGGGCAGTAGTATGTAGGGAGACCGGCGATGTGGACATCATGTAATTAAGTTCAAAGATGCATAGGTCACTTTCATGTCATAATTAATCAGGCAACTGATCACATGAATCCCATCGTCACATGCAAAAAGGTAGTACCACATGCACTAGCATAGTAGAGTTTGAGTTGAATTAATCCTGGTTAATGCTCAGTGATGTCACATGTCAATATGTAGATGAGTTCTGCTTGTCCTTGTTTTACCATTTGCGGCTAATCTACCGATGGCTGTCAAAACCCCATTTTTTACTGCCAGTAATTAGCGGTGACAGTGACAACTAATGACAGCGATGAACGAGAGAGCTAGGCAGCCTTCTGCTAATTAAGTGCGTAAGAGGCATATGCTGGTCTCTTTGCTTCATGTATTTTGTAGCATCGAGTATTAGTTAACTCACTGGAAAGCACGCATAGAAGAGGCTTCTCCATCGCTCTAAGTCCTAATGATTTGAGTCCCCAAGACAGCCACCATTAGGCTTCTTATTCTCGTTTGACCCATCCTCGCGGTATCTTGTCCTGGGCCGTGGTGCTGCTGCGACGATGGATCGATCGTGCCCGTTGCGATCGGCCTAAAGGTCTTCTTTGTTCTTCCGTCTTTCTTTCTAACTCTTTGATGGATGGATGATTCCCAAATCGCAATTTCAGAAAATATACCCGAGACTAGACGAGATAGAGGGGGGTGAGGATTGGAATTGGATCACTGGAACTGAATTCCTTCTTTCCAGTTGAGTGCATTTCCTGAACGTCCTTTTACTACATTTCCCTGTCCTGCTACATTTGGAGGCGCAACTAATTGGTGCCTGCTCTTATTCTCTGGCGATAGAAATTTGCTCGGCTTTTTGGTGGTCAAAAGGCCGCTGTAGCGTACTACCAATACAGATTAATTGCATTTGGGGCAGCCCCCGCGAATCGAATTTTTGCCCCTTGTGGAGTAAATTGTTCGCGATAAACCCTAACCTTATCCCCCCTCCGAAATTCCACGGGCCGCAGTTTTCTTTTCTTTTTCACATACATACACTGCTTGCTACCTTGTCTTTTGGGGACATCGACGAGTTAAAATTGCTGGAATCCGGTACGGCAGTCCCACTTTGCATGCTAAAATTGCAAGCGAGGCATGTTTCTGCAGCAACGAAGCGAAGAACATCACAACTTCCTCCTGGAAAAACATCATCAGCACAGATGGTTTTTTGCCGTTGTGAGAGTCAGAGATGCATTAATCCAGGTGAAATTCATGTGCCGCTGAGCTGACCCGGCTGCGAACGAACAGCTAACCAACTCGGGGACTGGCTCGGGGGGATCACATGCGTGCGGCAGGGCCAATGAGAAGGCCCGAGAAGCGGCCATTAACCCCTCGTGAAAAGCTGAGGTAGATGTCGCCACGGAGGAGATGGAGATGGTTGCGCGTCAGTCACGGGCGCCTCGCGCTCTCCGGCGATGAGACGGCTATCCATCCGCACGCACGTCACGCACCCCTTTGACCTCCCATCGCCGTTGCGATCGATCGATCTCCCCGCGACGACGACGGCGACGGAACAGCCAGCCCAACCACGTATGCTGCCGGGCTGGGCAGAGCTGAAATGCGCGCGAACTGCATGCAGAAGCGTCGTGTCGTGTCACGTCACTGACTGGTCATGTAGTGCGTGGACTTTGTTAAAAACAAGTGTCCCGTGCCACTGGGAGATCGACAACAGTATGAACTCCTGGTCCACCCGGAGGAGGAGGAAAATGGCAAAACAAAACGAGCACGGAAGGTTGCAGGGGAGCCGGCAGGCAGGCAGCACTGAGGAAGAGGTGAGGATTCAGGTGTGGTCTGGACGACAGAGGGGCATGCACTTGGACGCGGGAGTGGGACAGATAATTTTTCAAGCTTTTTTTTATACATGGAAGTAACCGGGAACTCACGGAACACACAAGTTGTTCTCAAAGTCTAACACGGGAAGGCGATCGGTCTCTCCTTTTGTCTCCGACTCTCATGATGTTTCTGGCTAAAGGTTACAATAATACAGCCCCGGGGGACAAGGTCAACGGGCGCCACTCTGACCTCGCTCCTCCATGGCTGCACTGTGCCGCGCACACGGCAGCTGGCTGAGCCGCCACCCTCACCTGACCGAGCTATAGTAGTGCCGTCTGGTGCGCCGGACGGAGCCCACCAAAAACCACTAACGGCTCCACCGACCCATCCATGCCGTCGATCCACCGATCGCCTACTACGACGCCAGGTTCACGGACAGCATGTCGCCCAGGGTGGCCCACAGCTCCTCGTCGACGTCGAAGCCGACCTGCCGCTGGCCCTCCGCCCCCGGCGCCCGCCACCACCAGTCGCCATTGTCGCCGGCTCCGGCGAACGCTGTGGCAGTGGCGCCGTTGCCGACGCTGTCGTCCTTGATATGCTGCTGACCGTGGTAGCGGCTGTTCCCCGTGCTCTGGTTGCTTTGCTCGCTGTAACCGCAATAGTCATAACTGTTATCGGACGCCTCCCGGTCGTCAGTCTCCGCCTCCGCCTCGCCGTTCCTCGCGAACCGGCCCTTCACCCTCGGCCGGCTGTCGGCCAGCGACTTCCTGCACGCGTACTGGCGGAACCAGAGCGAATGATGGCAAGATGTTAGTGGCAAGAGACGGTGTGCATTTTGCAGGATCTAATGGAGATCGGGATGGTACGTACGGTGATTTTTTTGGTGAAGTTTCGCTGGTGGCGTTTCAAGCGATATCGCTCCACCCGCTCCTTCCTCTCTTCTGCGCTGTATCGCCCGACCTTCTGCGAGAACGGCCCTCCTCCGGCGTCTTGGCCGCAGCCGTCGCCCGACGGCACCGGCGATGACCCGTTCATCCCCTGCTTCATTGGTTTTGTCAGCAAAAAGGCAAGGAAAACAACAGTCGACAGCTTAATTGCAATCTCCAGACAGCCCGATCGATCACGATTGTGTAAGTTCCAGCGCTGTGGCGCGGTACCTGGAGATCGCCGGTGCTGAAGACGCGGCGGACTGTGCATGCGGAGCTGCTGAAATCATACAGATCGCCGCAGGAGGAGGACGGGGAGGAGGACATGGGTGGCAAAGACAGCTGCTGGTGAGGGGACGGGGACGAGGACGAGAAGAATGCGCTGCCGCCGCCGAGGTTGTCGCCGAGCTGGATGTGGAGCGGGAGCGGGAGCGAGTGCGCGCTGATGCTCCTGTGGATGTTGTTGTAGTACGACGACTGGAGCGACGACGAGTAGGACGACGGCGGAGACGAGGCGGCGGCGAAGGGATGGAACGCGCCATTGACAACATTGCCACCGTCGAAGTATCCCCCGGCGGCAGAGCGAGGGATCAGGGTGGGCACTGCGGGCAGGGCCTCCTGCATGTAGGCGTCGCCGTACGAAGGCGCCGACGAGGAATGACGGAACATTTCCGGCCGGCTGGACGGACTTTCTTCCTCGGGGCGTGGAAATGAAAAGCCCTGTGGATGCCTTTAGCTCGTGCGGGGACTGTGTGCGTGTGTGTGTGTTTGCTGGGAGGTTGAAGTGGAGGGGCGTGGGTATAAGAAGGAAGGAAGGGTCGGGGCTTGGCGCGTACACTACAGTCTACAGCTAGTAGTGCACGCCCGAGCGGTGCTGCTGTTGTGCACTGAAAAGAAAGATGCAGGGTAGGGTAGGGTCACGCGCACTATTCCTCCTGCAGTAAAAAAGACTAATCCAGGCGATGCCCCATGATAACAGTTTACCACTCAAGTCGCCTAAGCCGTCGAATCATCGATCAGGCTTGGATGGATGGCGTACGTGAGGAGGGATCCGTCACATCCCCCTACCACTGGAAGAGTGGAAGGTTACGAAGATGTGACTATGAGTGATGTGAATACAAGCACCAACTGTACGCTGGTGGTTTGTAAGAACTTCTATCTGGATTCCAGCAATGGAAATCAGGGGAAAACCCCGTTTTCTCCAAAAACATGCATCAACTATGCGGAGGAGGCCGGGGAAAAACCTCCTTTTCGATGAGAAAAAAAGGCGACGGGTTGATTTTTCACCGGACCAACAAAGGAAAGACTACATGAAATTGCACGATTTTGATGGTCGAGCTTCCTTGATGTGCACAAACTATTCAGACTGGTCGCGCACGAAAGTGTATTTTTGAACAAATACATTTCTGTGGAAATTTGATGATAATAAAAGCCTTAAAAGCCATATTCCGTGAAGAGATGGTGCCATTTTTGCCCATTCTACCATGTAAGCCGACTGCCATTACAAGATCGTCCAGACTGAATAGCATCAAGGACTTGTCGTACTGCTGAATTGTGTGGCATAGCCAATAGTCCCTAAAAAGGTTGCCTGGCCTCTATTTTTATCATTATATGGGATTGAAAGGTGCTACTCGTTGCAATATGCTCTTACTTGAAAACCAAAAGAAATTGCTCCAAGAATGAACAGCTAGGGAATATGCTCCAACTAAGTGCAGGACGATTATCAAACACGGGCGAGTTGATGCCAGAACCTTTCTGTATAAAATCAGCTCAATAAGGTACGGAGCCACGCCTCACTCAAAGATATTTTTTTGCTTGCTTGGACGACCATCTGCCGACTGCCAGTACGTGTTCACGGCTACTTTGTTCATACGGCAGTTAGTATTCAGATGGCCTTACAGTTTAGCCTCGAGCCCAGCATAGCAGTATGAGACTGGAATCAGACGCAAACAAGATGACCCTGCTAACTTGCCGAAAAAGAGAGGAAAGGTTTTGCCTAAGTGGTACCACCTCGTGACAAAGATTAATTTGACCGCACTTGTGAAGCAACGAACTGTTATACCTAACAAGATATGGACTTCAGTACAGCAACAGAACAGAAAGAGGGAGAAAACACACTCTTGATATCCTGTTTCAGCTTACTTTGGATATCTATCGCCGGTTTAGATCAACATAACAAGCAGAGAGCAGCAGTACTAAACAGAAATGGAGCAGGAAAGGAATGGTGTAGAATACGTACTGTAATTGGACAACGATATGCTGCTTGCCAGAAGGGGACTACGGTCCCTCTACATCAACTTGCTGGGCTTTATCTCCGAATCAACAGGCTTCACCAAGTAGCCCTTATCTTCGTACATTAAGATCCCCAATAGTACTGTGGTGCTGAAATTAGATAAACAAGAAGATGCTTTCCCTGCCATATTCCAAAGGCAGTTTGATGTACAAGATATATGTCACTGTCAAAGATCTTATGGGGCTCATCATCGCACAATTTGCACTGGACCGAAGGAGGAGGAGGGGGTCCCCACCATGCTCACCTCTTGAACCAGGAGAGAACAGTGATCAGAGTTGTTTTGACAATCAAGAGAACGGGTTCCATTTTTTCTTCTTAATACATGTACCAATACGCAGCTATTGATTTCTCCATAACATATCATCTCCATATACAGAGTATTTATGTCATTCAATGGATGCACTGATGTCCTGAAACAATCCACAGGTTCAGATATGCCTTTAGATGCATGTTCTAGCACATAGGTCTAACTTAGCTGGCGACCGTTTTGTTCATTCTGATTAGACATTTGAGATGCTTTTCCAAACTTAACGTGTTTGAGGACTTCTGGCTTTTGAATTAGCACATTCAGTTGTAATTAATGCATATCAAAATTTGGCAAAGCAGTGATGCTCTGTTACAGAATAGGCATTGGAATATATACTTAGGTGTTTCTGCTTCTTTTCTCCTTTTGGTGCAAGGGATCTTGGAATATATACTTAAGGTAGCCTACATTAACAATAACTTATGAACAAAATGCAAAGTGATTACCATGTGAAGTTCATAGGCAACTCTGAAATACATTAGCAAAATTTGATAAGTAGGTTGATATGTCAATCTGTTAGATCCGGCCTTCATGGGATGGCCATCACCTTAAAATTTCACTTCACGAAGATTATGATACATCTCTCTCATGGATGAGCATTGCCTGTAATAACATGGTCAAAGTAAATCACTTTGAGCATGGTACTACCCAATCATAGATGATGTCTTTTGAGCAACCTATCCTGTAATAGCCAGAGATACGTCAGATCTGTGCATGTTTTGCTACTAGTACACTAATAACATACCAGAGCTTCTAAATTGGCCCATCTTCCAAATAGTTTGCATTCTTATTCCATTAGTTTACGTAAAATATTCATGGCTGTGTATTGAAATATGATTTCGTTGGACATGACTGTTTCAAATCATAAACCTACAGCATCTGGGTGAGCCAACTTCATCTTTCTTTAGCTGAAAATATCTGATTTTTTTGGAAGAAAATTAAGTAAATATTAATAATTAGGGACTACAAAATTCAAGTCATTATTGGAGTTGTGGATGTGTTAGATTTTGGTTTCTCTATCTGTTTTTAACTTGGTAATTTCTCTTTCTGCTCCACTGTGAACTTACTTTTAGTCAGAGAAATTTGGATCAATGATACATCGATTGATTGTCAATATATTTCAATTTTCCCAACATTACATAAAAAAATTGGCACCTACCAAGTTATGGTCACTTCCTGTACTTGAAAATAAGTTCTAATTTTATCCTTGCATGATCAAATTTCAGGGACAAAATGGTTTGTATTGAAGAAGGAAGGAGGTAATGCGATACAAGAAAGGGATAAAGACTAGTGCCAGTTCGGTTTCAGAAGGAAGACGGATTCTTTTTACCTATGTGAACAGTAGAAGAGCAAACTATACTAACCGACTGTGGATGGGACATCAACCAAACATGAATAAGTCTTCACACACTTATCTCTAGCATTACTACTTTACAGATGCCCTGTGTGCAGAAAGACATTGTCAGTTGTCATTTGAAAGTACAACTGTTTTTGAGATCATGAAGTTTCTCCAATCTCGCACTGACTGAAAAGGTAATTGGATAATGATGAAATGTCACAATCGGAAAATACAGGAATATTATGTGCAGTGGCATCTTGGCAGCTTTCAGTGTTTTGAATATTAGTATCCCATGTACCAAAATATTTTGTATATATGACATAGAAGAGGTTGCATATTTCTTGCCAGGTAATGGATTAACTAAATTTAAAAAGGTGAGAGCAAATCATTGATGGTAATAGTTGATCAGGTAGTCAACATAAGGCACTAAGGAGACTAAAACTTCTAAGTAATAGGTCAAGCGGCAAAATAGTTGCGCCACTACTTTTCTCTAGTGGGTAGGCAAACAGCGAATCGACCTTACGAGTAAACTCTATTTGTCAACTGAACGTAACCCAGCACAATACCCCCCCTCCAAAGTCACAGAGTGACACCAATGAGTGTAACATACATTTATCTCACTATTACTATTTTTCACTTTCTGCGTCTTGACAATGAGGAATTATTTCCTAAAAATCAGTGTACATGTCAACGGTATCAGGAAAGAAAAAATAAATCAAAAATCAAATTACGGGATTACATGGTTTAACAAAAATTCGGGGATAAAATGCTCATTATCCTACAAAAGCTCTAACACAATTTAAACTAACACATATATATGTTGGGGATATAACTTATGCGTTAAAAAGGGAAAACAAAATGTAGCTGGTGATCTAACCAGCCTTGCGTCAGCACCTGGCGTTGGCATTTCCAGCTGCCATCAATATCCAGATGTCTATCGTCGAGGCCTAACAACACTCAAACAGGGCAAAGGTGTTAGTCCTAGTGATTCAGTTGCCAGTTCAGTACTCATCAGAAGTCGAATTTGAGGCCTGCTTGCACCTAGCAGTTCAATCAACAATGGCTTGATAACATCTACATTTCACCTCAACATAGTTTATCAGTTAGGCCTGCTCTTGAAGAACAGCTCCACATCCTTTCCAAAAGCACCGGCACGTCCGATCAAGTGATCATCGCCGTCAGCCCCTCACCCTCTTCTCTATCTCCGAAACACAATCATGCAAATCTATTCAACATTACTATGAATATTAAGGCAGGCATTCTTATCAGTAATTGCTACAAAAAATTCAGAAAAATCTCATGGTCGAAGAGGTGCTACTGTACTGAGTACTGACTAGTAGTTAACTAGTGATAAGGGCGGCGGCGGGGGAACCCTAGCCCCCACCCCGCGCCCGCCTCCTACACCATCCCCTCCCCTCGTCGCCGCCGGGCGAAGCACGGTGCGCGTCGGCGGCGGCGGGGCCCTTCTTCTCCTCCCGGCGGGCGGCTGTAGCGCGAGATGCGGCGGCACGGCAGAGTCTTGGTGTTGATGCGGAGAGGGCGCGTCAGGCGGTGCGGCGGCCAGACGGCGGCGTGAGCGGGCGGCCAGGCCGAGCGGCTGCGCGTGGGGTTGGCTTTGGGGCGGCGGCACGGGCACGGATCCATCGCGAATCTGGTCCTGCGGGCGCGGTCTTGGCCTTCCCTGCTCGGCCGGCGGGTCTCGGTGGGGGGACTTCTCCTTGCTGCGATCTGGCAGCAGTGGCCTGGATCATCCAAATCCCGGCAGGGATGGCGGCGGCCCGTGCACGAGAGATGGAGGTCTTCGATCAGATCTGGGTGAAAACCTGCTATTGGCTATTGCCAAGGCCGGCGATGGCAACGATGTCTGCGCCGTTCCCTTCCTGAAGGCATCGCCGTGGAGAAGTTCAAGGCCACTCTCTGCTACCTCCGAGGGAAACCCTAGATCAGTAGATCGGATGATGGCGGCTCTCTGGTGTCGTTTCCCCCTTGGGGGCGTCATTCTTGGAGGTGCACACGGGCTCGAGGGACCAGAGGACGGCGTCTTTGGTGGAGCGGTGCTTCATCTTACACATTGATGGTGGCGGATCTCGGCGGCGTGGCGCTGTGGAGACTCGGCGTCTGATGCGCGGAGATGGACTCGCGCAGGAGGAGGAAGTTGTTTGGCGTCATGATGGCGTTGATGGCAGAGAGGCCTGGCAAGGCCGGTGCATCAGTTCTGCTCCGAGGATGGACCGAGGGAAGATGGAGGTGATGGCCCTTGCAGCGTGCGGTGCTCACTGGGAGTGTGCCAGACCGGTGTGGGACCCAATCCAGGTAGTGGCTTGGATGGCACCCGGCTTTAGATGTTAGGCTTTGGTGCGATGTCTGTTTGGTATTAGGCCTAGACATTAGGCATGCCTGCATCAAGGGGATAGGAGTAGCAACGGTGTTGCAAGATGGTGACTTCAGCCTTATTGATGTATCACCTTGTATGGCCTTTGTAAATAATTAATAATATGGCTGCATGCATCTTCCAGATGCAGAGGCCGGGGTACATCCTCCTTTTCTAAAAAGAAAAAAAACTAGTGATAAGCTTTCCAAAATAAAATAAAATACTAGCCATCACTTGATCATCGATTTGACATCAGCAATAGAAATAGTAGAGGGCGTTACATGACAGTGCCTCACCTTGGATGTTGGCGACGAGCAATTTGGACTGGATGGCGCGCGCATGTGGTTCCTCCACCAGTACGAGTAGGCGCCGCGCGTTGCTTCCTCCGGCTCGTTAACCCCTAAATCCCATTGCAAATCATCCTTCTCCGCCCGTTCCTCTTCTTCATAACCTTCTTCTGCCACGACAACTACCACCGCCGCCGCTTCTTGCTGCGCCGGCTGCCGCGGCGCGCGGCCGAACGGCCGAACGGCCTGCGGCGGCGAGCCGCGATGAGGGGTGGGGGCGGCGGGGCGATGGCCATCCCGAGTCCAGTCCGCCGATAGGCAGTGGGCTGGTGGGCTACTTGCGGGCTGTAAGTCGAGTGCTGCAGCCCTTAGGCAAAGTTCAGCTAGCCCATTAGTGACAATAGCCCGCACGAGCTAACCGTTTTTTTTTTCTTTCCCTCAAAAATGGTTTGCTTTCTTGCCAGAACAAAAAACTAACCTCGCAGCCGTGGCTCGGGCAGGAGGTCATTGTCAAGAAAAGAGGATACTACTACACTTTTGGAAACCAATCAATTCCGACTAAAAAAATCTATGAAAAATCAGGAAGGCATATCAGTTAGCTGATATACATTGATCTAATGTCAAATATTTGATTTTCTCTCTCTATATAACCGACCATATCAGGTGCAAAGCTTACGGTATCCTTGAGCACACAGCAAAGAAATAAGTGATTCTTCATCCATCTCTTCGTCATGGCATCCAAGAGCACAATGACCCGGATGGCTGCGTTTTTTGTGGTTCTTATGATCATGTCTTCCACCCTATCATCATCGTCCTGCTACGCTCGTACAAGTAATAATATTTCTTGTTGTTTTATTCATGTGATGCCAAATTTTAAAGTCCTCCAGAGTCTGGATTGAATATTTGTGTCTGTAAATTTGTTAACAAAAACCCGTCACTATTTTTCACTACACGCATACTTCAATTAATATTTTGTGTGCTGCTATTAATTGCTTAATTCATGTTGGGACTTATATGGATTATCGACCGAACTTGCAGTTGAAGATGGAGCGAATCCTCCAGTGTGCTTCCATGTGGAAAAATGTCAAGATCGTTGCCAGACTGCATGCAGCCTCAGCGGCAAACCCTCAACTGGAGCCTACTGCAAGATCAATCAGTGTTGTTGCGCCTAGCACGATGCTTCTTTTCTTGCTCCAACAATAATTTTATTACAAATTCTAGCAAATGTAATATTGGTTACCAACTACATATACAACTGAGCCTCTTATGTCGTGCAGTCTGGATCTGTTACTTTGATTAGGACAGTGCTTATGAATTGCATGTCAGAAAAAAATCTTGTTTGTGTTTTACCTGGTTCGCAATTCCCCCTGAAAAGACAATGCTTTACTTGTACGTAGCACGTACGAGACTATAATTAAGCTGCTCGATCATACGAGAGACCTAGCAATCGACTATTCTATAATTACGCTGGTGGGTGCGCATGCAATTTCGCTGATCCACTCATCATACGAGACGAGAACATCAACTACAACATGAGTGCATGGAGAGATACGTGAAGCGTTCTCTAGCGTGGGAGAACGACGCGAGGGCAAGGTTTTCGAGTTGATGAGTTGACGAGTCGCTCGGGGGGAGCGACTCTAGACTAGTCGTGACTAGTCTAGACTCATGGTCGATGAGTCGACATGCGATGAGTCGACGTGAGTTAAGCAGTAGAAAGTAGGTATAGTGGTTCCAATTCAGCCCTCAACTCTTCATCATGCACAACCACCCTTGTTCATGCACAACCAGGGAGGAGCAGACCACCACCACCACCAACAACAACAACCAGAGGAGGAGAGGAGGAGCAGACCAGCAGCAGCAACAACCAGGGGATGAGGGAAGGAGCAGACCAGCAGCAGCAACCAGCGGAGGGAAGGAGCAGACCAGCAAGAGCAGCAACCAGGGGAGGAGCAGACCAGCAGCAGCAAGCCATCAACTAGGTGCGGCGACGGCTGCCAAGGAGAGGGTTGGGTCGTGGGAGGGGAACAGGTTCGATCTAGGTTTTCACGGGAGATGGTTCGATACAGTAAAAAAACATATTACAGGCGGCCCAAAAAAATTGAGTCGTTCGACCCAGAAAACACGACTAGTCGTGACTAGTCGAGACTAATCGCTCGATTCATTCCATGAATCGAGTCGCTAGGCTGAGTCGACTCTGCCAGTGCGACTCATAAACTAGTCGCAACTAATCGAGCGACTCAAAAACTGAGCGCGAGGGCGAGGCCGTTAGAAGACATTGATGAATCGAGATGAGCAAGAGAAATAGCGGTTACGAGAATGTGATTTTCAATATATAGGCGACAAAAGCAAAGAACTATGTGATCGTGTTTTCTTATTTTCCCATCCAAATAAAGAATTGTGTATACTTGTCTTATCAGAAAAGAAAAGAAACTAAAGCTAGTTTGTCAAAAAATCCTCTAAAAATTTGTTTTCTAAAACCTCTCATCTAATCCTTCGTAGCCAAATAACCACTTAGGGCATCTTCAAAGCGGACCCTCAAACCGTCCGCAACTGTTCGGACGGCGTGGTCTGAACGTGTTTAGCTATCCAACATGGGTTTGTACCGGTCCGCCGGATGCATTTTTTCCTACAAACTCCGAACAGTAGCCACGTAGGACTCTGACACCCCCAGCCTATCCAAAAACCTACCAGGCCCTACATTTGTTTTCAAGGCCGGCCGGGGAATGGGCGGCGCCCAGTGCCGAAACTTCGGGGGCTCCCAAGTATGCATATGTTGTATCAGGGCTCGTATTTAGAACGAGAAAAAAAATTAAGCCGGTTTATCTTGCGGGGACTATTTCTCGCATTAAGCGAGAGTCCTATTAAGTCTCGCGTCGAAGGTTTTATTACTGGGCTGGCCCGTTTTCACGCACAACGAAGAAAAATAGAAGGAAAAAGGGGGACGCGCGAGGGTTCGATCCCTGGTCGTCGCGAACGAAGTACGCGCCACTGGCAACCGCGCCTGCGCGCAACTCGTCTTAACTAAAAGGATGCGACCTACTTGAAGCAAGTCGAAATGGTTTTCTCCCTTTTTTTTCTTTTTTCTTCTCCGTTTTTTTCGTTTTTCTTCTCCATTTTAGTTTTTTTGTTTCTTTTTGCTTTTCAATCTACATTTTTTTTTCAAATACTTGTTCAATATTTTTCAAATACTTTTTCAACATTTTTCTTTCAAATACTCGTTCAACATTTTTATATACATGATCAACATTTTTTTTCAAATACTTGTTTAACATTTTTCAAATACTTGTTCAACATTTTCAAATATATGTTAAACATTTGTGAAATACTTGTTCAACATTTTTTCAAGTATTGTTCAACATTTTTCAAATACTTGTTCAATATTTTTATATACATGATCAACATGTTTCAATATTTGTTCAACATTTTCTTCAAATATTTGATCAAGTTTTTCCAAATACTTGTTTAACATTTGCAAATAATTGTTCAACATTTTTCAAACACTTGTTCGATATTTGTCAAATAATTGTGCAACATTTTTCAAACACTTCAACATTTTTTCAAATACTTGTTCAACATTTTTCAAATACTTGTTCAACATTTTTTCAAATATGGTTCACATTTTTCAAATACTTGTTCAATATTTTTTATATACATGATCAACATGTTTCAATATTTGTTCAACATTTTCTTCAAATATTTGATCAACATTTTTCAAATACTTGTTTAACATTTGTTAAATAATTGTTCAACATTTTTCAAACACTTGTTCGATATTTGTCAAATAATTATTCAACATTTTTCAAAGAATTCAACATTTTTTCAAATACTTGTTCAGAATTTTTCAAATACTTGTTCAACATTTTTATATACATGATCAACATTTTTTTAAAAAAAATTGAAGAGTTTTTTTTTGTAATATATGTAAACAAATGCTGCAAAATTAAAAGTAAAAAGAAAACAGAAAACGTAAAAAAAAGGGAAAAGAGGTTGTGGCCTCCCGTGCTTGTGGGCCGGCCCAGCTCGCCCGCCCTTCAACGAGAGCTTGCACTTGGCTTGCGTCAAAGCGAGAAATAGGGGCCCTCGTTTATCCACCACATCTCTCAGCCTCGCGTACATAGGAGAAAAATAAGAAGGGAGAAGAATAAGAAGGGAGACGATGGACCTATATTCACATGTATAGGTGATACGTCTCCAACGTATCTACTTTTCCAAACACTTTTGCCCTTGTTTTGAACTCTAACTTGCATGATTTGAATGGAATTAGTCCGGACTGACGTTGTTTTCAGCAGAATTGCCATGGTGTTATTTTTGTGAAGAAATAAAAATTCTCGGAATGACATGAAACTCCACGGAGTCACGTTTTTGAATTAATAAAAAATATTGGCGAAAGAATCAACAAAAGGGACCCACACCCTGTCCACGAGGGTGCAGGGCGCGCCCCCTGCCTTGTGGGTCCCCTGGACCTCCACTGACCTCAACTCCAACTCTATATATTCACGTTCGGGGAGAAAAAATCAGAGAGAAGGATTCATCGCGTTTTACGATACGAAGCCGCCACCAAGCCCTATTCTTCCTCGGGAGGGCTGATCTGGAGTCCGTTCGGGGCTCCGAAGAGGGGAATCCGTCACCTTCATCATCATCAACAATCCTCCATCACCAATTTCATGATGCTCACCGCCGTGCGTGAGTAATCTCATCGTAGGCTTGCTGGGCGGTGATGGGTTGGATGAGATTTACCATGTAATCGAGTTAGTTTTGTTAGGGTTTGATCCCTAATATCGATTATGTTCTAAGATTGATGTTGCCATGACTTTCCTATGCTTAATTCTTGTCACTAGGGTCCAAGTGCCATGATTTCAGATCTGAACCTATTATGTTTTCATGAATATATGTGAGTTCTTGATCCTATCTTGCCAGTTATAGTCACCTATTACGTGTTATGATCCGGCAAACCCCGGAGTGACAATAGTCGGGACACTTCCCCGTGATGACCGTAGTTTGAGGAGTTCATGTATTCACTAAGTGCTAATGCTTTGGTCCGGTACTCTATTAAAAGGAGGCATTAATATCCCTTAGTATCCAATAGGACCCCGCTGCCACAGGAGGATAGGACAAAACTATATTCGGAATTCATGCCTACATTACATTGATTAACTGGAGCTAGTTCTGTGTCACCCTATGTTATAACTGTTGCATGATGAATTACATCCGACATAATTATCCATCATTGATCCATTGCCTACGAGCTTTTTACATATTGATCTTTGCTAAGTTACTTCTCCGTTGTCACTGTTACGATCGCTACAAAACTGCTACTGTTACTTTTGCCATCGTTATCGTTACTTCCATACTACGTTTCTACTAAATACTTTGCTGCAGATATTAAGTCTTTCAGTTGTGGTTCAATTGACAACTCAGCTGCTAATACTTGAGAATATTCTTTGGCTCCCCTTGTGTCGAATCAATAAATTTGGGTTGAATACTCTACCCTCGAAAATTGTTGCAATCCCATATACTTGTGGGTTATCAAGACTTTTTTCTGGCGCCGTTGCCGGGAAGCATAGCTCTATTCTTTGAGTCACTTGAGATTTATATATGTTGATCACTATGAGGAATTTGAAAGATGAAAGAACCAAGATTTTTCCCTCAACTACGAGGGGAGGTAAGGAACTGCCATCTAGCTCAGCACTTGATTCACCTTCTATTTTGAGTAAACTTGCGACACCTACACCTGCTATTGATTCTGATATGTTGCATGTTATTGATGATGCCACTTCTGCTATGCATGATGCTTATGATGATACTACTTCTCAACTTGCTAGGGTTAGAGAGAATGAAATTATTGAAACTGATGATATTAATGAAAGTGATGATGAAGATTCTCCCCCTAGATATGAATTGCCTGTTGTACCTGAAGCTTATGTTACGGATCAAGAATCTGCTAGAGACTTTCTTGCTTGCAATGATAGATATGATCTTAAGAAACTGTTAGCTAAGCGGAAAGAAAAGTCTTTGAATGCTAGAATGAAATATGACCCTGCTTTTGCTACTTCACCTATCTGTGTTACTGATAAGGATTATGAATTCTCTGTCGATCCTGAGTTAATTACTTTGGTTGAATCTGATCCTTTCTATGGCTATGAATCTGAAACTGTTGTGGCACATCTTACTAAATTGAATGATATAGCCACCTGATACGTCTCCAACGTATCTATAATTTTTGATTGTTCCATGCTATTATATTACCCGTTTTGGATGTTTATGGGCTTTACTTTACACTTTTATATCATTTTTGGGACTAACCTACTAACCGGAGGCCCAACCCGTATTGTTTTTTTGCCTATTTCAGTGCTTCGAAGAAAAGGAATATCAAATGGAGTCCAAACGGAATGAAACCTTCGGGGGCGTGATTTTTGGAACAAACATGATCCAGAGGACTTGGAGTGGAAGTCAATAAATAATCGAGGCGGCCACAAGGGTGGAGGGCTCCACCCTACTGGGCACGCCCCCCTGTCTCATGGGCCCCTCGGGCGTCCACTGACCTACTTCTTCCTCCTATATATACCCATGTACCCCGAAAACATCAGAAGCGACCACGAAAAACTATTTCCACCGCCATAACCTTCTGTATCCACGAGATCCCATCTTGGAGCCTTCACCGGCGCTCCGTCGGAGGGGGAATCGACCATGGAGGGCTTCTACATCAACACTATAGCCTCTTCGATGAGTTGTGAGTAGTTTACCACAGAACTTCGGGTCCATAGTTATTAGCTAAATGGCTTCTTCTCTCTCTCTCTTTGAATCTCAATACCATGTTCTCCTTGATCTTCTTGGAGTATTCGATGTAACTATTTTTGCGGTGTGTTTGTCGAGATCCGATGAATTGTGGGTTTATGATCAAGTTTATCTATGAGAAATATTTGAATCTCCTTTGCATTCTTTTATGTGTGATTAAGTTATCTTTGCAAGTCTCTTCGAATTATCACTTTGGTTTGGCCTACTAGATTGATCTTTCTTGCAATGGGAAGTGCTTAACTTTGGGTTCAATCTTGCGGTGTCCTTTCCCAGTGATGGCAGGGGCAGCAAGGCACATATTGTATTGTTGCCATCGAGGATAAAAATATGGGGTTTATATCATATTGCATGAGTTTATCCCTCTACATAATGTCATCTTTCTTAAAGCATTACTCTGTTCTTTATGAACTTAATACTCTAGATGCATGCTGGATAACGGTCGATGTGTGGAGTAATAGTAGTAGATGCAGGCATGAGTCGGTCTACTTGTCACGGACGTGATGCCTATATACATGATCATGCCTAGATAATCTCATAATTATTCGCTTTTCTATCAATTGCTCAACAGTAATTTGTTCACCCACTGTAATACTCATGCTATCTTGAGAGAAGCCACTAGTGAAACCTATGGCCCCCGGGTCTATCTTTTACCATATAAGCTTTCAATCTGCTTTTATTTGCATCTTTACTTTTCCTATCTATATCATAAAATACCAAAAATATATTTATCTTATCATATTATCTCTATCAGATCTCACTTTCGCAAGTGGCCATGAAGGGATTGACAACCCCTTTATTGCGTTGGTTGTGAGTTCTTGTTTGTTTGTGTAGGTGCGTGGGATTTTTTAGGATCCTCCTACTGGATAGATACCTTGGTTCTCAAAAACTGAGGGAAATACTTACGATACTATTGCTACATCACCCTTTCCTCTTCAAGGAAAACCAATGCAAGCTCAAGACGTAGCAAGAAGGATTTCTGGCGCCGTTGCCGGGGAGGTATTCGCTCAAGTCAAGACATACCAAGTACCCATCACAAACTCATCTCCCTCGCACTTACAATCTTTGCCATTTGCCTCTCATTTTCCTCTCCCCCACTTCACCATTGCTGTTTTATTTGCCTTCTCTTTCCCAATCACCTCTCTCTTTCGCTTGCCTTTTTGTTTGCTTGTGTGCTTGTTTGCCCTTATGGCTTTACCGAAGAACACCGACCTTCATCTTAGAAGGTTGGAAGAGATTGAATCAAACGTTAGAAGTTTTATGACTTTACAATTCGAGCATAATAATTTTTTTAGAAAGGAGCTTAAAGAACAAAAAAGTTTTATGGGGTTCATGAACAAAGAGCTTGATGATATGTCTAAAGAATTTTATGGTTTGAACTCCCAAATTACTCGTCTTGAAAATTCTATAGCTCTAATGTTTGATAAGCAAGCTACCTTAGTCAATAAGATGGTTGCCAAACCAGAAAAGTTAGATGAAAATAATGATGAAGATCTAAAAGTTATTGATGTGTCCCCTATTAAATCTTTGTTTTACAATATGAATCTTAGTAATGATGGGACTGGAGATGAGTCAACTTTAGTTAAAAGGCATCCCAATGATTCGGAGTTTTTAGATCTTGATGCCAAATTTGATAAAAGTGGGATTGGAGAGGTCAAGACTTTAAATAGCATTGAACCCACTATCTTGGATTTCAAGGAATTTAATTATGATAATTGTTCTTTAGAAGATTGTATTTCCTTGCTGCAATCCATTGTGAATTCTCCTCATGCTTATAGTCAAAATAAAGCTTTTACCAAACATATTGTTGATGCCTTGATGCAATCTTTTGATGAAAAACTTAATTTGGAAGTTTCTATACCTAGAAAACTTAACGATGAGTGGGAACCTACTATAAAGATTAAAATTAAAGATCATGAGTGTTATGCTTTGTGTGATTTGGGTGCTAGTGTTTCCACGATTCCAAAAACTTTATGTGATATTCTAGGTTTCCATGATCCTGATGATTGCTCTTTAAATTTGCACCTTGCGGATTCCACCATTAAAAAGCCAATGAGAAGGATCAATGATGTTCTCATTGTTGCAAATAGGAATTTGGTGCCCGTAGATTTTATCGTTCTTGATATAGATTGCAATCTTTCTTGTCCTATTATTCTTGGTAGACCTTTCCTTAGAACGATTGGTGCGATTATTGATATGAAGGAAGGGAATATTAGATTCCAATTTCCATTAAGGAAAGGCATGGAGCACTTTCCAAGAAAGAAAGTCAAATTACCTTATGAATCTATCATGCGAGCTACTTATGAATTGAGTGCCAAAGATGGCACTACTTAGATCTATCCTCGCTTTTATGCCTAGCTAGGGGCGTTAAACGATAACGCTAGTTGGGAGGCAACCCAATTTTATTTGTGTTTTTTGTTTTTGCTTCTGTTTAGTAATAAGTTTTGCATCTACCTTCTGTTTAGATGTATTTTTCTGTTTTAATTAGTGTTTGTGCCAAGTAGAACCTATAGGATAACCTATGGTAATAGTTAATTTGATTCTGCTGAAAAACAGAAACTTTGCACGCATGAAAATAATTTTAGTAATTCACAAAAACGTGATTTTGCATCGATTATTTTTTCTGTAGATCAATAGATAAATTGTATAGGACTTCCTATTTTGGTAGAATTTTTAGAGTTCCAGAAGTATTCGAGAGTTAAATATTGCTATAGACTGTTCTGTTTTTGACAGATTCTGCTTTTCGTGTATTGTTTGCTTATTTTGATGCATCTATGGCTAGTATTTAAGGGTATGAACCATAGAAAAGTTGAAATACAGTAGGTTTAACACCAATATAAATAAAGAATGAGTTCATTACAGTACCTTATGTGGTGTTTTTTCCTTCTTGCACTAACGGAGTGTTGGGGAACGTAGTAATTTCAAAAATTTTCCTACGCACACGCAAGATCATGGTGATGCATAGCAACGAGAGGGGAGAGTGTTGTCTACATACCCTTGTAGACCCGAAGCGGAAGCGATCACAACGTAGAGGAAGTAGTCGACGTTCTCCTCGCGATCCGACCGATCCCGCGCCCGTTACTCGACGCCCGAGTTCTTGACACACGACAGCTCGATGACGTCCCTCAGACTCGATCCAGCCGAGTGTCGAGGAGAGTTTCACAAGACGACGGTGTGGTGACGATCTTGATGTTTCACGGCGCAGGCTTCGCCTAAGCTTCATGACAGTATAACCGAGGTGGAATATGGTGGAGGGGGCACCGACACGGCTAAGGAACGATCTCACGATCAACTTGTGTGTTCCAGGTGCCCCCGCCCCGTGATATAAAGGAGCCAGGGGGGGGGCGGCGGCCAAGGAGGCGCATACAGGAGTCCTACTCCTCGGGAGTAGGATTCCCCAATCCTAGTTGGACTAGGATTCCTGAGGGAAAGAGAGAGGGGCGGCCCCTTCTCCTAGTCCTAGTAGGACTAGGGAAGGGGGAGGCGCGCCTCCTAGGGCTGCCCTTCTCCTTTCCACTAAGGCCCATCGAGGCCCATTTACCTCCCGGGGTTCCAGTAACCTCCGTTTTCGCCGGAACCATTCGAACTCCAAACATAGGCTTCCAATATATCAATCTTTATGTCTCGACCATTCCGAGACTCCTCGTCATGTCCGTGATCACATCCGGACTCGAACTCCTTCGGTACATCAAAATACATAAACTCATAATAACCGCCATCGAAACTTTAAGCGTGCGGACCCTACGGTTCGAGAACAATGTAGACATGACCTAGAACTATTCACGGTCAATAACCAACAGCGGGACCTGGATGCCCATATTGGTTCCTACATATTCTACGAAGATCTTTGTCGGTCGGACCGCATAACAACATACGTTGTTCCTTTGTCATCGGTATGTTACTTGCCCGAGATTCGATCGTCGGTATCCAATACCTAGTTCAATCTCGTTACGGCAAGTCTCTTTACTCGTTCCGTAATACATCATCTCACAACTAACTCATTAGTTGTAGTGCTTGCAAGGCTTGATGATGTGCATTACCGAGAGGGCCCAGAGATACCTCTCCGACAATCGGAGTGACAAAACCTAATCTCAAATACGCCAACCCAACATCTACCTTTGGAGACACCTGTAGTACTCCTTTATAATCACCCGATTACGTTGTGACGTTTGGTAGCACCAAAGTGTTCCTCCGTAAACGGAGTTGCATAATCTCATAGTTATAGGAACATGTATATGTCATGGATAAAAGCAGTAGCAACATACTAAACGATCGTGTGCTAAGCTAAGGGAATGGGTCATGTCAATCAGATCATTCTACTAATGATGTGACCTCATTAATCAAATAACAACTCCTTGTTCATGGTTAGGAAACATAACCATCTTTGATTAACAAGCTAGTCAAGTAGAGGCATACTAGTGACATGTTGTTTTGTCTATGCATTCACACATGTATCATGTTTCCGTTTAATACAATTCTAGCATGAATGATAAACATTTATCATGAAATAAGGAAATAAATAATAACTTTATTATTGCCTCTAGGGCATATTTCCTTGATCTCCCACTTGCACTAGAGTCAATAATCTAGATTACATAGTAATGATTCTAACACCCATGGAGTCTTGGTGCTGATCATGTTTTGCTCGTGGAAGAGGCTTAGTCAACGGTCGCAACATTCAGATCCGTATGTATCTTGCAAATCTCTATGTCTCCGTCGGACTAAGTCCGGATGGAATTGAAGCGTCTCTTGATGTGCTTGGTCCTCTTGTGAAATCTGGATTCCTTTGCTAAGGCAATTGCTCGAGATTGTCACGAAGATTTTCATTGGACCCGATGCACTAGGTATGACACCTAGATCGGATATGAACTCCTTCATCCGACTCCTTCATTAGCTGCTTCGAAGCTGCTATGTATTCCGCTTCACATGTAGATCCCGCCACGACGCTTTGTTTAGAACGCACCAACCGACAGCTCCTCCGTTTAGTGTAAATACGTATCCGGTCTGCGATTTAGAATCGTCCGGATCGATGTCAAAGCTTGCATCAACGTAACCGTTTACGATGAGCTCTTTGTCACCTCCATATCGAGAAACATATCCTTAGTCCTTTTCGGTATTTCAGATGTTCTTGACCGCTGTCCGATGATCCACTCTGGATTACTTTGGTACCTCCTGCTAGGCTTATAGCAAGGCACACATCAGTCTGGTACACAAGATTGCATACATGATAGAGCCTATGGTGAAGCATAGGAACATCTTTCATTTCTCTCTATCTTCTGCGGTGGTCGGGCATTGAGTCCGCTCAACTTCACACCTTGTAACACGTGCAAGAACCCTTTCTTTGCTTGATCCATTTTGAACTTTTTCAAAACTTTGTCAAGGTATGTGCTTTGTGAAAGTCCAATTAGGCGTCTTGATCTATCTCTATAGATCTTAATGCCCAATATGTAGGCAGCTTCACCGAGGTCTTTCATTGAAAAACTCTTGTTCAAGTATCCCTTTATGCTATCCAGAAATTCTATATCATTTCCGATCAGCAATATGTCATCCACATATAATATCAGAAATGCTACAGAGCTCCCACTCACTTTCTTGTAAATACTGAGCTTCTCCAAAAGTGCAGTACAAACCCAAATGCTTTGATCACACTATCAAAGCGTTTATTCCAACTCCGAGATGCTTGCACCAGTCCATAGATGGATCGCTGGAGCTTGCACACTTTGTTAGCTCCCTTTGGATCGATAAAACCTTCGGTTGCATCATATACAACTCTTCTTCCGTAAATCCATTCAGAATGCAGTCTTTACATCCATTTGCCAAATTTCATAATCATAAAATGCGGCAATTGCTAACATGATTCGGACGGACTTAAGCATCGCACGGGTGAGAAGGTCTCATCGTAGTCAACCCCTTGAACTTGTCGAAAACCTTTTGCGACAAGTCGAGCTTTATAGACGATAACATTACCGTCGCGTCGGTCTTCTTCTTGAAGATCCACTTGTTTTCTATTGCTTGCCTACCCTCGGGCAAGTCAACCAAAGTCCATACTTTGTTTTCATACATGGATCCCATCTCGATTTCATGGCCTCAAGCCATTTTATGAATCTGGGCTCACCATCGCTTCTTCATAGTTCGAGGTTCATCATGATCTAGTAGCATGACTTCGAACAGGATTACCGTACCACTCAGTGCGGATCTTACTCGTTGATCTACGAGGTTCTGAAGAACTTGATCTCAAGTTTCATGATCAACATCATCAACTTCCTCACTACTTGGTGTAGATGTCTCGTAAACTGGTTTCTGCGACGGACTACTTTCAAGTAAGGGAGAAGGTACTATTACCTCATCAAGTTCCACTTTCCTCCCACTCACTTCTTTCGAGAGAAACTCCTTCTCTAGAAAGGATCCATTCTTAGCAACGAATGTCTTGCCTTCGGATCTGTGATAGAAGGTGTACCCAACTGTTTCCTTTGGGTATCCTATGAAGACACATTTCTCGATTTGGGTTCGAGCTTATCAGGTTGAAGCTTTTTCACATAAGCATCGCATCCCCAAACTTTAAGAAACGACAACTTTGGTTTCTTGCCAAACCACAGTTCATAAGGTGTCGTCTCAACGGATTTTGACGGTGTTCTATTCAGTGTGAATGCGGCCGTCTCTAGAGCATAACCCCAAAACGATAGCGGTAAATCTGAAGAGACATCATAGATCGTACCATATCCGAAGAAAGTACGATTCTGACGTTCGGACACACCATTACGTTGTGGTGTTCCGGGTGGCGTGAGTTGCTAAACTATTCCGCATTGTTTCAAATGTAGACCAAACTCAGAACTCAAATATTCACCTCCACGATCGATCGTAGAAACTTAATTTTCTTGTTACGATGATTTTCAACTTCACTCTGAAATTCTTTGAACTTTTCAAACGTTTTGGACTTATGTTTCATTAAGTAGATATACCCATATCTCGCTTAAGTCATCTGTGAAGGTGAGAAAATAACGATATCCGCCACGAGCCTCAACATTCATCGGACCACATACATCTCGTATGTATGATTTCCAACAAATCTGTTGCTCTCTCCATAGTACCGAGAACGGTGTTCTAGTCATCTTGCCCATGAGGCACGGTTCATAAGTGCCAAGTGATTCATAATCAAGTGACTCCAAAAGTCCATCAAGATGGAGTTTCTTCATGCGCTTTACACCGATATGACCTAAACGGCAATTGCCACAAATAAGTTGCACTATCATTATCAACTCTGCATCTTTTGTTTTCAACATTATGAATATGTGTATCACTACTATCGAGATTCATAAGAAATAGACCACTCCTCAAGGGTGCATGACCATAAAAGATATTACTCATATAAATAGAACAACCATTATTCTCTCGATTTAAATGAATAACCGTCTCGCATCAAACAAGATCCAGATATAATGTTCATGCTCAACGCAGCACCAAATAACAATTATTTAGGTCTAAAACTAATCCGAAGGTAGATGTAGAGGTAGCGTGCCGACCGCGATCACATCGACTTTGGAACCATTTCCCACGCGCATCGTCACCTCGCCCTTTGCCGTTGTTCGCAATCCGTAGTCCTGCTTCGAGTTGCAAATATTAGCAATGTAACCAAGATCAAATACCAGTGCTCTGCGAGCTCTAGTAAGGTACACATCAATAACATGTATATCACATATACCTTTGTTCACCTTGCCATCCTTCTTATCCGCCAAATACTTGGGGCAGTTCCGCTTCAAATGACTGTCATCGCTTGCGGAGAAACACTCGATTTCAGGTTTAGGGCCGACTTGGGTTTCTTCTCTGAGCAAAGAACTTGCTTGCTGTTCTTCTTGAGATTCCTTCTTCTTCCCTTTGCCTTTCTTCTTGAAACTAGTGGTCTTGTTGACCATCAACACTTGATGCTCTTTCTTGATTTCTACCTCCGCAGCCTTTAGCATTGCGAAGAGCTCGGTATAGTCTTTACTAACCCTTGCATATTATAGTTCATCACGAAGCCTTTGTAGCTTGGTGGCGGTGATTGAGAATTCATCAATGACACAATCATCCGGAAGATTAACTCCCAATTGTGTCAAGTGATTGTAGTACCGTGCATTACGAGTATATGCTCACTAATGTAACTATTCTCCTCCATCTTGCAGCTATAGAACTTATTGGAGACTTCATATCTCTCAATCGGGCATTACATTTGAATATTAACTTCAACTCCGAACATCTCATATGCTCCATGACGCTCAAAACGTCGTTGAAGTCCCGGTTCTAAGCCGTAAAGCATGGCACATCGAACTATAGAGTAGTCATCACTTTGCTCTCGCCAGACGCTCACAACATCCGGTGTTGCTCCAAAGAAGAGTTCTGTCACCTAGCGGTGCATCCAGACGTAACTCTTACGTGCAGCAATGAGGATGATCCTCGTTACGGACCCAAATCCGTGTAATTGCTACCATCATCTTTCAACTTTGCTTTCTCAAGGAACACATTAAAATTCAACGGAACAACAAAGACGAGCCATCTATCTACAATCAAACATAAACAAGCAAGATACTATCAGTACTAAGTTCATGATAAATTTAAGTTCAATTAATCATATTACTTAAGAACTCCCACTTAGAAAGACATCTCTAGTCATCCAAGTGATCACGTGATCCAAATCAACTAAACCATAACCGATCATCACGTGAAATGGAGTAGTTTTCAATGGTGAACATCTTATGTTGATCATATCTACTATATGATTCACGCCGACCTTTCGGTCTCCGTGTTCCGAGGCCATATCTGCATATGCTAGGCTCGTCAAGTATAACCCGAGTATTCTGCGTGTGCAAAACTGGCTTGCACCCGTTGTAGATGGACGAGAGCTTATCACACCCGATCATCACGTGGTGTGCGGGCACGACGAACTTTGGCAACGGTGCATACTCGGGAGAACACTTCTTGATAATTTAGTGAGAGATCATCTTATAATGCTACCGTCAAACAAAGCAAGATAAGATGCATAAAAGGATAAACATCACATGCAAATCAATATAAGTGATATGATATGGTCATCATCATCTTGTGCTTCATGATCTCCATCTTGCTGCACCACCATGATCACCATCGCCACCGCGCGACACCTTGATCTCCATCGCAGCATCGTTGTCGCCTCGCCAAACTTATGCTACTACGACTATCTCTACCGCTTAGTGATAAAGTAAAGCATTACGTATGCGATTGCATTGCATACAATAAAGCGACAACCATATGGCTCTCGCCGATTGCCGATAACTTCGGTTACAAAACATGATCATCTCATACAATAAAATATAGCATCACGTCTTGACCATATCACATCACAACATGCCTGCAAAAACAAGTTAGACGTCCTCTACTTTGTTGTTGCAAATTTTACGTGGCTGCTACGGGCTTAAGCAAGAACCAGTCTCACCTACACATCAAAACCACAACGATACTTCGTCAAATAGACTCCGTTTAACCTTCTCAAGGACCGGCGAGCCACACTCGGTTCAACTAAAGTGAGAGAGACAGGCACCCACCGTCACCTTTAAGCAACGAGTGCTCGCAGCGGTGAAACCAGTCTCGCGTAAGCGTACGCGTAATGTCGGTCCGGGCCGCTTCATCTCACAATACCGCTGAACCAAAGTATGACATGCTGGTAGGTAGTATGACTTGTATCGCCCACAACTCACTTGTGTTCTACTCGTGCAAAAACATCAAACCATAGAAAAAACCTAGGCTCTGATACCACTGTTGGGGAACGTAGTAATTTCAAAAATTTCCTACGCACACGCAAGATCATGGTGATGCATAGCAACGAGAGGGGAGAGTGTTGTCTACATACCCTTGTAGACCGAAGCGGAAGCGATCACAACGTAGAGGAAGTAGTCGTACGTTCTCCTCGCGATCCGACCGATCCGCGCCGTTACTCCGGCGCCCGAGTTCTTGACACACGACAGCTCGATGACGTCCCTCGACTCGATCCAGCCGAGTGTCGAGGGAGAGTTTCACAAGACGATGGCGTGGTGACGATCTTGATGTTTCACCGGCGCAGGCTTCGCTTAAGCTTCGCGACGGTATAACCGAGGTGGAATATGGTGGAGGGGGCACCGACACGGCTAAGGAACGATCTCACGATCAACTTGTGTGTTCCAAGGTGCCCCCGCCTCAGATATAAAGGAGCAGGGGGGGGGCGGCGGCCAGGGAGGCATACTGGGAGTCCTACTCCTCTGGGAGTAGGATTCCCCAATCCTAGTTGGACTAGGATTCCGGAGGGAAAGAGAGAGAGGGCGGCCCCTTCTCCTAGTCCTAGTAGGACTAGGGAAGGGGGGGCGCGCGCCCTCCTAGGGCTGCCCTTCTCCTTTCCACTAAGGCCCATCGAGGCCCATTTACCTCCCGGGGTTCCAGTAACCTCCGTTTTCGCCGGAACCATTCGAACTCCAAACATAGGCTTCCAATATATCAATCTTTATGTCTCGACCATTCCGAGACTCCTCGTCATGTCCGTGATCACATCCGGACTCGAACTCCTTCGGTACATCAAAATACATAAACTCATAATAAGCCGCCATCGAAACTTTAAGCGTGCGGACCCTACGGTTCGAGAACAATGTAGACATGACCTAGAACTATTCACGGTCAATAACCAACAGCGGGACCTGGATGCCCATATTGGTTCCTACATATTCTACGAAGATCTTTGTCGGTCGACCGCATAACAACATATCGTTGTTCCTTTGTCATCGGTATGTTACTTGCCCGAGATTCGATCGTCGGTATCCAATACCTAGTTCAATCTCGTTACGGCAAGTCTCTTTACTCGTTCCGTAATACATCATCTCACAACTAACTCATTAGTTGTAGTGCTTGCAAGGCTTGATGATGTGCATTACCGAGAGGGCCCAGAGATACCTCTCCGACAATCGGAGTGACAAAACCTAATCTCAAATACGCCAACCCAACATCTACCTTTGGAGACACCTGTAGTACTCCTTTATAATCACCCGATTACGTTGTGACGTTTGGTAGCACCAAAGTGTTCCTCCGTAAACGGAGTTGCATAATCTCATAGTTATAGGAACATGTATATGTCATGGATAAAAGCAAGTAGCAACATACTAAACGATCGTGTGCTAAGCTAAGGAATGGGTCATGTCAATCGATCATTCTACTAATGATGTGACCTCATTAATCAAATAACAACTCCTTGTTCATGGTTAGGAAACATAACCATCTTTGATTAACAAGCTAGTCAAGTAGAGGCATACTAGTGACATGTTGTTTTGTCTATGCATTCACACATGTATCATGTTTCCGTTTAATACAATTCTAGCATGAATGATAAACATTTATCATGAAATAAGGAAATAAATAATAACTTTATTATTGCCTCTAGGGCATATTTCCTTCACGGAGCTTATGAGATTTCCTGTTGAGTTTTGTGTTGTGAAGTTTTCAAGTTTTGGGTAAAGATTTGATGGACTATGGAATAAGGAGTGGCAAGAGCCGAAGCTTGGGGATGCCCATGGCAGCCCAAGATATTCAAGAATAACCAAAAGCCTAAGCTTGGGGATGGCCTGGAAGGCATCCCCTCTTTCGTCTTCGTTTATCAGTAACTTTACTTAGAGCTATATTTTTATTCGCCACATGATATGTGTTTTGCTTGGAGCGCATTGTATGATATTAGTATTTGCTTTTTAGTTTACCACAATCATCCTTGCTGTACACACCTTTTGGGAGAAGCCCACTTGATTATAATTTATTAGAATACGCTATGTGCTTCACTTATATCTTTTGAGCTAGATAGTTTTTGCTCTAGTGCTTCACTTATATCTTTTAGAGCACGGCGGTGGCTTAATTTTGTAGAAATTGTTAATCTCTAATGATTCACTTATATTATTTTGAGAGTCTCTTAGAACAGCATGGTATTTGCTATGGTTATAAAATTGGTCCTAAAATGATGAGCATCCAAGTTGGGTATAATAAAAACTATCATAGGAAGTGAATTGGATGCTATGATTAATTTGATACTTGATAATTGTTTTGAGATATGGAGGTAGTGATATTAGAGTCATGCTAGTTGGGTGATTATGAATTTAAAGAATACTTGTGTTGAAGTTTGTGATTCTCGTAGCATGCACGTATGGTGAACCGCTTTGTGATGAAGTTGGGGCACAATTTTATTTATTGATTGTATTCCTTATGAGTGGCAGTCGGGGACGAGCGATGGTCTTTTCCTACCAATCTATCCCCCCTAGGAGCATGCGTGTAGTACTTTGTTTTCAATGGTTTGTAGATTTTTGCAATAAGTATATGAGTTCTTCATGACTAATGTTGAGTCCATGGATTATAGGCACTCTCACCCTTCCACCATTGCTAGCCTCTCTTGTGCCGCGCAATTTTCGCCGGTACCATACACCCACCGTATATCTTCATCAAAACAGACACCATACCTACCTATTATGGCATTTCCATAGCCATTCCGAGATATATTGCCATGCAACTTTCCACTGTTCCATTTATATGACATGCATCATCATTGTCATATTGCTCCTTGCATGATCATGTAGTTGACATAGTATTTGTGGCAAGTCCACCTTCATATTTTTTCATACATGTCACTCTTGATTCATTGCATATCCCGGTACACCGCCGGAGGCATACATATAGAGTCATATCTTGTTCTAAGTATTGAGTTGTAATCTTGAGTTGTAAGTAAATAAAAGTGTGATGATCTTCATTATTAGAGGATTGTCCCAGTGAGGAAAGGATGATGGAGACTATGATTCCCCCACAAGTCGGGATGAGACTTCGGACTTTACAACAAAAAAGAGGCCAAAGAGCCCACCAAATAAAAAAAAGGAAGGCCAAATAAAAAAGAGAAAGGCCAAATAAAAAAATGAGAGAAAAAGAGAGAGGGGACAATGCTACTATCCTTTTTACCACACTTGTGCTTCAAAGTAGCACCATGATCTTCATGATAGAGAGTATCCTATATTGTCACTTTCATATACTAGTGGGAATTTTTCATTATAGAACTTGGCTTGTATATTCCAATGATGGGCTTCCTCAAAATGCCCTAGGTCTTCGTGAGCAAGCGAGTTGGATGCACCCCCACTTATTTTCTTTTGTTGAGCCTTCATACATTTATAGCTCCAGTGCATCCGTTGCATGGAAATCCCTACTCACTCACATTGATATCTATTAATGGGCATCTCCATAGCCCGTTGATACGCCTAGTTGATGTGAGACTATCTTCTCTTTTTTGTCTTCTCCACAACCACCATTCTATTCCACATATAGTGCTATGTCCATGGCTCACGCTCATGTATTGCGTGAAAGTTGAAAAAGTTTGAGATTACTAAAGTATGAAACAATTGCTTGGCCTGTCATCGGGGTTGTGCATGATTAAATACTTTGTGTGATGAAGATAGAGCAACAGCCAGACTATATGATTTTGTAGGGATAACTTTCTTTAGCCATGTTATTTTGAGAAGACATGATTGCTTAGTTAGTATGCTTGAAGTATTACTATTTCTTATGTCAATACGAACTTTTATTTTGAATCATTTGGATCTGAACATTCATGCCACAATAAAGAAAATTACATTGAGAATTATGCTAGGTAGCATTGCACATCAAAAATTCTGTTTTTATCATTTACCTACTCAAGGACAAGCAGGAATTAAGCTTGGGGATGCTTGATACGTCTCCAACGTATCTATATTTTTTTATTGTTCCATGTTATTATATTACCCGTTTTGGATGTTTATGAGCTTTACTTTACACTTTTATACCATTTTTGGGACTAACCTACTAACCGGAGGCCCAACCCGTATTGCTGTTTTTTTTGCCTATTTCAGTGTTTCGAAGAAAAGGAATATCAAACGGAGTCCAAACGGAATTAAACCTTCGGGAGCGTGATTTTTGGAACGAACGTGATCCAGAGGACTTGGAGTGGAAGTCAAGAAATAATCGAGGCAGCCACGAGGGTGGAGGGCGCCCCCCTACTGGGCGTGCCCCCTGTCTCGTGGGCCCCTCGGGCGTCCACCGACCTACTTCTTCCTCCTATATATACCCATGTACCCCGAAAAAATCAGAAGCGACCACGAAAAACTATTTCCACCACCGTAACCTTCTGTATCCACGAGATTCCATCTTGGAGCCGGAGGGGGAATCGACCACGGAGGGCTTCTACATCAACACCATAGCCTCTCCAATGAGTTGTGAGTAGTTTACCATAGACCTTCGGGTCCATAGTTAGTAGCTAGATGGCTTCTTCTCTCTCTTTGAATCTCAATACCATGTTCTCCTTGATCTTCTTGGAGATCTATTCGATGTAACTCTTTTTGCGGTGTGTTTGTCGAGATCCGATGAATTGTGGGTTTATGATCAAGTTTATCTATGAGAAATATTTGAATCTCCTTTGAATTCTTTTATGTGTGATTAAGTTATCTTTGCAAGTCATTATCAGTTTGGTTTGGCCTACTAGATTGATCTTTCTTGCAATGGGAGAAGTGCTTAGCTTTGGGTTCAATCTTGCGGTGTTCTTTCCCAGTGACAGCAGGGGCAGCAAGGCACGTATTGTATTGTTGCCATCGAGGATAAAAAGATGGGGTTTATATCATATTGCATGAGTTTATCCCTCTACGTCATGCTATCTTTCTTAAAGCGTTACTCTGTTCTTTATGAACTTCATACTCTAGATGCATGCTGGATAGTGGTCGATGTGTGGAGCAATAGTAGTAGATGCAGGCAGGAGTCGGTCTACTTGTCACGGACGTGATGCCTATATACATGATTATACCTAGATAATCTCATAATTATTCGCTTTTCTATCAATTGCTCGACAATAATTTGTTACCCACCGTAATACTTATGCTATCTTGAGAGAAGCCACTAGTGAAACCTATGGCCCCCGGGTCTATCTTTTATCATATAAGCTTTCAATCTACTTTTATTTGCATCTTTACTTTTCCTATCTATATCATAAAATACCAAAAATATATTTATCTTATCATATTATCTCTATCAGATCTCACTTTCGCAAGTGGCCGTGAAGGGATTGACAACCCCTTTATTGCATTGGTTGCGAGTTCTTGTTTGTTTGTGTAGGTGCGTGGGACTTCTGAGGAGCCTCCTACTGGATTGATACCTTGGTTCTCAAAAACTGAGGGAAATACTTACGCTACTATTGCTGCATCACCCTTTCCTCTTCAAGGAAAACCAACGCAAGCTCAAGATGTAGCACCACCCTATTCACTCATGAGGAAAAAATCCGCTATTACTATATTCTTAAATTGTTTCCTTTCTCATTAATAGGTGATGCTAAGATGTGGTTTAATTCTCTTGCTCGTGGTTGTGTGCATAGTCCCCAGGATATGATTTATTACTTCTCTGCAAAATATTTCCCCATTCATAATAAACAAGTTGCCTTAAGGGAAATATTTAATTTTGTGCAAATTGAAGAAGAGAGTCTCCCACAAGCTTGGGGGAGGCTTCTCCGATTACTTAATGCTTTGCCTGATCATCCTCTGAAGAAAAACAAAATACTTTATATCTTTTATAATGGACTAACCGATGCTTCCAGAGACCACTGATAACCCGCAAGTATACGGGATAGTTGTAGCCTCTTTCGATAAGTAAGAGTGTCGAACCCAACGAGGAGCTAAAGGTAGAACAAATACTCTCTCAATTCCTATCGGCCACTGATACGACTCTACGCACGCTTGACGTCCACTTTACCTAGAACAAGTATAAAACTAGAAGTACTTTGTAGGTGTGATAGGATAGGGTTGCAAGAATATAAAGAACACATAAATAAAAACTAGGGGCTGTTTAGATAAAGAAGCAATAAAGTAAATATAGCGAGTGTGGAAAAGTGGTGGTAGGAGTTATGAAAGTGTCCCTAAGCAATTGACTACGTTACTAGACTGATAGCAAGTTTTATGTGGGAGAGGCATAAGCTAACATACTTTCTCTTCTTGGATCATATGCACTTATGATTGGAACTCTAGCAAGCGTCCGCAACTACTAAAGATTCATTAAGGTAAAACCCAACCATAGCATTAAAGCATCAAGTCCCCTTTATCCCATACGCAACAATCCCCTTACTCGGGTTTATGCTTCTGTCACTCAAGCAACCCACCATAAAAGAATCATGAACTTATTGCAACACCCTACAGCAGGAATACCTCACGCTTGTGTGACACGGAGGGCACAATAGGACAGCAACATAACCACAAGCAAATTAAACCAATCATAGCAATTCATCAACCACCAATAGGACAACAAAAATCTACTTAGACATCATAGGATGGCAACACATCATTGGATAATAATATGAAGCATAAAGCACCATGTTCAAGTAGAGGGTACAGCGGGTTACGGGAGAGTGGACCGCTGAATATATATGGGGAAATGTGATGGAGATGTTGGTGAAGATGGCGGAGGTGTTGGTGAAGATCGCGGTGATGATGATGGCCCCCGGCGGCGTTCCGGCCCCACCGGAAGCAAGGGGGAGAGAGCCCCCCTTCTTCTTCTTCTTCCTTGACATTCTCCCTAGATGGGAGAAGGGTTTCCCCTCTGGTCCTTTTCTCCCATGGCATGGGAGGGGCGAGAGCCCCTCCGAGATTGGATCCATCTCTCTGTTTCTGCGTTCTCAGATTCTGCCCCTTCACCGTTTCTTTTATATCCGGAGATCCATAACTCCGATTGGGGTGAATCTTTCGCCCAGATTTTTCTCGTAAAATTAGATTTCTTGCGGCAAAAGAAGAGCGTCAACCGCCTTACAGGTGGCCCAGGAGAGTGCTAGGCGCGCCCAGGGGGTGGGCACGCCCCCTATCTCCTGGCCACCTCGGGCATCGTTTCGCGTTGATTCTTCCTCCGAAAAATCCCAAATATTCCAAAATAATTCTCCGTCCGTTTTTATCCTGTTTGGATTCCGTTTGATATTGGGTTTTTGTGAAACATAAAACATGCAACAAACAGGAACTGACACTGGGCGCTGGATCAATATGTTAGTCCCAAAAATAGTATAAAAAGTTGCCAAAAGTATATGAAAGTTGAATAATATTGGCATGGAACAATCAAAAATTATAGATACGACGGAGATGTATCAGCATCCCCAAGCTTAATTCCTGCTCGTCCTCGAGTAGGTAATGATAAAAAAGATAATTTTTGATGTGGAATGCTACCTAGCATAATCTTGATCATATGTCTAATCATGGCATGAATATTAAGACACGAGTGATTCAAAGCAATAGTCTATCATTTGACATAAAAACAATAATACTTTGAGCGTACCAATAAAGCAATCATGTCTTTTCAAAACAACAAGGCAAAAGCAAGCTTATCCCTACAAAATCATATAGTTTGGCCATGCTTCATTTTCGTCACACAAAATGCCCCCATCATGCACAACCCCGATGACAAGCCGAGCAATTGGTTCATACTTTTTAACACGCTTCAGCTTTTTCAACCCTCACGCAATACATGAGCGCAAGCCATGGATAAAGCACTGTAGGTGGAATAGAATATAATGATGGAGGTTATGTGGAGAAGACAAAAAAAGGAGAAAGTCTCACATCGAAGCGGCTAATCAACGGGCTATGGAGATGCCCATCAATTGATGTCATTGCGAGGAGTAGGGATTGCCATGCAACGGATGCACTAAGAGCTATAAGTGTATGAAAGCTCAACAAAAGAAACTAAGTGGGTGTGCATTCAACTTGCTTGCTCATGAAGACCTAGGGCATTTGAGGAAGCCCATCGTTGAAATATACAAGCCAAGTTCTATAATGAAAATTCCCACTAGTATATGAAAGTGATAACATAGGAGACTCTCTATATGAAGAACGTGGTGCTACTCTGAAGCAAAAGTGTGGAAAAAGGATAGTAACATTGCCCCTTTTCTTTTCCCTTTATTTATTTATTTTTTATTATTTTTCTTTTTTTTGGTGGGCTTCTTTGGCCCCCTTTTTTATTTAGGCTTCTCTGGCCTTTCCTTTTTTTTCTTTTTTTTTCATGAGGCAATGTTCTATAATGATGATCATCACACTTTTGGTTACTTACAACTCAATATTACAACTCGATACTGGAACAAAGATATGACTATATATGAATGCTTCCGGTGGTGTACCGGGATGTGCAATGATCTAGCATAGCAATGACATAAAAAATGGACAAGCCATGAAAATATCATGCTAGATATCTTACGATCATGCAAAGCAATATGACAATGAATGCTCAAGTCATGTATATGATGATGATGGAAGTTGCATGGCAATATATCTCGGAATGGCTATGGAAATGCCATGATAGGTAGGTATGGTGGCTGTTCTGAGGAAGATATAAGGAGGCTTATGTGTGATAGAGCGTATCATATCACGGGGTTTGGATGCACCGGCGAAGTTTGCACCAACTCTCGAGGTGAGAAAGGGCAACACACGATACCGAAGAGGCTAGCAATGATGGAAAGGTAAAAGTGCGTATAATCCGTGGACTCACATTAGTCATAAAGAACTCATATACTTATTGCAAAAGTTTATTAGCCCTCGAAGCAAAGTAATACTATGCATGCCCCTAGGGGGATAGATCGGTAAAAGACCATCGCTCGTCCCCGACTGCCACTCATAAGGAAGACAATCAAAGAAACACCCCATGCTTCAAATTTGTCACACAACGGTTACCATACATGCATGCTACGGGACTTGCAAACCTCAACACAAGTGTCTCTACAATCCACAACCACCCACTAGCATGACTCTAATATCACCATCTTTATATCGCAAAACTATTGCAAGGAATCAAACATACCATATTCAGCGATCTACAAGTTTATGTAGGATTTTATGACTAACCATGTGAATGGCCAATTCCTGTCATCTCTCTAAATAGATATAAGCGAAGCAAGAGAGTTTAATTATTTCTATAAAATATATGCCCACGCTGTAACAAATATAAGTGAAGCAAAAGAGCATTCTACAAATGGCGGTTTTCTATGTGAAGAGAAACAGGCAATCCAGACTTCAAATGATATAAGTGAAGCACGTGAAGCACTCTATAAAGCCATACTCGAAAGATTTAAGTGAAGTGCAATGAGCATTCTATAAATCAACCAAGGACTATCTCATACCAGCATGGTGCATAAAATAAAAGTGAAAACTAAATGCAAAAGATGCTCCAAGACTTGCACATATCACATGAACGAAACGAATTCGAAAACATACCGATACTTGTTGAAGAAAGAGGGGATGCCTTCCGGGGCATCCCCAAGCTTAGACGCTTGAGTCTCCTTGAATATTTACTTGGGGTGCCTCGGGCATCCCCAATCTTGATCTCTTGCCTCTCTTCCTTTTCCTCATATCGAAACCTCCTCGATTAGACACTTCATCCACACAAAACTTCAACAGAAAACTCGGTAAGATCCGTTAGTATAATAAAGCAAATCACCACTCTAAGTACTGTTGCAAACCAATTCATATTTTGTTTTTGCATTGTGTCTACTGTAATATAACTTTTCCATGGCTTAATCCACTAATATAAATTGATATATTCATCAAAACAAGCAAACTATACATCAAAAACAGAATCTGTCAAAAACAGAACAGTCTATAGCAATCTGAACATCCACCATACTTATGGTACCCCAAAAATTCTACAAAAATTAGGAAAAATAAAAAAGTTGTATAGAAAGACAGTGCAGAAGATATAAGAACCAATTGACGTTCCAGTTAATTAAAAATGTAAAATCGCTCACTACAGCCAAAGTTTTTGTCCTGCACCATACAAATCAACAAGCATCGTAAACATCCTAAAGGCAAACCTTAGCACATTATTTTTATAATAAAATGGAAATATAAAAGGGGATAATTATTTTTGTTGAAAAGTTTCTGTAATCAAGATTCACAAAGTTTCCGTGAGCATGAACAAAGTTCAAGGCTAGCTCCCACTTCAACAATGCTTGTCTTTCTCACTTTCACTTTCCTTTTTGAAAAGTTTTTGAGTTCCCCTCTTTTTTTTTAGACTATATGAAAGCACTCAACAGAAATAAATGACTCTCTAAAACTTCCGGGTTGTCTCCCTGGCAGCGCTTTCTTTAAAGCCATTAAGCTAGGCATATAGTGCTCAAGTAATGGATCCACCCGGATCCCAAGGTATATCAAAGCCAATTTTAATTAACAATGATTTGTAATTTAGTAGTGAGCACAAAGTAACATATATCAAGCAATGACTAAGTCTAACTCTCTTCCTATGCATCTGCATGTCATAAAAGAACAATTCATGCACACATAGTAAAGGCCAATGTATAGTATAAGCAGTTTCTTGCAATTCTATCGTGTTGGAAACATAAAGAGGCGGAGATGTAGTTCCTCTCTCATAATAATTGCAAGTAGGAGCAGCAAGCACATGCATATTATATCTATCAAAATCATCATGTGCAATGATAAAAGGCAACCCATCAATATAATCCTTAATAAGCACAAACTTCTCCGATATAGTGTAGTCGGGAGAATTCAAAAAGATAATAGGACTATCATGCGTGGGTGCAATAGCAACAATTTCATGTTTAACATAAGGAACTATAGCAAGTTCATGTCCATAAGCATAAGTCATATTGGCATCTTGGCCACAAGCATAGCAAGCATCATCAAAAAGGGATATTTCAAGAGAATCAACGGGATCATAGCAATCATCATAGCAATCATCCTTCGGTAAGCATGAAGGGGAATTAAACAATGTATGAGTTGAAGAGTTACTCTCATTAGAAGGTGGGCACGAGTGATCAATCCGCTCTTCCTCCGTTTGTTCTTCGCTCTCCTCATCATCTTTTTCATCCAATGAGCTCACAGTTTCATCAATTTCTTCTTTCATAGCTTCCTGCAAAATATTAGTCTCTTCTTGGACAACGGAGACTTTCTCAATAAATGCATTAATATTGTAATTGTATTCATAATTTTCATAGCAATATCTAAGTATAGCAATATTTTCAGGCCTATAAACATCATCATCAAAAGCTTCATACTTTTTAAACAAAGATTCAATTTCATAAGCAGCCTTAAAAGCAATAAATTCTTCAATTTGTTCAACATCATAGTAATCATATATACCATTAGCATAAGAAGCTAAGGTTTCATTATCATTAAATTTGCATGAAAAGGGAAGGTGTGGAGCCTTCAACCTAGAACAACAAGTAATATAATATCTGAAGCATAGATCCCGAGCATACCAACGCAACATATTAATTTGATCCCATAATAGTTTCCCTTTTTGTGAAAAGAGATAATCCCTAAAGTATCCACGTTGATCCAACGTGTCTCCCATTATAAAGTTGAATGGGATTTTCTCAGGATTATCAAAGTAGTACATAATATCTTTCACATAATGAGAATCGAGGGTTTTAGGAGTTACCCCATCTCCATGAGTAGCAAGTACACCTATTTTTTTTGTATTTCGTGTTCCATATCCATAACTAAAGATAGAGAACAACTTAGAATAGAAAATAAAAATTACTAAGTGATAAAGCAAACAAGCACACATGACAATATTCACCCCACGCTATGACTCCCTGGCAACAACGCCAGAAAAAGGTCTTGATAACCCGCAAGTATATAGGATAGTTGTAGCCTCTTTCAATAAGTAAAAGTGTCGAACCCAACGAGGAGCTAAAGGTAGAACAAATACTCTCTCAAGTCCTATCGGCCACTGATACGACTCTACGCACGCTTGACATCCGCTTTACCTAGAACAAGTATAAAACTATAAGTACTTCGTAGGTGTGATAGGATAGGGTTGCAAGAATATAAAGAACACGTAAATAAAAACTAGGGGCTGTTTAGATAAAGAAGCAATAAAGTAAATATAGCGAGTGTGGAAAAGTGGTGGTAGGAGTTATGGAAGTGTCCCTAAGCAATTGACTACGTAACTAGACCGATAGCAAGTTTTATGTCGGAGAGGCATAAGTTAACATACTTTCTCTTCTTGGATCATATGCACTTATGATTGGAACTCTAGTAAGCATCCACAACTACTAAAGATTCATTAAGGTAAAACCCAACCATAGCATTAAAGCATCAAGTCCCCTTTATCCCATACGCAACAATCCCCTTACTCGTGTTTATGCTTCTGTCACTCAAGCAACTCACCATAAAAGAATCATGAATGTATTGCAACACCCTACAGCAGGAATCCCTCACGCTTGCGAGACACGGAGGGCACAATAGGACAGCAACATAACCACAAGCAAATTAAACCAATCATAGTAATTCACCAACCACCAATAGGACAACGAAAATCTACTCAGACATCATAGGATGGCAACACATCATTGGATAATAATATGAAGCATAAAGCACCATGTTCAAGTAGAGGGTACAGTGGGTTGCGGGAGAGTGGACCACTGAATATAGATGGGGGAAGGTGATTGAGATGTTGGTGAAGATGGCGGAGGTGTAGGTGAAGATCGCGGTGATGATGATGGCCCCCGGCGGCGTTCCGGCGCCACTGAAAGCAAGGGGGAGAGAGCCCTCCTTCTTCTTCTTCTTCCTTGACCTTCTCCCTAGATGGGAGAAGGGTTTCTGCTCTGGTCCTTGGCTCCCATGGCGTGGGAGGGGCGAGAGCCCCTCTGAGATTGCATCTATCTCTCTGTTTCTGCATTCTCAGATTCTGCCCCTTCACCGTTTCTTTTATATCCGGAGATCCGTAACTCCGATTGGGGTGAATCTTTCGCCCAAATTTTTCTCGTAAAATTAGCTTTCTTGCAGCAAAAGAAGAGCGTCAACCTCCTTACGGGTGGCCCAGGAGAGTTCCAGGCGCGCCCAGGGGGGTGGGCGCACCCCCTATCTCCTGGCCACCTCGGGCATCGTTTCGCGTTGATTCTTCCTCCGAAAAATCCCAAATATTCCAACTCCGTCCATTTTTATCCTGTTTGGATTCCATTTGATATTGGGTTTCTGCAAAACATAAAACATGCAACAAACATGAACTGGCACTGGGCGCTGGATCAATATGTTAGTCCCAAAAATAGTATAAAAAGTTGCCAAAAGTATATGAAAGTTGAATAATATTGGCATGGAACAATCAAAAATTATAGATACGACGGAGACGTATCAACCACCTGGATAGTTGTGCTGGTTGTGTTTTCAGGGAAAGAACTGTTGAAGAAGCTGAATTGCTATTGAATAATATATTGAGTAATGATAATGATTGGACACTTCCTGAACCAACTCCTAAGCCAACTCCGAAGAAAAGGGGTATTCTGTTTCTCAGTCCTGAAGATATGCAAGAGGCAAAGAAATCTATGAAAGAAAAAGGTATTAAAGCTAAATATGTTAAGAATTTACCACCTATTGAAGAGATACATGGTCTTGATAACCCGATACAGGTAGTAAAGGTAAATTCTCTCTATAGATTTCATAAGGGTGAAATCTCATCTACTAAGTTTGCTAGTCAGTGCTTGGATGAGTTTGATGATTTTGTTGTTAAATAAGAAGACTTCAATGCTTGCTTTGGTAGACAATTGAAACTCAAAGCTTATATGGTTGAACATTCGAGTGATTATATGTCTAGAGTTGAAGGTGACCTTAAGCTTATTAGTAAACATGCTTCCATGGTTACCACTCAAGTGGAACAAGTGCTGAAGGCACAAGATGATTTGGTCAATGAATTAAATAATAAGAACAATGATAATGTTGTTAGAGTTATGACTAGAGGTGGTAAAATGACCCAGGAACCTTTGTATCCTAAGGGCCATCCTAAGAGAGTTGAGCAAGATTCTCAAAGAACTAATATTGATGCACCTAGTCCTTTTAAGAAAAAGAAAAAGAAAAATGATAGGACTTTGCATGCTTCTAGTGAACCTGTTGAAGACACACCTGAGAATCCTAATGATATTTCTATTTCTGATGCTGAAACACAATCTGGTAATGAACATGAACCTAGTGATAATGTTAATGATGAAGTTCATGTTGATGCTCAACCTAGTAATAACCATGATGTAGAGATTGAACCTATTGTTGGTCTTGATAACCCACAATCAAAGAGTCAACATTATGATAAGAGAGACTTCGTTGCTAGGAAGCACGGTAAAGAAAGAGAACCATGGGTTCATAAACCCATGCCTTTTCCTCCTAAGCCATCCAAGAAAAAGGATGATGAGGATTTTGAGTGCTTTGCTGAAATGATTAGACCTATCTTTTTGCGTATGCGTTTGACTCATATGCTTAAAATGAATCCTTATGCTAAGTATATGAAAGATATTGTTACAAACAAAAGAAAGATACTGGAAGCTGAAATTTCCACCATGCTTGCTAATTATACTTTTAAGGGTGGAATACCAAAGAAACTTGGAGATCCGGGAGTACCAACTATACAATGCTCCATCAAAAGAAACTATGTTAAAACTGCTTTATGTGATCTTGGAGCTAGTGTTAGTGTTATGCCTTTCTCTTTGTATCGTAGACTTACTTTGAATAAGTTGACACCTACTGAAATCTCTTTGCAAATGGCCGATAAATCAACTGCTATACCCATCGGTATTTGTGAGGATGTGCCTGTTGTGGTTGCAAATGTTGCTATCTTAACGAACTTTGTTATTCTTGATATTCCCAAGGACGACAGTATGTCGATCATCCTTGGTAGACCCTTTCTCAATATGGCAGGGGCTGTTATTGATTGCAACAAAGGCAATGTCACTTTTCATGTTAATGGTAATGAGCATACAGTACACTTTCCGAAGAAACAACCTTAAGTTCATAGTATCAATTCTATTGGAAAATTTTCAACGATTACTATTGGAGGTTTTGAATTCCCTCTTCTTACTATCAAAAAGAAATATGATATTCTTATTGTTGGGGACATGCATATCCCCATTGAGGTAACTTAGTGTTATTCGAAAATTCTCCGGTTTCATGTTATTCGGAAGAAGTTTGTTAACAAGACTTGATCAACCTTGTTAGTGGATTCCTTTTGATGAGCACGAGATGGATGAAGTTAGAAGGCACAACTCTTACCAACCTTTTACTTTCTGTTACTTAATTAAATAAAGAAAAAAAATAGTATTTTATGTCTGTTTTCTGAATTATCTGTGCAATAAAAAAATACCCCGAAAATAAAAGTTCTCGAAATGCCCTGAAAATTGAGTATGATTTTTTGTAGAATATTTGAGAATTTCTGGCAGTTAGAACACACCAGGGGGACCCACCATTTGGTCACGAGGGTGGAGGGCGCGCCCCCTGCCTCGTGGGCCCCATGTGGACCCCCTCCACTTATTCTAGCACCCACACACTTCGTCTTCCTCTAGAAAAAATCATCCCGTATCTCAAACCCGTGTTCTTGCTCGTTTTGCTGCCATTTTCGATCTCCTTGCTCAAAACTCCATTCACAAAACTGCTTTGGAGGATTGTTCTTCGGTATGTAACTAGTCCAATTAGTTTTTGTTCTAGTGCTTTATTTATTGCATTTTTTTGCTGCTGAGGTGACCCTGTTCTTGAGCTTGCATGTCAAATATATATGGTCTAATGCATGATATAGCCGCTAGGCACTTGTGGGAGTAGTTGCTATCAATCTTGTTGAGTTTGGTTCACTTTTGTTTTGAGTCACTAAAAACTTTAGAAATTTTTCAGAGGAAGAAAATGATGAAGAGATTGTTGAGAGGCTCCTCGAGCCGAAGCTTGAAGGAAAAGCAGAATGAAGAGAATAAAAAGCCCAAGTATAATCTTCCTCGCACCACGGAGGTTCGGCCGTGTGAATGGCCTTGCGATGCATTATTGAGGGCCGCTGGAATTCACGGCGACTTTTATTATTTGGCTGAGAATGCAGGCATCACCGAATTCCTCCACGACCAGTGTGAGCAGTATCTCCTACTCACTAATATTTTCGTGCAAAACTTTCATTTCCATGCTAGAAGATCACCACCTTTAGTGGATTTTTATTTATATGATGAGTTTAAGGAGATGTCACTCTATGATTTTTGTGTGGTTTGCAAGTTTCCCTTTGAGGTTAGCGTCGAGAAACCACATCCTAGTGATGTGGATGAATTTATTGATAAATTGTTGTAGGGGAAACGAGAAAAGTTTCAGATGCAAGGACTACTAGTGTACATTTTCCTGTTTTACGTTACTTTGCAATATTTGCTAGTAGATGCTTAATTGGTCGCCGGAACAGTGGGAGCCTTAGTGCTCCTGACCTTGCTATTTTGCGCTATGCTTTATTTCGTGATACAACTTCCAGTCTAGGCGCTATGGTCGCTAAACGTTGAGTCTGAAGCATTCATAGGGCCCCATCTTTGGAGGTATATTTGCTTCATGCCTTGCTAAACACTATGAGATACCTATTAGGCATTATGAGAAAGAGGAAAAGTTGATGCCCACTATTTTCTTAGACTATAAGAGTATGATAGCACATGATTTTATTGTTAAAGATAAGAAGAAGAGACTTAATTATAACTTGTTATTTGGTAAAACTAAGTGTGAGACTATCACCTTGCCTGCACCATCTTTGTTAAATATACATTCAGGCACGTACCTCATCATGCCCGAGGACATTTATGCATACTGGGAGCTGACACGAGTCCCAGGGCCTAAGCCAGAGCCACCTCTTGATCCATATCGGAAGTCTATTTATCAGTGGGATCTGGAGGATCTTGCTAACCAGTGGCACCCCAAGGACTCTCCTCAATACACCGGAGAGGATCACTTTGATCCATGGGCATAGAACAACTTAGGCCAAAAGCCTAAGCTTGGGGGAGTACGTATTTCTCACCAACATTACATTCATGTTCACACACTCATTCTAGTTGTCGGTGTTCATAATTTTTCATTGTACTATCCATGCTAGTTTATTTTATTTTCTTGCTTTCTTCTTGTGTGCTTGAAAAACTTTGAGACAAAAACCAAAAAATTAGTTGTAGATTTTAGCTAGTTTACTTTCCATGCTTGTAGTAGTAATATTAAAAGAAAATCACAAAAGATTTCTTGTTCTTCTTTTGCTTGTTGGGAGCTTTCCCGTGTAAATAGTTTTATTTTTCTTTGAAATTCTTTTCTTTTCTTTGGGGGTCTTGAGAGGAGAAGACCATGATGAAAATGATGAGTGGCTCTCATATGCATTATTGTTGATCTAACCAAGAGCCCGTATTACCTTGTCTTCTCCTTTGAATTAAATGTTTGGAGATTCCAGCTTAGTCCAATGCATGTGCACTATTAATATTATCCACGTCGTTCGGTCATGCAAGTGAAAGGCAATAATGACGATATATGATGAAATGTTGAGATGAGAGAAGCTGGTATGAACTCGACCTATCTTGTTTTTGTAAATATGATTAGTTCATCGTTCCTGATTCAGCCTGTTATGAATGAAACATGCTTGCAATGACAATTAGAGATTATAGTTATTCATGACATGCTTAATTAGCTAGGAGTTTATAATGGTGTACCTTGCGTGCCACCATGCTATCAAAATGGTTGTGATGTGGCTTGAGTTGGCACATGTTCACGCATGTAGTTGAAACAAAATCAACATAGCCTTCACGATATTTATGCTCATGGTGATTTATATCCTACTCATGATTTGATACGTCCATTTTGCATCATGCTTTTATATCGATATTTATTGCATTATGGGCTGTTATTACACGCTATGTCACAATACTTATGGCTATACTCTCTTATTTTACAAGGTTTAACATGAAGAGGGAGAATGCCGGCAGCTAGGATTCTGGGCTGGAAAAGGAGCAAATATTGGAAACCTATTTTGCACAGCCCCAAAAGTCCTGAAACTCCACGAAAGTCATTTTTGGAATTAATAAGAATTATTGAGCGAAAGAAGTACCAGAGGGGTCCCACACCTTGGCCACGAGGGTGGGGGGTGCGCCCACCCCTACTGGGCGCGCCCCCTGCCTCGTGGGCCCCCTGGTGGCCCTCCGGTGCCCATCTTCTGCTATATGAAGTCTTTTACCCTGGAAAAAAATCATAAGCAAGCTTACGGGACGAAACTCCGCCGCCACGAGGCGGAACCTTGGCGGAACCAATCTAGGGCTCCGGCGGAGCCGTTCTGCCGGGGAAACTTCCCTTCGAGAGGGGGAAATTATCACCATCGTCATCACCAACGATCCTCTCATTGGAAGGGGGTCAATCTCCATCAACATCTTTTGTATGAGGTTGTCTATTAAACTTAGAGAAATTAAACTCATGAGACTCATCACCAAAGCTAACACTGACAGTCTATTTTTCACAATGTATTTTAGCATTAACGGTGTTCAAGAAAGGTCTACCAAAGATAATCGGACATAAATCATCTTGTGGGGAACCAAGAACTGGAAAATCAGTAGGGTATTTTATTTTCCCACACAAGACTTCAACATCTCTAACAATCCCAAGCGGTGTGATGGTGTCTCTATTAGCAAGTTTAATAGTAACATCTATGTCTTCAATTTCAGCGGGTGCTATATCATGCATAATTTCTTGGTAGAGAGTAAAAGGAATAGCAATGATATGTCTTCAACGTATCTATAATTTTTGATCGTTCCATGTTATATTATCATTATTGGATGTTATACAATCATTTCATATCATTTTTTGGTACTAACCTATTGACATAGTGCCTTGTGCTAGTTGTTGTTTTCTGCATGTTTTTTACATCGTAGGAAATCAATACCAAACGGAGTCCAAACGCAGCGAAACTTTTTGTGGATTTTTTTGGACCAGAAGACATCCAGTGGGCCAATAAAGTACCTGAGGGGAGCTCCAAGGGGAGCACAACCCACCAGGGCGCGCCTGGAGGCCCAGGTGGGTTGTGCCCACCTCGGTGTCCTCTCGCACCGCCTATTTGCTCTATAAATACCCCAATATTCCAGAAACCCTAGGGGAGTCGACAAAAATCAATTCTAGCCGCCGCAAGTTCCAGAACCACTATATCCAATCTAGACACCATCTCCGAGTGGTTCATCATGTCCATTGGTGCCTCTCCGATGATGCACGAGTAGTTCTTTGTAGACCTACAGGTCCGTAGTTAGTAGCTAGATGGTGATACATCTCCAACACATCTATAATTTTTGATTGTTCCATGCTGTTATATTATCATTCTTGGATGTTTTACAATCATTTTACAGTCATTTTATATCATTTTTGGTACTAACCTATTGACATAGTGCCCAGTGCCAGTTGCTGTTTTTTGCATGCTTTTTACATCGCAGGAAATCAATATCAAAAGGAGTCCAAACGCAGCGAAACTCCTGGAGGATTTTTTTGGGCCAGAAGACATCTAGCGGGCCAAGAAAGCACCTGGGGGTGGCTTGAGGGGAGCAACACCCACCAGGGCGCGCCAGGAGGCCCAGGCGCACCCTGGTGGGTTGTGCCCACCTTGGGTGCCCCCTGCACCGCCTCTTTGCTCTATAAAGACCCCAATATTCCAGAAACCCTAGGGGAGTCGACGAAAATCAATTCCAGCCGCCGCGGAATCCAAAACCACTAGATCCAATCTAGACACCATCATGGAGGGGTTCACCACTTCCATTGGTGCCTCTCTGATGATGCGCGAGTAGTTCTTTGTAGACCTTTGGGTCCATAGTTAGTAGCTAGATGGCTTCCTCTCTCTCTCTTGATTATCAATACAATGGTCTCTTGGAGATCCATATGATGTAAGTCTTTTTGTGGTGTGTTTGTTGGGATCCGATGAACTTTGAGTTTGTGATCAGATCTATGTTTTTACCCATGAAAGTTATTTGGGTCTTCTTTGATCTCTTATCTGCATGATTGCTTATAGCCTCATGTTTCTTCTCCGATATTTGTGTTTTCTTTGGCCAACTTGATCTATTTATCTTGCAATGGGAAGAGGTGCTTTTTAGTGGGTTCGGTCTTACGGTGCTTCTTCCCAAGGACAAAAGGGGAACTGACACATATGTATCGTTGCTACTAAGGATAACGAGATGAGATCTATATCTCTGCAATAGATAAATGGATCTCCTCTACATCATGTCATCATTTTTATTGCATTACTTCGTTTTCACATGAACTTAATACACTAGATGCATGTTGGATAGCGGTCGATGTGTGTAGTAATAGTAGTAGATGCAGGCAGGAGTCAGTCTACTAATCTTGGACGTGATGCCTACATAATGATCATTGCCTAGATATCCTCGTGATTATTTGAAGTTCTATCAATTGCCCAACAGTAATTGTTTTCCCACAGTTTTCTATTTTCTCGAGAGAAGCCACTAGTGAAACCTACGGCCCTGGGGTGTCTTTTCATCATATTTACCTTTGCGATCTATTTTCCCTTGCATTTATTTTTAGATCTATTAAACCAAAAAATACAAAAATACCTTGCTGCAATTTATTTGTTCCGCGATCTATTTATACCGTCTACCACTTTTACCTCATGTTATTTGCCTATCTTGAGGCGTCGTACCCGGAAGGGATTAACAACCCCTTTAACACGTCAGGTTGCGAGTATTTGTTATTTGTGTGCATGTGTTGTTTACGTGGTGTGAGGAGGTTCTCCTACTGGTTCGATAACCTTGGTCTCATCACTGAGGGAAATACCTACCGTCGCTATACTACATCATCCCTTCCTCTTTGGGGAAATACCGACGTAGTTCTAGCAGACATCAGAAGGAATTTCTGGCGCCGTTGCCGGGGAGGATCATCAACATCAACCAGGTTCCTAATCACAAATCTCATCTCCTCGCAATTTACATTATTTTCCAGTTGCCTCTCGTTTTCCTCTCCCCCACTTCACAAAGATTTGCCATTTTATTCGCCCTCTTTTTCTTTCGCCGTTTTCTCGTCAGATCTGTTTTTGAGTGCAATCTTGTTGCGTAGTCATCATGACTCAAGAGAACACCAAGTTGTGTGATTTCTCAAATACCAACAACAATGATTTTATTAGCACTCCAATTGCTCCTCCTGCCACTAGTGAGGAGTCTTGTGATATTAATACTGCTTTGCTAAATCTTGTCATGAAAGATCAATTTGCCGGTACTCCTAGTGAGGATGTCGCGTCCCATCTTAACACATTCGTGGAATTATGCGATATGCAAAAGAAAAGAGATCTGGACAATGATGTTGTGAAGTTGAAATTATTTCCGTTTTCTTTGCGAGATCGTGCAAAATTTGGTTTCCTTCTTTGCCTCACAATAGTATTGATTCTTGGAACAAGTGCAAAGATGATTCTATCACTAAGTATTTTCCGCACTCAAAAATTATTTCCCTTAGAACCTAGATCATTAATTTCAAGCAACTTGAACATGAGCTTGTTGCACAATCCTGGGGAAGGATGAAATTGATGCTAAGGAATTGCCCAACTCATGGGTTAAATCTTTGGATGATCATACAAATTTTTTATGCGGGATTGAATTTTGTTTCTCGTAATCTTTTAGATTCCGCCGCGGGGGGTACTTTTATGGAAATTAATTTGGGTGAAGCTACTAAGTTTCTAGACAATATTATGACAAATTACTCGCAATGGCATACCAAAAGAGCTCCTACTAGCACTACAAAAAATTACACGTCCGTGATGATACGTGTTTGTCATAGTAGGTCATGTTTCCTGTCATGCATGTACATCCATGACGATTTTATGACAGAATCAAGATAGTCATACCTGTGCTGTCGTAGAAGTGTTCCATGACATTACCAAAATTATCATCACGGAACTGTCCACTTCCATGACGATAAATCGCGCGTCATAGAAGTGCTTTCGTCAAGGGTGACCGACGCGTGGCATCCACCTTATCGGGATGCCGTTAACTGTCGTTAAGCTATCGGGTCCGGTTTTGGATCCGGTAACCCGCTAACAGCCACGACCAATGTTGATTTTCCACGTGTAAAATTCTCATTGGCCGACGGAACCACGTGTCAGCTCCGCGTTGGCACAGGTGTCACTTATCTAATGGTCGATATGGGCCTATGATATGTTGACACGTGGACGGGCCCAAAAGTGGTCCATGAAGTTTAAATGGGCTGGCCCAACTAAAGGCCCACAAGATTTAGCGGACCATAATGGGCCGGCCCAGCTAAAGGCCCACAAGATTTTGCAGACCATAATGGGCCGACCCAGCTAAAGGCCCAACATTCTCAGTTAAGGCCCATATGGCTAGTGTCAAATCAGCCCGTCAATGGCCCGTCCTAAACTTGCGATCATCGCGGCCCATGGTCACTTCTGGCCCGTTAAAAGTCTGCTAAGTATTTGGGCCGAATTACGGTCCGGTGTATTTCCGGCCTGTTAAAGGTCCTGCTTCATTTGGGCCCATTTACAGGCCATTGAAACTTTGGGCTCATAAACGACCGTGAAGGATTTGGGTCATATTCGGCCATGTCTGACATTCACCCTATTAGAGGCCCACTATAGATTTGGGCCACTTTCAGCCAGTTGTGATTTTCGGCCTGTTGACATCGGATGAAATCCATGGGCCATATGTGGACCAACGTCACATCGGACCCATTAACGACCTGTATAAAAATAACACTAATCAAACCTGACTGAACTTCCGGCCTGTTAAAGGCCCGTGTAGTAGGTCGGCACATTTACGGCCCGTCCGAATTTCGGCCTGTGAACGATCCGCATTGTAAATGGGCCACCATTTCAGCCTGCTAAGACCAGTGGGTTATTTGGCACAATCAGGGCCCAATCTCACTTTCGGCCTATTAAAGGTCCATGTTTTTATGGGCTCGAGATATTTACACCTGTAAACAACCTATTGTTACTGAGGGCCAAATTATGTTTAGGCCTGTTAAAGGCCCACTATGGGCACATGCGTACCAGAAAAATACGAAATCTTATGCTGATTTAGGCCCAGATATTTTTGGTGGGCTACATGCAAATTTTGGCCCATAATCATTTTTAGCCCAATTGGAATGGGCCCGACAAATGTTGGCATGTTGGGCTCCTACGAAGCTTTCGGCCGTATACATTACTAAGGTAAACCTACACTATACAAAAATAGCGTCGTAATTACTGCAGCCTTTGGCAGCATCATAAATGTTGTATCACAACAAAATAAATTCCAGCCATACAACAAAAGGCCTGTTGGCATAAAGTTTACAATCCTTGCAGATAAAAGCACCATTAGATGTATAGAAGCACATATCATTTGACCTGACTACTAATGTTTCAGGTTGTAGAATCTGATGGAGCAGCACTGTCTTCACCTTTTTCCGCCATTGCTCTTGAACAACGAAGCGAATGTCTGATAGTCTGGTTTCAAAACCATTCATATCTTGATGACATTTGTCAACCACTATTCTTGTTTCCGAAACAACGTCCATTAGGGATTGGACTTGTGTTTGGAGCACAAATATATCACTCTATCAAGCCGGAAGATTTTGTTCAGTAGGCGATTTGGACGAGGTTACCTTGACAACCAACCCAGAATTACACAGGAAGGTGCTTTTTGCACTGTTAAAGGAGAGATACTGATGCACTATAGCAAGAGGTGACATTGTGCCTATGGTAGCCTCGTCACCTTCAGGTGGTTGTGGCTGCTCAATCATTTGTTCCATAGCTTGCTGAAAGTTTGAACTTGTAGATTAGTGTACCAGATAAGTTACTAATGACACAAAAACAAACAAAGCAGGTTACACGTTTATACATAACTTATTCTGGTGAACTACTGTAATACATTAGCATGTATTGTAGTGCCAACTACATGATAAAATCACTTTCGGAACATATGTCCATGTAGCATGCCTACTGTATTGTCTATTTCCTCACATTCATTGACATCTAAGGATAAAGAGACATGGTTTAAAGTAGGATGAACATAGTATGACATCATTCATATCATGGGCAAACAGATATAAAACAAACATGCTATTTTATCATTGTGTGCGCACATGAACATCACAACTAGATTACAGATCAAGACCAAAAGAATTTCCTTCATCTCTTTTAAACCATGTAAGGTGAAATGATATGTTAAGACAACTGTGTATAAAAGTGAACAGAGTAACTGACATTGGCTGCAAACCAAGCAGTTAAATGAACACATCAAAGTACCAATCAGTTCAAACTTCAAAGGCAGGAGGAGTAAGGACTTACAACAGCGGCTTGAACTGGTGTGCTCATGCCCTTCATCTTGCTGGTGTGGTAATCCTTGAAGATTTGCACTGCATTCAGTTCAGGTTCTTTTTGGTCTACACGGGCTTTCCTCTATACTTGGAAAAAGTCAATATAGATACGATAATATGACACAGAAAAAAGAAGGAAGTAGCAGCTATTTACAAGAGCCTCGAAGTGGGCAATATAGCTACGAGATCCCGTTGTCTTTTGGAATTTCACTTTAGAACGGTTGGTCTTGTTCTTCAAATAGTTAGCCTAGAAGAAGAGACACTTGTAAGGCACATCCATAAATACAAGTTCAATATGGTCTGATCAAATACATATAGCTTACCTGATACTTTGGATCAGACCAGTGTTTAACAAGTGTTGTCCAGTCTTCATCTGTAATATATTCCACTGGAGATGTTTGGGCGATTTCATTGTTAGCCTTGCCTTCAAAGTGAGATTTTCTAAGGTGGTTCCGATACTGTCGCATAGTAGACTGAAAAACATGAGTGCATGCTTGTTTAGTTGCATCATCTTTCGGATCCAACTTGAACCTCATCTGTTGAAAAAAGAATGTGAGTCTTATTAGGAGGAAGCTAGAAAGTATGGGACAGAGCAAGACAATATTACTAATTGCGATGAATAACATTACTTACGGATAAATGGTCAAGGAAGGTGTTAAACTTGGCATTGCCTTTCTCATTCCTATACAAGATCCACGTTGGAAGGATACATGCATGACACCTAACGACAACGGCTGCCTCTGATACTAACTTGGTTGACTCTATAGCATCACGTGACCTTTTTAAACCTGCCTCAAAATGGATCTCCATTCTTCCTCTTTTAGATTTTGTTAATCTGTCAAGCATTATCCTCGACGCCTGTTTCCTCTTGCACCGTGGTGCTAGGGAAATCATCACCATCGTCATCACCAACGATCCTCTCATCGGGAGTGGGTCAATCTCCATTAACATCTTTTGTATGAGGTTGTCTATTAAACTTAGATAAATTAAACTCATGAGACTCATCACCAAAGCTAACACTGACAGTCTATTTTTCACAATCTATTTTAGCATTAACGGTGTTCAAGAAAGGTCTACCAAAGATAATCGGACAAAAATCATCTTGTGGGGAACCAAGAACTGGAAAATCAGTAGGGTATTTTATTTTACCACACAAGACTTCAACATCTCTAACAGTCCCAAGCGGTGTGATGGTGTCTCTATTAGCAAGTTTAATAGTAACATCTATGTCTTCTATTTCAGCGGGCGCTATATCATGCATAAGTTCTTGGTAGAGAGTAAAAGGAATAGCACCGATATGTCTTCAACGTATCTATAATTTTTGATTGTTCCATGTTGTTATATTATCATTCTTGGATGTTATACAATCATTTTATATCATTTTTTGGTACTAACCTATTGACATAGTACCTTGTGCTAGTTGTTGTTTTCTGCATATTTTTTACATCGGAGGAAATCAATACTAAACGGAGTCCAAACGCAGCGAAACTTTTTTGTGGATTTTTTTGTACCAGAAGACATCCAGTGAGTCAATAAAGTACCTGAGGGGAGCTCCAAGGGGAGCACAACCAACCAGGGCGCGCCTGGAGGCCCAGGTGTGCCCAGGTGGGTTGTGCCCACCTCGGTGGCCTCTCGCACCGCCTATTTGCTTTATAAATACCCCAATATTCCATAAACCCTAGGGGAGTCGACAAAAATCAATTCTAGCCGCCGCAAGTTCCAGAACCACTAGACACCATCTCGGAGTGGTTCATCATGTCCATTGGTGCCTCTCCGATGATGCACGAGTAGTTCTTTGTAGACCTACGGGTCCGTAGTTAGTAGCTAGATGGTGATACATCTCCAACGTATCTATAATATTTGATTGTTCCATGCTGTTATATTATCATTCTTGGATGTTTTACAATCATTTTATAGTCATTTTATATCATTTTTGGTACTAACCCATTGACATAGTGCCCAGTGCCAGTTGCTGTTTTTCTGCATGTTTTTTCATCGCATGAAATCAATATCAAACGAAGTCCAAACGCAGCGAGACTCCTGGAGGATTTTTTGGGCCAGAAGACATCTAGTGGGCGAAGAAAGCACCTGGGGGTGGCTTGAGGGGAGCAGCACCCACCAGGGCGCGCCAGGAGGCCCAGGCGCGCCCTGGTGGGTTGTGCCCACCTCGGGTGCCCCCTGAACCGCCTCTTTGCTCTATAAATACCCCAATATTCCAGAAACCCTAGGGGAGTCGACAAAAATCAATTCCAGTCGCCACGGAATCCAGAACCACTAGATCCAATCTAGACACCATCGTGGAGGGGTTCACCACTTCCATTGGTGCCTCTCTGATGATGCGCGGGTAGTTCTTTGTAGACCTTCGGGTCCGTAGTTAGTAGCTAGATGGCTTCCTCTCTCTCTTGATTATCAATACAATGGTCTCTTAGAGATCCATATGATGTAAGTCTTTTTGTGGTGTGTTTGTTGGGATCCGATGAACTTTGAGTTTGTGATCAGATCTATGTTTTTACCCATGAAAGTTATTTGGGTCTTCTTTGATCTCTTATCTGCATAATTGCTTATAGCCTCACATTTCTTCTCCGATATTTGGGTTTTCTTTGGCCAACTTGATCTATTTATCTTGCAATGGGAAGAGGTGGTTTTTAGTGGGTTCGGTCTTATGGTGCTTCTTCCCAGGGACAAAAGGGGAACTGACATGTATGTATCGTTGCTACTAAGGATAACGAGATGAGATCTATATCTTTGCAATAGATAAACGGATCTCGTCTACATCATGTCATAATTTTTATTGCATTACTTCGTTTTCACATGAACTTAATACACTAGATGCATGTTGGATAGCGGTCGATGTGTGGAGTAATAGTAGTAGATGCAGGCAGGAGTCAGTCTACTAATCTTGGACGTGATGCCTACATAATGATCATTGCCTCGATATCCTCATGATTATTTGAAGGTCTATCAATTGCCCAACAGTAATTGTTTTCCCACAGTTTGCTATTTTCTCGAGAGAATCCACTAGTGAAACCTACGGCCGTCGGGTCTCTTTTCATCATATTTACCTTTGCGATCTATTTTCCCTTACATTTATTTTCAGATCTATTGAACCAAAAAATACAAAAATACCTTGCTGCAATTTATTTGTTCCGCGATCTATTTATCCCATCTACCACTTTTACCTCATGTTATTTGCCTATCTTGAGGCGTCGTACCCGGAAGGGATTGACAACCCCTTTAACACGTCGGGTTGCGAGTATTTGTTATTTGTGTGCATGTGTTGTTTATGTGGTGTGAGGAGGTTCTCCTACTGGTTCGATAACCTTGGTCTCATCACTAAGGGAAACACCTACCGTCTCTATACTGCATCATCCCTTCCTCTTTGGGGAAATACCGACCTAGTTCTAGTAGACATCAGAAGGAATTTCTGGCGCCCTTGCCGGGGAGGATCATCAAGATCAACCAGGTTCCTAATCACAAATCTCATCTCCTCGCAAGTTACATTATTTTCCAGTTGCCTCTCGTTTTCCTCTCCCCCACTTCACAAAATTTTGCCATTTTATTCGCCCTCTTTTTCTTTCGCCGTTTTCTCGTCAGATCTGTTTTTGAGTGCAATCTTGTTGCGTAGTCATCATGACTCAAGAGAACACCAAGTTGTGTGATTTCTCAAATACCAACAACAATGATTTTATTAGCACTCCGATTGCTCCTCCCGCCACTAGTGCGGAGTCTTGTGATATTAATACTCCTTTGCTGAATCTTGTCATGAAAGATCAATTTGCCGGTACTCCTAATGAGGATGCCGCGTCCCATCTTAACACATTCATGGAATTATGCGATATGCAAAAGAAAAGAGATGTGGACAATGATGTTGTGAAGTTGAAATTATTTCCGTTTTCTTTGCGAGATCGTGCAAAAATTTGGTTCTCTTCTTTGCCTCGCAATAGTATTGATTCTTGGAACAAGTGCAAAGATGATTTTATCACTAAGTATTTTTCGCACTCAAAATTTATTTCCCTTAGAACCTAGATCATTACTTTCAAGCAACTTCAACATGAGCATGTTGCACAATCCTAGGAAAGGATGAAATTGATGTTAAGGAATTGCCCAACTCATGGGTTAAATCTTTGGATGATCATACAAATTTTTTATGCGGGATTGAATTTTGTTTCTCGTAATCTTTTAGATTCCGCCGTGGGGGGGGGTACTTTTATGGAAATTAATTTGGGTGAAGCTACTAAATTGCTAGACAATATTATGGCAAATTACTCGCAATGGCATACCAAAAGAGCTCCTACTAGCACTACAAAAAATTACACTTCCGTGATGATATGTGTTTGTCACAGTAGGTCATGTTTTCTGTCGTGCATGTACATCCATGACGATTTTATGATAGAATCAAGATAGTCATACCTGTGCTGTCATAGAAGTGTTCCATGACATTACCAAAATTATCATCATAGAAGTGTCCACTTCCATGACGATAAATCGCGCGTCATAGAAGTGCTTTCGTCAAGGGTGACCGACGCGTGGCATCCACCATATCGGGATGCCGTTAAGTGCCGTTAAGCTATCGGGTCCAGTTTTGGATCCGGTAACCCGCTAACAGCCACGACCAATGTTGATTTTCCACGTGTAAAATTCTCATTGGCCGATTTAAACCACGTGTCGACTCGCGTTGTACGTGTGTCACTTATCTAATGGTCGAGATGGGCCTATGATATGTTGACACGTGGACGGGCCCAAAAGTGGCCCATGAAGTTTAAATGGGCTGGCCGAACTAAAGGTCCACAAGATTTAGTGGACCATAATGGGCCGGCCCAGCTAAAGGCCCACAAGATTTGGAGACCATAATGGGCCGGCCCAGCTAAAGGCCCAACATTCTCAGTTAAGGCCCGTACGGCTAGTGTCAAATCAGCCCATCAATGGCCCGTCCTAAACTTGTCATCATCGCGGCCCATGGTCACTTCTGGCCCATTAACAGTCTGCTAAGTATTTGGGCCGAATTATGGTCCGGTGTATTTCCGGCCTGTTAAAGGTCCTGCTTCATTTGGGCCCATTTACAGGCCATTGAAACTTTGGGCTCATAAACGACCGAGTAGTATTTGGGTCATATCCGGCCATGTCTGACATTCACCCTGTTAGAGGCCCACTATAGATTTGGGCCACTTTCAGCCAGTTGTGATTTTCGGCCTGTTGACGTCGGATGAAATCCATGGGCCATATGTGGCCCAACGTCACATCGGACCCATTAACGACCCATATAAAAATGACACTAATCAAGCCTGACTGAACTTTCGGCCTGTTAAAGGCCCGTGTAGTAGGTCGGCACATTTACGACCCGTCCGAATTTCGGCCTGTGAACGATCCGCATTGTAAATGGGCCACCATTTCGGCCTGCTAAGACCAGTGGGTTATTTGGCACAATCAGGGCCGAATCTCACTTTCGGCCTATTAAAGGCCCATGTTTTTATGGGCTCGAGATATTTACACCTGTAAACAACCTATTGTTACTGAGGGCCAAATTATGTTTAGGCCTGTTAAAGGCCCACTATGGGCACATGCCTACCAGAAAAATATGAAAGCTTATGCTGATTTAGGCCCAGATATTTTTAGTGGGCTACATGCAAATTTTGGCCCATAATCATTTTTAGCCCAATTGGAATGGGCCCGACGAATGTTGGCATGTTGGGGTCCTACGAAGCTTTCGGCCGAATACATTACTAAGGTAAACCTACACTACACAAAAATAGCATCGTAATTACTGCAGCCTTTGGCAGCATCATAAATGTTGTATCACAACAAAATAAATTCCAACCATATAACAAAAGGCCTGTTGGCATAAAGTTTACAATCCTTGCAGATAAAAGCACCATCAGATGTATAGAAGCACATATCATTTGACCTGACTACTAATGTTTCAGGTTGTAGAATCTGATGGAGCAGCACGGTCTTCACCTTTTTCCGCCATTGCTCTTGAACAACGAAGCGAATGTCTGATAGTCTGGTTTCAAAACCATTCATATCTTGACGACATTTGTCAACCACTATTCTTGTTTCCGAAACGACATCCATTAGGGATTGGACTTGTGTTTGGAGCACAAATATATCACTCTATCAAGCCGGGAGATTTTGTTCAATAGGCGATTTGGACGGGTTACCTTGACAACCAACCCAGAATTACGCAGGAAGGTGCTTTTTGCACTGTTAGTGGAGAGATACTGATGCACTACAGCAAGAGGTGACATTGTGCCTGTGGTAGCCTCGTCACCTTCAGGTGGTTGTTGCTGTTCAATCATTTGTTCCATAGCTTGCTAAAAGTTTGAACTTGTAGATTAGTGTACCGGATAAGTTACTAATGACACAAAAACAAACAAAGTAGGTTACACGTTTATACATAACTTATTTTGGTGAACTACTATAATACATTAGCATGTATTGTAGTGCCAACTACATGATAAAATCACTTTCGGAACATATGTCCATGTAGCATGCCTACTGTATTGTCTATTTTCTCACATTCATTGACATCTAAGGATAAAGAGACATGGTTTAAAGTAGGATGAACATAGTATGACATCATTCATATCATGGGCAAACAGATATAAAACAAACATGCTATTTTATCATTGTGTGCGCACATGAACATCACAACTAGATTACAGATCAAGACCAAAAGAATTTCCTTCATCTCTTTTAAACCATGTAAGGTGAAATGATATGTTAAGACAACTATGTATAAAAATGAACAGAGTAACTGACATTGGCTGCAAACCAAGCAGTTAAATGAACACATCAAAGTACCAATCAGTTCAAACTTCAAAGGCAGGAGGAGTAAGGACTTACAACAGCGGCTTGAACTGGTGTGCTCATGCCCTTCATCTTGCTGGTGTGGCAATCCTTGAAGATTTGCACTGCATTCAGTTCAGGTTCTTTTTGGTCTACACGGGCTTTCCCCTATACTTGGAAAAAGTCAATATAGATATGATAATATGGCACAGAAAAAAGAAGGAAGTAGCAGCTATTTACAAGAGCGTCGAAGTGTGCAATATAGCTACGACATCCAATTGTCTGTTTGAATTTCACTTTAGAATGGTCTTGTTCTTCAAACAGTTAGCCTAGAAGAAGAGACACTTGTAAGGCACATACATAAATACAAGTTCAATATGTGGTCTGATCAAATACATATAGCTTACCTGATACTTTGGATCAGACCAGTGTTTAACAAGGGTTGTCCAGTCTTCATCTGTAATATATTCCATTGGAGATGTTTGGGCGATTTCATTGTTAGCCTTGCCTTCAAAGTGAGATTTTCTAAGGTGGTTCCGATACTTTCGCAGAGTAGACTGAAAAACATGAGTGCATGCTTGTTTAGTTGCATCATCTTTCGGATCCAACTTGAACCTCATCTGTTGAAAAAAGAATGTGAGTCTTATTAGGAGGAAGCTAGAAAGTATGGGACAGAGACAATATTACTAATTGCGATGAATAACATTACTTATGGATAAATGGTCAAGGAAGGTGTTAAACTTGGCATTGCCTTTCTCATTCCTGTACAAGATCCACGTTGGGAGGATACATGCATGACACCTAATGGCAACGGCTGCCTCTGATACTAACTTGGCTGACTCTGTAGCATCACGTGACCTTTTTAAACCTGCCTCAAAATGGATCTCCATTCTTCCTCCTTTAGATTTTGTTAATCTGTCAAGCATTATCCCTCATGTCTGTTTCCGCTTGCACCGTGGTGCTAGTTCAACAACGAATATGGAAAGTGTTAGTGTACATCAAACTGTGAGAGTACATATAAAGGAGCATGCAACTGCAACTTGACTCAGTTAGGTACCGTCTTGGTGTTGATGCTCATGAGGTTCATCTGATCTTGCCAAGTCCTGTTGTGTCAACAGTGCTTCGGATGTAGTGTTAGGTGTGAAGGCAGCTTGGGAACTGGCCAGTTTTGGAGCAAACGAACGAGTAACTCGTTGAGATGCTAGTACAGTTGAAGTGGATGCTGCAGCTGGTGGAGCAGGTGATACTGCGTTTGTAGATTTAGCCGGTGGACTTGGACCTTCTACTGCACTATAAGTGCTGTCAGAATCTCGAGGGCAGATCCTTTTTCGTTTCACCCACCGAGTAACAACATTCCCTACTATATTATTTTCCTTGCTCTTTTTTTACTTTGCCATGTCAAGCCGTACCCACAACACAAAAGAATAAAATCGCTCTTCAGAACTCATTGATGCATGATACAGAAAAGCACTACTTTGATGTAAGACAACCGTATGAGGATGGAATATGTAAGAAAAATAGGACGGCGTGACATATTCACAGCTATGATGTGTAAACTAAGCAGAAGGATTTTCAAGAAAATAGAAGTAATGCAAGCTAGACACCATATGAAAGATGCGACCAATATTACTCTGCCAAGTTAAAAGTGTCTTGTCATAAGTGGCAATTCAAAGAATTAGAAGTAGTACAACATAGAAATCAGCGCAAGATGCAACCACTATCAAACTGTCATGTTAGAAGCGTCCAATCATGGGTGACTGATGCGGGATACACAACAGCATTACTTTGATGTAAGAACATGGTATGATAGATAGATGCATTGTATTCTAGACACAGAAAGCCATGTCATATGCACATGTATAACATATAAACTCAGCAAGTGCAATTTAATAAAAATAGAAGAAATACAGGCTAGACAACATACACAACATGAAACCAATTATCACACTGTCAACTTAGAGCAAACACTTGCGATGGTGGAGTACGGGAGATGAACCCATCATGTATACTTGGGAGTTCAACTTCATTAGCAGTAGCAGTGGCAAATCTAGAGAGTCTCTGTTTGCGTCGGTGCGGAGGACCACCAACATCCCCTAACTTACTCTTTTTCTTCCTATTTTCTGATATTGCCTTATGAAGTCAAAACCACAAGAAGATGAATAAAATTAGCTCTGCATAACTGGTTGATGCATGATACAAACGGACACTACTTTGATGTAAGGCAAGCGCAGGATAGGTGGATGGAATATATACAAAAAAAGACAGCATTGCATATTCACACGTACGATAGGAGGATGGAATATGTATGAAAAAACAGTAAGCAGAAGGCATTTCAGCAAAATTAGAAGAAATGAAAGCTAGGCACCATATGAACATGCAACCAATATCACTCTATTAGGTAAAAAGTGTCTCGTCATAAGTGCCATTTCAAGAAATTAGAAGCAGTACAAGCTAGAAGACAATGCAAGATGCAACCTACATCACAGTCCCAAGTTAAATGTGTCTTATGGGTAAGTGATCGTTGTAGGTATAAGTTGTAAGCTACGCAGATGAAATTCAACATAATCAGAAGCAATATAAACTAGACATCATACGGAACACGCAACCACATATAACAGTTCCAAGTTAGAGCAAGCACCTGTGATGGTGGAGTGGGGGAGATGTGCTCATCATCTACACGCATGTTCTAGAAACAGGAACACGTGTCATATTCACAAGCATTATATGTAAAGTAAGCAGATGCAATTCAACAAAGTTAGAAGCAATACAAGCTAGACATCATACGCAACATGCAACCACATATAATAGTGCCAAGTTAGAGCAAGCACATGTGATGGTGGAGTAGGGGAGATGTACTCATCATCTACACAACTACGTTGATTGTCCAACCTTGTGTTGTCTTGCGAATCTTGTTGGGAGGATGGCGGAGTAGAATCTGTAGAGACCCTCTGTTTGAGTTGCTCCGAAGGACCACCATCATACATTGTCGGACTAATTTCCTTCAGGTGTAATGATTTTGCATTTTGAAGTCAAACCGATAAGAAAAATGAATAAAATTCGCTCTTTAGAACTCATTCATGAATGATACTGACGAACACTACTCGGATGAAAGGCAAACACATGATGCGAGGATGGAATATGTACGAAAAACAGGATGGCGTGACATATTCACACCTATGATGTGGTAACTAAGCAGAAGGCATTTCAACAAATTAGAAGCACTGCAAGCTAGACACCATATGAAAGATGCAACCAATATCACTCGCCAAGTTCAAACTGTATATGCGTTTCAACAAATTAGAAGCAAGACATGCTAGAAATCATATGCAAGACACAACCAATATCACAGTGGCAACTTAAAGGTGCCTTATCATAAGTGATTGATGCGGGATATGCAAGAACAGTAGTCTGATGTAAGAACATGGTGTGATCAGATATAGTATGTTCTATAAACAGGAACACATGTCATATTCACAGGCATTATGTGTGAAGTAAGCAGATGCAATTCAACAAAGTTAGAAGCAATACAAGCTAGACATCATACGCAACATGAAACCACATATAATAGTGCTGAGTTAGAGCAAGCACCTGTGATGGTGGAGTAGGGGAGATGTGCTCATCATCTACACAGCTACGTTGACTGTCTAGCCTTGCGTTGTCTTGCGAATCTTGTTGGGAGAATGGCAGAGTAGAATATGTAGAGAACCTCCATTTCAGTTGCTCGGAAGGACCGCCATCATCCAATGCCTTACCAATTTCCTTCCGATTTATTGATTTTGCATTGTGAGGTCAAACCGACAAGAAAAAGGAATATAATTCGCTCTTCAGAACTCATTCATGCATGATACTGACGAACACTACTCTGATGAAAGGCAAAGTCATGATACGAGGATGGAATATGTACGAAAAGCTGGACGGCTTGACATATTCACACCTATGATGTGGTAACTAAGCAGAAGGCACTTCAACAAATTAGAAGCACTGCAACCTAGACACCATATGGAAGGTGTCAGGGATATACCCCATGGTGTGACCCGGCCGGAGACATGACCCGGCTGGGACTTGGTGTTTTCATTGGTGACCCGGCTGATTATAAGTCGGCGGATAGTAAAGTCAGATTGTAAGCCGCCGGATAGTTAAGTCAGATGGTAAGCCGACAGACAGTTAAGCATGGTAAGCCGACAGAAGATAAGCCAGATGGTAAGCCAGATTGTAAGTCGGCTGACAGTTAAGCATGATAAGCCGGTAGAAGATAAGCCAGATGGTAAGCCCGATGGTAAGTCAGTTTGTAAGCTGGATCGTATCCCGGCTTACGTTAAGAAGCCCAAGACGTTAAGAAGCCCACGGTGAGAAGCCGATGGTAAGACGTCAAAATAGGTTAAGTCCTAATCCGAGTTTGACTCTACATGTAACCCGCCCCTTCAACTTATATAAGGAGGGCCGGGGCACCCCAAGAGGGGGAAGAGGAAAAATCTTTAGGGTTAGACACAACTAGAGGAGAGCCGGCTTATACAACATCTCCATCATGAGCATAATGAGATCTATCGACAAACAACATGTAGGGCTATTACCGGATGATGTTTCCCGGTGCCTGAAGCTGCCTAAATCCTTGTCTTGTGTGTTGATACGCCTCACGTCTCTCGATCCGACCAACCCCTCTCAAGCTACTACATAGATGCGTTGGCCTCACGACTAAGTCCTCACACTAGGACATCTGCCGTGACTATTCCACGACAGTTGGCGCCCACCGTGGGGCTCGCGCATGGTGGTGTTGAGTTCTTGGAGGGAATTTTCTCAGGGATCGAGAAGTTCGCAGTTTCCGGATGAAAAAGAGTCGGTTGGAAAGGATCTGCATCAGCTTTGAGTTCATCAGTCTAGATTCATAGTTTGGACGATTTAAGGAAAGTTAAGGTTGCGATTTGATGGCTACCACAAGTCGCCGAGAAAATAAGTCAGAAATCGCCAACACTATCGACATGTCAAGTTTTTGTTGGTAGCTCGCGGAAACCATACGGTCAGACTCACCGTCACTATTCAACCATCACAACAAAGGAAAAAAGAAAGAGGCAGACGTGACTTTTCTAAAGATGCCTACGACTCGGAAACGAAGACGATCACGATCGATAGTCAACATCTGCGACCCGGATTCGCCGCGCTGAGTCGCCATGGGCTTCCTTTGAACCACCACCGGAGCGCCTCCGCTGTTCTCCGCGTCCAAGCCGCCCTCGAGATGCCCCGCGCCCGCCGCCGGTTCACCACACAACCAGCCGCCGTTGAATCACGGGCCCTGAGCCGCCCGGCCGAGAAGCGCATGATATTTCAGCCTCGCCTCGACCTCGCCGTGCCTCGCGGGTCCTCCGCATGGCTGCGGACCAGCTACACGGCTAAGTCACTCCACAGACTCAGCCCCGCCTCTGGTCGTGCCATCTTTGGGCCGTGTAGAGCCGGCCTTGCTCCGTCGAGAGTCGCGGCCGAGTGTCACGACCCGCCTACCTCTGCCGCAGAGCCGTCTTCGAGCACCCCATTCGTCAGAGCTACTGCAGCCCACTGTTCCGCCTCTCCTCTGGTGTGTTGAGCCGCCCGTCCAGCGCCGTCTTCGAGCTGCCCGAGCCACCACCAACTTGCAACGCCTTGAGCCACCGCAACCTCAAATCGCCACCTCCGCTAGCCTTCAAGCCATCCTGGCCCGGCGCTGCCCTTCTTCCACTATTGCTGCTCGGGCTGCCTCGCCTCGCCTTGCTGAAAGCAGGCCTTGAGCCGCCATTGCTGTGAGCCACTCGGCCTCTCCGTCACTGTGACCTGCCTCCGCTGAGCCGCTCGTCGAGCCGACCCTGCTGCAGCCTCCAAGTCACTGTCGGTTCTCGTCTCATCCATCGCTGAACGAGCCGCCTCCAGGTTGCCTCACGCCACTCGCCAAACCCGGTCATTAGCATCGCGGCCGCACTTCCTGAAGCTGCTTCGCCGTCTCTCTCTTTTGAGCCGGCCTCCACCGTCGTTGCTTCGGCCCCGCTCCGAGTCACCGGGAGGGCCTCCAAAACAGTTGCCGCCTCCGCTATAATGGACCGCCTCGCACCGTCCCCTCGTCCTCGCGACGAATCGTTGTTCTCTGCGTTCGAGTCCGGCTCCGCCTCCGCTTGCGAGTCGGCCCGCGGCGTCAAGTCACCGGGTCACTTTCACGGACCCCCATTGGTCCTCCACGCGCTGCCTAGTCGTCGCTTCTACAGTATCTCCGTTGCCGAGCTGCCTCCAGCAAGCCGCCGCGGGTGATCCGCCCTTGCCTTGGAGCTGCTCCCTGCAAACCGCCACGTGGGCTGACTTTCTGGTAACTGTTGCAAGCCACCGTGCTGGCGGTCTTCGTCGTCACCATCGCGAGCCACTACCTCCATGGCCTTCGTCGAGCTGCCGGTTCGCGCTTCGCCTCCCCCGAGTCGCCGTTGGGCATTGACGAGCCGCCTGCACCGCTTGTGAGCTGCCACCGGAGTGCATTCCAGTTACTTCCACCACTGCAACTCTACTTATGAGCCGGCTAGCTGTCGTGGCTCATCCCACCGGGTCACACTCCCATCGTTGTGCCTCAGAGTCGCCAAGCTCCATCTCTGTCGTGCCATGTGGAGATGGCGCTATCGGAATCGCGGACCACCGCTATCTGCTGCGACCTTGACCCGCCGTTGCCTTCACGGATTTGCGTCGAACCGCCGACTCCGCTGTGAGCCGCCGTTTCACGAGCACCTCTCCGCCTCGGTTCGTCGCTGCATGAGTCGCCCTGCCTTAGCGCTCCTTGCCCTGGCCTCCACCTGCCTCTATTGTGACGCGCCAAGCCACCTCCGCCCCCACTTCAAGTTGCTGGCCGGCTCTGCCTACTGTTGTGCTCGTGTGCCTAGCCGCGTCGCCGCGCAACGCTCAAGCCGCCCCGGCCCTCCCTCGTTGGAGCACCCCATTGCAGACTCGCTGGATTTTTCGCCTTCGCCACCCGTGAGCCGTCACTGGAGCTTCAACCTGCTGTTGTGCCCCCTGCTCGTTTTCTGTCTGTGCTGAGCTCGTCAAGCCGCCAGCAACGCTGCATCCCGGCCTGGGTCTACTTTCGACCCGTGGCTCACCTGAGCCGCTGACACTGTCGCCTTGAGCCACCAATGCTACTGTGGCCCTGCCTCCGCTGCCGCTGCAATCACGGAGGGCCTCAAAACTAGCTCTACTACCTAGTGCCACCGGATTCTTCTGCCGCGGGTTGCTTCTGCTTGCCATCTTCAAGCTGGGAAGGACGAATCGTCTCCCCCATAGCCACGGCCGTGTTCAGTCACCTCCGCCCGTGTCTGTAAACCGCCACTGCCTTACAGTGCACTGAGTGCCGTTTCACCGTGCCCCGCAGTGTGCTGAGCTGATGTGCTGCTCCCTTCTCATGCGCTTGCACTGATTGAATAAAAAAAAGAAAAGTCAAAGTGGACAAAAGTGCTGGAAAAAAAGATCATACGTGACCCGGAGGATCTCTTCTGAGTAGCCCGGTGCCGCGCTTTAAGCCGCCACCTCTATCATCATTGCTGCAATCATACAACTGATACTTCTTGATAAAACATATCAGGTGAAATCCATCCTGTCAAGTTTCTATTGATACATTCTTATTTTCTTCGAGAACAATCACTCTCATTTGTGCAATTTCTTATGCAGAATTCACCATTACAAAGGAGACCAACAAGCTACGGCCCTTGCTTACACCAGATGGGTCAATGGACAGGGTCAATTATAACCCATTGAGATTCAACATATTCCAGCAATCCACTAGTCATATCATGGTCAAGCATGGAGAGTCTCAAGCCAACTCCTCGAGTAGTCGTAAGACTCGGGGGCTACATGGACATGGCTCAGTAAATGTTGCTAGTTTAAAGGCCGTCAGAAAATTTCCGTCTCAAAATGAAGAATTCCGGTTTAAAATCCGGCTTAAGGGAAATTTGTCTCTCACAAAGTTTTGAAGCTCTCAGTATCCTGTTTAAGAAGTCCGGCTTAAAAAGAATCCATCTCTCGCAAGTTCGAGTTCTCAAGAAAAATTAAAGGGACCAAAGAGAGCCTGTTGCAAAGCACAACTCAAACATAGGTACCCTACTTCAATGGTCACTTGGGAGCTTCCTGTTCAAACATAGGTGTATTCAGCAAAGAGAACATAGCTGTCGGCACCCCCTTGACCGGCGCAATGCCAAAACTTATGGTCACTTGGGGGCTTCCTATTCAAACATAGGTGTATTCACCAAAGAGAACGTAGCTGTTGGTACCCTCTTGATAGGCGCAACACCAAAACTTATGGTCACTTGGGGGCTTCCTATTCAAACATAGGTGTATTCACCAAAGAGAACATAGCTGTCGGTACCCTCTTGATTGGTGCAATGCCAAAACTTATGGAAACTTGGGGGCTTCCTGTTCAAACATAGGTGTATTCACCAAAGAGAACATAGTTGTCGGTACCCTCTTGATTGGCGCAATGCCAACACCTTATGGTCACTAGGGGGCTTCTTGATCATATTCGAATCATAGCTGTCGTTACCCTCTTGATCGGCCCAAGGCCACAAACCACTTGGGGGCTTCCTGCTCGTATTCGAAGCATAGCTATTAACCCTTTTGGTCCGGCTTCCTGCTTGTATTCGAAGCATAGCCTTGTTTTTCTCTTTTTGCTTGGTTTTTTTGGACGTTTTTTGGTTCATCTTGCTACCATCTTTACATATGGTTTAAAGTGATTCAGGCCATGTAGCCTCAATTCTCACAGCTCATATCTGAAGCATACCCGTGGTTTTTGTTAATCCGACCTGGCTTTGGACAATAAGTCGCCAATATATGATGATATTAAATACTTGGAAGTATTGGCTTCTAAGTTTTGGGTTATCACCCTCACCGCATTGGTATCATAAGCCAGCAGTACGATTCAATATCACAGGTTTTCAAAGTCGCTTTAGCGCAATGGCTATTATTATCTGGACAATGGATATAATTTTATATACAATGGAGGGAATGGTCCCGAGTGGTTGCAGGCTTATGACCCGACACTTGGGGGCTACATTATTCAAATTGAGATATTCAATACACAAGTCCCATGTTACTGTCAGCATGCACCATGGCACTTGGGGGCTAATGCAAGATTACTTTTTATTGGACTTATTGAAGACCCGACTCATCACATCGTAATGAGCCGGCCCTCGGGGGCTACCAATTGTTCCTGTCAAAAATTCAAGGTACACAAGCCTTTTTCCATTATATTGAAGGGTCCATTGCTTAGTTGGTAAAGCACAAGGCTCTTAACCTTGTGGACGTGGGTTCAAGCCCCATGGTGGGGGTTACATCATATGATCTTCTTTTCAAAGAAGTATATATAAAGTCCCAGCTTAGTATTATCTTACTGAGCTGGCCTTTGGGGGCTACACGTTGCTGCCCAAGTCTACATAATAATATCTACAAAGTCCCTGCTCATTATTGCATAATGACCCAACCCTTGGGGGTCATATTGGTTGAACTTTTTGTGAGCATAAGGCAATTGCAAGTCTGCAAGCATGCCAACCCAGCACTTGGGGGCTACATATGTGGAATATTCAGTTTTGACTAGTGACTGAGATGAACAAATTGGATTTCTTCAAGGTTGTAACATTTATACTGAAACAAGTCTTAAGCGGTTACTGCGCTCACTTCTTAAGACTTGGGGGCTACAAGTGATATGCATATAAGGGCAATGAGTATTTCAAAGACCAATATCTTTTATTAAGCATTGGGAGATGAATCAAATGAATCATTCTTCATAATATTTCTCTGTGAGAAGCCAATATCAGCAAATTGATTATGAGGCTGGCCTATTAACCCGGATTTTCTAGAAGAAGGAAATACCAAGGAGTTAAGGATGATCAGGTGTCGACTTACAAGAGTTCTTAACCCGGAGCATAATCTGTCAAAATTGTTCTCGTGTTTGTTTTACAGGATCAGTTTAACATGGATAAATCCAAATTAAACTGGGGGATAATGTCGGGGATATACCCCGCGGTGTGACCCGGCCGGAGACATGACCCAGCTGGGACTTGGTGTTTTCATTGGTGACCCGGGTGATTATAAGCCGGCAGATTGTAAGCCGGTGGATAGTTAAGTCAGATTGTAAGCCGGCGGATAGTTAAGTCGGATGGTAAGCCAGCAGACAGTTAAGCATGGTAAGCCGGCAGAAGATAAGCCAGATGGTAAGCCAGATTGTAAGCCGGCGGACAGTTATGTTGGGGAACATAGTAATTTCAAAAAAATTCCTACGCACACGCAAGATCATGGTGATGCATAGCAACGAGAGGGGAGAGTGTTGTCCACGTATCCTCGTAGAACGAAAGCGGAAGCGTTATAACAACGCAGTTGATGTAGTCGTACATCTTCACGATCCGACCGATCCAAGTACCGAACGTACGGCACCTCCGAGTTCAGCACACGTTCAGCTCGATGACAATCCCCGGACCGATCCAGCAGGTGTCGGGATGAGTTCCACAAGACGACGGCGTGGTGACGATGATGATGTTCTACGATGGCGCAGGCTTCGCCTAAGCACTGCAACGATATGACCGAGGTGGAATATGGTGGAGGGGGGCACCGCACACGGCTAAGGAACGATCACGAAGATCAACTTGTGTGTATAGAGGTGCCCCCTGCCCCCGTATATAAAGGAGGGAGGGGGGAGGCCGGCTGGCCCTTGGGGCGCGCCAGGAGGGGGGAGTCCTCCTCCTAGTAGAGTAGGACTCCCTTTCCTAGTCCAACTAGGAAGAGGAAGGGGAAGGAAAGGGAGGGAGGGAGAGGAAGAGGGGCGCGCCTCCCTAGTCCAATTAGGACTCCTCATGGGAGGGGGCGCGCCACCTCCTGGGCTGCTACCCTCTCTCTCCCCTCAGGCCCACTAAGGCCCAATACTTCCCGGGGGTTCTGTAACCCTCGGCACTCCGGTTTTCTCCGAAATCACCCGGAACACTTCCGGTGTCCGAATATAGTCGTCCAATATATCAATCTTTATGTCTTGACCATTTTGAGACTCCTCGTCATGTCCGTGATCACATCCGGGACTCCGAACAACCTACGGTACATCAAAACTTATAAACTCATAATAAAACTATCATCGTAACGTTAAGCGTGCAGACCCTACGGGTTCGAGAACTATGTAGACATGACCTAGAACTGTTTCGGGTCAATAACCAATAGCGGAACCTGGATGCTCATATTGGCTCCTACATATTCTATAAAGATCTTTATCGGTCAAACAGCATAACAACATACGTTGTTCCCTTTGTCATCGGTATGTTACTTGCCCAAGATTCGATCGTCAGTATCCAATACCTAGTTCAATCTCGTTACCGGCAAGTCTCTTTACTCGTTACGTAATGTATCATTCCGTAACCAACTCATTGGCCACATTGCTTGCAAGGTTTATAGTGATGTACATTACCGAGAGGGCCCAGAGATACCTCTCCGACAATCGGAGTGACAAAACCTAATCTCGAAATACGCTAACTCAACATGTACCATTGGAGACACCTATAGATCTCCTTTATAATCACCCAGTTACGTTGTGACGTTTGGTAGCACACAAAGTGTTCCCCCAATAAATGGGAGTTGCGTAATCTCATAGTTTGTAGGAACTTTGTATAAGTCATGAAGATAGCAATGGCAATATACTAAACGATCAAATGCTAAGCTAACGGAATGGGTCAAGTCAATCACATCATTCTCCTAATGATGTGATCCCGTTAATCAAATGATAACACATGTCTGTGGTTAGGAAACATAACCATCTTTGATTAATGAGCTAGTCAAGTAGAGGCATACTAGTGACATTAAGTTTGTCTATGTATTCACACATGTATCATGTTTCCGGTTAATACAATTCTAGCATGAATAATAAACATTTATCATGATATGAGGAAATAAATAATAACTTTATTATTTCCTCTAGGGCATATTTCTTTCAATCTCCCACTTGCACTAGAGTCAATAATCTAGATTACACAGTAATGATTCTAACACCCATGGAGTCTTGGTGCTGATCATGTTTTGCTCGTGGAAGAGGCTTAGTCAACGGGTCTGCAACATTCAGATCCGTATGTATCTTGCAAATCTCTATGTCTCCCACCTGGACTTGGTCCCGGATGGAATTGAAGCGTCTCTTGATGTGCTTGGTCCTCTTGTGAAATCTGGATTCCTTTGCCAAGGCAATTGCACCAGTATTGTCACAGAAGATCTTCATTGGTCCCGATGCACTAGGTATGAAACCTAGATCAGAAATGAACTCCTTCATCCAGACTCCTTCATTTGCTGCTTCTGAAGCAGCTATGTACTCCGCTTCGCACGTAGATCCCGCCATGATGCTTTGTTTAGAACTGCACCAACTTATAGCTCCACCGTTTAATAAAAACATGTATCCGGTTTGCGATTTAGAATCGTCTGGATCAGTGTCAAAGCTTGCATCGACATAACCATTTACGACTAGCTCTTTGTCACCTCCATAAACGAGAAACATATCCTTAGTCCTTTTCAGGTATTTCAGGATGTTCTTGACCGCTGTCCAGTGATCCACTCCTGGATTACTTTGGTACCTACCTGCTAAGCTTATTGCTAAGCATACGTCACGTCTGGTACACAGCATTGCATACATGATAGAGCCTATGGCTGAAGCATAGGGAACATCTTTCATTTTCTCTCTATCTTCTACTATGGTCGGGCATCGAGTCTGACTCAACTTCACACCTTGTAATACAGGCAAGAACCCTGTCTTTGCCTGGTCCATTTTGAACTTTTTCAAAACTTTATCAAGGTATGTGCTTTGTGAAAGTCCAGTTAAACGTATTGATCTATCTCTATAGATCTTGATACCCAATATGTAAGCAGCTTCACCAAGGTCTTTCATTGAAAAACTTTTATTCAAGTATCCCTTTATGCTATCCAGAAATTCTATATCATTTCCAATTAATAATATGTCATCTACATATAATATCAGAAATGCTACAGAGCTCCCACTCACTTTCTTGTAAATACAGGCTTCTCCAAAAGTCTGTATAAAACCATATGCTTTGATCACACTATCAAAGTGTTTATTCCAACTCCGAGATGCTTGCACCAGTCCATAAATGGATCGCTGGAGTTTGCACACTTTGTTAGCACCTTTTGGATCGACAAAACCTTCTGGTTGCATCATATACAACTCTTCTTCCAGAAAACCATTCAGGAATGCAGTTTTAACATCCATTTGCCAAATTTCATAATCATAAAATGCGGTAATTGCTAACATGATTCAGACAGACTTAAGCATTGCTACGGGTGAGAAAGTCTCATCGTAGTCAACCCCTTGAACTTGTCGAAAACCTTTCGCAACAAGTCGAGCTTTGTAGATAGTTATATTACCATCAGCATCAGCCTTCTTCTTGAAGATCCATTTATTCTCGATGGCTTGCCAATCATTGGGCAAGTCAACCAAAGTCCATACTTTGTTCTCATACATGGATCCCATCTCAGATTTCATGGCCTCAAGCCATTTCGCGGAATCTGGGCTCATCATCGCTTCCTCATAGTTCGTAGGTTCACCATGGTCAAGTAACATGACTTCCGAATAGGATTACCGTACCACTCAGTGCGGATCTTACTCGTAGACCCACGAGGTTTAGTAGTAACTTGATCTGAAGTTTCATGATCAATATCATTAGCTTCCTCACTGGTTGGTGTAGTTGTCACAGGAACCGGTTCTTGTGATGAACTACTTTCCAACAAGGAGCAGTACTGATTACCTCATCAAGTTCTACTTTCCTCCCACTCACTTCTTTCGAGAGAAACTCCTTCTCTATAAAGGATCCAAATTTAGCAACGAAAATCTTGCCTTCAGATCTGTGATAGAAGGTGTACCCAATAGTCTCTTTTGGGTATCCTATGAAGACACATTTCTCCGATTTGGGTTCGAGCTTATCTGGTTGAAGTTTCTTCACATAAGCATCATAGCCCCAAACTTTAAGAAACGACAACTTTGGTTTCTTGCCAAATAACAGTTCATAAGGCGTCGTCTCAACGGATTTTGATGGTGCCCTTTTTAACGTGAATGCGAACGTCTCTAAAGCATAACCCCAAAACGATAGCGGTAAATCAGTACGAGACATCATAGATCGCACCATATCTAATAAAGTACGATTACGACATTCGGACACACCATTTCGTTGTGGTGTTCCGCGTGGCGTGAGTTGCGAAACTATTCCGCATTGTTTCAAATGTAGACCAAACTCGTAACTCAAATATTCTCCTCCACGATCAGATCGTAGAAATTTTATTTTCTTGTTACGATGATTTTCCACTTCACTCTGAAATTCTTTGAACTTTTCAAATGTTTCAGACCTGTGTTTCATCAAGTAGATATACCCATATCTGCTCAAATCATCTACGAAGGTGAGAAAATAACGATACCCGCCGCGAGCTTCAATATTCATTGGACCACATACATCAGTATGTATGATTTCCAATAAATCAGTTGCTCGCTCCATAGTTCCGGAGAACGGCGTTTTATTCATCTTGCCCATGAGGCACGGTTCACAAGTACCAAGTGATTAATCAAGTGATTCCAAAAGTCCATCAGTATGGAGTTTCTTCATGCGCTTTACACCGATATGACCTAAACGACAGTGCCACAAATAAGTTGCACTATCATTATCAACTCTGCATCTTTTGGCTTCAACATTATGAATATGTGTATCACTACTTTCGAGATTCAATAAAAAAAGACCACTCTTCAAGGGTGCATGATCATAAAAGATATTACTCATATAAATAGAACAACCATTATTCTCTGATTTAAATGAATAACCGTCTCGCATCAAACAAGATCCAGATATAATGTTCATGCTCAACGCTGGCACCAAATAACAATTATTCAGGTCTGAAACTAATCCCGATGGTAGATGTAGAGGTAGCGTGCCGACCGCGATCACATCGACTTTGGAACCATTTCCCACGCACATCGTCACCTCGTCCTTAGCCAATCTGCGCTTAATCCGTAGTCCCTGTTTCGAGTTGCAAATAATAGCAATAGAACCAGTATCAAATACCCAGGTGCTACTGCGAGCACTAGTAAGGTACACATCAATAACATGTATATCACATATACCTTTGTTCACTTTGCCATCCTTCTTATCCGCCAAATACTTGGGGCAGTTCCGCTTCCAGTGTCCAGTTTGCTTGCAGTAGAAGCACTCAGTCTCAGGCTTAGGTCCAGACTTGGGTTTCTTCTCTTGAGTAGCAACTTGTTTGCTGTTCTTCTTGAAGTTACCCTTCTTCTTCCCTTTGCCCTTTTTCTTGAAACTGGTGGTCTTCTTGACCATCAACACTTGATGCTCCTTCTTGATTTCTACCTCCGCAGCCTTTAGCATTGCGAAGAGCTCGGGAATAGTGTTGTCCATCCCTTGCATATTATAGTTCATCACGAAGCTCTTGTAGCTCGGTGGTAGTGATTGAAGAATTCTGTCAATGACACTATCATCAGGAAGATTAACTCCCAGTTGAATCAAGTGATTATTATACCCCAGGCATTTTGAGTATGTGTTCACTGACAGAACTATTCTCCTCCATCTTACAGCTATAGAACTTATTGGAGACTTCATATCTCTCAATCCGGGCATTTGCTTGAAATATTAACTTCAACTCTGGAACATCTCATATGCTCCATGACGCTCAAAACGTCGTTGAAGACCTGGTTCCAAGCCGTAAAGCATGGCACATCGAACTATCGAGTAGTCATCAGCTTTGCTCGCCAGACGTTCTTAACGTCGTCGGCCAGATCTGCAGCAGGTTCGCACCGAGCGGTGCTTCGGGGACGTTATTCTTTCGTGCAGCAATGAGGATAATCCTCGAGTTACGGACCCAGTCCATGTAATTGCTACCACCATCTTTCAACTTAGCTTCTCAAGGAACGCATTAAAATTCAACGGAACAACAAAGACGAGCCATCTATCTACAACAAACATAGACAAGCAAAATACTATCAGGTACTAAGTTCATGATAAATTTAAGTTCAATTAATCATATTACTTAAGAACTCCCACTTAGACAGACATCTCTCTAGTCATCTAAGTGATCACGTGATCCAAATCAACTAAACCATGTCCGATCATCACGTGAGATGGAGTAGTTTCAATGGTGAACATCACTATGTTGATCATATCTACTATATGATTCACGTTTGACCTTTCGGTCTCCGTGTTCTGAGGCTATATCTGTATATGCTAGGCTCATCAAGTTTAACGTGAGTATTCCGCGTGTGCAACTGTTTTGCACCCGTTGTATTTGAACGTAGAGCCTATCACACCCGATCATCATGTGGTGTCTCAGCATGAAGAACTTTCGCAACGGTGCATACTTAGGGAGAACACTTCTTGATAATTTAGTGCGAGATCATCTTAAAATGCTACCGTCAATCAAAGCAAGATAAGATGCATAAAGGATAAACATCACATGCAATCAATATAAGTGATATAATCTGGCCATCATCATCTTGTGCTTGTGATCTCCATCTCCGAAGCACCGTCGTGATCACCATCGTCACCGGCGCGACACCTTGATCTCCATCATAGCATCGTTGTCGTTTACGCCATCTATTGCTTCTACGACTATCGCTACCGCTTAGTGATAAAGTAAAGCAATTACAGGGTGTTTGCATTTCATACAATAAAGCGACAACCATATGGCTCCTGCCAGTTGCCGATAACTTTGGTTACAAACATGATCATCTCATACAATAAAATATAGCATCACGTCTTGACCGTATCACATCACAACATGCCCTGCAAAAACAAGTTAGACGTCCTCTACTTTGTTGTTGCAAATTTTACATGGCTGCTACGGGCTGAGCAAGAACCGTTCTTACCTACGCATCAAAACCACAATGATAGTTTGTCAAGTTAGTGCTGTTTTAACCTTCGCAAGGACCGGGCGTAGCCACACTCGGTTCAACTAAAGTGAGAGAGACAGACACCCGCCAGTCACCTTTAAGCAATGAGTGCTCGTAGCAGTGAAACCAGTCTCGCGTAAACTTACGAGTAATGTCGGTTCGGGCCGCTTCATCTCACAATACCGTTGAACCAAAGTATGACATGCTGGTAAGCAGTATGACTTGTATTGCCCACAACTCACTTGTGTTCTACTCGTGCATATGACATCTACGCATAAAACCAGGCTCGGATGCCACTGTTGGGGAACGTAGTAATTTCAAAAAAATTCCTACGCACACGCAAGATCATGGTGATGCATAGCAACGAGAGGGGAGAGTGTTGTCCACGTACCCTCGTAGACCGAAAGCGGAAGCGTTATAACAACACGGTTGATGTAGTTGTACGTCTTCATGATCCGACCGATCCAAGTACCGAACGTACGGCACCTCCGAGTTCAGTACACGTTCAGCTCGATGACAATCCCCGGACTCCTATCCAGCAGGGTGTCGGGGATGAGTTCCGTCAGCACGACGACGTGCTGACGATGATTATGTTCTACCGACGTAGGGCTTCGCCTAAGCACTGCAACAATATGATCGAGGTGGAATATGGTGGAGGGGGGCACCGCACACGGCTAAGGAATGATCACGAAGATCAACTTGTGTGTATAGAGGTGCCCCCTGCCCCCGTATATAAAGGAGGGAGGAGGGAGGCCGGCTGGCCCTTGGGGCGCGCCAAGGAGGGGGGAGTCCTCCTCCTAGTAGGAGTAGGACTCCCCTTTCCTAGTCCAACTAGGAAGAGGGAAGGGGGAAGGAAAGGGAGGGAGAGGGAGAGGGAAGAGGGGCGCGCCTCCCTAGTCCAGTCGGACTCCTCATGGGAGGGCGCCACCTCTGGGCTGCTACCCTCTCTCTCCCTCGGGCCCACTAAGGCCCAATACTTCCCGGGGTTCTCAGAACCCCAAGCACTCGGTTTTCTCCAAATCACCGGAACACTTCCGGTGTCCGAATATAGTCGTCCAATATATCAATCTTTATGTCTCGACCATTTTGAGACTCCTCGTCATGTTCGTGATCACATCCGGAACTCCGAACAACCTTCGGTACATCAAAACTTATAAACTCATAATAAAACTATCATCGTAACGTTAAGCGTGCGGACCCTACGGGTTTGAGAACTATGTAGACATGACCTAGAACTGTTTCTGGTCAATAACCAATAGCGGAACCTGGATGCTCATATTGGCTCCTACATATTCTACGAAGATCTTTATCGGTCAAACCGCATAACAACATACGTTGTTCCCTTTGTCATCGGTATGTTACTTGCCCAAGATTCGATCGTCAGTATCCAATACCTAGTTCAATCTCATTACCGGCAAGTCTCTTTACTCGTTACGTAATGTATCATTCCGTAACCAACTCATTGGCCACATTGCTTGCAAGGTTTATAGTGATGTGCATTACCGAGAGGGCCCAGAGATACCTCTCCGACAATCGGAGTGACAAAACCTAATCTCGAAATACGCCAACTCAATATGTACCATTGGAGACACCTGATGAGCTCCTTTATAATCACCCAGTTACGTTGTGATATTTGGTAGCACACAAAGTGTTCCTCCAGTAAATGGGAGTTGCGTAATCTCATAGTTTGTAGGAACTTTGTATAAGTCATGAAGATAGCAATAGCAACATACTAAACGATCAAATGCTAAGCTAACAGAATGGGTTAGGTCAATCACATCATTCTCCTAATGATGTGATCCCGTTAATCAAATGACAACACATGTCTATGGTTAGGAAACATAACCATCTTTGATTAATGAGCTAGTCAAGTAGAGGCATACTAGTGACATTAAGTTTGTCTATGTATTCACACATGTATCATGTTTCCGGTTAATACAATTCTAGCATGAATAATAAACATTTATCATGATATGAGGAAATAAATAATAACTTTATTATTGCCTCTAGGGCATATTTCCTTCAAGTTAAGCATGGTAAGCCGGTAGAAGATAACCCAGATGGTAAGCCTGATTGTAAGTCAGATTGTAAGCCAGATCGTAAGCCGGCTTACGTTAAGAAGCCCATGGTGAGAAGCCCATGGTAAGACGTCAAAATAGGTTAAGTCCTAATCCGAGTTTGACTCTACATGTAACCCGCCCCTTCAACTTATATAAGGAGGGGCGGGGCACCCCAAGAGGTGGAAGAGGAAAAATCTTTAGGGTTAGACACAACTAGAGGAGAGCCGGCTTACATGGCGTCTCCCTCATGAGCATAATGAGATCTAGCCAAAAACATCATGTAGGGCTATTATCGGATGATGTTTCCCGGGGCCCGAAGCTGTCTAAATCCTTGTCTTGTGTGTTGATCCACCTCGCGTCTCTCCACCCGACCAACCCCTCTCAAGCTACTACATAGATGCGTTGGTCTCACGACTAAGTCCTCACACTAGGACATCTGCCATGACTATTCCACGACAGAAGGTGCAATCAGTATCACTCTGCCAAGTTAAAATTGTCTCGTCATAGGTGGCGTTCATCAAACTACAAGCACTACATGCTAGAAATCATATTCAAGATGCAAACCAATATCACACTGCCAACTTAAAGGTGTCCCATCATAAGTGACTGATACAGGATACACAAGAAGAGTAGTTTCATGTAAGAACATGGTGTGATAGATAGATATAGTATGTACCAAAAACAGGAAAGCGTGTCATATTCACACGTATCATGTGTAAGCTAAGCAGATGCAGTTTACACTAATTAGGAGCAATACAAGCTAGACACCATATTCAACATGCAACCAGATATCACACTGCCAAGTTAGAGCAAGCACCTTGGATGGTGAAGTTGGGGAGCGGAGACTTGGACCTTGTAATGCACTAGCAGTACAAGGAGAATCCGTACAGATGCTCCATTTACGTTGCTGCAGAGGACCACCATCATCGCTTTCCTTACTCTTTTCCTTCCTCTTTCTTGATTTTGCCTTGTCAAGTCAAGCCCACAAGAAAAAGGAATAACATTTGCTCTTTAGAACTCATTGATGCATGATACTGACGAACACTACTTTCATGTAAGGCAGCCACATGATAGGAGGATGGAATATGTATGAAAAACAGAACGGCGTGACATATTGACATGTATGATGTATAAAGTGTAAACTAAGCACAAGGTGTTTGAACTTGTTAGAAGCAATGCAAGCTAGAAACCATATGAAAGATGAAACCAATATCACTCTGCCAAATTAAAATGGTGGCATAACAAATGTATTTGACCAAATTAGAAGCAATACATGGCAACATGCTAGAAATAATATGCAATATGCAACGAATAAAGGTGTCTCATCGTAAGTGATTGATGCAGGATATAGAAGAGAGGTAGTTTCATGTAAGAACATGGTTAACACATAGATGTAGTGTGCGTACCAAAAATAGGAAGACATGTCATATTCACAGGTATAATGTGTAAACTAAGCAGATGCAATTTACCTTAATTAGAAGCATTACAAGCTAGACACTGTATGCAACATGCAACCACATAGCACACTTCGAAGTTAGAGCAAGCACCTGTGATGGTGTTGTAGGGGAAGTGTGGTCTTCTAGTACAGAGCTACATTCAATATCTTCATTTAGGCTTGATGTTTCTTGAGAATCATGTGGAGAGGATGAAAGTGCACTCTTTATAAGAGTAGCGCGTGTCATACTAACCAACAAGCGTGACTGTCTCATCATAAACGATAGATGCATAATGTGTAAACTAAGGAGATGCAATTTAACAAATTAGGAGCAATACAAGCTAGGCACCATATGCAACATGCAACCAGATATCACACTCCCATGTTAGAGCAAGCACCTAGGGTTGTGGAGTAGGGGAGATGAGATTTGGAACTTGCACTGCAGTAGGAGTAGCAGGAGAATTTGCAGAGATCATCTGTTTCTGTTGCTCCAGAGGACCACCATCATTCTGGGCCTTCGTCCTTTCAGATTTTGCCTTGTCAAGTAAACACACAAGAAAAAGGAATGAAATTCGCACTTCCAAATTCGTTGATGCATGATACTTATGAACACAACTTTTATGTATGGCAACCACATTGTAGGAGGATGGAATATGTATGAAAAATGCTAAGCAAAAGGTATTTCAAAAAATTGGAAGCAATGCAATCTAGACACCATATGAAAGATCCAACCAAAATCACTCTACCAAGTTAGATGTGTCTCATTATAAGTGGCACTTCAACAAATTAGAGGCAATACATGTTTGAAATGATATGCAAGATGCAACCAATATTACACTGTCAACTTGAAGGTGTATCGTTTGAAGTGAATGAGGAGGGATACACAAGAAAAGTAGTTTGATGTAAGAACATGGTTAATAGAAAGACGTAGTATGTACCAAAAACAGGAAGGCATGTCATATTCACAGGTATAATGTGTTAACTAATTAAGCAGATGCAATTTACTCTAATTAGAAGCATTACAAGGTAGACACCATATGCAACATGCAACCACGTATCACACTGCCAAGTAAGAGCAAGCACCTACGATGGTGGTGTGGGGGAATTGCGGTCATCAACTAGAGAGCTATGTTGACTATCTTCATTTAGCCTTGTTGTTTCTTGAGAATCATGTGGGGAGGATGACATTGCACTCTTTAAATGAGTAGCGTGTCTCACAGTAACCCACTGGGGTGACTATCTCATCATAAGTGATTGATGAGGGATACAAAAGAGCATTAGTTTGATGTACGAACATGGTTAATAGACATATGTAGTATGTATCAAAAACAGGAAGGCATGTCATTATCAAAGGTATAATGTGTAAAGTAAGCAGATGCAATTTAACCAAATTGGAAGCAATACAAGCTAGACACCATATGCAACATGCAACCACATTTGACAGCGCGAAGTTAAAGCAAGCACCTGGGATGGTTGTGTGTGGCAATTGAGATCATCAACGGCAGAGCTACGTTTATTGTCTCCATCTGCTGACACTGCACCGTTTAGAGCGCTGAAACGCTTAGTGCTTATCTTCGAATTACACTGGAGCGACTTCTGTCTTTTCTTTTTTGCATTCATCAACACTGCTTCAGAGTCTGACCCATGCATAAAAAAACAATAGTTTGAGTACGGGTGAAGTCTGTGCACAATTAGTATAGTGTAAAGGTAGCAAATAGCAGGTCGGTGAGAAATAAATGACAGGAGACATATGATAGCTCTACAACATGCATGTCACACGAAATTACTATAGGATTCTATGAAAATAACAGTCGACTGAAAACAAATAGGTCAGTCCATTTTTTCTGCACCGTCGGATGTACAAAGAACGGGCATATCGCCTTCATCTACCTCCAGCCAGTCAGTGTTACGATCTTCCTCAAAACGCCAGCAACCACCAGCCCAGTCCCCTGCCTCTGCCCTCCCCTCTACCTCACCACACCGCCGTGCTTGGCACCACCCCCGGCCATCCCTTCAAGCCCCGCTGCTACGTCTTGAGCTTGCGTTGGTTTTCCTCGAAGAGGAGAGGGTGATACAGCAGAGTAGCGTAAGTATTTCCCTCAGTTTTTGAGAACCAAGGTATCAATCTAGTAGGAGGCTCCTCAAAAGTCCCATGCACCTACACAAACAAACTGAGAACTCGCAACCAACGCAATAAAGGGGTTGTCAATCCCTTCACGGCCACTTGCGAAAGTGACATCTAATAAAGATAGTATGATAAGATAAATATATTTTTGGTATTTTATAATATAGATGCAAAAAGTAAAGATGCAAATAAAAGTAGATTGGAAGCAAATATGATAAAAGATAGACCCCGGGGCCATAGGTTTCACTAGTGGCTTCTCTCAAGATAGCATAAGTATTACGGTGGGTGAACAAATTACTGTCGAGCAATTGATAGAAAAGCGAATAATTATGAGATTATCTAGGCATGATCATGTATATAGGCATCACGTCCGTGACAAGTAGACCGACTCCTGCCTGCACCTACTACTATTACTCCACACATCGACCGACTCACGCCTGCATCTAGAGTATTAAGTTCACAAGAACAGAGTAACGCATTAAGCAAGATGACATGATGTAGAGGATAAACTCAAGCAATATGATATAAACCCCATCTTGTTATCCTCGATGGCAACAATACAATACGTGCCTTGCAACCCTTTACATCCTTTGGGTAAGGACACGCAAGATTGAACCCAAAGCTAAGCACTTCTCCCATGGCAAGAAAGATCAATCTAGTAGGCCAAACCAAACTGATAATTCGAAGAGACTTGCAAAGATAACTCGATCATACATAAAAGAATTCAGAGGAGATTCAAATATTTCTCATAGATAAACTTGATCATAAACCCACAATTCATCGGATCTCGACAAACACACCGCAAAAAGAGTTTACATCGAATAGATCTCCACAAGAGAGGGGAGAACATTGTATTGAGATCCAAAAAGAGAGAAGAAGCCATCTAGCTAATAACTATGGACCTGTAGGTCTGTGGTAAACTACTCACAACTCATCGGAGGGGCAAGGATGTTGATGTAGAAGCCCTCCATGGTCGATTCCCGCTCCGTCAGAGTGCCGACGAAGGCTCCAAGATGAGATCTCGCGGATACAGAAGGTTACGGTGGTGGAAGTTGTGTTTCGTCTTCCCCCTGGATGTTTTTGGGGTACGTAGGCTTATATAGGAAGAAGAAGTACGTTGGTGGACGCCCGAGGGGCCCATGAGACAGGGGGGCGCCCTATAGGGGGGGGGCGCCCTCCTATCTCGTGGGAGCCTCGGCTGCTTCTTGACTTGCACTCCAAGTCCTCTAGATCACGTTCGTTCCAAAAATCACGCTCCCGAAGGTTTCATTCCGTTTGGACTCCATTTGATATCCCTTTTCTTCGAAATACTGAAATAGGCAAAAAAACAACAATATGGGTTGGGCCTCCGGTTAGTAGGTTAGTCCCAAAAATGATATAAATGAGTAAAATAAAGCCCATAAACATCCAAAAGGGGTAATATAATAGCATGGAACTATAAAAAATTATAGATACGTTGGAGACGTATCAAGCATCCCCAAGCTTAATTCCTGCTCGTCCTCGAGTGGGTAAATGATAAAAAGAGAATTTTTGATGTGGAATGCTACCTAGCATAATTCTCAATGTAATTTTCTTTATTGTGGCATGGATGTTCAGATCCAAATGATTCAAAATAAAAGCTCATATTGATAAAAGAAATAGTTACACTTCAAGCATACTAATCAAAGTAATCATGTCTTCTCAAAATAACATGGCAAAAGAAAGTTCATCCCTACAAAATCATATAGTTAGGCTATGCTTCATTTTCGTCACACAAAGATGTTCCCAACTTCTATACCCCCGATGACAAGCCAAGCAATTGTTTCATACTTAAATAATCTCAAACTTTTTCAACCTTCACGCAATACATGAGCGTGAGCCATGGATATAGCACTATGGGTGGAATAGAATATGATGATGGGGATTGTGTGGAGAAGACAAAAAAGGAGAAAGTCTCACATTGATGAGGATAATCAACGGGCTATGGAGATTCCCATCAATTGATGTCAACATGAGGAGTAGGGATTACCATGCAACAGATGCACTAGAGCTATAAATGAATGCTCAACAAAAGAAAACTAGTGGGTGTGCATCCAACTTTCTTGCTCACGAAGACCTAGGGCATTTGAGGAATCTCATCGTAGGAATATACAAGCCAAGTTCTATAATGAAAAATTCCCACTAGTATGAAAAAGACAACTTATGAGACTCACTATATGAAAAACATGGTGCTACTTTGAAGCACAAGAATATGAGACTCACTACATGAAGAACAAGGTGCTACTTTGAAGCACAAGTGTGGAAAAAGAGGTAGTAACATTGCCCTTTTTATTTTTTTTATTTTTTTCCTTTTTTCCTTTATTTTTATTTTTTTGGGCCTTTCTTTTTTTCTTTTGGCCTTTCTTCTTTTTTTTCTTTGGGCAATGCTCTAATAATGATGATCATCACACTTCTATTGATTACAACATATGAATTACAACTCGAAACTAGAACAAGATATGACTCTATATGAATGCCTCCAGCGGAGTACCGGGATGATGCAATGAATCAAGAGTGACATATATGAAAAATAATGCATGGTGGCTTTGCCACAAATACGATGTCAACTACATGATCATGCAATGGCAATATGACAAAAGTAAAGTATGTCATGATGATGATGAACGGAACGGTGGAAAGTTGCATGGCAATATATCTCGGAATGGCTATGGAAATGCCATAATAGGTAGGTATGGTGGCTGTTTTGAGTAACATATAAGGAGGTTTATGTGTGATAGAGCGTATCGTATCACGGGGTTTGGATGCACCGGCGAAGTTTGCACCAACTCTCAAGGTGAGAAAGGGCAATGCACGGTACCGAAGAGGCTAGCAATGGCGGAAAGGTAAAAGTGTGGATAATCCATGGACTCAACATTAGTCAAAAGAACTCATATACTTATTGCAAAAATTTAGAAGTCATCAAAAATCAAGTACTACGTGCATGCTCCTAGGGGATAGATTGGTCGTAAAAGACCATCGCTCGTCCCCGACTGCCACTCATAAGGATGCACAAGCCATGTACACTTCATGTTTCAAATTTGTTACACAACTTTAACCATACGTGCATGCTACGGGACTTGCTAACTTAAACACAAGCATTCTTTGAATTCATAATCACCCAACTAGCATGACTTTAATATCACTACCTCCATATCTCAAAACAATTATCAAGTATCAAATTGATCATAGCATCCAATTCACTTCCTATGATAGTTTTTATTATACCCAACTTGGATGCCTACCATTCTAGGACCAATTTTATAACCATAGAAAATACCATGCTGTTCTAAAAGACTCTCAAAATAATATAAGTGAATCATGAGAGACTAGCAATTTCTTCAAAATTAAGACACCACCGTGCTCTAAAAAATATAAGTGAAGCACTAGAGCAAAAACTATCAAGCTCAAAAGATATAAGTGAAGCACATAGAGTATTCTAGAAAATTCTAATCAAATAGGCTTCTCCCAAAAGGTGTGTACATCAAGAATGATTGTGGTAAACTAAAAAGCAAAGACTAATATAGTACACGACGCTCCAAGCAAAACACATATCAGGTGGCGAATAAAAATATAGCTCCAAGTAAAGTTACCAATGAACAAAGACGAAAGAGGGGATGCCTTCCCGGAGCATCCCCAAGCTTAGGCTTTTGGCTATCCTTGAATATCTTGGGGTGCCTTGGGCATCCCCAAGCTTAGTCTCTTGCCACCCTTTATTCCATAGTCCATAAAAGCTTTACCTAAAACTTGAAAACTTCATAACACAAAACTCAACAGGAAATCTTATAAGCTCCGTTAGTGAAAGAAAACAAAGCCACCACATAAGGTACTGTAATGAACTCATTCTTTATTTATTTTGGTGTTAAACCTACTGTATTCCAACTTCTCTATGGTTTATAAACTAATTTACTAGCCATAGATGCAATGAAATAAGCAAGCAACACACGAAAAACAGAATCTGTCAAAAACAGAATAGTCTGTAGCAATCGGTAACTAATGCAAACTTATGGAACTTTAAAAATCCTACCAAAATACGAAGTCCTGGACAATTTGTTTATTCATCAGCAGCAAAAAGAATAAACGCAAATGCACGTTCCTGTGATTTAAAAAAATTATATTCGTGCGTGCAAAGTTTCTGTTTTTCAGCAGAATCAAATCAACTATCATCATAGGTTATCCTATAGGTTCTACTTGGCACAAACACTAATTAAAAGATAAAAACACATCTAAACAGAAGGTACATGCAAGAATTATTACTAAACAGGAGCAAAAACAAAAAACATAAAGAAAATTGGGTTGCCTCCCAACTAGCGCTATTGTTTAACGCCCCTAGCTAGGCATAAAAGCAAAGATAGATCTAATGAGTGCCATCCTTGGCACTAAATTCATAAGTAGCCCGCATGATAAATTCATAAGGTAATTTGACTTTATTTCTTGGAAAGTGCTCCATGCCTTTCTTTAATGGAAATTGGAATCTAATATTCCCTTCCTTCATATCAATAATCGCACCAATCGTTCTAAGGAAAGGTCTACCAAGAATAATAGGGCAAGAAAGATTGCAATCTATATCAAGAACGATAAAATCCACGGGCACCAAATTTCTATTTGCAACAATGAGAACATCATTGATCCTTCCCATTGGCTTTTTAATGGTGGAATCCACAAGGTGCAAATTTAAAAAGCAATCATCAAGATCATGGAAACCTAGAATATCAAATAATTTTCGGAATCGTGGAACACTAGCACCCAAATCACACAAAGCAAAACACTCATGATCTTTAATTCTAATCTTTATAGTAGGTTCCCACTCATCATTAAGCTCTCTAGGTATAGAAACTTCCAAATTAAGTTTTTCATCATAAGATTGCATCAAGGCATCAACAATATGTTTGGTAAAAGCTTTATTTTGACTATAAGCATGAGAAGAATTAACAACGGATTGCAACAAGGAAATACAACCTTCTAAAGAACAATTATCATAATCAAAATCCTTGAAATCCGAGATAGTGGGTTCAATGCTATTTAAAGTTGTGACCTCTCCAATCCCACTTTTACCAAATTTAGCATCAAGATCTAAAAATTCCGAATTCTTGGGACGCCTTCTAGGTAAAGTTGACTCATCATCAGTCCCATAATTATCAAGATTCATATTGCAAAACATAGATCTAACAGGAGACACATCAATAACTTTAAGATCCTCATCATTATTTTCATGGAAACTAGAAGAACACGCTTTCATAAAGCTATCTTTTTTAGCACGCAATCTAGCGGTTCTTTCCTTGCACTCATCAATGGAAATTCTCATTACTTTGAGAGACTCATTGATATCATGCTTAGGAGGAGATCTAAGTTTAAGAGAATCAACATCAAGCGGAAGTCTATCAACGTTCCTAGCCAAATCATCAACTTTGAGCAATTTTTCTTCAAGCAAAGCATTAAAATTCTTTTGAGAAATCATAAATTCTTTCACACTATTCTCAAAATCAGAGGCATCTTATTAAAATTACCATAAGAATTATTGTATGAATTTCCATAATTATTAGAGGAATTACTAGGGAACGGTCTAGCATTAAGTTTCCTCTATAAGCATTGTTTCCAAAACTATTCCTACCAACAAAATTCACATCCATAGATTCATTATTATTCTCAATCAAAGAAGACAAAGGCATATCATTGGGATCAAGAGGAGTATTTTTAGTAGCAAACAATTTCATAAGTTCATCCATCTTTCCACTCAAAACATTGATTTCTTCTATAGCATGCACTTTCTTACTAGAAGATCTTTCGGTGTGCCATTGAGAATAATTAGCCATAATATTATCAAGAAGTTTTGTAGCATCTCCTAATGTGATTTCCATAAACGTGCCTCCCGCGCCCGAATCTAAGAGATTTCTAGAAGCAAAGTTCAAACCAACATTAAATTTTTGTATGATCATCCATAAATTCAAACCATGAGTAAGGCAATTGCGAAGCATCAATTTCATTCTCTCCCAAGATTGGGCAACATGCTCATGATCAAGTTATTTAAAATTCATAATATCGTTCCTAAGAGTAATAATCTTAGCGGGAGGAAAATACTTAGAGATAAAAGCATATTTGCACTTGTTCCAAGAATCAATACTATTTTTAGGCAAAGACGAAAACCAAACTTTAGACCGATCTCTAAGTGAAAACGGAAATAACTTCAATTTGACAATATTGTTATCTGTATCTTTCTTCTTTTGCATATCACGCAAATCAAAAAAAGTTGTTTAGATGAGTTGCGGCATCTTCACTAGGAAGGCCGGCGAATTGATCTTTCATAACAAGATTCAGCAAAGCAGTATTGATTTCACAAGACTCAACATCATTAAGAGGAGCAATCGGAGCACTAAGGAAATCATTATTATTGGTATTTGAGAAATCACACAATTTGGTATTATCTTGCGCCATGGCAACAAGTAATCCAACACACAAGCAAACAAAAAAGGCAAGCGAAAAAAGAGAGGCGGAGATTGCAAAAGAGAGGGCGAATAAAACGGCAAGGGTGAAGTGGGGGAGAGGAAAACGAGAGGCAAATGGCAAATAATGTAAATGCGAGGGAGATGGGTTTGTGATGGGTACTTGGTATGTCTTGACTTGAGCGAAGACATCCCCGGCAACGGCGCCAGAAATCCTTCTTGCTACATCTTGAGATTGCGTTGGTTTTCCTCGAAGAGGAGAGGGTGATGCTGCAGAGTAGCGTAAGTATTTCCTTCAGTTTTTGAGAACCAAGGTATCAATCCAGTAGGAGGCTCCTCAAAAGCCCCACGCACCTACCCAAAAAAAACTAAGAACTCGCAACCAACGCAATAAAGGGGTTGTCAATCCCTTCACGGCCACTTGCGAAAGTGAGATCTAATAAAGATAGTATGATAAGATAAATATATTTTTGGTATTTTATAATATAGATGCAAAAAGTAAAGATGCAAATAAAAGTAGATTGGAAGCAAATATGATAAGAGATAGACCCGGGGGCCATAGGTTTCACTAGTGGCTTCTCTCAAGATAGCATAAGTATTACGGTGGGTGAACAAATTACTGTCGAGCAATTGATAGAAAAGCGAATAATTATGAGATTATCTAGGCATGATCATGCATATAGGCATCACGTCCGTGACAAGTAGACCGACTCCTGCCTGCATCTACTACTATTACTCCACACATCGACCGACTCCTGCCTGCATCTACTACTATTACTCCACACATCGACCGACTCCTGCCTGCATCTAGAGTATTAAGTTCACAAGAACAGAGTAACGCATTAAGCAAGATGACATGATGTTGAGGGATAAACTCAAGCAATATGATATAAACTCCATCTTGTTATCCTCGATGGCAACAATACAATATGTGCCTTGCAACCCTTTCTGTCACTGAGTAAGGACACCGCAAGATTGAACCCAAAGCTAAGCACTTCTCCCATGGCAAGAAAGATCAATCTAGTAGGCCAAACCAAACTGATAATTCGAAGAGACTTGCAAGGATAACTCAATCATACATAAAAGAATTCAAAGGAGATTCAAATATTTCTCATAGATAAACTTGATCGTAAACCCACAATTCATCGGATCTTGACAAACACGCTGCAAAAAGAGTTTACATCAAATAGATCTCCACAAGAGAGGGGTAGAACATTGTATTGAGATTCAAAAATAGAGAAGAAGCCATCTAGCTAATAACTATGGACCCGTAGGTCTGTGGTAAACTACTCACAACTCATCAGAGGGGCAAGGATGTTGATGTAGAAGCCCTCCATGGTCGATTCCCCCTCCGGCAGAGTGCCGACGAAGGCTCCAAGATGAGATCTCGCGGATACAGAAGGTTACGGTGGTGGAAATTGTGTTTAAATCTGCCTGGATGTTTTCGAGTGCGTGAGGCTTATATAGGAGGAAGAAGTACGTTGGTGGACGCCCGAGGGGCCCACGAGATAGGGGGCGCGCCCTATAGGGGGAGGGGCGCCCTCCTATCTCGTAGGAGCCTCGGCTGCTTCTTGACTTGCACTCCAAGTCCTCTGGATCATGTTCGTTCCAAAAATCACGCTCCCGAAGGTTTCATTCCGTTTGCACTCCGTTTGATATCCCTTTTCTTCGAAATACTGAAATAGGCAAAAAAATAGCAATATGGGCTGGGCCTCCGGTTAGTAGGTTAGTCCCAAAAATGATATAAATGAGTAAAAAAAAGCCCATAACCATCCAAAAGGGGTAATATAATAGCATGGAACAATCAAAAAATATAGATACGTTGGAGACGTATCACCCGCCGACCTCCAGATCAGGCGCAAGCAGCTCCTGCACCCCACACCCCTATGATAGACACCGATGTGCCGCTTCCCCGGCGAACAGGTGGACTAGGTGCTCCATGTGCCTAAGAGGGTGCTGCTTCTTTTAATTGCGGTTCAACTGACCCTGAATTGAAATCCAGGCGGGCTACTGACCTCTAGCAAAGGTGAAATAGTAAATGGGAGGAAACCTTGTGCATTTAGTATCACGAAGAAGATGCAGTAAGAAGCGCTCAACTAGTTTCTTTCATGGGATGAATATGGTGCGAGCAGAGACGTAAGATTTGCATGAATAAGGGAAGAGGAGTACCTCTTTCTGTTGGCAATGTTGTGTCCTCCTTATGTTTTTCCAACGATCTTCTTGTGGTTCGCTGGAAATGAGAAGTTGTGGAGGACGGTGGAGCCTTGGACGAACCCATGGCCAAGTTGTTGAGTGTGGTGCAGTGGCCGTTTGTCGACGGTGGGGAACCAGATCCGAGGCGGCGAACGACGGTGTAGCAAGAACAGCTTCAGTGCGGTGGACGGTTGCGACAGTGGAGTGGCAGCGGTGAAGCGCAGGACGGCGTGGTCGAAGTGGTTCTGGTACAGCGCACGTCGGCGTCGGTGTCGTGGAGGAACCTCTGCCTCGGCTTCGGCTGCTAAGTCCTTGAGGGCATTGTGGTTGCAGTTGCGTTGGACGACAACGTCGGGGTACCGGCTCCGGCGTGATGGAGCGCGGCGGTGGATTTGGCGCTATGGGGTGGAGGACGGAGGAGGCTGGGGTTTCGCGACTGGTGGAGAGGGTGTTTCAGCGCCCACGGTGTATGAATGGGGAAACAGAGGGAGGGTGGAATTAAGGGGGAAAATGTTTCGGTTTGGGATGCGCTTGTTTGAAATTTGGGGAAAGTTACAAACTTCGCCCCCATCTAAAATTTTGGACATATTGCGGGTCGGGGGTAGGACAGTAATCTCAGGTATCCCAAATGGTGGGTGGGATAGATTTAGGTCGAGCTCATGGGTGTTTAGGCACCCACGGCGTATGAATGCTTCTAGGAGGCGGCTGAGACTGGCGTCTTGGTGAAGTTACAAACCTACCCCGGTTTAGACCTTTGGACATCGGGCCGATAGGCTACACGGGCTAGAGTCAGGACAGTAATTTCCTACCACCAAACATTATTCTCGCGCTGTTTCGTGTGACAAGAGGCTTATTTGGCGCTTCTTTCAATATTTGGGATCAGAAGCATTAACATTTTCGGTTCTCTTGAATTGAACTTTTAGGATTTGTCAAACTTCACAAATCTTTACTCTTGAAAATCCTAAAGCTACGATTATTTTGGAATGGAGGGGTACATTTGAATATACATTGTACATGAGTATATATTAAAAAATATGCAACTTACCTCACTTCATGCGTGGTTCCAGATATAATCTCCTTGGTTGCAAAAAAAAAGTTAGACATGCGTATGAATATATAGCATGTTCAAATGCACAACAAAGATTGATGCCCCTTTTAGATCTGATTTACAAATGCCATTATCTCGGTTCAAACATATGAATGCACTTCCTATGAATTCGAATCTTCGAAACCCCCTTTATGTTGAATTCAACATGTATTCTATTTCGTAGCTAGCAATTTGGAATGTATCCATGTAAGTGACAAATGTATAAAGTGCTGCACAATAACAACATGGAGTGCACTAATTAATGTTTATATATGAATTGCAAAAGCAATGCATTGCCTGTATTTCAAACCGCTCTCACTCTATGGATCGATAATATGAAATAAACACATGCACATGCTAGAATTCAATAGAGTATGGGTGTCTGATAGACCGATTTACGTTCATACGCAATTTGCAAAATTCATGATCTCATCCAAAAATAATAATGCCATTTATATTTTAATTTAATGCGTAGAACCACCTTTTACACGTAAATGCACTATGCCTCGGCCCGTTCTCACAAACGCGCTATATATCTCTCTATCTAACGCATAAGTGCACACACTTTATATGCATCGGCATTTCTCTTTCACACATGCTCACAATCTCTCCCGGGGTGTCTGGCTGTCTCACGCACATGCTCTCTCTCTCTCTCTCTCTCTCTCTCTCTTCGACTACTATGTACCACTCTTCACTAATCTCAGTTGGAAAACACTATTTCTCCCACATGCATATATACACACGCATGGTCTCTGCTAGCCCTCTTTACGCACATATATGTGCCTACGTGTCTCCCGCACGCACATTATCTTTAGGCCTCTCTCGCACACATTGCCCCCGACCCCCCCAGACACCGCTCTCTTAGTAGTTGGCAGATATGATTCCATCAGATCATTCGGTAGGATATCCCTGACTGTTAGGATGGATGGTAATACAAGGCAAAGTTTTACCCTAGTTCGGACCCTTGCATTTGAGGAAAAAGCCTACTCTTTGTACTGTATATTAGTGATAGGGATGTGTACAAAGTACACGTGAATACCAGGCATTGTGTGTGTGTATACTATCGACGAACTAGCCCCCAAGCTTCTATAACATACTTGGGGCCTAGGGTTACAAATCATATATAGTCGGCCTATCACCAGTGGGGATAGAGTCCTCCACGACTCGGGTAGCTTCGTGTTGTACGTCGAGTCCTCCACATGGGTCTTTGTATAATGCGTCTCGGTCCAACCTATGTGTCACAGGATGGAACCAATCCATGAGTCCTCATGTTGACCCACCACAACTAGAAATGATGTGCCCACCACACCACACACGTAATCGGCAACTAAGAAAATAAGCATATACAATAGTACAATGTTATACATGAAAGTTAATTGCATGGTGCATCCAAAAATATTTGTTCTGCATTGTGAATGTTTATATTTTCTCCTAAAATATTAGTCACGGGAAAGAGAAACGAAGGCATATCTCTCCTTGTCTCCACCGGACACCCCCTCTTTCTGCACCACTTTCATGTACGCACACAAACTATCTCTCGGCCCTCTAAAAGTATGCATGCCCACGACACATTCACGCGTGACGGTCAATGTATTTCAAGCCAAAGCACTATACGATCACTGGACTTCAGAATATGCTCATTACGGTCACCGTATACATTCTCGTGGTGATCATACGGTATCCAGCTCACGATACATCTCCGTATTTTGTTGATGACACTGACGGACTTTGTATTTTATGCATGCTCCATATTTTGTTGACGATACTTACGGTCATTGTATTTGAAGCGAAGGCATGATATGGTCACTGGACTTCAGAATAAGCTCATCACGGTCACCACATACATTTTGTGGTGCTAACCAACATGTGGTTGGATGGTTAGGAGGACAGTGGTTTCTCGAGCCCACCAGGGTTAAAGTCCTGATGCTCGCATTTATCCTGGGTTAATTTCAGTATTTTTCAGCGATGTGCGTTCAGTGGGAGGAGACGTTCCACTCGACTACAAGGCACCTATGATGACTTCGTCAAATCTCAAGATCATATGCTGGCTCACTCTCTCAAAGGTGCTCATAGGGGTAGGGTCTGCGTGTGTGCACTTATAGCGGTGAGTGCTTGCACGTATATATGAGCCCTTGCGTCTGTAACGTGTTAAAAAAATATATGTCGTGATTATACGGTCACTGGCTCACCCGTGCAACTCCGTATTTTGTTGATGACGCAATCAATTGACCAGTCAAACGTTCCACGTGGTGCAACTAGTGTTGCACCATCGGGGCGCGTAACCGTGGGGCCCACCTGTCAGCACGTATATGAAAGAAAGAAATGGTAGTTTGAGTCTACACTGTGTTAATAAAAAACATTTTAGGGTGATTATATGGTCACTGGCTCACTATACAGCTCCATAATTTGTTGATGACACGATCAATTGACCAGTCAAACGGTCCACATTCAGCAGCGCACATTACCATAGGGCCTACCCGTTAGTGCCTATATGAAGGACAGAAATGGTAATAAATTAGTGGTCGGTGGGGATTCAAAGTCGTGAGACCTCTGGTTGGCAGTCGCCGGCGGTGGGGGGGGGGGGCGCGATGATTGGGCGGTGGCGTGGGGATCATCGGAGAAAAGCTCGGCTGGGGGCTAGAGGATGGCCGTTGCGGCGGTGGACCGGCGGTGGGGAGTGGTTTCGGGGTGGGTGGGGCGGCGTGGCGGGGCAGGCCGGCCGTGGGCGGCGAGGGCCGGCGGTTCGGTCGGTGGTGGCTGGTGGCTCAGGGGGGTGGAGGTTGAAGATAAACTGCAGGCCCTTGATTTTGTATCCAACAGTTGGAAAATCTACTGATCAGAGATGAAGAAGTCAGTCAACTGACGTGTAGCCTCACCCTGCACGTACACATGCACGCACGCAACACTCGCACGAACACACGCACGCATGCAGGCGTGCAATACTGACACGTGCACATGCACTCACGAACACACGCACATACGCACACATGCATGCAACACTGAAACGTACACATGCACGCATGCAACACTCGCACACCTGCATGCACACAACACACGATGCAAGACACACACTCAACCTATACATGTATGCATCCTTTGTTAAGGACATGGATTGTTACGGGTATTAATCAATCTTATCTGTGATAAGTAGAACATTGATGTTTGCAGCAGTCTTTATGAATTGCAACGTATCAAACGGGCTATCAACGTATATATGAAAATTTTAAAATTCTCGTACATTATATAGTAGGCTTATCTGCATGAAATAGATGATGTCACACTCAATGAACAATCATCGGTTTATGAAATGCCCGCTTCTGACTGCCCTGGCCCGCCAAAAGTTCCTCTGTCATGCACTGCCTGCGTTGGGTCACTGACATGCAGGCCATGTACCCAAAGAGCCCACACGTTAGTGGAAGAACGACGTGGTGTCGTACGTCAGAGTCGAGGGCGCCACTCGCTGCACGCCCGACTGAACATGCCTCCTTGCCGCATTCAAACGCCTCCATGAAACCCGCCCGTGTGGAAGCCGAGAAACCCACTCTGACACACGTCCGTTCATGACCGGGCCGGAATTAAACGCAATGCCAACCGAGATCCTCCCGTCCACCATCTATTTAGTCTCCTATTTAAACAAGGCCAAACGCTGGACAAGAATCATACACCTCCGCCGCTCCCCTATCTCCTCCTTCACCATTTTGTCCACTCTTACAATGGCTTACGAAGAGTAGTTATCCCGCATACAAGCCGGCTGGGTGGCCCACCGAGCCCGCTAGATACGAGCTATGCAACTCGCTGATCCACCTCCCTCCCCTCGCCCGACGGAGCCAGTTGCCGCCCCAAGCCGGCGCGCGGTTCAGCAACTCGGCGCTCCAGGCTAGTTCGACGAGGAGTGGCGCACGGGCATCATTGTTGCCGTCCATGCCGCCGCCTCGTACCACGCCTCCTGTGTCTGCGACTGCATCTCCCGTTTCTATGGCGAGACTCCCATGATGGCAGCTGCGCCATGCAAGCAGCAACAGAAGCCGGGTGTGCGGAGAGCAACGAGTCGGTGTCTAGTGCCTCCGTGTCCGCCGCCATCATCAAGGAGAAGTAGAACACGGGAGGCCGCCACCGCTTGGGTCCCATGAAGGCCACCGCGAAGGCGACGCTGGCATACACAGCAGGTGTCTTGCCGGATCCTTTCGTTGCGAGGACCTTCGTCGACCCTGCATGGGCTCCACGGAAGCGGAGAAGGCCCCTTCCACCATCATCTTCAGCATCAGCCAATGATATCAGTTGGGCAGTGGGGAAGCGAGTCGTCCTTTGTGCTGAAGCATATACCTCCGGGGCTCCCAGCAATCCGGAAATGAGGAACACAAATGGATCAACGGGCGACCAATTAGGCCAGGTATTATATACATGTGTTGTCCAGAACTAGCACCGCGTAGTTCATTTGAATGTAATGAAATCCGTCATGTTTGTATGAAATTCCGGTATTTTATATGATTTCCGTCATTATTTATATGAAATATCATCGTGTTTGCATGAATTTCGTACGGTTGGTTGAGTTGTTGTCATAATGTGTACAACTACGGTTGGATGGCGTAATTTGCGGGTTGCCAGTCGGTCTGCAGCCAGCTCGGGCGGCGTGGTGGGACAAAAAAAGCACATCTCATGCGAGCTCGTCTCCAACGTGCGTGCTGGAGGATGCATGAGCACCCGAGCCATTCCTCGTTTATCGGTGGCAAAGGCATCGGTGGACAAAAGGGTCGCCAATATTTTGGCTACCCCGGGCAAGATCCAAACAACCCCTCCCAGCAGATTCAAATCCCTCGTTCACCGTGAAATTTTGCCATGTGTTGTTTTCATGGACTAGCAAGATGCCCATTCATTGCACGGAACATCAAGATGCATTTTTTTAGAAAACACCTATTGTGATTGACCCATGCAGGAGTAATCCCATGTGTAAAAACTAATGATATCTTGAGAATTTTATCGGAAAAATGGTATCTCGACAATTTTATCGGACTCCATTTTTGTATACAAGGCCACAAACCCATATTATAGGTACCAAGGCAAAAATTAAAGTCTTCTAAGTCAATGTTGCAAGCCACCTTGTTTCCTTGTTTGCCATGTAAAATAATGTGTATTCTTCTCTTTCATACACATCAATCCAATGCTCACACTCCCGCATGTATGCAAGGGATAATTAATGTACTCATTTGCTAGTACTACGAGGCAAACACCCTTGATATTGCATCGATTAGTGTTAGTGGCCTTATATATCTGCAAATTGTAATTTTGATAGTGTCCTTGTATATAAAAATGGAGGGAGAAATATGGGAGATAAGGTGAGGAGGAGTGGGGCGTGGTGGTGACTGGTGGTCGGACTGGGCGGAGGCATGGGGATGGACGGTGCATTATTTATAGGTTCGTATCTATCTCACACACACCCATGTAGGTGGGAGACGTGCACGAAGATAAGAGGTGCACGCACGGCGCACGTACTCCTGTCTCTTTCCCAACCACACCCGCGCGGGTACACGGTGGAGCTCATTTCTGTACGAAAAGGCAGCCCACGTGGTAATTTGACACATGTACTAGTTGTCCACTTGATGGAGGGAGGATCGTCTACCACGGGTGAACAAACAAATTACAACCTGACGTGTTATGTTAAAAAAGAGGCAAACCATGTGGGGCCTACCTTAGAGGCAAGGCTCTATACATTGGAGTATTTTGATGTGTCCCGTCAACTCGTAGAACAAGGAGAATCTTGCTTCGTACACCGTCTCCCCCGCCCACGGGCGCGGTGGCTCGCAGGACGAGGTAAAGCTTGCTTACTAGTATGCCTTACGCCCGCCCCCTCGCCCACGCACGCGGTGGCTCGCATGTCGGGGGTTGGGTGCGACATATGCCAAAGGATGGCTTATCATGGTGGGGGCGAGTAGAACATTGCCGGTGCCTGGAAACGGGATGAGGCGTAGGCATGCATGCTGGTGAATCTTACCCAGCTTCGGCGCTCTCCGAGGAGATAACACCCCTACTGCTGCTCTGCGGGGTCTCCGCACGATCACTAAAGCAAAGTGACTACAATGGCGCTCCTGGAGCAGTATCGGGAGGCAGGAGAGGGCAAGGCTAGCTCTCTCCTTCCTATGCTATCTAGTCTATCTCTATCAAGGTCCGAACCCTTTTCATTGTTGCCCCGGGGGGTTTATATAGGCCTACCCCCCGGGGGTACAATGGTAATCCCGCTGGGCGCGGGTCCCAGCCGTCTGTCTCTCAGGCCGCTGTCCCTTCCGCCGGCTTCTGGGGCACGCCGCCTGGCGGGTCCCGTGGACAGGCTTGACACTATAGCGGCACTCCTGATGACGCAGGCTTAGTCATTGGGTCGAGGCAACAGTGCCGCCGTCTATCGGGCGATCACTGTCGCCATTCCCCATCCCATCTGGTTAATGGCTCGTGGGGCCCTGGAGGGGGGTCGGCCGACTCCAGGGAGGCCGACTCCCACAAGTCCGTCTTCGGGGCGCTCAGGCCGCCTTCGGTCCTCCCACTGACAGGCGGCCCCGCGGTCTTCGGGCGTCTGACAGCCGGCGTCGTGGGCACGATGGGTTGTGCATGTGGCGAGAGGTCGAGGCATGGCATGGCAGCGATGTCGCACCTCGCCGGAGATCTTCCAGCGATACGGCTCACTGTAGCCATGCCGGTCCTTCGTAGGCAAAGGGGGGGGGGGGAACGGCCACGCCATGACCGTACCCCGCATTGTGCTTTGAAATGAGGGAGGAGTCATGGGCCGACTCTCCATAGTCGGCCTCTTTGGAGGTTGCCAGCTTGGAGTCGGCTTATCTCGAAGTCGCTGTCTGGAACTCACTTGTCTTGGAGTCGGCTCCTGGGACTCGGCTTGTCTTGGAGTCGGCTCCTGAGACTCGGCCGAAGGGGCATGACCTGCCCCGATGTCTTGAAAGATCCTGGGACCCGGGTTAGCCTACCCGTGGCCCATTACTCCGACAATAGTCCCCGAAGCTGGTGAAGCCCCGCGGACGCTGCATTGTGGGGCTTCAACAGTTTCAACCTCCCCGGCGCGGACTCTGGAACTCTGCTGCCGTCTTCTCTTGAGCCGACTGTCGAGAGTCTGATTTTTTCCAGCGAGGAGCCGCGGCTTGAAAGTCGCGGCGGGAAACCAGGCGGCGTGCCTGATACGCTTCCCTGGTGCCATCGAGGCAGTCCTATCGCGTGGCGCCACGTGGAGAGGATAGTCTGCCTGCCCACGCGCGCGACAGGACGGGCCGTCAGGCGGGGCCCGCCACTACCTGTGACGCCCGGATAATTAAGCTACAGTAACCCTCTGCTAATCATGCCACGTCACCTCAATTACTGTTGCTAATCCGGCGTTAGTTTGACACCGATTCGAAACCAAATTAAAAATCAGGCAAACAATAAAAGTTTTCAAACAATGAAACTAAAATGTTTGGGTCATGCCATATAATGCATAGGTGATTATGGTAGTGAAACCAAACTTTTCTGAAATGCTTAACCGCACTAAAATGGTTTAAGTAGTATAAAACCTAATTATTTAAATGCCTTTAGTAATTAATAAAATATCAAACTAAATTATTTGGGGACTAGACTTTTTGTGACAGTGGCCTAAATTGAAATACTAAATTAGAAGCCAAGTATATATTTTACAAAAACTAAAACAATAGGAAACAAAGAGAAAGCAGAAAATAGTAAATGAGAAAAAGGAAAAGAACAAAAAAAGTGAAGCCCCCTCTCCTGGGCCGAGTGGCCCAACTGCCACCCAGCCACCAGAGGCCCACCCGCACTCCCATATCCCCACCCCCAAACCCTAGCCCAACCACCACACACTCTCCCCCCACTCGCCTCTCCCTCTCCCCCTCCTCCCGATCCCATCTGGATCGAGGAGGGGCTCGACCTCGATGCGCCGACGGCGACCACGCACCTCCCTTGCCGTCGCACCTCACCCAAGCCGCCGTCAGCCGGCGCCGAGCGGCCCCCCAGCATCTCGCGTCTCTGCCGCCCCTGCCTCTCATGTTCCAGCGCTGACCAGCGCCTCCCATCGCCGCTGTAGCCCAGCGCCGCCCGACGGCGATGGCCTTCCCCGACACCGTTTTCCTCGCCGACGCGGACTCCGGCCACCCCAAGCCGCCCGATGCCGTTACTCGCCGACCCGGAGTCACCTCGCCTACGCTGTCGCTACCCCGACCCCGTCGCCCTCATCTGCCATCTCCAACTCGGCCCGACGCGCCACCTCGCCGCTCGCCGGACTGCCCCGCCCCACGTCTCCGTCGCCGGACCGCCCCTGCACTTCCTCGAGCTCGCACGCGACCCTCCCGTGAGCCCGTCGCCCTCTCTCTCCCGTTGTCGGATCCGCCTCGCCGCGCCACCGACGCCCTAGCGCTGTGCACCGCCCGAGTCGCCTCGCTGCGCGGCGGTTGGCGAAGTCGCGCGCGCCGACCACGCGCCCGATGCCGGCGCCCCGCACACGCACGCGCCCGTGCTTCGTTCGGGCGGGCGTCCACATCCCCCGTCCGATGCCCGTTAGCACCGCCCCGCCCTGCTGGCCCCTGGGCCACTGCCAAAGGGGCCCCACCAGCACCTTTTTTTTTGTAAAAAAGAAAGATAAAATATAATAAATAAAGTATTAATTAATTAATTAATTAACTTAATTGATCATGATTAGATTAACCTAATCACTTAGGTTAGTTAACTAATCTGTTAGGCTAATTAGCACTCAATGACGGCTGGGACCCACACGTCAGTTTGACCCAGTCAACGTCCTGTTGACTGCTGACGTCATGCTGACGTCATGATGACGACATCAGCATGCACTATTCTGGATAATGCTGATTTAAAATAATTAGGTAAATTCTAAAAATGATTAAATCTTTTAAAATTAATGTAAAATAAACCGTAGCCCGGATGGAAAAACTTTGTACATGAAAGTTGCTCAGAACGACGAGACGAATCCGGATACGCAGCCCGTTCGTCTGCCACACATCCCTAGCATAGCAAACACGTAACTTTCCACCTCCGGTTCATCTGACTGAAAACACGAAACACCGGGGATACTTTCCCGGATGTTTCCCCCTTTCGTCGGTACCACCTACTGCCGCGTTAGGGCACACCTAGCACCGCGTATTGCCATGTTATGCTTTGTGATGCTTTGATTGCTCTGTTATTTATTGTGTTCCCCTTCCGTTACTTCTTTCCGGTAGACCCTGAGACTGTCGGTGACCCCAGTTCGACTACGGAGTCGACGACCACTCCTTGCCAGAGCAACCAGGCAAGCCCCCCCCCTTGATCACCAGCTATCGCCTATTCTCCTCTATACTGCTTGCATTAGAGTAGTGTAGCATGTTACTGCTTTTGATAATCCTATTCTGATGCATAGCCTGACATTGTTGCTACATCTGTTGATACCTTACCTGCAATCCTAAATACTTAGTATAGGATGCTAGTCTATCATCATTGGCCCTACATTCTTGTCAGTCTGCCTTGCTATACTATCGGGCCGTGATCACTTGGGAGGTGATCACGGTATATACTATACATACATACATACTACGGATGGTAACTAAAGTCGGGTGCGCTCAAGAGTACCCATGAGTGATTCAGTTGGGGCTGAAAGGGCCTTTGTCCCGACGGCCCTCTGTGTGGATCTTTGTGGCGGAGCGGCAGGCAGGTTGAGACCACCTAGAGAGAGGTGGGCCTGGCCTGATCGGCGTCATGATTGCTTCATAATAACACGCTTAACGAGATCTTGGTATTTGATCCGAGTCGGCCATTTGGTCTATACGCACTAACCATCTACGTGGGAGTAGTTATGGGTATCCCGGCGTCGTGGTATCGGCCAAGCCTTCTTGGCGTCCAAGCGAGCGGCGCGCCGGATTGGAACGTAAGCTGCGCTTGTATTAGGGGCTAGTTACGCTTCGGCCGCGACGCATAACGCGTGAGTGTGCTTTCGAGGCGATGGGCCCGCACCCTGCGCGCTTAGGTTTAGACCGGCGTCTTGACCTCTCTGTTGTGCCTAGGTGGGGCTGCGGCGTGTTGATCTTCCGAGGCGGGCATGACCCAGAAAGTGTGTCCGCCAAATGGGATCAAGCGTGTTGGGTTATGTGGTGCACCCTGCAGGGAAGTTTAATCTATTGAATAGCCGTGTCCCTCGGTAAAGGACGACCGGAGTTGTACCTTGACCTTATGACAACTAGAACTGGATACTTAATAAAACACACCCTTCCAAGTGCGGATACAACCCGGTGATCGCTCTCTAACAGGCAATGAGGAGAGGATCGCGGGTAGGAGTATGCTATGCGATGCTCTTGGAGATGCTACTTGGAGATGCTACTTGGAGGACTTCAATCTACTCTCTTCTACATCTTTGCAAGGCGGAGGCTGCCGGGAGCGTAGTCTTCGACGGGATTAGCTATCCCCTCTTATTACGGCATTCTGCATTCGGTCCACCGATATGGCCCTTTACACATATACACATGCATATGTAGTGTAGCTCCTTGCTTGCAGTACTTTGGATGAGTACTCACGGTTGCTTTCTCCCCCTTTTTCCCCATTCCTCTCTTTACGGTTGTCGCAACCAGATGTTGGAAACAGAGGCGACGCCACCGTCGGCGGCGACTACTACACGGAGGTGCCTACTACTACGTGCGAGTCACGACGCGGCGACCGGGAGTAGTTTAGGAGGATCGAGCAGGAGGCCTGCGCCTCTTCGTCTGATCCCGCTTTGTGCTAGCCTTCTTAAGGCAAACTTGTTTAACTTATGCGTACTCAAATATTGTTGCTTCCGCTGACTCGTCTATGATCGAGCACTTGTATTCGAGCCCTCGAGGCCCCTGGCTTCTATTATGATGCTTGTATGACTTATTTTACTTTTAGAGTTGTGTTGTGATATCTTCCCGTGAGTCCCTGATCTTGGTCGTACACGTTTGCATGCATGATTAGTGTACGATTAAATCGGGGGCGTCACAAGTTGGTATCAGAGCTGACTGCCTGTAGGAATCCCCCTTCCACACTCCTTGGCCGAAGTCGAGTCTAGTCACTACAAAACTTTTACTAACTTGGCTGTGAGCCTTACGGGCCCACGTCGCCATTGGGTGGTACTAGGATCTTTTACTCCTCGACCTTTACTCTGGGACTCTGATCTCTCTTCTATTCGGGTTAAACAATTTTTACTAACTCTGACTCTAGGTTCTCGATAATACTTTCTCCCGGAGAGCCTCTTCAGTCCAGATGATTACTTGGTGCACCGAAGGATTTCGATGATACTATCCGATGTTCTCTCGAGACCTTGTGCCTGTCGCGTTTGCAATTCCCTACCACCGAAACATCCTTATGGATAACTACTTACACTTGCCATTCATACGATCATCCCCCATTGATCTTGTTATTACAAGATACCCCGAAGTTTTCTCTATTATTCCGAGAATACTTTGTGCCTACTGCTAGCAGTTCTTTGCCACCTGAATACCCCTATGGTTAATTTCTCGCCCTTATCGAGTATCCGTTCAACCCCACTTGTTCATGTGTTTCACATTGGTCTTTGAAATACTATTTGATCCTCCAAAAATCCTTAGTAGCTTATTGCTCTGCAATACTTGTCTGCTTGCATTATGGATGCTTTCCATATGTCTGACCATATTCGTTAGTATCCTTAGGCACCGTCATTTGGATCCTATTGATTCAACCTGAGTGCGAATGCACGCAATCATCAGTTGATCCTTTTAAATTATCTTTCCTGCTCAGACGTCATTTTAAACATGAGCTGGTTCTCGACCAAACTATTTATCGTCAATTGTGCCTCTGGTCTATCCAACTTATCCATCCTTGATCAGAGCGTCTGCTTCTGATCCCTTGTTTTGGAAATCATAATTCCTTTGTTATCTAAGCATCGAATTGTTCAGATGTTCTATAATATGATGCCCGTGCATTCTTCTTCCTCTGGTTGAGTATCGATGCTCTCATCAGATCCCTTGTGGACCATCGGTTCCTTTGTTGGATTCTATCCGACAGTGTCCTTCATATTGAATAACCTTGAGAACCTTTCCATGGGTATATAATACCTTTCGTAAATTGTATCATCTGCTTTTGAACTTGCTCTACTATCGAGTTTGTGTTAATTACTCCTAAAGTTCGTGGTATATGTTCTAAGAAGCCCCGATGGCTTGATCCTATGCCTTCCTTAATATGTGTGAACTCGAAAGTTTTCACGAGCCATACTCTTCTGATGTTTCGCCGGATAAAATTTCAACACTGCAACTTCATCGAACGCGAGAAGTGAATGAAAGGTTATGCATTGGAAATGTGGGAGTCGACCTTGAACTTTGTGTTCATGCCCATGGACACAATGTAGATCCTATCAAAGAAGCTTCTTGTAACTATTTCCTTGATATATTATCCTTTTGGTATCGGTGGATTGATCTTTTGCAATTGTGGTTCCGACCATGTTCTCCTTTAAATACCGTTTCTCGTGCAAGTTTAAGCACTTGTCTTACAGAGAGCAATACCCAGTCCAACCTCTACTTTGATCGGCGTCGAGTATTACCCCCGGTATTTCGAGATTATAATGGAACCGCATAACTTCTTATAAGTTCTTCATCAAGTGCTACATTCTCACTGATTCCAATTTTTCACGGGCTCTGAGTTATTAAACACTCAAAGACACCGATAACTGAACCGAGTCCGCACTACGGTTCAACAACTTTTAGTAATCTTCTTTACATACGAGTTTGTACCCGATCACGCCATTCCTAGCCTGTTCGGCTACATCATTACCGTGCTAATTTTCATTGTGCTACTGGGCCCTTCTTCTCGGAGCACAAATTTCGACGATGAGCTAAGCTTATGTTGACTTCCTCGTCCTATCAATTCTCCTTGAACAACAAACTTGATTCCAAGTTTGTGTCGTACCCTTGGTTCCAATAACCTTTCGCTTCACCATTCATTTGACTTGATGTCATCGCCGATCGATTACATCTTGAAATCTCTCGACAAAGTGTGTTGTGATCATCATCAACCTTATGAGCTCTTCCAGGATATCAATTGAGTTCATGATGGGAAATACTATCCTTGCCCTCAATGATCTGCGTTATCATCGACCACTTTATTGCCTCCCCTCCAACACAAACTTGTTCGTGTTCTGTGTTATACCTTGAGTTCCTTGCTACCGAGCATTGTTCTTCTTTACCTTGGAATATTACCACCTTTTATGTCAAGAATGTCGTGGGAAATTCACCACCCTTAAGAATTCTTGATACAAGTGATTCTTATTAACATCACCATTCTTTTCTTGGTCCCCGTGTTGTTTCTAACCGGAATACCAACAATTGGTATGTGATGTGTAAATTTTAAACTTCTGGCAACCCAATTGCTTTGAAGATTATGGTCGACATTTCATTCTTAGACCATTGGATATCGAATTACCATTCTAAACATTGATCATGTACCTATGCTCATATTCCGGGTGCACCTTTCAACCAATGTTTACTCGTGGATGTTCTCCTCGAGCATACATCATTATATCATTTGATCTGACAAGTGTTATCTCCTTGCTCAGATAATTATGGAAATCCATCCTTTGAAATTCTCAATGAATTGTTGCTGAGTCGATCAGCCACCTCCTCACCTCTCCTTGATTTAATGATGAACACTTGTTTTGGAACTCGCTTCCATAGTTCAATTCCCGAGAATCTTACAATGTCATCTCGACAACTTGTGTTGCACCTTCCTTCTCAGGCATCATGAGTCTGAGGTATCCTGACACCAATCAGAACTGAATCTCGGTCAGATATGATGGTTGGAACATATTTCCATGAGTTATAACGTTGGTCTCTATATGACCCGGTAAGGTGATATCATGCCTAGCACCCCTGGCCGGAGGACCTATTGTTATAGTTTCCTTTTAGCAAGGTTAGCCATTCTTCCAGGAGGAAATTGTACGACTTATTTTATAAGTTGCTTCTGATGGATCTCTGGCCCTTGATTGAAACACCATATCATTGCTACCTCGAAGCATGACTATGACACCCCGCTCTTCAACAAGAACATTGGAGGCACGATGCCAAATGTTTCTTGGTCAGTTATCCAAACACCGTTGTATGGGTGACATCTTGATTAATCCTTGCCTCTTATCTGAATGGTTGGGTACTTGCTCTCCTACCCTGTATGCCATGTTCTGCTTGTACATGGGAAGGATATACTCCTAATAATTGTGTGTAATCACAATTTTCCTTTCCATTGTTCTGTTTAGTCTGATAATCGAGTTTTCCTTTCCATTCTTTTGTTCAACCTTTCCTGAATCTGACTTAACTGAATAAGGATAATTCTCTGCTTAGGAAGGCACCTTGTTGTACCACTCTGTCTGTAAGGCCTTGTTACTATTGTGGATGACATTCCGGTAACCACCAATGGATGAGAACTTTGCCAATTGGTCCGCCTCGTTCAACGAGCAGAAAAATTGATCTCTTCGTTCCCCGCCCTTGGCACCGACATTGTTGCCGGCACAGTTGACAAACTATTCACTGACATGCCTCCCTGTCGCGGCTATGCAAGATGTCACCACCCTTCCTACTTTCAACCCGCATGGTGGGCCCATAACCCACAGGTCCCAGGATCGAAACCTGACTCTCCTGTACACCCCCTGTTCCCAAAGTTATTCCTCGCGCGTGGCCTCATACGTAATTCACGAGCCACCCCCAAGAGATCATCAATTCTGATATCAGACGCAACACTTATTCTCGTTGCTCTGAACCCCTTTCACCTTCTAATTAGGCATCGAACGGTTGCATGCTCGCTCGAAACTTCCATGAAACCTCATTACTTGCTCTCGATATTTACTTAAGTTTTAGTTCAAGAGTTACTTTCTGCCACCTTCCCCGATGTTAGCTACTAGGTAGCAACCTTGTAGAGGTCTGGCCTTTTGAAGCTACCCCTTACCCTTTTCGTAAGTACGATGGAGATCCCGAAGAAAGGACGTCGACTTCATCCTGATGACCTGAAGCAGAGAAATGAAGACATCAACATAATGGATCGACCGCTTCGAGAAGAGCAACCAAGACCGAGAAGATCCGTTAGAATACCGTAACCAGAACTTTCCCCCTTACTCCCCTCTTAAATCTCGGGACGAGATTTCTTGTAGTGGAGGAGAATTGTGACGCCCGGATAATTAAGCTACAGTAACCCTCTGCTAATCATGCCACTTCACCTCAATTACTGTTGCTAATCCCGCGTTAGTTTGACACCGATTCGAAACCAAATTAAAAATCAGGCAAACAATAAAAGTTTTCAAACAATGAAACTAAAATGTTTGGGTCATGCCATATAATGCATAGGTGATTATGGTAGTGAAACCAAACTTTTCTGAAATGCTTAACCGCACTAAAATGGTTTAAGTAGTATAAAACCTAATTATTTAAATGCCTTTACTAATTAATAAAATATCAAACTAAATTATTTGGGGACTAGACTTTTTGTGACAGTGGCCTAAATTGAAATACTAAATTAGAAGCCAAGTATATATTTTACAAAAACTAAAACAATAGGAAACAAAGAGAAAACAGAAAATAGTAAATACAGAAAAAGGAAAAGAACAAAAAAAAAGAGGGGCGAAGCCCCCCTCTCCTTGGGCCGAGTGGCCCAACTGGCCACCCAGGCCACCAGGAGGCCCACCCCGCACTCCCATATCCCCCACCCCAAACCCTAGCCCAACCACCACACACTCTCCCCCCACTCGCCTCTCCCTCTCCCCCTCCTCCCGATCCCATCTGGATCGAGGAGGGGCTCGACCTCGATGCGCCGACGGCGACCACGCACCTCCCCGCCGCCGTCGCACCTCACCCGAAGGCCGCCGTCACCGGCGCCGAGCGGCCCCAACATCTCGCGTCGCTGCCCCTGCCTCTCATGTTCAGTGACCAGCGACTCCGCCCCATCGCCCAGTAGCCCAGCGCCGCCGGACGGCGATGGCCTTCCCGATTTCTTGTTTTCCTCGCCGACGCGGACTCGCCACCCTAAGCCGCCCGATGCCGTTACTCGCCGACCGAGTCACCTCACCCACGCTGTCGCTACCCGACCCGTCGCCCTCATCTGCCATCTCCAACTCGGCCCGGACGCCACCTCGCCGCTCGCCCGGACTGCCCCCCCGTCTCGTCGCGGACCGCCCTGACTTTCTCGAGCTCAGACGCGACCCTCCCGTGAGCCTGGCTCGCCTCCTCTCTCCCGTTGTCGGATCCGGCCTACGCCCGCGCCACCGACGCCCTAGCGCTGTGCACTGCCCCGAGTCGCCTCCGCTGCCGCGGCGGTTGGCGAAATCAAGCTGCCGACCACGCGCCCGATGCCGGGCGCTTCGACACGCACGCTTCGTGCTTGCTCGGTTGGCGTCCACATCCCCGTCCGATGCCGTTAGCACCGCCCGCCTGGCTGCCCCTCGGCCACGCCAAAGGCCCACCAAAGACCTTTTTTTTTGTAAAAAGAGAAAGATAAAATATAATAAATAAAGTATTAATTAATTAATTAATTAACTTAATTGATCATGATTAGATTAACCTAATCACTTAGGTTAGTTAACTAATCTGTTAGGCTAATTAGCACTCAATGACGGCTGGGACCCACACGTCAGTTTGACCCGACTAACGTCCCTGTTGATCGGCCGACGTCATGATGGCGACATCGGCATGCACTATTACGGATAATGCTGATTTAAAATAATTAGGTAAATTCTAAAAATGAATAAATCTTTTAAAATTAATGTAAAATAAACCGTAGCCCGGATGGAAAAACTTTGTACATGAAAGTTGCTCAGAACGACGAGACGAATCCGGATACGCAGCCCGTTCGTCTGCCACACATCCCTAGCATAGCAAACACGTAACTTTCCACCTCCGGTTCATCTGACTGAAAACACGAAACACCGGGGATACTTTCCCGGATGTTTCCCCCCTTTCGTCGGTACCACCCCATCGCGCGTTAGGGCACACCTAGCACCGCGCATTGCCATGTTATGCTTTGTGATGCTTTGATTGCTCTGTTATTTATTGTGTTCCCCTTCCGTTACTTCTTTCCGGTAGACCCTGAGACTGTCGGTGACCCCAGTTCGACTACGGAGTCGACGACCACTCCTTGCCAGAGCAACCAGGCAAGCCCCCCCCTTGATCACCAAACTATCGCCTATTCTCCTCTATCTTGCTTGCATTAGAGTAGTGTAGCATGTTCTTGCTGATAATCCTATTTCGATGCATAGCCCGACATTGTTGCTACATCTGTTGATACCTTACCTGCAATCCTAAATACTTAGTATAGGATGCTAGTCTATCATCATTGGCCCTACATTCTTGTCAGTCTGCCTTGCTATACTATCGGGCCGTGATCACTTGGGAGGTGATCACGGGTATATACTATACATACATACATACTACAGATGGTAACTAAAGTCGGATCTGCTCAAGAGTACCCATGAGTGATTCCGGATTGGGGCTGAAAGGGCCTTTGTCCCGACGGCCCTCTGTGTGGATCTTTGTGGCGGAGCGACAGGCAGGTTGAGACCACCTAGGAGAGAGGTGGGCCTGGCCTGATCGGCGTCATGTTGCTTCATAATAACACGCTTAACGAGATCTTGGTATTTGATCCGAGTCGGCCATTTGGTCTATACGCACTAACCATCTCGTGGGAGTAGTTATGGGTATCCCGGCGTCGTGGTATCACCAAGCCTTCTTGACGCCAAGAATCGAAGCGCGCTGGCCGGATTGGAACGTAAGCCTGCGCTTGTATTAGGGGCTAGTTCGCTTCGGCCACAGACATAACGCTTGGTGTGTGCTCAGGCGATGGGCCCTGCACCTCGCGCGCTTAGGTTTAGACCGGTGCTGACCTCTCTGTTGTGCCTAGGTGGGGCTGCGACGTGTTGATCTTCCGAGGCGGGCATGACCCAGAAAGTGTGTCGGCCAAATGGGATCAAGCGTGTTGGGTTATGTGGTGCACCTGCAGGAAGTTTAATCTATTCAATAGCCGTGTCCCTCGGTAAAAGGACGACCGGAGTTGTACCTTGACCTTATGACAACTAGAACTGGATACTTAATAAAACACACCCTTCCAAGTGCCAGATACAACCCGGTGATCGCTCTCTAACAGGGCAATGAGGAGAGGATCGCCGGGTAGGAGTATGCTATGCGATGCTCTTGGAGATGCTACTTGAGATGCTACTTGGAGATGCTACTTGGAGGACTTCAATCTACTCTCTTCTACATCTTTGCAAGACGGAGGCTGCCGGGAGCGTAGTCTTGACTGGATTAGCTATCCCCTCTTATTTCGCATTCTGCAGCTCGGTCCTCGATATGGCCCTTACACATATACACATGCATATGTAGTGTAGCTCCTTGCTTGTAGTACTTTGGATGAGTACTCACGGTTGCTTTCTCCCCTTTTCCCCATTCCTCTCTTTCGGTTGTCGCAACCAGATGTTGGAGCCAGGAGCCAGACGCCACCGTCGGCGGCGACTACTACACGGAGGTGCCTACTACTACGTGCGGGCTGCGGCGACGACCGGGAGAGTAGTTTAGGAGGATCGAGGCAGGAGGCTGCGCCTCTTCGTCTGTATCCCGGTTTGTGCTAGCCTTCTTAAGGCAAACTTGTTTAACTTATGTCCGTATCAGATATTGTTGCTTCCACTGACTTCGCCTATGATGGAGCACTTGTATTCGAGCCCTCGAGGCCCCTGGCTTGTATTATGATGCTTGTATGACTTATTTTACTTTTAGAGTTGTGTTGTGATATCTTCCCGTGAGTCCCTGATCTTGATCGTACACGTTTGCGTGCATGATTAGTGTACGATTAAATCGGGGGCGTCACACTACCGTGCCTCGGCATACGAACGGATCCGTTGCGGCCGTGGACGGTTGGTTTCCCCATGTTGTTACTGCGCGTAGTAACTTCGTGGGGTAAATCGTGGGGCGGTGTGGGGCATCGTGCGCAGTTAATCCCACGCCCGCCCCCTCGGCTCCTCAGCCCATAGGGCTATAAGTAGGCGGGGGGGGGGGGGAGCGGGGCGGCACCGCACGCGCACCCTTCTCCCCCATTCCCCCGCCTCATCTTGCCTTCTCTCCCTCCTGCCTCTGCCGTCGAGCGAGAGCACTCCTCACGACGGCGATGAGCTCTTCCTCCGCCGCGGCCCCCGCCGTGCGCTCCGGCGTGTGGGACGGCTCGGAGGTGGAAGAGGAACACATCGAGTTCCTCTGCCAGACACGCCGTCTTCCCAGCGGAGACCTCGTGCGCACCCGCCCCGCGCCGGAGGGGAGACCCGACCGGTGCCAGAGGAGGGCGAGCGGGTCATCTTCCGCTCGCACCTCATGCGCGGCCTGGGGCTGCCGGCGAGTGGCTTCTTCCGCTCGTTCTTGGAGTTCCACAACCTTCAACAGCACCACCTCACTCCGAATACGGTGGTGCTGCTCTCCGCCTTCGCCACTCTGTGCAAAGGTTTCCTCGGTGTTCTCCCCACCCTCGAGTTGTGGGGAGAATTCTTCTCTTCTAAGCTCGGCACGCAAGTTGCCGGCATTCCGGCTCAGTGCGGCACCTACATCGCGGTGCGGCGCTCGACAGCCGACAACCCTTTTCCTCCCATCTCGCTGATCAAGTCGGTGAAGATGTGGCAGCGCTCATATTTCTATGTGAAGAACCTCTCCTCCGACGGCGACTGGGTCAACCTGCCGCCTTAGAACGCCGCCCCCCTAACCGGAAGGCTCCCCAGTTGGTCTCACCGAGCAAAGACGCTGACTCCCTCCGGAGCCGCCGCCGTAGCGCGACTCCGAGTCCTGCCGCAGTCGGAGGGTCTCGTCGGAGCCGACTTGCTGGCCGCCTTCGTGGCGCGCCAAGTTCTCCCGCTCCAAGGCCGGCTTCACCTGGTCTGTCAGATGAGCGGCCTTCGAGACCCAAGTCGGATGAGCACCAAGGAGATGCCCCGCAAGGAGGTGGCGAACTTGGTGAACCATTTCGCGCACTGCGAATTCGGGGAGGATTGGTAGTTTGGCAAGGAGCCGTACTCGCGCGACAACCCCCACCAGTGGTAAGTCGCGTCCCCCTATTGTTTTGTCTTCTTTGCGGCCGACTCCGGCTTCTGACTCTTGTCGGTTTCTTCTGGGCTAGAACCCCCTCATGGAGCCTGCAGCCGGCGCCACGAGACTGCCCCGCGAGTATGTTCCCAATCGTGCGGACAGCGATGTCGACGACCCCGACTTGGGGGCGGCGGCAATGGAAGCCGACGCCGAAGGCGGGGGAGAAGGAACAGAAGGCAGCTTCAGGCCCTCGGCCACCTTCGCCGACTGGCCTGACGACGACGCCGACGGGGAAGTTGCCCCGCGCCACCAGCCAAGGGCTGGCCTGGCTGGCCAAGGCGGCGCGAAGAGGCGTCACGCCGGGCCGGGTGCGCCCGGCGGCAAATTGAAGAAGCTCAAGGGGGCGGCCGCCGTGACCAAACGGGAGGAGGCGGCCGCGAAGGCCAACCGCTTCCGAAGGGAAGTGAGAAGGCCACCGCTAGTCTCTGCGTAAGTCTTTATACTCTTTATTTTAATTTGTTGATTCTTGTCCGAGTCTTCTTTTATTCTCCCTCCGTTCTTCTTCAGGGCCCCTCTTTCCCTTGAGAGAGTCGCCGTCCCCTCCGTCATGGGGTCGGCAGAGACGTTCGCCAATACTCGGCGGGCCGATCCCGTCGCCGACCTCCGGGAGGCGACGGAGCGAAATGCGCAGGAGAAGGGCGACGAGGAGGAGGCCGACCGCCTGGAGAAGGCGCAGGCCGAGAAGGCGTCCGCCAACGCCCAGAAGAGGCTGGAGGACGCCGAAGCCGCCCTTGCGGCGAAACGTCGTGCCGAGGAGGCCGTGCGTCGCCGATCGGCGATGCTCGTCCCCCATCGCTGCTCAAGCGCCGCCGCCTGGAGTTCACGGGCAGACCGGAGAGGCCGGCACCGAGAACCCCCTCGTGGAGAAGGAGAGCGGCGAGGCTTCTATGTCGGACTCTCTCGTGCCGCCACCGCCGCCTCCGCCGCCATCTGGGCGGCCGCAGGGCAAACAGCCGGTGGGTCAGTCGGAGCCGCCGATCGCGGACGAGGCCGAGGCATGGCTTCTCCTTCAAGTCGTCTCGCCGGTGCGCCGCCGTCTTGAGAGGGCGATCTCGGCGCCGCGACCTCGGGAGACCGGTGCAGCCAGCTCGGCAACCCTAGATGCCGAGGCCACAAGCGCCGCGCCCACCGGGTGGTTGCGCGGAGGCGGCACTGGCAGCTGAACCAGCGCCTCGACGTTCAGCGAAGGCGGCTGAAGGCGACGCCCTTCAAGCCTGCACCAGGGTGCACCTGGCCGCGCGGACATCTGTCCGAGTATGTTTCCCTCTTCTTTTTTATTCTTGTTTTTCTCTGTGGGGGCGCGCCAGCGCACCCACTGGGTGTAGTCCCCGAGTTCCGGGCGGCTCTGCTGAAAGAAGCGGTTCGAACTCTCTAGCAGTTCCAAATACTAACTTCATCTCCATTGACTTATTGCAGGAGTATCATAACCTCCGCACCACTGCCTTCAACCGCAATGTTGAGGAGTTGAAGAAGCGGACCGCCGACTTGACGGAAAGCCGGAGTAAGCTCTTTTTCCTTTCTTCGCGGGGGCGCGCTGGCGCACCCGCGGGCTGTAGTCCCCGAGATTCGGGCCGACTGCTGAGCAGTCGGGCCGGATCTTCCTGGCGATCTACTTTGCTGATGACTTTATTTGTATCTTCTTTCGTTCTTCAGGCGCCAACACTACTCTTCAGGAGCAGCTAGGCGAGGCCAATACCGCCCGGCGTGCCAAGGAGGAGGAGTGCGGCAGGCTTGCCACGGAGCGCGACCTGCTGGCGGCGCAGCTGGCCGAGCAGAAGGAGCTGCTCAAGAAGGCGCAGGACGAGGCTGAGAAGAGGGAGACTGCTCTCCTGGCCGAGTTTGAGATCGAGCGGTCCTCCTGGACTGACAAGGAGGCGATGCTGACCTCCGGCTTCCGTGAGATCGAGGATATCGTTGATGGTAAGTTTCTTTCGTTTCTTTGGGCTTCCGACTGTGCGTCAGGCCGACTTCTGATTTTTCGACTTGCTTCTTTTTTGTCTTGGCAGACTTCTTCCCTGGTCACTCGCAGGCAGTTCCTCTGGCCATCGAGGCTGCTCGAGAGCCGCAAAGGGCACGTGGTGAGGAGATCGCCGCTAACGCCCCCGAACCATCGATGAGCAGCTTCTGAGCATCAAAGCCCGTCTTCCTCCGGCTCACCGGCTGTTGCGCCGGCTTCAGCGTTCCGGTGCCCAAGCGGTTGCCACCCTGTGGCCGGACATGCCGGCTCTACGCACCGCCAGAAGGACCGCCGACTGGCTGGAAGTCGCCACCGGTCGTCTTGAGGCTTGGAAGGGCTCCTCGGCCCGGGCCGGAGTGCACTGGGCCTTGGAGTTAAATCAGGCGTGGTATCGTGGCTGGACACGGACCGTCGGCCGCGTTCGGTCGAAGTCGAGCCGAGCTGGAGTCCATGGAGGGCGCCCTTGTCGAGCGTGCGGCGGCCATCGCCGAGTACATGGACACCAGTGTCTTCGTGCCCGAGCGGGCTGAAGGCAGCGAGGAAGTGCCGCTGGAGTGGTTCGGGATGAACCCGGAGTATGGCGAGGACTCAGCGGAGGTGATCGGCTCCAGCACCGAGGAGGAGGACGAGGCAGAGGACGGAGGCGAGGCGGAGGTGCCAGAAGACGGAGCAGGCGGCCAGCCTCAGCTCGACCGCGCCTTCAGCAACGAACCGCGTGGAGACAAGGCGACTGCCGCCGGAGGCGACCAAACCGAGACCGCCCAGCCGACCGCCCCGGCGCCTGACACCGCCGTCTCCTCCGATCCTCCGATCCCTGATGCCGCCTCCTAGGCTGCCTTCTTGTCCTTACTTTATCTGTATCTCATAGTCTTTGAAGAACTTGTTAATTTGCACAATTCCACCCGCGGGGTGTATTTTGAACTCGGCCAGAGGCCTTTGCTTATGTAAATATCTATCTTCCTTCTATCTTTCCTTGCTTATTGCTCTTTTTGGCTTTTTCCTTTGCCGCCTTCCCATAGTTGCCGCTTTGTCAGACGGACAGCCGCTCCGCGGACTGCCGTAAGTCAAAAGCTTGGCTACCTTAGGGAAGGCAAGTACTTCGCCGTTTAGAGTTTCTTTAGCAAGTCGGCTAGAAGCGACAGGCCGACTACCCAAGAGTCGGCCGTCCTTCATGGAGGCTAAGACGGCGAGCGGACTACTCATGAGCCGGCTCTGCAGAGAGAGGCTGGGAGCCGGCTTGAGCTATGCATACGCTTTAGGTCCTTAGCCATTTTTTCGTGTGTGCGCTAGTTCTTGCTTGGTCTCTGCCTACCAACAGTCGCTCTGCGAGCTGCGGCTTTCGACAGGAGACGGCTTGAGCGCAACACACTACTTGTCCGACTGTAGGAAGCATTTCATAGCTCAAGATGGCAAGTCCCCGGGCCGACTAGTCGGACCCGGTGCCAAGAGATATGACAAAAAGAGTAGCATACTTGGAAGCGTGATTCTTATCATATAGATAACAAAAAGGGGCAGTCCCCGAGCTCGTCTCGGGGGCCCAAAGTCTCGGTACTTTAATACAAAGGGGGTAGTGCGATACATACTGCATCAACTGTAAAATCTTCGAAGAAGATTTGCATTCCATGGGCGCTCTGTTTCTTTGCCGGAGTCGTCCCTCTTGCGCGCTCGAGTCTTCTGAGCGTCGATTAGGTAGTAGGAGCCGTTGCCCAGGACCTTGCTGATGATGAATGGGCCTTCCCACGGTGCCGACAACTTGTGCTGGCCGGCTGTTCTCTGAATCAGCCAGAGAACAAGGTCGCCCTCTTGAAACGATCTCGGCTTGATCTTTCGGTTGTAGTATTGGCACAAACTCTACTGGTAGATGCCGGACGGGCTGAGTTCCAACAGCCGGCCCTCTTCCAGCAGGTCAACGCTGTCTTGGCGTGCTTCTTCAGCTTCCTCTTCGGTGTACATGGTGACTCGTGGAGAGTCAAACTTTATATCCGTCGGGATGACGGCTTCGGCACCGTAGACGAGGAAGAAAGGCGTGAAGCCGGTTGACTTGTTTGGAGTCGTGCGCAGACTCCAGAGGACGGCTGGTAGCTCCTCAACCCGGCAGCCGGCCGACCGCTCGAGTGGTTCGACCAGTCGAGGCTTGATGTCGTACAGGATGAGGCCGTTTGCTCGTTCTACCTGGCCATTTGACTGCGGATGGGCAACGGACGCTAAGTCCAGTGGAATGCCCTGCATCGCGCAGAAACGGGCCAGGGCGCCCTTGGCAAAGTTTGTGCCATTGTCGGTGATGATGCTGTGCGGTATGCCATACCGCACCGTGATGTCGGCGATGAAAGTCACTGCAGTCGGACCATTCAACTTCTTGATGAGTTTTGCTTCTATCCACTTGGTGAACTTGTCCACCGCGACAAGCAGATGAGTCAGGCCGCCTCGGGCCGTCTTGAGTGGTCCCACCATGTCCAGGCCCCAAACTGCGAAGGGCCAGGCGATGGGGATTGTCTTCAGCGCGGAAGCCGGCTGAAGTGGCTTGGAGCGGAACTTCTAGCACCCCTTGCATTTTTGGACTAACTCTTTAGCCTCTTCCAGGGCAGTCGGCCAAAAGAAACCGTGCCGAAAGGCTTTGGCGATGAGTGCCCTTGAAGCCGCATGGTGGCCGCACTTGCCCTGATGAATGTCTCTGAGAATTGCTTGGCCTTGTTCTGGCTCTACGCAGCGCTGGTAGACACCAGTGACACTGCGCCTGACCAGCTCTCTGTTGACTATGGTGTATGCGGCCACTCGGCGTTGCACTTGCCGAGCCAGGATCTCATCTGTCGGCAGCTCTCTGTTTACTAGAAACTTGAGGATGGGCTGTGCCCATGAGGGTGCTGCTATTTCTTCAACTACTACCTCAGCGACTTGGACAAGGGTGGCTGGGCTGGGAGGCGGCGGGCTGAAAGTGCGTTATATCGACTAGAGGGGGGGTGCGTTATATCGACTTGGACAAGGGTGGCTGGAGTCTGCGGCCGCTTGCTGGATTGACGGAGTCCTCGGGCCGACTGGCGCGGTTCTTGGGCCGAGTGGCGCAGTCCCCAGGCCGACTTCTGAAGTCCCCGGGCCGGGTTCTGAAGTCCCCGGGCCGGCTTCAACTATGATTTTCTTGGGGCCGTCTGCTGGCGCTCTTGAGTCGGATCCGACTTCTTCGGGGGGAGCCGACACAAAGATGGAGTCTGATTCTGGTGAAGGCTTGATAGACGGCTTAAGGAGGCGCTGAAGGGCGACGCCGGAAGGTATTCCTTGGCGGGTGGAGCCGACTCGTGCCAAGGCGTCTGCTTGGTCATTGTCATTTCTTGGCACATGAAGGAACTCGCACCCCTCGAAGTATCCGCTGAGTTGCTGCACCAGGAAGCGGTAGCTCGCCATATTTGCGTCTTTGGCATCCCAGTCGCCAGATGACTGCTGGACTACCAAGTCGGAGTCGCCATAGCATAGGATCCGGCGAATGCCGAGTTCTTTGGCAAGCCGGAGCCCATGAATGGCGCCTCAGATTGGCGACATTGTTGGAGGCGGAAGTGGATCTGCAGCACATACTTGAGCTTGTCGCCTTTAGGGAGGTGAGGACAACGCGGCTCCCAAGCCGGTGCGCATCTTGGAGCCGTCGAAATGCATCCGCCAATGGTGGAGTCAAGTATTGGCGGCAGTATCGGGTCTCGCCCCGGTCGAGGAAGTCGGCGGTGCTTGCGACTTGATGGTGGTGCGGGACTGGTAGTAGATGGTGTAAGGATCCAGATCTATGGCCCATTTGGCTACTCGGCCGGAGGCGTCTCGGCTTCAATGATCTCGGCCATGGAGCCGTGCAAAGCACGGTGATTGGATGCTCTTGAAAGTAAGGCTTCACTTCTTGGCGTAAATGCACACGTAGCACATCTTTTGGTAGTGAGGGTAGTTCGCTTGGAGGTCGACAAGACCTCGCTCTGTAATATACCGGTCTCGGACAGGGGCGCCTTGCCTTCCTCTTTGCGCTCGACTACATGATGGTATCTTGACTACTCGGCTGGTGGCGGCAATGTATAGGAGCATGGGCTCTTTGGGAGTCGGAGCCGCCAAACAGGGGAGTAGTCAACATCTTCTTCACTGGAGAAATGCTTCATCCGCCTTTGTGGTTCCACTCGAAAAAGGTGGTCTTCTTCATTAAGCGATACAAAGGCGAGCTTTCTCAGAGTCGATCGATGAATCGGCTGATGGATGCCAAGCAGCCGGTGAACTTCTGCACATCCAACAGTCGGCTCGGTACCTCCATTCTCTCGATGGCCTTGATCTTCACGGGGTTGCACTCTATGCCACGCTCGAGACCGGAAGCCAAGGAGTTGGCGGCTGGTACTCCAAAACACACTTCGTGGTTGAGCTTGATCCGGAATCGCGCAGTTCTCAAAGGTCTCCTTGAGGTCTTCCAAAGAGCATCCCACTTCTCCGTCTTCACCACCACATCATCCACGTAGACATGGGCATTCCTGCCGAGTTGCTTGAGGAGGCACTTTTGCATGCAACGCTGAAAGGTGGCGCCGGCATTCCTCAAGCGAACGCCATCGCTGTAGCGTAGGCTCGAACGGTGTGATGAAAGCGGTCTTGACCGTCTGCGGGTTCAGCTTGATCGGTGATATCCTGAATATGCATCTAAGAAACTCAGCAGCTCGCATCCGGCTGTGGAGTCTATCACCTGATCGATTCTTGGCAGGGCGAACGGATCCTTTGGACAGGCTTTGTTGAGGCTTGTGTAGTCAATGCACATCCGCCATTGCTTGTTTTTCTTCAGTACCAAAACCGGGTTTGCTAGCCACTCTGGAAAAAACACCTCCATGATGAAGCCGACTGCAAGAAGTCGGGCAATCTCTTCTCCAACAACTCTTCTCTTCTCTTCTGACAGGCGGCGCAAGGGCTGCCTGACGGGTTTCACATCTGGCCTGACATGTAGCTTGTGCTCGGCGAATTCCGTCGGTACACCTGGCATGTCCTTGGGGGACCATGCAAAGATGTCTCGATTCTCACGGAGGAAGTCGACGAGCTCGCCTTCCTATTTGCTGTCAAGGTTTGCACCCACGACAGCGTACCTCTCTGGGTGCTCTGGGTCCAAGGGTATCTTCTTGGTTTCTTTGGCCGGCTAAAACGAGCCCTCAGCTTCCGACTCCTTGGGGTCGGGCGACATCTCTGGCTGCTTTCCGGCCATCGCCACGACTCGGTCAAGGAGCCGCTTCTCAGGTGCGATCACCAGGGACTTGGCCAGCCGACTGCTCTCGGTTGCGCAGGCGGACGACTTCCTGTAGTCGCCGGCTACGGTCAGGATTCCCTTGGAACTCGGCATCTTCATCTTCAGGTAGGCATAGTGAGGGACCGCCATGAACTTGGCCAAGGCAGGTCGGCCAAGCAATGCGTGGTATGGGCTTTCAAGGTCTAGTACTTCGAACCAGTCCGGCTCTCGGCGGAAATGATCTTTGCCTCCGAAGAGGACGTCTATCAGGATCTTGCCGATTGGTGAGCAGGAAAGGCCGGGTACAATACCATGGAACCTGATCCGCTGCTCTACAAATTGTCTCTCGCTTGATTCCTAGCTTCTCCATGGTATCTTTGTACAAGATGTTGATGCTGCTGCCTCCATCTATCAGTACTCTCGAAAAGCGGGCGGCCCGCCTATCAGTGGCCAAGGTGGCACCTAGGACCAGGGCATAGGAGCCCGGATTCGGCATCACCTCTAGGTGATCCGCTCTGCTCCAACTGATAGGCTTCTCGGACCAATGCATGAACTCTGGGGTATCTGTTGCCATTGCATTTACTTCTTGCTGCTGTTGGCGCCTGCTGGTCATCTGCCACACTGGTGAACACCACATAGGCTCCGTGCTCTTCAGGGTACTCGTCTTGCACTGTGCCGACTGGCCGAGCAGCCGGCTGCTGGGGCGGCGGCGGAGGCGGCAGCCCAGCAGGCGGCGGAGGAAGGAGGCCGTCTCCCTTGGCAATTCTGGTGAGCCAGTGGCACTTTCGGGTGGTATGATTTGACGGCTTCGTGCCACTATGAAACTTGCAGGGACCATCCAGAGTCTGCTCATAAGAAAAGGCCGGCAACCAATTGGATTTGCCGCCCCTCTGCCGTTTGGCCGGAGGCTGGCCCTCCGGCTGTTGATCTTCAACTGTCGCAACCTGCCGACTGTTGGAAGTCGGCGGCTGGGCCTTGCGTTTGTTGTCGTTCTGCTGTTGACGCCGGCTGGTGTCTCCAGCTGGAGTTCTGGGAGCCTGAGGAGCCACCTTGCCGGCTGCATTGACTTGAATCTCTGTCTTCATGGAGGAGTCGGCTGTGGCGTACTTGTCTGCTATAACCAGCAGTTCGTCGAGGGTCTCTGGCTCGTCGCAGAGGAGCCTGTGCTTGAGGAGGGTGCCTTCTCGGCACCCAGCAATGAAGTACTCGATAGCCTGCACCTCGTGCATGCCCTCGCAGGAGTTCCGAAGCTCGCCCCAGCGCGTGAGGTAGTCGCGTGTTGACTCGTCAGGGCCTTGTACGCACAGGGAAAGCTGGCGCGGCTTCGGAGGTCGCTTGTACGTGCTTGTGAAGTTGCGGATGAAGGCTTCGGTGAAGTCGACCCAGCTGTTGATGCTGCGGGGCTTCAGACTGTTCAACCATGTCCGGGCCGTGCCCTGGAGCATGAGTGGAACATACTTTACGGCAACCCGCTTGTTGCCGTTCGCTATGCTGACGGCTGTGGAGTAATCTATCAGCCAGTCTTCTGGCTTGACGGAGCCGGTGTACTTGGGTGTGTCTCGGGGGAGCGTGAACCCTTTGGGGAAGGGTTCGACTCGGATGCGGGGCCCGAAGCAAGGCAGACCCAGCTCGTCTTCTTCTTCCAGCGCCAGGGATCGGTGGAGTTGGTCGATCCGATGGCGGGCGTCGCTCCTCCGACTCCTTCTCGACGGCCAAGGCGGCCTCCGAGAGTCGGATGCTCAACAGGCGGCGGGGAAACTCGCCGCTCTCTTCTGGGTGGGGGAGGCAGGTAGTCGTCCTGCCGCTCAACTGCTCTCGACCGGCCGTCTTCGTCGCGCTTTATGGTGAGGCGAGTCCGACTGCGACTGGCAGCCGGCTCCTTTTCTTTCCTTCCGTGGACTCCGCTAGTCGGCGTCTGAGAAGTCGCGCCTTGATCTTGGCGGGGAGGCAAGTCATCATTCGGTTGCTGTAGCGCTTCCGCGTGGCCGCCGGCCGCGTTCTGCGCAGCAACCGCGTCGAGGAGCTGCTGGACTCGCTCCGTCATCAAGCGGTGCTCTTCGCCCTCGAAGTTCTTCAGCTCATCAGTCGCCGCTTGGGCAGCGTGGATGTTCTCCGCAGGGGTGGCGTATACGGGGCGTTTAGCCCCGAACAAGTCGACGATGGCCGCGCCGCGTTGCCGGACCGCGCCTAGGCGGCTGGGCCCAGCCGACGCCGGCGAGCCGCCTATGGCGCGATCCATCTCGCGCTGGTATGCTTCTGACAAGCGCCTCATGCTCGCCAGCTTCTTGGCGCCTTCGATGATCTGAAGGCGGCGTGTTTCCAGCCTCTCGGCGTCTGCATCTTCTGGAATGGGCGCAGTTAGGTCTAGTAGGACCGCAGCGAGCGGGTCCTGAGCTTCTTCACCGGAGCGCTCATTGTGAATGATGACGAGCACCTCCGTGACGGCGCTTCCACCACTCTCCTCGTAAGAAAGCGACTCGTCGTAGACCACCACGTTGGTGGGGAAAGTGTCAAGCGACACGGCGTCAGAGTCGACCAGCATTGGGTCGGTGGATCCTACGGACTCCAAGTCCACGGCAGGCTCGCCGGCGACGTGGAGTTGGTCGAGGAGGCCCGCGAGAAGACTCTTGGGGCCGCCCGTGCCTGCATCGGACGCAGGCTCATCGGAGAGTCGAACCTCGCCGACAAGTTCGGCAAGGCTGCTCGCTGCGCATGCGGCCTCAGCGCCATGCAGCGCTTCGATGCAGACGCCATCTGGCGAGCCTGGCTGGCTGCGCTTGCCAGGAAGGAAGAGGGTTCCCATCCAGAACAGATCTCCGGACGACGGTGCACCTGGCCCCACGGTGGGCGCCAAATGTCGGGGGTTGGGTGCGACATATGCCAAAGGATGGCTTATCATGGTGGGGGCGAGTAGAACATCGCGGGTGCCTGGAAACGGGATGAGGCGTAGGCATGCACGCCAGCGAATCTCACCTAGCTTCGGGGCTCTCCGAGGAGATAACATCCCTACTGCTGCTCTGCGGGGTCTCCGCATGATCACTAAAGCAAAGTGACTACAATGGCGCTCCTGGAGCTGTATCGAGAGGCAGGAGAGGGCAAGGCTAGCTCTCTCCTTCCTATGCTATCTGGTCTATCTCTATCAAGGTTCGAACCCTTTGCATGGGTGCCCCGAGGGGTTTATATAGGCCTACCCCCCGGGGGTACAATGGTAATCTGGCTGGGCGTGGGTCCCAGCCGTCTGTCTCTCAGGCTGCTGTCCCTTCCACCGGCTTCTGGGGCCCGCCGCCTGGTGGGTCCCGCGGACAGGCTTGACACTGTAGCGGCACTCCTAATGACGCAGGCTTAGTCATTGGGTCGTGGCAACAGTGCCGCCGTCTATCGGGCGATCACTGTCGCCATTCCCCATCCCATCTGGTTAATGGCTCGTGGGGCGCTGGAGGGGGGGTCGGCCGACTCCAGGGAGGCCGACTCCCACAAGTCCGTCTTTGGGGCGCTCAGGCCGCCTTCGGTCCTCCCACTGACAGGCGGCCCCGCGGTCTTCGGGCCGTACAGGCCGGCGTCGTGGGCATAGTCGTTGCAAGATCATGGCTCGAGGTCGAGGCAGGCATGGCACAAAGGCGCGCCTCGCGAGATCTTCCAATGACACGGCTCCTCAGTAGCCATGCCGGTCCTTCGTAGGCAAAGGGGGGGAACGGCCACGCCGTGACGGTACCCCACATCGTACTTTGAGATGAGGGAGGAGTCATGGGCCGACTCTCCATAGTCGGCCTCTCTGGAGGTCGGCAGCTTGGAGTCGGCTTATCTCGGAGTCGCCGTCTGGGACTCGGCTTGTCTTGGAGTCGGCTCCTGGGACTCGGCTTGTCTTGGAGTCGGCTCCTGAGACTCGGCCTGAGGGGCGGCTCCTGAGGCTCTCCAGCGGGTGCTTTTTAATAAGAGGGTGATGACTCAACATAAAAGTAAATAGATAGGCCCTTCGCAGAGGGAAGCAGGGATTTGTTGAGGTGCCAGAGCTCGATTTTAAAATAGAGATGAATAACATTTTGTGTGGTATACTTTCACTATCAACACAACAACTATGAGATCTCGATATCTTCCATGCTACATACATTATAGGCGGTTCCCAAACAGAATGGTAAAGTTTATACTCCCCCACCACCAACAAGCACACTCCACGGCCATCCGAAACAACGGGGTACCGTCCATACCAACAACAGTCCTGGGGGGGTTTTGTTTTAATTATTTTGATTTGCTTTGATCTTTTTGATCATGGGACTAGGTATCTCGGTTACCAGCCATTTTCTTGTGAATGAGCAGCAGAGTCCACTCCTCTTGAGAATAACCCACCTAGCATCGAAGATACAGGCATCCCTAGTTGAAACATGAGCTACTCGAGCATACAAAACAGAATTTCATTTGAAGGTTTGGAGTTTGGCACATACAAATTTACTTGGAACGGCAAGTAGATACCTCATATAGGAAGGTATAGTGGACTCATATGGAATAACTTTGGGGTTTATGGAGTTTGGATGCACAAGTAGTATTCCTGCTTAGTACAGGTGAGGGCTAGCAAAAGACTGGGAAGCAACCAACTGAGAGAGCGACAACAGTCATGAACATGCATTAAAAGTAATCGACACCGGGTGCAAGCATGAGTAGGATATAATCCACCATGAACATAAATATCGTGAAGGCTATGTTGATTTGTTTCAACTACATGCGTGAACATGTGCCAAGTCGTGTCACTCAATTCATTCAAAGGAGGATACCACCCTATCATACCACATCACAACCATTTTAAAAGCATGTTGACACGCAAGGTAAACCATTATAAGCTCCTAGCTAATTAATCATGGCATAAGCAACTATAATCTCTAATTGTCATTGCAAACATGTTTATTCATAATAGGCTGAATCAGGAATGATGAACTCATCATATTTACAAAAACAAGAGTGGTCGAGTTCATACCAGCTTCTCTCATCTCAATCAGTCCATCTTATATTGTCATTATTGCCTTTCACTTGCACGACCGAACGGTGTGAATAATAATAATAGTGCACGTGCATTGGACTAAGCTGGAGTCTATGAGCATTCAATTCAAAAGAGAAGACAAGGTAATATGGGATCTAGGTTAAATCAACAATTATGCATATGATAGCCACTTAAACATTTTCATTATGGTCTTCTACTCTTGACCCCCCCCCCCCAAAAAAAGAAAAGAAATAAAGCTATTTACACGGGAAAGCTCCCAACAAGTAAAAGAAGAACGAGAAATCTTTTTGGGTTTTCTTTTAATTACTACTACAAGCATGGAAATTAAACTAACTATTTTTTTTGCTTTCTTAAGGTTTTATCAAACACACAAGAAGAAAGCTAGAAAAATAAATTAAACTAGCATGGATAATACAATGAAAGAGTATGAGCGCCGACAACTCGAATAGGTGTGTGAACATGAATGTAAAGTCGGTGAGAAATACCTACTTCCCCAAGCTTAGGCTTTTGGCCTAAGTTGGTCTAATGCCAAGGATAGCCTGGCTGATATCCGAAGTTATAACTGGGGTCATACTGAGATGCAACAGCCAATGCCTCCTGAGCTGCAGCATGTTGGCGAGCTGCCTCCGCTCTCCTCTCATGTTCGGCTGCCTCCTCCCTAGTGACAACATATCTTCGTTTTGCCTGGTAATCAAAAAGGGAAGGAGCAGGGAGAGTAACATGGACAGCGCGACGTCTGTCAAAGATTAGTCGATACTGGAGGAATTATTCATTCCTCACAAGAAAACAGTGCCTAACCATAGCGTTAGAATCTAAATAAGCGGCAGGCAACTCTATATCACCCTCACGTGGGGATATACCAAGATAATTAGCAACACGGGTCGCATAAATTCCTCCAAATAAATCTCCAGATATACCATTATTATGCAACCTATGTGCAACTATTGCCCCCAAGTTGTAATCTTTATTACCTAATACAGCACTCTTGAGGACACAAAGATCAGGGACACACATGTCACATGCTTCATCTTTACCGTTAATGCATCTACCAATGAAGAGAGCGAAATAATGTATAGCAGGAAAATGAATGCTCCCTATGGTAGCTTGTGCTATATCCTAGATTCTGCCACAGTGATACTAGCAAGAAAGTCTTTATATTCAGATTTGTGGGGTTCATTAACATTGACCCACTGTGGGAGTTTGCAAGCACTTGTGAAATCTTCTAGGTCCATGGTATAAGATTGATCATAAATATCAAACAGGACATTCTGAGAATTACACGAAGATGTATATTTAAATCTTCTCATGAATGAATCAGCCAATTGGTAGTACTGAGGACACTTATCTTGTATGAAGTCCTCAGGCGGCATTACGCACATATGCGTCAAATTCATCCTTGATGCCTGCATTGACCATAAACTCTTCTGACGGCCACTCACAAGACCGCACCTCATCTTCCCTTGGTGGTTCATCGTCTTGCTCACGCATAGCACACTTAGGTCCTCTCTTTGTTGAGGAACCACCTTGGTACATTTTCCTGGACATATTTCTTCCTCTGAAAAAATTCTGAAATTTTTAGTAACTTCAAAATAAAAGTGAGTCAAACTAAACAAGAATGATAGCTACTACTCCTACAAGTGCCTAGAGCCTATATCATGCATTCGAATTACTTGGGACCTCATAAATTTGACATGCAAGCTCAAGAACAGGGTCACCTATGCAGCAAAAATTTGCAATGAATAAAACACTAGAACAAAAACTAATTGGACCAATGGAGGAGTCACATACCAAGCAACAATCTCCCAATGCAGTTTTGTGAATGGAGCTTTGAGAAAGGAGATCGAAAATCGCAGCAAAAGGAGCTAGAACTCGTGCTTGAGCTGGATGGGGATTTTTTGGGAGGAAGATGGAGTGTGTGGGTGTAGGAATAAGTGGAGGGGGGCCACCGTGGGCCCATGAGGCAGGGGGCGTGCCTAGGGGGAGTGGGCGCGCCCTGGACCCTCGTGGCCAGGTGCTTGCCCCCTTGTTGTGTTCTCAGTGCCTAAAATCCTCAAATATTCCATAAAAGATCATACTAAATTTGTATGGCATTTGGAGCACTTTTATTTTCGGGATATTTTTTTATTGCATGTATAATTCAGAAAACAGACAGATAATACTATTTTTGCTTTATTTATTCCAAATAACAGAAAGTAAAAAGAGGGTACAGAAGGTTGTGCCTTCTAGTTTCATCCATCTCATGATCATCAAAATGAATCCACTAACAAGGTTGATCAAGTCTTGTTAACAAACTCATTCCGAATAACATGAAACCAGAGAAATTTCGAATAACACTATGTTACCTCAACTGGGATATGAACATCCCCAAAAATAAGAATATCATACTTTTTCTTGACAGTAGGAAGAGGAAATTCAAAACCTTCAATAATTATAGTTGGAACTTTTCCAATAGAATTGATGCTATGAACTTGAGGTTGTTTCCTCGGAAAGTGTACCGTATGCTCATTACCATTAACATGAAAAGTGACATTGCCTTTGTTGCAATCAATAACAGCCCCTGCAGTATTCAAAATGGGTCTACCAAGTATAATCGACATACTATTGTCCTCGGGAATATCAAGAATAACAAAGTCCGTTAAGATAGTGACAATTGCAACCACAACAGGCACATCCTCACAAATACCGACAGGTATAACAGTTGATTTATCAGCCATTTGCAAAGATATTTCAGTAGGCGTCAACTTATTCAATTCAAGTCTACGATATAAAGAAAGAGGCATAACACTGACACCGGCTCCAAGATCACATAAAGCAGTTTTAACATAGGTTCTTTTAATGGAACATGGTATAGCTGGTACTCCTGGATCTCCAAGTTTCTTTGGTATTCCACCTTTAAAAGTATAATTAGTAAGCATGGTGGAAATTTCAGCTTCCGGTATCTTTCTCTTATTTGTAATGATATCCTTCATATATTTAGCATAAGGATTTAATTTAAGCATATCAGTTAAGCGCATACGTAAGAAGATAGGTCTAATCATTTCAGCAAAACGCTCAAAATCCTCATCATCCTTTGTCTTGGATGGCTTAGGAGGAAAAGGCATGGGTTTCTGAACCCATGGTTCTCTTTCTTTACCGTGCTTTCTAGCAACAAAATCTCTTTTATCATAACGTTGATTCTTTGATTGTGGGTTATCAAGATCAATAGCAGGTTCAATCTCTGCATTATTATTGTTGCTAGGTTGAGCATCAACATGTTCATCACCTGATTATGTTTCAGCATCAGAAATAGAAATATCATTGGGATTCTCAGGTGTGTCTACTACAGGTTCACTAGAAGCATGCAAAGTCCTATCATTTTTCTTTCTATTCTTTTTAGAAGGACTAGGTGCATCTAAATTATTTCTCTGAGAATCATGCTCAATTCTCTTAGGGCTGCCTTCAGGATACAAAGGTTCCTGAGTGATTCTACCAGTTCTAGTAGCCACTCTAACAACAATATCATGTTTATTATTTAATTCATCAAGCAAATCACTTTGAGCTTTAAGTACTTGCTCAGCTTGAGTGGTAACCACAGAAGCATATTTGCTAATGAGTTTAAGTTCACCTTCAACTCTAGCCATATAATCACTCAAACATCCTATCATGGAAGCATTGCTCTTTAATTCTCTTCCACCATAAGCATTAAAACTTTCTTGTCTAGCCATAAAGTCATCAAATCCATCTAAGCACTGGCTATGAAATTTAGTAGATGGAATTTCAACTTTATCATATCTATAGAGAGAATTTACGTTTACTACCTGTGTTGGGTTATCAAGACAATGTGTTTCTTCAACAGGCGGTATATTAAGACCATGTATTTCTTCAATAGGAGGTAAATTCTTAACATCTTCAGCTTTAATACCTTTTTCTTTCATCGATTTCTTTGCCTCTTGCATATCTTCAGGACTGAGAAATAGAACTCCCCTCTTCTTCGGAGTTGGCTTAGGAATAGGCTCAGGAGTTGGCTCAATTGGCTCAGGAATTGGATTAGGAATTGGCTCAGGAAGAGTCCAATTATTTTCATTAGTTAACATATTATTCAATAACAATTCAGCTTGGTCGACTGTTCTTTCCCTCAAAACACAACCAACACAACTATCCAAGTGGTCCTTGGAAGCATCGGTTAGTCCATTATAAAAGATATTAAGTATTTCATTTTTTTAAGTGGATGATCAGGCAAAGCATTAAGTAATCGGAGAAGCCTCCCCCAAGCTTGTGGGAGACTCTCTTTTTCGATTTGCACAAAATTATATATTACCTGCAAGGCAGCTTGTTTCTTATGAGCAGGGAAATATTTAGCAGAGAAGTAATAAATCATATCCTGGGGACTACGCACACAACCAGGATCAAGAGAATTAAACCAAGTTTTAGCATCACCCTTTAATGAGAATGGAAATATCTTAAGGATATAATAACAGCGAGACTTCTCATCATTAGTAAACAGGGTGGCTATATCATTCAACTTGGTAAGATGTGCCACAACAGTTTCAGATTCATAGCCATAAAAAGGATCAGATTCAACTAAGGTAATTATTGCAGGATCAACAGAGAATTCATAATCCGTATCAGTAACAAAGATAGGTGAAGTAGCAAAAGCAGGGTCATATTTCATTCTAGCATTTAGAGTTTTCTGTTTAAGTTTAGCTAGTAACTTATTAAGATCAGATCTATCATTGCAAGCAAAAAGATCTCTAGCAGTTTCTTCATCTATAACATAACCCTCAGGAACAACAGGCAATTCATACTTAGGGGGAGAACCTTCATCATCACTATCATCAATAATTTCATCTTCAATAATTTCATTCTCTCTAACCCTAGCTAGTTGTTCATCAAGAAATTCACCTAATGGCAAAGTAGTATCAAGCACAGAAGTAGTTTCATCATAAGTATCATGCATAGCAGAAGTGGAATCATCAATAAAATGCGACATATCAGAATTCATAGCAGTAGCAGGTTTAGGTGTCGCAAGCTTACTCAAAACAGAAGGAGAATCTAGTACAGAGCTAGATGGCAGTTCCTTACCTCCCCTCGTACTTGAGGGAAAAATCTTAGTTCTTTCGTCTTTCAAGTTCTTCATAGTGATCAGCAGATATAAATCCCAAGTGACTCAAAGAATAGAGCTATGCACCCCGGCAACGGTGGCAGAAAATAGTCTTGATAACCCACAAGTATAGGGGATCGCAACAGTTTTTGAGGGTAGAGTATTCAACCCAAATTTATTGATTCGACACAAGGGGAGCCAAAGAATATTCTCAAGTATTAGCAGTTGAGTTCTCAATTCAATCACACCTGGATAACTTAGTATCTGCAGCAAAGTATTTAGTACAAAGTAGTATGATAGAAAAGGTAACTGTGGCAAAAGTAATGATAGCAGTTTTGTAATGATTGTAACAGTAGCAATGGGAAAGTAAATAAGCAAAGCACAATATGTGAAAAGCTCGTAGGCATTAGATCAGTGATGGATAATTATGTCGGATGTGATTCCTCATGTAATAGTTATAACATAGGGTCACACAGAACTAGCTCTAATTCATCAATATAATCATACGTGCTTATGGAAAAGAACTTGCATGACATCTTTTGTCCTACCCTCCCGTGGCAGCGGGGTCCTAGTGGAAACTAAGGATATTAAGGCCTCCTTTTAATAGAGAGCCGAACCAAAGCATTAACACATAGTGAATACATGAACTCCTCAAACTACGGTCATCACCGAGAAGTATCCCGATTATTGTCACTTCAGGGTTGTCGGATCATAACACATAATAGGTGACTATAGACTTGCAAGATAGGATCAAGAACTCACATATATTCATGAAAACATAATAGGTTCAGATCTGAAATCATGGCACTCGGGCTCTAGTGACAAGCATTAAGCATAGCAAAGTCATAGCAACATCAATCTTAGAACATAGTGGATACTAGGGATCAAACCCTAACAAAACTAACTTGATTACATGGTAAATCTCATCCAACCCATCACCGTCCAGCAAGCCTATGATGGAATTACTCACGCACGGCGGTGAGCATCATGAAATTGGTGATGGAGGATGGTTGATGATGACGACGGCGACGAATCTCCCTCTCCGGAGCCCCGAACGGACTCCAGATCAGCCCTCCCGAGAGAGATTAGGGCTTGGCGGCAGCTCCGTATCGTAAAACGCGATGAAACTTTCTCTCTGATTTTTTTCTCCATGAAACAGAATATATAGAGTTGGAGTTGAGGTCGGCAGAGCATCAGGGGGCCCACGAAACAGGGGCGCGCCTAGGGGGAGGGGCGTGCCCCCCACCCTCGTGGACAGGGGAGGGGTATTTTTTATATTTTCCAAAAGTTATCTCCGTGGATTTTCAGGTCATTCTGAGAACTTTTGTTTTCTGCACAATAAACAACACGATGACAGTTCTGCTGAAAATAGCGTCAGTCTGGGTTAGTTTCATTCAAATCATGCAAGTTAGAGTCCAAAACAAGGGAAAAAGTGTTTGTAAAAGTAGATACGTTGGAGACGTATCAAGGGATTAGAAAAGAGATGTCATTTGGTTCATATCATAGGAACTTTTCTATTGAACATACGCTAATGTTTATTTTCCTTTGAAATTATGGGAGTATAGGAATCCATTCATATGAACCAAGTGGCTCTAAAGCTATAAAAATGATATCATGTTTATTTCCTTTTAAATGTGGAGTCACTACAAAAAAGACACATCCGTGATATTTTGGGCCAGCCGAAAACTTTTTTGGTCATACTTATGACACTTCTATGACGATAATTGTGACAAAACCCGGTATCATATAGATGTGGTGGGCTCCTACTTCTATGACAAAAAATCATGACAGAAAATGGGCTTTTCGTCCTGGGCGGGCCGGAGACGCAGCTGCATGACATTCTTTGGGCCGTCCATGATGGAAAAACCATGGTAGAAGCGAGGGCGAGGAAAATTTCAGGGAGTTCCCAGTTACGGTGGGTGGTCGGGGGCCAGGTGATGCGCGTTTCTCTCGTACACGTATGCGTGTGTGTGCGAGGCATTAGGCTCTAACTGAACCCTAGCGAGGCGTTAGACTCTAACTGAACCCGAGCGATTGCACTAGCTACGTTACTGAACCCGAGTGATTCCTTCGCTACTACTGCTAACTAAAGCCGATCTAACCCTGCTGCCTCCTTCCGTTGATCAACAGTGAGCGTTGCTGGGGGGGTTTGGATGAACAGTTCCCGATGGGGGTGGATGAACAGGACCCCGTGGTGTTGCCTCTGGATGAACAGGACCCCGATTGATCGAGCCGGTTGGGGCTGGATGAACAAGACCACATGGAGGGCTGGATGAACAGGACGACCCCGTGGAGGGCTGGTTGAAAAATAGCCGGTGGAGGGGTGGATGAATAGTAGCTCGTGGAGGGGTGGTTGAATAGGAGCCCGTGGAGAGGGCTGGTTGAACAGTAGCCGGTGGAGTAGCGCATGCTAGAGGCTGGATGAACAGGAGCCCGTGGATGAACAGTCGTAGGTGGAGGCTGGAGGAGGTCGACGGTGGATGAACAGTAGCCTGTGGAGGCTGGAGGAGGTCGACGGTGGAGATGAACAGTATCCCGTGTTGTCCCGTTTTGCGGTATGCCACACCTCTCCCGATGAACAGGACCTAAAGCATTATGAATGAATTCAACAATATAACCAGCACCTAAAGCATTATTTTCATGATCTACAAGCATAGAAAATTTACTACTCTCCACATAAGCAAAATTCTTCTCATGAATAATAGTGGGAGCAAACTCAACAAAATAATTATCATGTGAGGCATAATCCAATTGAAAACTAAAATCATGATGACAAGTTTCATGGTTATAATTATTCTTAAATAGCATACAAGTCATCAAAATAATCATCATAGATAGCAACTTTGTTCTCATAATCAATTGGAACCTCTTCTGAAATAGTGGAATCATAACTAAATAAAGTTGACACTCTTCCAAATCCACTTTCATGCTCATCACAATAATATTCAACATCCTCCAAAATAGTGGGATCATTACTTCCTAAAGTTGACACTTCCAAACCCACTTTCATCAATATAATCATCATAAATAGGAGGCATGTTTTCATCATAATCACTTTGCGTATCAAAACTTGGGATGCTAAAAATATCATCTTCATTAAACATAGCATCCCCAAGCTTGGGACAAACATTAATTTCAGCAAATATATTCTCAAATATTTCATCCTCATCAAACATAGCTTCCACAAGCTTGGGCCCTTTCATATCATAAACATAATCACTCTCATCGTTAAAAATATGGATAGCACCAATAATATAGCAATTATCATCATCACAATGAGTAGTAGGAGCAACATAATTTGGGAGGGATACCTTTCTACCTTTGTTGCTCCTTCTTTTCTTTTTCTTCTTCACATTATGTGTGGGTTCAACCTTCCTCTTTGAGCTCCTTATTGACGAGATTGGTTGAATAGAAAGCTCCCCCTCGTTACCTGATTCATCATAAGAAATAATAGCAGGATATTGGGAAGTCTCTTCCCTTTCATTAGTATTCTCATCATCTTCTATTTGCTTTCTTTTCTTTAGGTAATTGGCAATATAAGGATTTTCAATGCAATTCTCCGCACAAAACATATAAATCTTCTCTAGATCAAAATCAAGAAATCTATCAAGATTAAATTTTGGAATACCCTCAGTTATCCGTTTCATTTCTTCATACCCCAAAAGAAGACTAAGCTCTTTATGATGCCCAAGGGTAATCAAGTTATCACAATTTTTGACAAAGTTAACTCCAATTTTTTGTAGTTTCCTTTTATATACTAAACTAGTGATAAAACAAGAAACAAAAAGATTCTATTGCAAGATCTAAAGATATACCTTCAAGCACTCACCTCCCCGGAAACGGCGCCAGAAAGGAGCTTAGTTGACGGGGTGTGAGTGCCGCTTACCTAGCCTCCCTGGCAACGGCGCCAGAAAAGAGCTTGATGTCTACTACGCAACCTTCTTCTTGTAGACGTTGTTGGGCCTGCAAGTGCACAGGTTTGTAGGACAATAGCAAATTTCCCTCAAGTGGATGACCTAAGGTTTATCAATCCGTGGGAGGCGTAGGATGAAGATGGTCTCTCTCAAACAACCCTGCAACCAAATAACAAAGAGTCTCTTGTGTCCCCAACACACCCAATACAATGGTAAATTGTATAGGTGCACTAGTTCGGCGAAGAGATGGTAATACAAGTGCAATATGGATGGTAGATAAAGGTTTTTGTAATCTGGAATAACAAAAACAGCAAGGTAACAAGTGGTAAAAGTGAGCATAAACGGTATTGCAATGCTAGGAAACAAGGCATAGGGTTCATACTTTCACTAGTGCAAGTTCTCTCAACAATAATAACATAGATAGATCATATAACAATCCCTCAACATGCAACAAAGAGTCACTCCAAAGAAACTAATAGCGATGAACAAACGAAGAGATTATGGTAGGGTACGAAACCACCTCAAAGTTATTCTTTCGGATCGATCTATTCAAGAGTTCATACTAGAATAACACCTTAAGACACAAATCAACCAAAACCCTAATGTCACCTAGATACTCCATTGTCACCTCAAGTATCCGTGGGCATGATTATACGATAGGCATCACACAATCTCAGATTCATCTATTCAACCAACACAAAGTACTTCAAAGAGTGCCCCAAAGTTTCTACCGGAGAGTCAAGACGAAAACGTGTGCCAACCCTTATGCATAGGTTCAGGGGCAGAACCCGCAAGTTGATCACCAAAACATACATCAAGTGGCACGTGATATCCCATTGTCACCACAAATAAACACGGCAAGACATACATCAAGTGTTCTCAAATCATTAAAGACTCAATCCGATAAGATAACATCAAGAGGAAAACTCAATTCATCACAAGAGAGTAGAGGGGGAGAAACATCATAAGATCCAACTATAATAGCAAAGCTCGCGATACATCAAGATCATGCCATAGAGAGAACACGAGAGAAAGAGAGAGAGAGATCAAACATATAGCTACTGGTGCATACCCTCGGCCCCGAGGGTGAACTACTCCCTCCTCGTCATGGAGAGCGTCGGGATGATGAAGATGGCCATCGGTGAGGGATCCCCCCTCCGGCAGGGTGCTGGAATGGGCTCCCGAGAGGTTTTTGGTGGCTACAGAGGCTTGCGGCAGCGGAACTCCAGATCTATCTTCTGTGTCGATGTTTTTAGGGTTCGTAGGCTTATATGGGCGAAAGAAGTCGGTCGGAGGAGCCTCGAGGGGCCCACGAGAGGGAAGGGCGCGCCCAGGGGGTGGGCGCGCCCCCTATCTCATGGCTTCCTCGATGCTCCCCTGGCTTGCACTCCAAGTTTCCTGGGTCATGTTCGTTCCAAAAATCACGCTGCCAAAGGTTTCATTCCATTTGGACTCCGTTTGATATTCCTTTTCTTTGAAATATTGAAACATGCAATAAAACAATAATATGGGCTGGGCCTCCGGTTAATAGGTTAGTCCCAAAAGTAATATAAAAGTGTATAATAAAGCCCGTAATCATTCAAAATAGATAATAAAATAGCATGAATGCTTCATAAATTATAGATACGTTGGAGACGTATCAGGGGGAAACATTTTTTTCGCGAAATACGGTTGCCCGTCCGGTGGGTCCCTGCTGTCAGGTGGAGGAATCATTATTTTCCGCGTAATAAGAAGGCACTTCCTTGCAGCGGCCGTGGACCCAGCTGTCAGCCTCTCCACATACTGTACTCCTCCGATGGAAGTCGGTCGTTGACCACATTGACCACGTCGCGCCGAGAGCACCAAGGCAGTGGACGACGGCGAGGCCTAGGAAGGGGACAACTCGGAGCCGGGGAAGGCATGGTAGTGGATGCCCATGCGGAGAGGAGTACGAGGGTTCACTGGTTCGGCTGCGGTGTGAGGTTGTCGTCGCCGCAGAATAACAAGGGGTGTGGGTGAGTAGAGGGATGACCTAGCCAGCGGTGGGAGTAGTATGGGGTGGTGAGGCCTCCACAGCATCACAACCGGCCACGGGAGGAAGGAGCACGTGGTACGACCGGCGTTGGGCGGCTGGAGCAAGAAGACCAGAGGTTGAAGAAGCACTACAGCCATTGGATGAACATCATACGGTAACTGGAGCTAGAATCGTTCATATTGACTAAGTTGACAAGGCCCTCCATCCCCGTCAACTTGGTAGGCCCACAAGTCAGCCTCCCACTATGCTGGGTTCCAGCTGGCAGGGGGAGTATTCATTTTTTTTGTGCGTAATAAGGAGGCACTTCCTTGCATGCGAAGTAAGTGGTGGGTCTGACCTGTCAGCGGGGGGCACGTTTTTTCATGAAATACAGAGGCCCTTCCGGTGGGTCCCAGATGTCAGGTGGAGGAATCATTATTTTGCGCGTAATGAGGAGGCATTTCCTTGTGTGCGGCCGTGGACCTAGCTGTCAGCCTCTCCACGTACAGTCCACATCCGATGGATGTCATTCGTTGACCATGTTGACCAGGGCGTGCCTAGAGCACCATGGCGGTGGATGACGGCGAGGCATAGGAAGGGAACGACACGGAGCTGGGGAAGACTCTGCAATGGTTGCCCAGGCGGTGGGGAGTACGAGGGTTTACTGGTCTGGCTGCCGTCGCTGGAATATAACAGGAGGTGTGGGTGAGTAGAGGAATAGCCTGGCCAGCAATGAAGTAGGGTGGGGCAATGCGGCATGTGCGGCAGCATAGCCGGCCACGGGAGGCAGGAGCAGGCAGTCTCACCGGCACTGGTTTGGGTGGCTGGAGCTAGAAGATCAGATATTGAAGAAGCGGCACGGCCGTTGGATTAACATCCAACTGTCACTGCTACAAGAATCGTTTGTGGACTAAGTTGACAAAGCCTTTCGTACACGTCAACCTAGTAGACCCACAAGTCAGCCTCCAAATCTGTCCCAAACAGCATACAGCCCAAAATTTCTAGCCAGATTCAAACTAATTTTAAAACTAAATATATCTTAATTTAAATTCAATGAAATTTTACCCGCACAAAAAATGAAATTTAAAATATCAAAATCCGAACGAAAAAGTATTTTGGAACGAATTGCCTGTTTGCTGTATTTTTTCATTTTACAGCCCATTTATTATTACTTATAGCCCATTTATTATTACTTATAGCCCTTTTTTGGGCAAAATGCATCCCTCCTCGTCTTGAAAGATTTCCGGCCCAGCAGGGCATAGAAAATCAAGTAGGCCTACGTTGGTTATTCTGCAAAATATAAAATAGCTGGCTAGCCATTTTCAGAAAGGAAAAAAAAACTGGACTGGTCATGTGCTAAACATATGAAATAAAAGCCTGGGCTAGACGGGCCACAGCTCCAAGACAACCCGCTTGATACCCTTCTCCGTCCCGAAAAACAAAATTATCTGACGCTTCGCTGGGTCCCTACTGTCTTCCTCACCATGTACAGTCATCTCCTTATTCCTCTCGGTTGTTGACCATGTTGACAACACCGGAGGGCGGCGCCGCAGAGAGCGAACCAAGGCTGAGGACGATGGTGAGGCCTCGGATGGGAACTAACAGGAGCCGGGGAAGGTGCGCAGAGTTTTAGGGTGCAATGTGGCCATGATGCGTGCGCGGCAGCACAACCAGCCATGGGAGGCGGGAGCAGGCAGTATCGCCGGCGCTGGTTTGGCTTTGGCGGCTCGAGGAAGACTGAAGAAACACGACAAATGTTGAATGTCAATCCAACGGTCAAGGTTGGCACAATCATTTGTTGACTAAGCCGACACCAAGTAGCATACTTTTTTATATATGGGAAGAAAATAAAAAACTGGGCTCGTTCGCCTGATAACATTCCCGAAACTGCGACTGTTCGATCTTGTGTCGCAACTAAAACTGTGAGGAAAATGCGTTCGTCTACAGTCCTCCTCCCAGGGAATGTTCACCACATGAGTGAGTAGCACCCTTGGTTTTCAACCGAGAGGTCTTGGGTTCGAGTCCCAGGCACTCTCAATTTTGTCCTCCTTCCTTCCTCGCAAAAAAAGGGAAAGAAAATCAAAGACTTAAGAAGGCGTACAGAACAAGCTAGTGCACAGTAAAGAGACATTGCTGAGTTTTAGAAAAAAGAGAGACATGCTCCTGTAGCTGGTTCGAATCCAAACCTAGACTATGACTATATATGGTGCTATGCTACTCTGCAAGTAATGAAACAAACATATCCAATGTTCGCTTCTCCTCTTCTCTACTTACTCTGCCTAGCATCAGAAGCTCTGGCCGCAGCAACCATGACTGTTGGCTGCTCGTCCACCTGCTCTTCAGCAAACAACAACCAGATATGCACCAAGTCGCCACCCGTACCATCGCCTGTGGGTCTCATCACACCCCCACCGACACGCGCACCGTAGCCGGTGGCTCATCGCAACCCGCTGCCGTTGGTGTGGTGCCGCTGCTGCAAATCACGCAGAGTCATCCGTCGCGTCTCAACCACAATCCTCAACCCTGGCCGAGTCTTCTACAAATGCCCGAAACATGGGGTAATAATATGTTTAAGTGTTGTTCTTCTGCTTTCAGTTGCTAATTTTTTTAATAGTTTGGTTGATGATCTTCCAATTTGATTCATGCAGAAAAAGGAAGATTCGTGTGATTTGTATTTCTGGGAAGTTGCTAATGTGGGTGAATGCCACTACACTGATTATTTGGTTAGCCGAGGAATCCAAATACTAGCAGGTTGGGGTGTTGGACAAGTAACTGAAGGAACGACAGAAGAGGAAGATGCAGAGCAGAAAGTTAAAGATGCAGTTCTGTAGGATCGAAGAAGGTGAGAGTGTCTAGAGGGGGGGGATTAGACTACTCGACAAGATAAAAATTATGCCTTTTGACAAAGACAAGTTTTGGCAGATTTTGCATATCACACAAGTCAAGTAGCATACTACACATGCAATTCTAGAGTATGGGCAGCGGAAAGTAAATTGCACAAGTAGTAAAGAGAAGTGGAGAAGATCAAACGCAATTTGGAGACACGGAGATTTTTCTCGTGGTTCCGATAGGTGGTGCTATCGTCAATCCACGTTGATGGAGACTTCAACCCACGGAGGGTAACGGCTGCGAGAGTCCACGGAGGGCTCCACCCACGAAGGGTCCACGAAGAAGCAACCTTGTCTATGCCATCATGGCATACGCCCACGGAGGGCTAGCCTTACTCGGGGTAGATCTTCACGAAGTAGGCGATCTCCTTGCCCTTACAAACTTCTTGGTTCAACTCCACATCTCGACGGAGGCTCCCAAGCGACACCTAACCAATCTAGGAGGCACCACCTCCAAAAGGTAATAGATGGTGTGGATGATGATGAACTCCTTGCTCTTGTGCTTCAAATGATAATCTCCCCAACACTCAACTCTCCTCACTGATTTGGCTGTGGTGGAAGAAAGGATTGAGTGGAAAGCAACTTGGGAAGGCTAGAGATCAAGCTTCATATGGTGGGAGTGGAGCAACTTGATCTCAACACAAGGGTAGGTAGTTTTCTTCTCAGAAATGTAAGGTAGGAGTGGTAGTTCTTTCTGATGGCTCTCTCCACAAGTGAAGAGGGGGTGGAGGGGTATTTATAGCCTCCACACAAAATCCAACCGTTACACACTTTTGACCAATCTCGGTCAGACCGAAGTTGACAACTCGGTGAGACCGAAAGTTCAAATCATGTGAACGTTGGGATTTTCGGTGGGACCGAAAATACAAACTCGGTGAGTCCGATTCGTGTAAAGACTAGAGCTTGCCAATCTCGGTGGGACCGACTTCATCATCTCGGTGACACCGATTTGATGATGAAGATTCTGAAGCTTGGCAACTCGAGTTTCGTGAGACCGAGTTCGAATCGGAAAATCCGAGATTTCTAGGGTTTGGCTATATGGCTGAGGTGGTTCATCTCGGTGACTGGTTTGGAAAATCGGTGGGACCGAGATTACTTATGAGTGTATATGGCGGTGAGAGTTGCCGATAGTTTAGGAGATGTATCACTAAGCACTTTGAGCAACCAGATCATCAACATAACCTCATCCCTTTTAATAGTATTGGCTTTCCTATGGACTCAATGTGATCTTGGATCACTAAACCAAAAATGGAGTCTTGAGCTTTTGCCAATGCTTGCCTTAGCATTTTGAGGGTCCACCTCTTCATCCTTTTGCCATGCCAATGTGATTGACCTTCCTGAAACATACTTGATAAAAGTATTAGTCCAACCACAAAGTATGTTGTCATTAATTACCAAAACCACCCAGGAGCAAATGTGCTTTCAATCTCCCCTTTTGGTAATTGATGGCAACACACAAAACAAGACATCAAAGCTTCTTGAAAGAAAGACAGAATTATCACTAAAGCTTTGACAAACATGTAGTACAGGCTCCCCTACAAGTGTGCAAGATTTTCATAAATTATGGTTTTGGACTACCACAAGCACACAAGAGAGAAAAGCAAGATGTGCTACATGCAGCTTGGCTATATGCATCAGAGCAGATGAAAAGAAGTGAGTGATAATGCATATGTGCATGGTGATTTCTTGCAAACAAATATTCACAAGCAAGTCACCATCATGCACATTCTGCAAGGTGCATATACTTACCTTGAGGTTCCTTGGCATTGTACCTGAAGAAATAGACTTGGGAAAACAGGGTTAGATAACACAAGAGTATTTCTTCAACCAACAAAGAAGAACATCAAGAGTACCAAGCCAGGATGACATGTATAATGAGTGTCTCATAAAGAGCACAAGCTTGAATCAGCAAACATGTCTCCGAAACTAAAAGATTTTCAATGAACTCGAGAGATTTTGCTTTCCATAAGATATCAATTGAGGAAAAAGCAAAATCAAAAGAATGATGCCAAATGTAATAACCAATGTGGAACACGGCAAAGCTTTGATGTGATTCTCTCCCCCTTGAGATAAGATTGCTCTTCTTCTCCCCCTAAATCTTCTCTTCTCCCCTTAAGTCTTCTCTTCTCCCCCTAAATCTTCTCCCCCTTTGACATCAAGTGCCGAAAAGGACAGCAAACTAGGAAGGTCAGGAAAGATGAAAGGAAAGAAATGGGATCCTTAAGAATCATAACAGGGTAATAAGAAACATGCACAGAGAATCATTGAGTGGAGCTGCAGAAGAAAATATCAAGGAAAAATCGGTGGCACCGAAATAAGATGGATCGGTGGGTCCGAAAGTCATGGACTTAGGGCAGATCCTTTTCGGTTAGACCGAAATATTTAAGTCGGTGACGCCGAGTTTAATTCCAAGGAAACACAGAAATAATTCAGCTCACTTTGCAAGGAATGTTTCAAAGGATTTGCAATGAATTTTTAAATGATTTTCAAGGAATGTTTCAAAGGATTTCAATGAATTTGTAAAAGATATACTCAAAGACAGAAGAATAGAAATGAAAAAGATTGCTAGATGAAGTTTTTTTTTATTAAAAGGAAACTCAGTGAGAGAACGTAATAGAAAAACTCCAAATCATATGTACTTCATCTAGATAAGGGTCGGCGACAAAGTCACCTATGTTTGAGTATATTGACTTAGGAGTCAAATGAGAACATTTGATCATAGGTCATACTCATCATTTAAGCTCAAAATGGGGTTGCCAGTTTTCGATTAAGCATTTGATGTGATCACATCTTATGAAGCTGCTTGTACTCATGTCTTTGAGCAAAGCTCCTTAAAGATGTGAAGAACATACCTTGGGCTTGTTGTTGCTTTGTTCATGTAGGTGAACTTGATGTAGGTGCTCATTGAATGTGAAGTTGGAGCACCATTTCAACTTGTGTAGTTCATCTTCCTACATGGGTTAGGCAAGCAAGGAAATACTCAAGGACATCCAAGATGACAAGATTGAAATACTAGATGTATAAGGTGTCAAAAAGGATATGGCATTTTGTTCCTTGAACTCAACATCCCAAAGGGCTAGATACTTGGTCTATGACAAGATTACACATAATTTGAGTGTGTGGTAATCTTGTGGAATGTAGATCATCCAAGTACCTGCAAGGAGTTAGATGCAATACAAGGGGGCAAATGTGTCCAAGACATATGATCATCATCATAAGAGAAATATCAAGGATTAGTCAAGTAGGCTCATGCCTTGCATGCATCAATGGAGTTTTCACTCCAAGTTTGAAGCATCAATGATGTTCAACTCACTCCTTAAGTGACAAAACACTTTCTCATCAAGTGGTTTTGTAAAGATATCTGCAAGTTGTTTGTCAGTACGAACATGCTTAAGATTGATGTCACCCTTGGCAATGTGATCACGAATAAAATGGTGACGAACTTCAATATGTTTCGTGCGAGAGTGTTGCACTGGATTGTGTCCAATCTTAATCACACTCTCATTGTCATAAAGCAAAGGAACATGTCTCACATATATCCCATAATCCTTAAGCGTTTGTGTCATCCATAGCAACTGAGCACAACATGAACCAGCAGCTATATATTCTGCTTCGGCAGTGGATAATGATACCGAATTTTGTTTCTAGGAGGACCAAGATACAAGGGATCGACCAAGGAATTGACACGCACCGAAGTTGACTTTCTATCAACCTGTCACCGCATAGTCCGAGTCGGAATAGCCAACAAGATCGAAAGAGGCCCTCTTAGGATACCAAATGCCAAAGTTAGGTGTGTGTATCAAATATCTCACAATTCTTTTAACAGCTTTAAGATGACATTCTTTAGGGCTGCTTGATATCGAGCACACATGCATACACTCAACATTATGTCGGGACGAGAAGCACAGAGATATAGTAGAGAACCAATCATAGATCGGTAAACCTTTTGATCAACAGGTTCTCCATCTTTGTCAAGTCATTATGTCCACTTGTAGGCATGGGGTTCTCATACCTTTGCTTTCTTGCATGTTGAACTTCTTGAAGAGATCCTTGGTGTACTTTGTTTGTGAGACAAAGGTACCCTCCTTAGATTGCTTGATTTGCAACCCAAGGAAGAATTTGAGTTCACTCATCATGGACATCTCATACTTTTCTGACATGAGCTTTCCAAACTTCTCGCTAAAATGAGGGTTAGTTGAACCAAAGATAATATCATCAACATATATTTGGCACACAAATAGTTCACCATCAACCCTTTTCGTGAATAGCGTTGAGTCTATTTTTCCAATCTCAAACCCTTTTTCAAGAAGAAAGCTAGTTAAGATTTGTACCAAGCTCTAGGAGCTTGTTTAAGGCCATAAAGAGCTTTATGAAGTTTGTAAACATGATTAGGCTTTTTAGGATTCACAACCGGAGGTTGTTTCACAAATACTTCCTCCTCGATTTCACCATTTAGGAAAGCACTTTTAATATCCATTTGATAGAGAGTAATATCATGGTGATTGGCATAAGCAAGAAGAATGCGAATGGACTCAAGTCTAGCAACGGGGGCATAGGTCTCACCATAGTCCATACCTTCGACTTGTGTGTAACCTTGAGCTACGAGACGAGCCTTGTTGCGGATGACTTGTCCATCTTCATCTTGCTTGTTCAAACACCCATTTGGTTCCAATGACGTTTTGATCATCCTTGGGCTTTCTACCAAAGTCCATACATTGTTCCTCTCGAAGTTGTGTAGCTCTTCGTGCATAGCGCTCACCCAATCCGGGTCTTCAAGTGCTTCTTCTACCTTCATAGGTTCAAGACTAGAGATAAATGAGTAATGCTCACAAAAGTTAGCTAAGCGAGTTTTAGAGCGAGTAATTCTCCCGGAGTCGATGTCGTTCATCATTTGTTCCACGGGATGATTTTTCTTGACTCTTGCTCGGACTCGGGATAGCTTTTGTTGTGGTTGAGGCTGAGCTTCCTCATCATCCTCATCTTCCTCTTCTTCTTCATTGTTGTTGGTGTTGTCTTGAGGCGGTGGAGAAGGAGGTTGTGGTGGATCTTCGTGTTGCACTTCCTCATCTTGGTGAGTTCCACTTGTGGAGGCCTCCATGTTGCCTTGAGGTTCATCTTGCCATGAGGTAGGGGGCTCCACATATGTAGATGACGTACTCTCCTTCACTTCCATGGGACGGATCTTTCCAATAGATAAATCTTGAATGGCTTCCGATGGGTCCTTGTCTCCTACATCAATAGGCATTTGCTCTACTTGCGAGCCATTAGATTCATCAAACTTCACGTCTACCGCCTCTTCAACCTTTCGGTGAAATTATTGTAGACACGGTAGGTGTGGGAGTTTGATCCATAACCGAGGAAAAAGCCTTCATGAGTTTTAGGAGCAAATTTAGACCGACGATGCTTATCAAGGATATAGCATTTCAACCAAAGACACGAAAGTATCCCACTTGGGGTTTGTTACCGTGAGGAGCTCGTATGAAGTCTTGCCGAGGAGCTTATGAAGATAAAGCCTGTTGATAGCATGACAAGCTGTCTCGACCGCTTCACCCCAAAAGTGCTTCGGTGTCTTGTATTCATCAAGCATCGTTCTCGCCATCTCTATGAGCATTCGGTTCTTCCTCTCAACAACTCCATTTTGTTGAGGAGTGTACGTAGCCGAGAACTCATGTAGAATCCCTTCCTCATCGAGAAAAGAATCTACATGGGCGTTCTTGAACTCCGTTCCATCGTCACTCCGAACTTTCTTGATCTTCACCTCAAATTGATTTTGGGCCTTTCTAGCAAAGGTTTTGAAGATCCTCTGAACCTGTGATTTGTCATCAAGGAAAAATACCCACGTAAATCTGGAATAATCATCAACTATAACTAGACCAAAGGAGTTACCACCAAGGCTTTTGTAAGCATTGGGACCAAGAGATCCATATGAAGAAGCTCAAGCGGTCTCCTTGTGGTCATGATGTTCTTCACGGATGACTTCCACCTACTTGTTTTCCTGCCCGACAAGCACTACAAAGTCTATCTTTGTCAAAGAGAACATCTTTAACACCAAGAATATGATCACCTTTGATTAGCTTGTCTAGATTACGATACCAACATGTCCAAGCCTTCTATGCCATAACCAACCTTTAGCGGATTTAGCAATGAAGCAAGTTCTAGGTTGGGCTTTCTTAGTGAAATCAACAATATATAGATCACCTCTACGGATACCGGTAAAACCATGTTATGATTGTCACGACGAAAGACTTGGCAATCTACTTCGGTGAATAGCACATTGAATCCAAAGTCAGCTAATCTAGACACGGAAAGTAAATTGTATCCAAGTGATTCAACAAGCATGACATTTTGAATAGAGCTATCATGAGATATGGCCACCTTACCAAGGCCAAGTACCTTACCCTTGGAGTTGTCTCCAAAAGTCACATACTTGCGTGGACCATCGTTCTTTGCAAGCTCTCGAAACATGTCTTCATCTCCGGTCATGTGATCGGTGCATCCACTATCAAGAATCCACTCTTTTCCACCGGATATGTAGTCTCTTAGATTCGCCATGAGATTGAGACTCTTCATGATCTTGTCTAGCTCGGTGTCCGAATCGGAGTAATCATCATCATGCTCATGCTCATCATCATATTGATCCATAGATAGTTCATCATCAACACCTAGGTCAATTTGACAATGACTTGCATTAGTTTTGTCAATGTGACAATAATCATCAGAATGCAATACAAGAGCATTTCTAATTAGAGCATTGATAAGATAAGGATCACCCTTCTTTTTCATGAGATCACGAAGCTCAAAGAAGCATTTATCAAAGTTGGGATCATTGGGGCGCATCATATCAAATTCAATAGTCTTGTATAGAATTTCATCAAGACCTCTCAAAGAGCAGTCCGGATAAAGTTCTTCCAAGAACTTCCACATAGCATAGGCGCACTCAAAGTTTGTGACGAGCTTAAGCAAGTTATCGGGTAACCCTCTAATGATAAGATTTACAGTTCTAAGGTTACGAAGCAAATCAAGCTCTTCATCCATGGTAGGGTGCAAGGGTCAAATGGAGGCACATATGGGGTTTCAACATATTTATGCAAGTTATACATCTTAAAGATAATAAGCATTTCAATCCTCCACGAGTTATAGGACACTCCATTAAGAATAGGCACTCTATGGCTAACACTCCCAAACGTAGACACGTCCATCTTCCTCCAATGGTGTGTAAACCAAAGCAATGGAGACCAATGCTCTGATACCAATTGTAGGATCGAAGAAGGTGAGAGTGTCTAGAGGGGGGGGGATTAGACTACTCGACAAGATAAAAATTATGCCTTTTGACAAAGACAAGTTTTGGCAGATTTTGCATATCACACAAGTCAAGTAGCATACTACACATGCAATTATAGAGTATGGGCAGCGGAAAGTAAATTGCACAAGTAGTAAAGAGAAGTGGAGAAGATCAAATGCAATTTGGAGACACGGAGATTTTTCTCGTGGTTCCGATAGGTGGTGCTATCGTCAATCCACGTTGATGGAGACTTCAACCCACGGAGGGTAACGGCTGCGAGAGTCCACGGAGGGCTCCACCCACGAAGGGTCCACGAAGAAGCAACCTTGTCTATGCCATCATGGCATACGCCCACGGAGGGCTAGCCTTACTCGGGGTAGATCTTCATGAAGTAGGCGATCTCCTTGCCCTTACAAACTTCTTGGTTCAACTCCACATCTCGACGGAGGCTCCCAAGCGACACCTAACCAATCTAGGAGGCACCACCCTCCAAAAGGTAATAGATGGTGTGGATGATGATGAACTCCTTGCTCTTGTGCTTCAAATGATAATCTCCCCAACACTCAACTCTCCTCACTGATTTGGCTGTGGTGGAAGAAAGGATTGAGTGGAAAGCAACTTGGGAAGGCTAGAGATCAAGCTTCATATGGTGGGAGTGGAGCAACTTGATCTCAACACAAGGGTAGGTAGTTTTCTTCTCAGAAATGTAAGGTAGGAGTGGTAGTTCTTTCTGATGGCTCTCTCCACAAGTGAAGAGGGGGTGGAGGGATATTTATAGCCTCCACACAAAATCCAACCGTTACACACATTTGACCAATCTCGGTCAGACCGAAGTTGACAACTCGGTGAGACCGAAAGTTCAAATCATGTGAACGTTGGGATTTTCGTGGGACCGAAAATACAAACTCGGTGAGTCCGATTCGTAAAGACTAGAGCTTGCCAATCTCGGTGGGACCGACTTCATCATCTCGGTGACACCGATTTGATGATGAAGGTTCTGAAGCTTGGCAACTCGAGTTTCGTGAGACCGAGTTCGTAATCGGAAAATCCGAGATTTCTAGGGTTTGGCTATATGGCTGAGGTGGTTCATCTCGGTGTGACTGGGTTTGGAAAATCGGTGGGACCGAGATTACTTATGAGTGTATATGGCAGTGAGAGTTGTTGATAGTTTAGGAGATGTATCACTAAGCACTTTGAGCAACCAGATCATCAACATAACCTCATCCCCTTTTAATAGTATTGGCTTTCCTATGGACTCAATGTGATCTTGGATCACTAAACCAAAAATGGAGTCTTGAGCTTTTGCCAATGCTTGCCTTAGCATTTTGAGGGGTCCACCTCTTCAGTCCTTTTGCCATGCCAATGTGATTGACCTTCCTAAAACATACTTGATAAAAGTATTAGTCCAACCACAAAGTATGTTGTCATTAATTACCAAAACCACCCAGGGAGCAAATGTGCTTTCAAGTTCCTCTGATCGTGGCCAAGCAATAGCTGCTGAACGGCCTTGATAGCAATGAGGAGATGAAAGAGCTTGTCAAGATAATGGGCAAAATCTATGTGCTTTGTAGGATGATTGTCTTTTTATTTGCAGTGTATGTAGCAGTCGTGATGTATTCGGTGGCTATGACATGAGCACTTTGCTGAAACTAGTAATGAATGAAACCTATGTAGCAGGCTGGGTGTAGTGTTGTGAACATCTAGTGATTTCTATTAACGGAAATCAGGGGGTATCTGAGGGAGTCCTGGATTAAGGGGTCCTCGGACATCCGAACTATATGCGAATGTCGGACTGTGGGACTATGAAGATACAAGATAGAAGACTTCGTCCCATATCCGGATGGGACTCTCCTTTGCATGGAAGGCAAGCTTGGCGATTCAGATATGAAGATTTCTTTCTGTGTAACCCACTCTATGTAACCCTAGCCCCCTCCGGTGTCTATATAAACTGGAGGGGTTAGTCCGTAGGACGACAACAATCATAACCATAGGTTAGCTTCTAGGGTTTAGCCTCTAAGATATCGTGGAAGATCTACTCCTGTAATACTCATATCATCGAGATAAATCAAGCAGGAAGTAGGGTATTACCTCCATCAAGAGGGCCCTAACCTAGGTAAACATCGTGTCCCACGCCTCTTGTTACCATTAGCCTTAGACGCATAGTTCGGGGCCCCCTACCCGAGATCCGCCGGTTTTGACACCGACATTGGTGCTTTCATTGAGAGTTCCACTGTGTCGTCACCATAAGGCTTGATGGCTCCTCCGATCGTCTACAACAACGCAGTCCAGGGTAAAGTTTTTCTCCTCGGACAGATCTTCATTTTCGGCGGCTTTGCGCTACGGGCCAACTCGCTTGGCCAACTGGAGTAGGTCGATAGCTACGCCCCTGGCCATCAGGTCAGGCTTGGAAGCTTGAACTACACCGCCGACATCTGCAGAGACTTGATCTTTGACAGATTCGAGCCCATGACAGTTGCGCCCCGCTGCCACAATGAACATGACTTAAACCTGTCATCAGATGGTGTGCGGGAGATTATGCCTGTAACCGCACTAGCCCTAGATCCAGAGCGGGGTGCGCCATCCAAGGGCGGGAGGCTCAACCCCGCCACGAAAGCCGCGGACTCAACGGCGCTAGAGCCAAACACATGTTTGACCTCCAACAAGTCCCGTGTCATCGGAACATCAGACTCATCTCCGGCCATAGGCTCCGAACCGCGTGTATCCGCACCCATCGAATCTGACCGGGCACCAATCTTAGAGTTCAGCTCCGCGGACATCTTCCAACACTCGCCCCTAGGCGACGTGTTAAACTCATTAAAGTCTCTCTCCTTGTCAGGAGATTCATGGCTGAACTATATCCGGCTTGAGTGGGAAGCGGATGACGAAGAACTTCGTTGCCTACCCACCACCCACTTGATAGCCACTGTCGATGATTTGACCGACATGCTGATTTTGACTCCAAAGACATCGAAGGTATGGACGACGATGCCAGAGAAGAACAGGAACCACTGCCCACTAGGCGCTGGACAGCCACCTCTTCATACGACATATACATGGTGGATAGACCCAAAGAAGACAGCGACGATGACAAAAAGGAACCAGTCGAGGATAAAACTCCTGGGAAGCAGCCAAAGTGCACACGTCAGCGACGCCGCTCGAAACCATGCCATGGTAAAAACAGTGATACCGGCACAAGAGGGAATAACACCCCGGACGACGCCGAAGATAAAAAAGAAACCGTGGACCCAGCAATGGAACTGGATGAGCAAGTTGATGGCAAACACAGTCTAGGGCCCTTGTCCGATCACATCGATGCTGAAGACTCCAATTACCAACCCGTCTCCGAAGAAGAGAGCAGTCGGGGTGACGATGCATTCATCGTCCCAGAAGAACAAATGGAACAAGAGCACCTCCACCAGAGACTTATCGCCACAGCGAGGAGCTTGAAAAAGCAGAAGCAACGGCTTAAAGCCGCACAGAATACGCTCAATGATAAATGGAACGAAGTACTCAACACTGAGGAAAAATACTGTGGTAAGCACCAAACAAATAGCTACCCCAAACGCAAGCTGCTACCCGAATTCGACGACGATGCCATTGCGCCCATTCCGCCGAATAACAATACGACCGATCAACCTAGCCAACCACCTCGTATTCGAGACAGAGTGGCCAATAACACCGCACACAAAACCGCACCCCCTCCTCATAAAGGAAAGGAGGTTGCAACCCAAAACCAAAAACACGACTTACGTGAGGACCTAGACAAAAGAGCTGGGAGAACCAGGTCGATTTATGGATCCAGGGAACGCGTTTCCACACAGGAAAAGGGCCATCAAATCAAATACGCAGGCAACTTACCAGTTCGGAACCAACATCAAACACTGTGACCGTCTGGCCTGAACCACGATACAACCAAATATAGGGGCGCTGCACACCCCTTGTGTTTCACCGATGAGGTACATGAATTTCTAGAAGGGTTTAAACCCGTGAATATCGAGGCATACGACGGAACGACAGACCCTGCGGTCTGGATAGAAGACTTTATTCTTCACATCCGCATGGCTTGCGGAGACGATCTCCATGCCATCAAATACCTACCCCTCAAGCTAAAAGGACCAACTCGACACTGGCTAAAAAGCCTCCCCGAAAATTCCATCGGAAGCTGGGAAGAACTTGAGGATGCTTTTAGGGCCAATTTCCAAGGGACCTATGTTCGACCTCCGGATGCAAACAATCTAAGTCACATAACCCAACAACCCGAAGAGTCAGCCCATAGGCTTTGGAACCGGTTTCTCACTAAGAATAACCAAATCGTGGATTGTCTGGACGCCGAAGCCTTAGCAGCTTTCAAACACAGTGTTCGGGACGAATGGTTGGCCAGACACCTAGGCCAGGAAAAGCCAAGGGCAATGGCAGCCTTAACCACTCTAATGACCCGGTTTTGCGCGGGAGAGGATAGGTGGTTGACCCGTAGCAGCACCAGCGACCCTGGCACATCCGAAGTCAGGGATGGCAACAGAAAGCCACGACAAAATAAAAACAAACATCAGAACAACAGAGAAAGCCCGGACAATACAGCGGTAAATGCAGGGTTCAGGGGCTCCAGACCCAGTCAACGGAAAAAGTCACTTAAAGGCAGTAGATATGGCACGTCTAGCCTAGATAAAATTCTGGAAAGGTCCTGCCAAATTCATGGCACTCCCGACAAACCAACTAATCACACCAACAAAGAGTGTTGGGTCTTCAAGTAGGCCAGCAAGCTCAATGCCGGACAAAAGGGGAAGGGACCACAAAGCAAAGACAAGGACGAATCTCGCCAGCCGAATATGGGGGGACAAAAGAAATTCCCACCGGAGCGCAAACGTGAACATGATTTATGTCACTCATATCCCAAAGAGGGAGCGCAAATGCGCACTCCGAGACATATACGCTATAGAGCCCGTCGCCCCCAAATTCAACCCATGGTCAGCCTGTCCGATCACCTTTGATCGCAGGGACCACCCGACTAGTATCCGTCATAGGGGCTTGGCTGCCTTAGTGCTCGACCCAATAATTGACGGATACCACCTCACCTGAGTCCTTATGGGCGGCGGTAGTAGTCTTAATCTAATATATGAAGACACTGTCCGTAAGATGGGGATAGACCCATCAAGAGTCAAAGAAAGCAGCACTACCTTTAAAGGAGTAATACCAGGCGTAGAGGCGTGCTGCACGGGCACCCTAACACTGGACGTCGTCTTCGGCTCCCCCGACAACTTTCGAAGCGAGGAGCTAATCTTCGACATTGCCCCGTTCCGAAGTGGTTATCATGTACTACTTGGACGAACGGCCTTCGCCTGCTTCACTGCAGTCCTGCACTACGCTTACCTTAAGCTTAAGATGCCTGGGCCACGTGGCGTTATCACGGTGAGCAGAAGTACAGAACGCTCTCTTCGTACAGAAGAATACACAGCGGCCCTAGCAGCCGAAGCTCGAAGCGGCCCTTTTAAGCCGAACAGCTCATCGGTCCTCAAGACCGCGGACACAGCCAAACGTGTTCGATGCACACCCACGTGTAAAAGCTCAGATAAACCTGCGCTCGTTTAAACAGCCCTGCCCCACAGATCGCCCCATAAGAAGATTGTACATATTTTCCTGTATACATAAATATACACTCAAAATTCCTTGGGCAAATCTAGGGGCACCCTGCGCGCACGAAGTCAATAGTTTGGCTCGACCCTATTCGGACTCAAGAAGCTACGATTCATGGTTCATCACAACCAACGAACTATACCCACGGCCATAACAGATTTTTTCACCTGGTTGTTTCTCTTTTACAGATAGGCCATCATGATATACCCTTCAAGGACACCTCACAATGGAGTCAAAGGCGCAGACGTGCAGCAGGGGCCCATTTTCAAGGTTTCTGTTTAGATTAAGACCATGTGTAAACCTTTTTTCTTATTATTATCTCCTGTTGTTTCATACCCTCCTGGCATATAAAACGCCCTAAAAAGATATCTGCAGTACTTGCGAACTTATGATTCGCCGTACAAAAATGGATGTTATAGAAGCAGCCAAGCAGTGTGCTTTGAGAACTATATTCTCACCATTGGCGCTTTCTCCTCATGCTGAGTCATAGCGCATGCCTTGAATTTAGGGTTCATTACCAGTGGCTGTACATAGCCCAGTATATATTGAAAAGTTCGAATACCTTCGGGAGTGTTCGGCGTCATGAGTTCTGTCCTTATATGCATCAACTCCGAATCATGTCTTGGGTCAATAGTTGGGTTCGCCCGGCTCCTGTGCTTGCTACCTTACGTTTCGTTCTATCGGCTAAGGCGGCCAAGGGAGAACTACTATGATTGTGCCCTGGTTCATCCGGATGAACTCCTCAGTAGAGAAAACCAAAAACTGACTGTGATGATAAGGCGAGAGCTAGTCAACCACTCGAGGACTCAGCGGAATCTTCGTGATTCCTCCGCATTAACGAACTACCGGTTTACTGGTCATGTATGTAAACGCACCGTATTCGGACGAACACGGACATTCCAGGGGCTATATAGTAGCCCCACAGTCAAACTCCTATGGCTAAGTGAAAGTGTTAAAGCTCTATAGTCTGATTGCCTAGTTAGAAGCACTAACACCTCCTTAAACGGACCAAGACATTGGGTCAAGTGTGATCAAGTGCTTTTTCGAACACCCCCGCGTTATACGCGAGGGGGCTGAAGCCGACGACTGCAAACTTTCATGTTATATACATAAACGGCCGCACAGGAGGCACTCAAATACTTTATGGGCAAAACTATAAACATAGCCTTCATTATCATAAGAATTGCTTTTACAATTCGGATACATGTTACTTGAACATAATATCCTTAGAGCACTGGCCCTCTATCAAGCGGGCACCCTCTAATACTTCTTCAAAATATTGATCTGGTCTGTCCTGACCCCTGGGCGGACCCCCTGTTGCAATATCGATGGCCTTCATCTTCGCCCAATACATCTTCACACGGGCAAGGGCCATCCGTGCACCTTCTATGCACGTTGACCGCTTGACAACGTCGATATGGGACACCGCACAAACAAGTTGCTGCACTAAACCAAAATAATTGTTCACAGTTGGTCCCCCAGGCCACAACCAGTCCACGACAGCCTTCATGGCAAGTCCGGATATCCTGTGGAGCTCGGCCCATTCGGCCATCTGCTCATTCAACAGCAACGGACGCTTGGGCACGCTAAACTACGACCAAAAAAGTCGTTCTGCTTCATGGCCTTCTTGGGCCTGGAAAAACTGCGTCCCATCGGCAGCACTCTTTGACAAGTCCAAATATGCATCCGGAGAACTCCACATCGATCAAGCGGGGAATACTTTGGATCGCCGAACTTAGTTTGTAATAAAAAAGGCTTTCCAGCCGCGATCTCCCCAGCTTGCCGGATCTCCTCCCGTGCCGCCCTGGCCTCTGACTGGGTTTCCTTTGCCGCTTGCAAGGCCTTCTCAAGGTTAGCCGCTTTCTCTTTGGTCTCTTTCTCGAGCAGCGTATATTTGCTAGCGGTGTCCCTTATCTCACGCGCCATGTTGGATATTTTCTCCTCACTCAGGTGATGAGCAGCCTGTTCGGCCATTAATTCACCAACTGCCTTCTCGGCAGCAGCATTGCTTATCCTGGCTTGCTCCTTGGCTTGGGCAAGCAGCCCCAAGGGTCTCCATGGTGGCAACTCCATCTGCAGTCAAGCACACTATAAATCCCAGCATTCATGCTCTAATTTATACGCATTGACCACCCAAAATACATACCTTGCGCCTCATCAAGCCACTTGTTCACAAGCGTGATGTCATCATCCGCCACATCAAGTTGCCGCTTCAGTTCGGCAAATTGAGCAGCCCGGGTAGTGTCTGGTGCTGCAGCCGCCTATGTACAAATTAGCAAAATTATTACCTGAGCATATGCATTTGATTCCTCTGATCGTCCCATTCGAAAGACAATCAGAGTCTCAGGGGCTAGTATCTATACACAAAGGCACATTGCTTTTACGGTACAAAACAAGAGGTTACTTGCTGCACCTCAAAGCCTCTTAGCAGAGCTCAGAAGGCTTCATTCAAACCGCTTTTATGATTTAAATTTTTTCAATCACCGTACCCATTAAGGTATGATGTTCCTCTGAGATAGACGCTTGCTGAAGAAGACTCGTCCATATGTCCGGCCGTATATCGGATGGTCCGGAACTTTTGTTGGTCTCTCTAGGAGCCGAACACCCCGGACCTCATGCGGCCGAAGAGTCATCTTCTGGCCTGGCGCTCCTTCGCGGGTTGGGAGAGGTCCTCCGGGACGACACCTCAGGGTCGTCCTCCTTATGAGGCGGGGAAGTATGAGGTGGCATCTCGCTCTCCATCATCTCCGGAAGGAGATCCCCCGAGGACGAAGATTGTTGAGGGAGGCTATAGGCCGAACTGCAAAACATACGTTTCAAAATGTTATCCTCACAAGCGGGAAAAGAATGGGGTATGCTTATTAAACACCTTTGTTCACTTATGGTTCGGCTAAAGGCTGGCCTCCTTGTGGGCACCCTGATGGGGATTTCTTCCCTTGCTTGGAAGCCTCTGCCTCCAGGTTTTCAGGAGCGGCTCTTTTCTTCCGTGTGGAAAGGGAATGTTAGATTCTTCCCCTCGTACACCCTCCGGCACGAGAGCTATGACTTCTTTGGAAACAATGCGGGACACACCTCCGGTATGAAGGTCTCTTTGGGCCTCTCCACTCCTCTCCTTTCCTTCCCTTGATGACACTTGATATGGTGCCAGAGCCAGCATCCTGGTTAACACTGGGTCCGCTGAGTTTTCGGGAAGAGGGGCCGAACACCTGATCCTCTCCGCCTTCCTCACCCAGCCATGGCAGGGTATGGTTTTCTCAGTTTTGTTTTGAGAAACCTAAAAATAAAAAATGTGTTCGGAAATAGAGTACTTACTAGGGAATCTAGATGGTTGCAGTCGAGGCCTGCGTCCTCTGTGGTTTCTGGACACCTCTTTCGTGATCTGAAGACTAATTCGTACATCCCTTCGAGTGTTGTGCTGAAGAAGCACTAAATGGTTCACGGTCCTTCCGTATTGAATTCCCACATACGGAGAGGTCGGTGCTGGCATGGCAGGATCCAAAGGACTAACATGACTTGAACTACCTTGACGAGAATGATGTCCTTCTTAATAAGGTCTCAAATGCGGCTTTGTAGTATTTGAACTTCATCTGGCGACCCCCAATCCAGCCCCTTATTAATCCACGATGCAAGCTGTGGTGGAGGGCCAGATCGGAAGGTGGGTGGAGCCACCCACTTGGTACCACGGGGCTCCGTGATATAAAACCACTCCTGTTGCCATAGTCCGGAAGTTGCGGGGAAGGAACCCTTTGGCCAGACGGCGTCAGCCGATTTGCTTACCAGAGCACCTCTGCACTCTACGTGTCTCCCATCTATTATTCTCGGTCTTACGTCAAAGGTCTTGAGCCACAAACCGAAGTGTGGAGAGATACGGAGGAAAGCCTCACATACGATGATGAATGATGAGATGTGAAGGAGGGAGTCCGGAGTTAGATCATGAAAATCTAGTCCGTAGTAAAACATGAGCCTCCAACAAAAGGATTGAGGGAGAAACCTAGCCCTCGAAGGAAGTGGGAGAAAAATACGACCCTCTCATTAGCCTAGGGGTAGGGATAACCTGCCCTTGTGCTGGAAGCCTGTGATGAATTTCTGCGATCAAGTACCTCGCCTCCCTGAGCTTTGTGACATCCTCCCTGGTGACAGAGGAAGCCATCCATTGATCGCGGGAGCTGGATCCGGACATGGCCAGGGGATCAAAGCGGATGGTTCAGCTTCGGGTGTTAGAACTCGAGGTGGGAGGGGGAGGGAATAGCATAGATGGTAAAGGCGGGTCTCGGCCTCCCTATAAAGACGACGAATATCAAGCATCCCCTACGCGGCCTCAAAACATACTATCCCCAAGAAATAATACCAACGGGATGGTTGGGTTACCCATGTCCGTGTTGATAAGAATCCCGTGATAAGGGGACACGATCTCTGCTTCGACAAGATGTGCCAATACAACTGCGCCTCGAAATACAGAGAGGCAGGATAAAAACGGTTCGAATAAAGACTGGACCATGGCGTGATGTCACGCTATGATATGTCAGCAGATTAGACTCGCGAGATGTTATATTCTCTACCATGGAATATAGAATTTGTTTTGCAGAGCTGGACACGATTCTTATGTTCAAGATCTATTTTGAAGTATTCGGAGAAGGAACCCGCCTTGCAATGCCGAAGACAATTGCGCGCCGGACTCGTCGTCATTGAAGCCTGGTTCAGGGGCTACTGAGGGAGTCCTGGATTAAGGGGTCCTCGCACAGCCGGACTATATGCGAATGCCAGACTGTGGGACTATGAAGATACAAGATAGAAGACTTCGTCCCATATTCGAATGGGACTCTACTTTGCGTGGAAGGCAAGCTTGGCGATTCGGATATGAAGATTCCTTTCCCTGTAATCGACTCTGTGTAACCCTAGCCCCCTCCGGTGTCTATATAAACCAGAGGGGTTAGTCTGTAGGACGACAACAATCATAACCACAGGTTAGCTTCTAGGGTTTAGCCTCTAAGATCTCGTGGTAGATCTACTCTTGTAATACTCATATCATCAAGGTCAATCAAGCAGGAAGTAGGGTATTACCTCCATCGAGAGGGCCCGAACCTGGGTAAACATTGTGTCCCACGCCTCCTGTTACCATTAGCCTTAGACGCACAGTTCGGGACCCCCTACCCGAGATCCGCCGGTTTTGACACTGACAGTATCCCCTTTTGATCATAAATAAATAAATAGCAGAGTCCCTTTTGGTAATAAATAAATAAATTAGCAGAGGCCCTGTCAGGTCAGCTTTGTTCTCATTCGAAGACGTCGAGCAAATTGCAGTCCAATAGCAAACTATGTCATCAAATTCAAGTTTCACGGCCAAATATGAGTACAACTAAACAATAATGTCATCATGTTTTAGTCGTCATACAATCACCAAACACAAATCAGCATACATAACAAGTGATGTTCTCACAGCAAAATACTAAACAACATGTTCATCAGGTTTCAGATGTCATAGCATACACAATTTCACATAGTAGATAAAAAACGTCTTCTGACAGGCAAATACGACAAAAGCAATGTAATCATCATCCGCAGTATCAGCGTCAACATCTTCGCCATGTGTATCAGTCTGAATCGTTATTCCCCACGGTGTCATCTTCTTCTTCGTCCTCAACGTCCTCGAATGTTGGCTTCTTCTTGATCAACTCTTGTATGTCCACAACACGATAGGCAATCTTTTCGCCGGCATCATTGACGTGATGGTTCTCAAAGATATTAGGAACATTTGTGTTATCTTGTACATCAAGAGCAGTGCAAGCATCATCTTGTTGTGCAACTTCATTAAACGAATTCCTCTGCTCAAACCTTTGCAATACTCTCCAGTCATCGCTACATGCAAATGTGTCTTCCAAGAAAAATATCTGTGTTGCTTGATTTGCCAAAATAAAAGGCTCATTGGTCTGGTACGCCGCCTTAACATTGATGGATTTGAAATAATCATCAGCTCCGGGTTTTGCGATCCTGGAAAACAGGTTATACCAACGACAACACAATAGAACCACACACCGATGATCCTTGAAACTGGAGATATACTACAACTGAACAATGTCTGTTTTGTAAGCATACATTTCAGTTGTCTCTTTGTCATACGTATCTGTGCTCATGATGGCACTATTTTGTGTCTTCCTGCCTTCGTCTCGTGCAAGGGTGTTGTAGCACACATCTCCAACAACGCAAGATTCATAATGTCTTACCCGAGTATCAGGACCCATTGCTAGTGAGTAAAGGGCATCATCAACTGCCTGCCCATCCTCCCGCATCTTCTTAACCTATGGTTAGAAAATAGACAAGCTGATCATCTTATGTACTCAATATATTAAAAAACTGATAGTGCAATTAAAAAGCTTACATGGCTCTTAAACCATTTCACAAATCCTGCCATAGCCAGTTTGTCAATGTTTCTTGGATTTTGCAGCAGTAACTCCTTTTTGTAGATGCTGCACAACATAGTGATTGATGGTGTCCTGGACTAGGGGGTACTCACCACGTCGTCTCCCGATCAGTTGGATTGGGCCGAGGACCCCATGGTCAGATACTCATGGGCCGCCGGGCAACCCTCGCCGATACAAGGAAGACTCCACAAGACTTGGCACCCAAGACAAGGACTCCTAAACCCTAGGCCTCCGGTGTCTTATATAAACCGAGGCCAGGCTAGTCAATAGACAATCTCATATTCATTACTATCATCTCGTGGTAGATACATGTACTCTGTACTACACCCCATATGAATACAATCAAAAGCAGGACGTAGGGTTTTACCTCCATCAAGAGGGCCCGAACCTGGGTAAAATCCCGTGTCCATGTTAGCATCGCTCCAAGACGCCTAGCTTAGGACCCCTACTACGAGATACGCCGGATATTGAACTGACATTGGTGCTTTCATTGAGAGCCTGCTTGGCGGTCGCCGCAGATCGATGGATGATCAAGTGATATTTTTTCAGTTGAATTCGTATCAAATAAATCTTCTTTGAAAATTGTATCTACGGCCCTGCGCTATTTTACTGGTTGCAGATTGCTTTTGTTTTGAGGGCGGCTAGCGATCCGCACTATGCGCAGTACGGCGGAAGTGATCTGAGGAGTTTATTAGATGACCTTGGCAGCCATCACGTACGCGTGCATGGAGTGGAAATTGGACGCCGCCCAGCCTTTTTCTTGTTTCGCGTGGGATCAAGAGAGTAGTCCAAGAATCAATCTCCAAATCAATTAAATATTGATTCATCTGCGTACACACGGCTCGTGAAAATATCCTTCTCCTCGTCGGATTATTGTCCTGGAGAAAACAACACATCAAGGATCTCCTACTTCCCCTTTACGTGATCAGGAAAGTGATTTGATATGTTGACTAGTAGTACTACTAGTCCAAGTAGACACATGATTTTTGAGGCTTGATCAATGAATAATGCATCTTGCTTAACCACGTGAAAACCGAATCTCATGTATTTGATTTTTGCTCTTTTACATCAATTGGAGTACCAACTCATCACGGAGGTGAACCTGGCTTAATTGATTCGGCTCGCGTACAAGAAGCTGTCGATCCTACATCGATCTTCAACTGCTACATGATGCATAAAAAATCTGCTGTTTGGACGCAGGATAATCTCAGGTTTTATTTTTCCTAACTATTCATTAATCATGCGACATTATTATACACAGAATAATTTTTGTTGGCCTGTATTGCATCATTTTGGCAGAGAAATTCCACCGATGTTTGTACCTGGCATCAGTCTGGCCAGCCTCTCCCTGTCACCTGGGCAGGCTGACCTTCGCCGACATCGTTGTGCCACGACGCCAACGCGTCATCGAGCTAGCCTCAGTGCTCAGGCCATATTTACCAAGCTTTTTTCGCATAAATTAACTATGCACCTTTTTTTCATTATTATCTTTTTGGTTTGCACTATTTTACCTGTGCAGACAATTGACTTAGATCGGGCCGCACTATCGCCTCGGTGTGGTGTCCTCGTTGCCCAGCTCCATCGACCTAATTGTGCCGTCGCCTTGGAGTGCTGCCTTGTGTTAGCAACCCCGCATTGTTGCTTCATCAACCTACTCGGCCGGAGATTCCAGTGTCACGCGGCGACCTGGTTCATCACATCGGGCTTGGGGGCTTCACTTCTTCGGAGTGCCGAGCTCTTCGCTCGGCCACATCGGGCTTGGGGGCTGAGACCTCCTCCCGCACCAAGCTCGGACCGCGTCATCAACGCTGAGCACATTAGCCAGCTAAGTCGCTTTCATGCTAAAAAACTTTTGGTTTTAAATTGCGTTCGGTTCGACCGAGCACTATACTTTTTTTAGCAAAAAGTTGTTTGTGAAGAACTTCCTTGTCCAAACTTTGTTTGTGACGCACATATTCAAATACCCCGTTTATTTGGGGGCTCCCTTGATGGAGCTTTTCCTCTTGCATATGATTATACTTGTACGGCTTCGTTCCTTGTTTGTGTATTACACCACAATTTGCACCATATTGACTTAAGTTGTTCCACAAGCTGGGTTGCCTGGCTCCTGTGTTTGCCCCTACGTTCCCAATTGTTCAGCTAGGGAGTAAAGGGAGCACCTCTGCGATTGTCACGACCGGGTCCTCCGAGCTCTGACCTCAGACTGGTGAAGCTGAAAGCTAGCGCTCTTATTGTTTTCAATTATGGTCGGCACACAATGGAACTCATGAGTACAAAAAATCTATTGCACAAGTCTCATATTAACAATGAGCACCGAAGAAAGGTATCGGTGGGGGTACTATTTTCTTCGAAGATGCTTCTTACACTTTGTCATAATATAGCATAAGTTCCCTGAGCGCGCTTTGTCTGTTACAGCCTTATGACCTGATTGCCTGGTTATCGGAAACACCGTCCATATTCTCGGCAGGTGGAGTACATAACACTTTTCGGTCCTTGACCGAAGAGGGAGAAGCCGATGGTCGGTTAAGACGCGTTTAAAGTTCGGGTGAACATAGATATGATATAAGTACTTCGGTACATACAATCATTCTTTTACCCAAGTCACTTGGGGGCTCTTAAGTTTATTTGAGCCGTTTTACAATAAGTGTTTTTCTTCTAGTCGTTGCAAAGCTTTTATTATTATTATTTATCATTCCTTTTTTCGACACAAGTGTGCGGTCACTAGCTGAGGAGCCTAATTTCCCTCTCAAAGTCGCTAGAGTTTAGTTTGCTAAACTGGCCTAATGAGATATACTCCGCCTTCGGGATAGGAGGTTGAAGCCGTAGGCTGACCCACTTGAAGTCTCAAGATGGGATGTGTCATGTTAAAGCACGACAGAAACACCCTTTTTCTAAGACCAATTTTCGATTTGGCACCGAACACTTGATCTAGTTCGGACGTCTAGTTTTTACTGACGTTTTTTGGTTTTCCAAGCCTATGGCACTTTTAAACTATTTGTGCGTTTCCAGCATTAGTCTCGCAGTGCAACGCCAGACACCTTTAGAGATTCGGCAAAAATTGTTGGATATTGCTATATATGCATCAGTTTCGAATTGTGTGTTCGGTCAATAGTTGGGTTGCCCGGCTCCTGCGCTTGCCTCCTATGTTCCGCTTTGTTCGGCTAGGTGTGCAAAGGGAGAACCACTGCGATTGTGCTGCCAGCTTGCATGGTTAAGCACCGCAGTGGAGAAAGCCGAAAACTGACTGTCACGACAAGCGTAAACTGGTCAGCGGTCCGATGACTGTATTAAATGATGGGCTGTTCATAACATTGGCCGAAGTGTTTACGGCTTGACCTCGGATGTCGCCGAACACTAACCGGGGGCTCATATCTAGCTTCCCCGGTCTAAAGCTCCTATGACTAAGCAAAAGTTATAAAGCCCACATATCTGATTGCTTCGTTTCTGCTAACACAACCGCCTCCGGGCACCGAGACGTCGGCTAAGGGTTGTTTTGTTAGTGCAGAAACACCCTGCGTAGTATCTACCAAGGGGTAGAAGCCGATGATGGGCCACTTTCAACTGATAAACGGTCGCAATGGAGTCAAAATAATGATGTAAAGTACTTGGATACATAGAATCATTACACATAATTTGTGATTTTACTTCAGACATCGATCCTTAATTCGGCCTCCCGTGCCCGCATTAAGGCTCGGGGGCTACTGGGCTTCGGCCTTATTATTTACAAATATTAAAAGGGCACATCGATCCCCTGATCTGGTATTGCCACCCGACCAGTGTCTCGGGGGCTACTGCATTGACAATCCAATGCAGAAAATTTAAAATGCAATATAGTTTTCGAGGAGATTATTATCCTCAGGTTAGTCGGCCGCACCCAACCTGAGTCTCGAGGACTTTGCACACCGTGTTTCTATTCCTAAGTATGCTGCCGAGCTGGGAATTGATCCTCAGGCTGATTTTATGAATCGTCCTGAGTCTCAGGGGCTACTAGGGTCAGCGGTTTGATTTTTTCCTTCAGGTGCATCCCGGATATTAGGCCAACACGCACCATGAGGGCTACTGGCTATACAACTCGGCAGAGATTACATTGCATAATTCGGAATTAAATTCATAAAAATCAGCCCATGGCCGAGGTGGTGCACCACCTCGGATACAGTCCGGCATAAAGCTCGGACGCCAGTGGCTGGCTCCGTGGAGGGCATTTCCAGCATTAAGCTCGGCTAAACTCCTTCAACTTTTTTGAACCAAGGTGATCTATGACACCTCGAATATAGTCCAGCGTTGGAGCTTGGATATAGTCCGGCGTTGGAGCTCGGATACAGTCCGGCGTTGGAGCTTGGACATAGTCCGGCGTTGGAGCTCGGACACAGTCCGACGTTGGAGCTTGGACATAGTCCGGCGTTGGAGCTCGGATACATTGCGGCGTTGGAGCTCCGAAGTGGTCCGGCATTGGTGCTCGGCTGCTAAAGATACCTCGAATGCAGTCCAGCGTTGGAGCTCGGACGCAAGAGGATGTTGCCGCTCGGGAACAACTTCAAACCTGACGTATGGCATAAAAATAACAAGGCATTGATAAAGGCCAGAAACTTAAAAGGACTCCTCGGATACCCGACGTGTAAACTCTTCGGAGTCACCTCGGCGATCCTCAAGATCAAAGACGAGAAGATTTGTTGAACCAGTTTTCAAGACCAACGACCAAAGGTGAAGAACAGTTCGGAAGAATCGAGGAGCGTCCCCAACTTGAAGAACGGTTCAGGGGGCTATTGACGGTGTCCTGGACTAGGGGGTACTCACCACGTCGTCTCCCGATCAGTTGGATTGGGCCGAGGACCCCATGGTCAGATACTCATGGGCCGCCTGCATAACCCCGCCAGATACAAGGAAGACTCCACAAGACTTGGTGCCCAAGACAAGGACTCTCCTAAACCCTAGGCCTCCGGTGTCTTATATAAACCGAGGCCAGGCTAGTCAATAGACAATCTCATATTCATTACTATCATCTCATGGTAGATACATGTACTCTGTACTACACCCCATATTAATACAATCAAAAGGAGGACGTAGGGTTTTACCTCCATCAAGAGGGCCCGAACCTGGGTAAAATCCCGTGTCCATGTTACCATCGCTCCAAGACGGCTAGCTTAGGACCCCTACTACGAGATACGCCGGATATTGAACCGACAGTGATCGCGTCAAACATCTAAACATATAAGGATGTGCTGCAAGTTTAGTAGATTATGATGTATAAGTTGCAGTACTTAGCACTGACTTGATATAAGGTAGTATCTCAGGACAGTTATTCAACACATACCAAACCATTTTGTCCAGATCTTTAGGTTTGTCCTCTTGTCGACTCTTCCCTGTAACTCGAACAGAATAATCAAAAACATTGAGCCTGGGATTGTCTTCACCCACCTCTTTGCTAAGCTGGTCAGCTGTTGAAGGAAATATGCCCTAGAGGCAATAATAAAGTTATTATTTATTTCCTTATTTCATGATAAATGTTCATTATTCATGCTAGAATTGTATTAACCGGAAACATAATACATGTGTGAATACATAGACAAACATAGTGTCACTAGTATGCCTCTACTTGACTAGCTCTGCTTATCGAGATGGTTATGTTTCCTAGCCATGGACAAAAGAGTTGTCATTTGATTAACGAGATCACATCATTAGGAGAATGATGTGATTGACTTGACCCATTCCGTTAGCTTAGCATTTGATCGCTTAGTATGTTGCTATTGCTTTCTTCATGACTTATACATGTTCTCGTAACTATGAGATTATGCAACTCCTGCCATCGGAGGAACACTTTGGGTACTACCAAACATCACAACGAATCGGGTGATTATAAAGGAGTACTACAGTGTCTCCGAAGGTACATGTTGAGTTGGTGTATTTCGAGATTAGGTTTTGTCACTCCTATTGTCGGAGAGGTATCTTCGGGCCCTCTTGGTAATGCACATCATTATAACCCTTGCAAGCAATGTGACCAATGAGTTGGTTACGGATGATGCATTACGTGATCGAGTAAAGAGACTTGCCGGTGACGATATTGAACTAGGTATTGATACCGACGATCGAATCTCGCAAGTAACATACCGATGACAAAGGGAACAACGTATGTTGTTATGCGGTTTGACCGATAAAGATCTTCGTAGAATATGTAGGAGCCAATATGGACATCCAGGTCCCCGCTATTGGTTATTGACCGAGAATAGTTCTAGGTCATGTCTACATAGTTCTCGAACCCGTAGGGTCCACACGCTTAAGGTTTCGATGACAATTATATTATGAATTTATGAGTTTTGATGTACCGAAGGAGTTTAGAGTCCCGGATGAGATCGGGGACATGACGAGGAGTCTCTAAATGGTCGAGACGTAAAGATCGATATATTGGACGACTATATTCGAGTTCGGAAAGGTTCCGAGTGATTCGGTATTTTTCGAGTACCGAGAGTTACGGAATTTGCCGGGAGAAGTATTGGGCCTTATTGGGCCTCAAGGGAAAGAGAGAGGGCTGCCTAGGGCAGGCCGCGCGCCCCCATGGCCTAGTCCGAATTGACTAGGGGGAGGCCGCACCCTCCTTCCTTCCTTCTCTCTTCCCCTTCCTTGTCTCCTACTCCTAATACATGGAAGGACTCCTAGTTGACTAGGAAAGGGGAATCCTACTCCCGATGGGAGTAGGACTCCCTAGGGCGCGCCATAGAAGAGGGCCGGCCCTCCCTCCTCCACTCCTTTATATACGGGGTAGGGGCACCCCATGAACACACAAGTTGATCTACGGATCGCCTTAGCCGTATGCGGTGCCCCCTCCACCATATTCCACCTCGGTCATATCATCGCGAGTTTAGGCGAAGCCTCGCGCCGTAGAACATCATCATCGCCACCATGCCGTCGCGGCCGACGGAACTCATCTCCGAGCTCGGCTGGATCGGAGGTCAAGATCGCCATCGAGCTGAACGGTGCTGAACTCGAGGCTCCGTGACGCTCGGTGCTTGGATCGGTCGGATCGTGAAGACGCACGACTACATCAACCGTGTTGTGCTAACGCTTCGCCACGGTCTCACGAGGGTACGTGGACGAACACTCTCCCTCTCTCTGCTATGCCATCACCATGATCTTGCGTGTGCGTGGGAATTTTTTGAAATTACTACGCTCCCCAACAGTGGCATCCGAGCCTAGGTTTTATGCGCTGATGTTAAATGCACGAGTAGAACACAAGTGAGTTGTGGACGATATAAGTCATACCGCCTACCAGCATGTCATACTTTGGTTTGGCGGTATTGTTGGATGAAGCGCCCGACCGACATTACGCCAGACGCTTACGCGAGACTGGTTCTACCGACGTGCTTTGCACAAGGTGGCTGGCGGGTGTCGGTTTCTCCAACTTTAGTTGAACCGAGTGTGGCTACGCCCGGTCCTTGCGAAGGTTAAAACGGAGCCTATTTGACAAACTATCGCTGTGGTTTTGATGCGAGGTGAGAACGGTTCTTGCTCAGCCCGTAGCAGCCACGTAAAATTTGCAACAACAAAGTAGAGGACGCCTAACTTGTTTTTGCAGGCATGTTGTGATGTGATATGGTCAAGACGTGATGAGATATAAGTTGTTGTATGAGATGATCATGTTTTGTTGAAGTTATCGGCAACTGGCAGAAGCCCTATGGTTGTCTCTTTGTTGCATAAGATGCAAGTGCCAAATAATTGCTTTACTTTATCGCTATGCGATAGCAATAGTTACAAGAGCAATAGTTGGTGAGACGACCATGTAACGACACATTGATATAGATCAAGATGATGAAGATCATGGTGTCGTGTCGGTGACGATAGAGATCATCACAGTACTTTGGAGATGGAGATCAAAGGCGCAAGATGATCATGGCCATATCATGTCACATATTTTGATTGCATGTGATGTTTATCCTTTATGCATCTTATCTTGCTTTGTTTGACGGTAGCATTTTAAGATGATCTCTCACTAATTATCAAGAAGTATTCTCCCTGGGTATGCACCATTGCCAAAGTTCGTCGTGCCCAGACACCACGTGATGATCGGGTGTGATAAGCTCTACGCTCATCTACAACGGGTGCAAGCCAGTTTTGCACACGCGGAATACTCAGGTTAAACTTGACGAGCCTAGCATATGCAGATATGGCCTCGAACACGGAGACCGAAAGGTCGAGCGTGAATCATATAGTAGATATGATCAACATAATGATGTTCACCATTGAAAACTACTCCATCTCACGTGATGATCGGTTATGGTTTAGTTGATTTGGATCACGTGATCACTTAGATGACTAGAGAGATGTCTGCCTAAGTGGGAGTTCTTAAGTAATATGATTAATTGAACTTCAATTTATCATGAACTTAGTCCCGTAGTATTTTGCAAATTATGTTGTAGATCAATAGCTTGCATTGTTGCTTTCATATGTTTATTTTGATATGTTCCTAGAGAAAATTGTGTTGAAAATGTTAGTAGCAATGATGCGGATTGGATCCGTGATCCGAGGTTTATCCTCATTGCTCGCACGTAAGAATTATGTCCTTAATGCACCGCTAGGTGATGACCTATTGCAGGAGCAGATGCGACGTTATGAACGCTTAGCTAAGCTCAATATGATGACTACTTGATAGTTTAGTGCACCATGCTTAACGGCTTAGAATTGGGACTTCAAAGACGTTTTGAACGTCATGGACCATATAAGATGTTCCAGAGTTGAAGTTAATATTTCAAGCAAATACCCGAGTTGAGAGATATGAAGTCTCCAACAAGTTCTATAGCTAAAAGATGGAGAAGAATCGCTCAACTAGTGAGCATGTGCTCGATTGTCCGGGTACTTCAATCGCTTGAATCAAGTGGGAGTTAATCTTCCAGATAAGATAGTGATTGATGAATTCTTCTAGTCACCATCACTAAGTTACTAGAACTTCGTGATGAACTATAATATGCAAGGGATGACGAAAGTTATTCTCGAGCTCTTCGCGATGTTGAGATCGGCGAAGGTAGAAATCAAGAAAAGAGCATCAAGTGTTGATGGTTAACAAGATCACTAGTTTCAAGAAAAGGCAAAGGAAAAGAAGGGAACTTCAAGAAGAATGGCAAGCAAGTTGTTGCTCAAGTGAAGAAACCCAAGTCTGGTCCTAAGCCCGAGACTAAGTGCTTCTACCGCAAAGAGACTCGGTCATCGAAGAGGTACTACCCCAAGTGATTGGTGGATAAGAAGGATGGCAAAGTGAACATAAGTATATTTGATATACATGTTATTGATGTGTACTTTACTAGTTTTTATAGCAACCCTCAAGATTTGATACTAGTTCGTTGCTAAGATTAGTAACTCAAACGGAGTTGTAGAATAAACAGAGACTAGTTAAAGGGTGAAGTGACGATGTGTGTTGGAAATAGTTCCAAGATTGATATGATCATCATCACACACTCCCTATACTTTCGGATTAGTGTTAAACCTAAATAAGTGTTATTTGGTGTTTGTGTTGAGCATGAATATGATTTGATCATGTTTATTGCAATACGGTTATTCATGTAAGTTAGAGAATAATTGTTGTTCGCTTACATGAATAAAACCTTCTATGGTCATACACCCAATGAAAATGGTTTGTTGGATCTCGATCGTAATACAAATATTCGTAATATTGAAGCCAAAAGATGCAAAGTTAATAATGATAGTGCAACTTATTTGTGGAACCGCCGCTTAGGTCATATCGGTGTAAAGCGATGAAGAAACTCCATAAAGATGGATTTTCGAATCACTTGGTTATGAATCATTTGATGCTTATGTAACCGTGCCTTTTGGGCAAGATGACTAAAACTCCGTTCTAGGAACAATGGAACGAGCTATCGACTTATTGAAAATAATACATACCGATGTATGCGCACCAATGAGTATGAAGGCTCGTGGCAAGTATCGTTATTTTCTCGACCTTCACAGATGATTTGAGCAGATATGGGTATATCTACTTGATGAAACATAAGTCTGAAATAGTTGAAAGGTTCAAAGAATTTCAGAGTGAAGTGGAAAATCATCGTAACAAGAAAATAAAGTTTCGCGATCCGATCGTGGAGATGAATATTTGAGTTACGAGTTTGGTCTTCAATTAAAACAATGTGAAATAGTTTCACAGCTCACGCCACCGAACACCACAACGTTATGGTGTGTCCAAACGTCAGAATCAACACTTTATTGGATATGGTGCGATCTATGATGTCTCTTACCGATTTACCAATATCGCTTTTGGGGTTATGCATTAGAGACAGCTGCATTCACATTAAATAGGGCACCATCTAAACCGCTGAGACGACACCGTATGAACTATTGTTTAGCAATAAACCTAAGTTGTTGTTTCTAAAATTTGGAGTTGCGATGCTTATGTGAAAAGTTTCATCCTCGATAAGCTCGAACCCAAATTGGAGAAGTGTGTCTTCATAGAATACCCAAAGGAAACTGTTGGGTACACCTTCTATCACAGATCCGAGGGCAAGATTTTTGTTGTTAATTCGGATCCTTTCTAGAGAAGGAATTTCTCTCGAAAGAAGTGAGTGGGAGGAAAGTAGAGCTTGATAAGGTAATTTGTACCTTCTCCCGAATTGGAAAATAGTTCATCACGAAATCAGTTCCAAAGTGATTCCTACACCAATTAGTGAGGAAGCTAATGATGATGATCATGAAACTTCAGATCAAGTTACTACAGAACCTCGAGGTCTTCCAGAGTACGGTCCGCACTGAGTGGTACGGTAATCCTGTTCGAAAGTCATGTTACTAGACCATGATAAACCCATTTAACTATGAGGAAGCGATGATGAGCCCAGATTCCACGAAATGGCTTGAGGCCATAAAATCTGAGATATGATCCATGTATGAGAACAAAGTGTGGACTTTGGTGGACTTGCCCGATGATCGGCAAACCATAAGAAATAAATGGATCTTTAAGAGGAAGACGGACGCTGATAGTAGTGTTACTATCTACAAAGCTCGACTTGTCGCAAAAGGTTTTTGACAAGTTCAAGGTGTTGACTACAATGAGATTTTCTCAACTGTAGTGATGCTTAAGTCTGTCCGAATCATGTTAGCAATTGCCACATTTTATGAAATCTGGCAAATGGATGTCAAAACTGCATTCCTTAATGGATTTATTAAAGAAGAGTTGTATATGATGCAACCAGAAAGTTTTTGTCAATCCTAAAGATGCTAACAAAGTGTGCAAGCTCCAGCAATCCATCAATGGACTGGTGCAAGCATCTCGGAGTTGGAATATACGCTTTGATGAGTTGATCAAAGATATGGTTTAATACAGACTTTTGGAAAGGCCTCAGATTTACAAGAAAGTGAGAGGGAGCACTACAAAGATTTCGATAAGTATATGTGAATGACATATTGTTGATCGGAAATAATGTAGAATTATTCTGCAAAGCATACAGGAGTGTTTTAAAGGAGTTCTTTAAAAGAAAGACCTCAGTAAATACTACTTACATATTGAGCATCAAGATCTATTGAGATAGATCAAGACGCTTGATAAGTTTTTCAAAAGTACATACCTTCTCAAGATTTTGAAGTAGTTCAAAATGGAAAAGTCAAAGAAAGAGTTCTTGCCTGTGTTGCAAAGGTGTGAAATTGAGTAAGACTCAAATCCCGACCACGGCAGAAAATAGAAAAAAGAATGAAAGTCATTCCCTATGCCTCGCTTATAGGTTCTATAAAGTATGCTATGCTATGTACTGCACCTATTGTATACCTTGCTCAATTTGGCAAGGAGTACAATAGTGATCTAGGAGTAGATCATCGACATTGGTCAAGAATATCCTTAGTGAGGACTAAGGAAATATTTTCTATTATGGAGGTGATAAAAGAGCCCGTCAGAAAGAGTTACATAGGTGCAAGCTTTTACACCGATCCAGATGACTCTAAGTCTCAACTGGATACATATTGAAAGTGGGAGCGATTAGCTAGAGTAGCTCCGCAGAGCATTGTAGACATAGAATATTTGTAAAATACATACGGCTCAATGTGTGACTAAGCATCTCACGAGCAAAACATGACTAAGCTGGGTGTTAATCACATAGCGAAAACATGATCATTGACTCTAGTAAACCCTTTGGGTGTTGGTCACATGATGATGTGAACTATGGGTGTTAATCATATACGATATGAATATTGGTGTTAAATCACATGACTATGTGAACTAGATTATTGACTCTAGTGCAAGTGGGAGATCAAGGAAATATGCCCTAGAGGCAATAATAAAGTTATTATTTATTTCCTTATTTCATGATAAATGTTTATTATTCATGCTAGAATTGTATTAACCGGAAACATAATACATGTGTGAATACATAGACAAACATAGTGTCACTAGTATGCCTCTACTTGACTAGCTCGCTTATCGAGATGGTTATGTTTCCTAGCCATGGACAAAAGAGTTGTCATTTGATTAACGAGATCACATCATTAGGAGAATGATGTGATTGACTTGACCCATTCCGTTAGCTTAGCACTTGATCGCTTAGTATGTTGTTATTGCTTTCTTCATGACTTATACATGTTCCTCGTAACTATGAGATTATGCAACTCCTGCCACGGAGGAACACTTTGGGTACTACCAAACATCACAACGAATCGGGTGATTATAAAGGAGTACTACAGGTGTCTCCGAAGGTACATGTTGAGTTGGCGATTTCGAGATTAGGTTTTGTCACTCCGATTGTCGGAGAGGTATCTCTCGGCCCTCTCGGTAATGCACATCATTATAAGCTTTGCAAGCAATGTGACCAATGAGTTGGTTACGGATGATGCATTACGAATCGAGTAAAGAGACTTGCCGGTGACGAGATTGAACTAGGTATTGATACCGACGATCGAATCTCGGGCAAGTAACATACCGATGACAAAGGGAACAACGATGTTGTTATGCGGTTTGACCGATAAAGATCTTCAGAGAATATGTAGGAGCCAATATGGGCATCCAGGTCCCGCTATTGGTTATTGACCGAGAATAGTTCTAGGTCATGTCTACATAGTTCTCGAACCCGTAGGGTCCGCACGCTTAAGGTTTCGATGATAGTTATATTATGAGTTTATGAGTTTTGATGTACCAAGGAGTTTAGAGTCCCGGATGAGATCGGGACATGACGAGGAGTCTCTAAATGGTCGAGATGTAAAGATCGATATATTGGACGACTATATTCGAGTTCGGAAAGGTTCCGAGTGATTCGGTATTTTTCGAGTACCGAGAGTTACGGAATTCGCCGGGAGAAGTATTGGGCCTTATTGGGCCTCGGGAAAGAGAGAGGGCTGCCTAGGGCAGGCCGCAGTGCCCCATGGCCTAGTCCGAATTGACTAGGGAGGGCCGCACCCTTCCTTCCTTCCCTTCTCTCTTTTCCTTGTCTCCTACTCCTAATACATGGAAGGACTCCTAGTTGGACTAGGAAAGGGGAGTCCTACTCCGTGGGAGGAGGACTCCCTAGGGCGCGCCATAGAAGAGGGCCGCCCTCCCTCCTCCACTCCTTTATATACGGGGTAGGGGCACCCCATGAACACACAAGTTGATCTACGGATCGCTCCTTAGCCGTGTGCGTGTGCCCCTCCACCATATTCCACCTCGGTCATATCATCGCGGAGTTTAGGCGAAGCCCCGCGACCGTAGAACATCATCATCGCCACCACGCCGTCAGGCCGACGGAACTCATCTCCGAGCTCGGCTGGATCGGAGGCCGAGATCATCATCGAGCTGAACGTGTGCTGAACTCGGAGGCTCCGTGACGCTCGGTGCTTGGATCGGTCGGATTGTGAAGACGACGACTACATCAACCGCTGCGATAACGCTCGCCTTACGGTCTCACGAGGGTACGTGGACGAACACTCTCCCCTCTCGTTGCTATGCCATCACCATGATCTTGCGTGTGCGTAGGAAATTTTTTGAAATTACTACGTTCCCCAACAACTGTTTCAATGTATTTTGAGCAGAATGCCAACGCTTCTGTAGCAATGTAGGCCTCTGCAATGGAACCCTCGGGTCTATCTCTGTTCCTAACATAGCCCTTGAAAGTGCCTAGCCGCCTTTCAATAGGGTACATCCAGCCATACTGTGCTGGACCTCTAAGTAGCGCCTCATCAGTTAGATGAACAACCAAATGCGCCATCATATCAAATAAGGCTGGAGGATATATCTTCTCAAGGTCAAATAGGATAGTTGGTATCTTGTCTCTAAGACGCTCCAAAGCATCTATCCTGATATTTCTACTGCAGAGTTCCCTGAAGAATTATCCCAACTCTACAACTGCTCTATATAAGTCAGGGCGGCCCAATCCTCTAAGGATAACAGGTAAAACCCTTTGAAGTAGGACGTGGCAGTCATGAGTTTTCAACCCTTGTACCTTGTTTCCATCTCAGACCGACTCTCCTTTCGTGGTTGGAAGCAAATCCATGTGGGAATCTCACACGTGATGGACCTCGCAGAATTCTTTTCTTTTACCTTGTCCAAGATGTACACACTGGTGCCATATCCCGTGGTTTACCTTCATCTTGCACTCGCAAATCCTGTCTCGATACCTGTGTGTCAAATCAATCGAGATTTTAAGGTATCTTTCGCCTTGCCTTCAATATTAAGAAGTGTGCCGATAATGCTGTCACATATATTTTTCTCGATGTGCATCACATCAAGATTATGCCGCAGATCCAAATCTTTCTAATACTCCAAGTCCCACAAAGTGGACTGATACGTCCATTTTGCATCATGATTTGATATCAATATTTATTGCATTATGGGTTGTTGTTACACATTATATCTCAATACTTATGGCTATTCTCTTATTTTACAAGGTTTACCATGAAGAGGGGAATGCTTGGCAATGGAATTCGGCCGAAAAGGAGCAAACGTTGGAAACCTATTTTGCACAGTTCCAAAAGTTCTGAAACTCCACGAAACAACCTTTTGGATTTAATAAGAATTTCTGAGCAAAAGAAACAGGCCAGGGGCCCACACTCGTCCAGAGACAGGGCGCCCTATAGGGCGCGCCCCTATCTCCTGGGCCCCCTGGTGGGCCTCCGACGTCCATCTTCTCCTATATCACCACTTTTACCCTGGAAAAAATCGTGGGCAAGCTTACGGGACGAAACTCCACCGCCACAAGGCGGAACCTTGGCAGAATCAATCTAGGGCTCTAGCGGAGCTGTTCTGTCGGGGACACTTGCCTCCGGGAGGGGGAAATCATCACCAACGTCATCATCAACGATCCTCTCATCGGGACGGGGTCAATCTCCATCAACATCTTCACCAGCACCATCCCCTCTCAAAACCCTAGTTCATCTCTTGTATCCAATCTTGTATCAAAACCACAAATTGGTACCTGTGGGTTGCTAGTAGTGTTGATTACTCCTAGTAGTTGATGCTAATTGGTTTACTTGGTGGAAGATCATATGTTCAGATCCTTTATGCATATTATTACTCTTATGATTATGAACATGAATATGCTTTGTGAGTAGCTACGTTGTTCCTGAGGACATGGGCGAAGTCTTGCTATTAGTAGTCATGTGAATTTGGTATTCATTCGATATTTTGATGAGATGTATGTTGTATTTTCCTATAGTGGTGTTATTTGAACGTCGACTACATGACACTTCACCATTATTTGGGCCTAGAGGAAGGCATGGGGAAGTAATAAGTAGATGATGGGTTGCTAGGGTGACAGAAGCTTAAACCCTAGTTTATGCGTTGCTTCGTTAGGGGCTGATATGGATCCATATGCTTAATGATGTGGTTAGGTTTACCTTAATACATTCTTTTGTAGTTGCGGATGCTTGCAATAGGGGTTAATCATAAGTGGGATGCTTGTCCAAGTTAGGTCAGTACCCAAGTATCGATCCACCCACATATCAAATTATCAAAGTACCGAACGCGCATCATATGAGCATGATGAAAACTAGCTTGACGATAATTCCCAATGTGTTCTCGGGAGCTCCTTTACCATTATTAGAATTTGTCCAGGCTTATCCTTTCCTACATAAAGGATTGGGCCACCTTGCTGCACTTTGTTTACTTTATTTACTTGTTGCTCGTTACTATTTATCTTATCACAAAACTATCTATTACCTACAATTTCAGTGCTTGCAGAGAAAACCTTACTGAAAACCGCTTATCATTTCCTTCTGCTCCTCGTTGGGTTCGTCACTCTTACTTATCGAAAGGACTACGATAGATCCCCTACACTTTGGGTCATCATGGACCTATAGGTAAACAATAATCTCTCTTCTGCCCTGCCATGCTTCCTTTTCCCGCTACCATTACCAGGATGGTTTCCTGGTGTAATATGCATGACCCTCTCTAATTCCACTTGCAACTCATCGGCGGTGAGCCTCTTTGGCGCATCACGGTTTTCATGATTTGCATTGAACACATGTCTTTGGTATTTTCTAGGATGCGGCTTGTCCTTGGCAAGGAAACGGCGGTGTCCAATGTAACAGATCTTGCTAAGTATTGCGTACGATAGCGAATTCCTGTCACAGCGAACACATGCATTGTAACCATGTGTCGTTCGCCTTGACATAGTGCCCAAAGCCAGATAATCATGGATGCACCATATTATAACAACACACAGAAAGAAATCAGATGGTGGGCTGCTATATAGGTCTCGAGTGAGAACACCCCTCCATAGCTGTTGAAGTTACTCCACAAGAGGCTCCATGAACAAATCAAAATCCTTTCTAGGACTTTTTGGACCTGGGATGAGCAAGGCCATCATGTAGTTTGATTCTTTGGTGTAGAGATTTGGAGGCATGTTGTAAGGGATAACAAGCACTGGCCACATGCTATATGTGGCGCTCTGGTGGCCAAATGGGTTAAATCCATCTGAAGCTAAGCCAAGTCTAATGTTTCTCGGGTTAGCAGACAACTTTTTGTGTTTATGATTGAAGCTTTTCCACTCACTACCATGAGATGGATGGCTCATTACATTCTGATCTCTTTACTCCTGGTTCCTAGAATGCCACAGTACATCCTCTCTTTTTTCAGCATCATGAAACAACCTCTGCAATCTTGGTATAATTGGAAAATGTCTCAGAACATTATGAGGAATCCTCTTCACAGCACCGTCATCTTTCCATCTTGATGATTTGCATTTCGGGCATTCACTTAAGTTGGCATAATCCTTACGAAATAGAACACAATTATTCTTACAAACATGGATCATATCATATCCAATTCCAACTGCACGAAGGAAATTCTTCATTTTACTATAGGTGTGTGGCAGCTCAAATGCATCTGGGAAAGATTTGCGGAAAGCAACCAACATCGCATTGAATGATTTGTTGGTCATACGCTCAGATGTCTTCACCTGAAGAAAGGTGACCATAGCTGAGAATACTGACAGCTTATTTCTTGGGGTGATAGCTACGTTGCATTGTTCCAACATGTGGGCCCACCGTTTTTCTTCTGCAGGTGAAAGTTCACGGAATGCACGAGCATTTCGTAGCATTGTTTCAATGTTGGTCAAACTCACTGGCCCCGCCACCACCACCTCTTCCACCTGAGCATCAGGCAGATCAAGATGGTGATCTGTTGCTTCATGTAGTCAATAACATTGACGTTCACAGCTTCACCATGATGAACCCACCTAGTATATGTGACCGACATCCCATACAAGTGTAGATGATTTTGCACAGTTGACTGGGGTCTTGTAACTGAATTCATACAACTGCTACACGGGCAGAGCACATTTGATTTCGGACCGCCGTACTCAGCTCGATAAAGTTCATGAAGTTTTCAACCCCCTCGGCATATGCAGCGGAGAATCTCCGAGCAGAAGTTATCCAAGTCCTATCCATCTGTTAGACATACAAATTAAGTACTAGATATTACAGGAAAAACATATATGCTTTTTTATGAAGTCCACAAAAAAATACCTAGGTCGATCTCTAAAGCTATGGCAAGATATTTGGACGAGCAGATCTAAGTAACGAAGTATATGTAAAGCTAATTCAGCAAACAGATTTGAGTGCTAAATTGTGGCAGGCTGTTTCAACAGTCAATGAGGCCGAGCACACAACCATCAAACTATCAAAGGCCATCGCAGCAACAAAGATCGAGTATAAAACGGTGTAGAGATATTTCACCTAACAAATTGGCTACTAGACCATGGCAATCTACGTCACAATAAATATATGGTAAGATATTTTAGCAACTAATCGGCCTTGGCATGCCATCTCAGCTAAGCAGATTGAGTACGTAGCAGGCAAGGAAGCTTCTTAAGCGAGCATATTAATCAGAAACTACTTCGTAAACAAAGGAGATTAACAAAGATCTATTAGCTAACATTCGCTACACCGACATGCACGGGCCTCGCCTAGAATGCGCGCATCATGGGAGAAGCTAACCGCCGTACGTCTCCACACGAACATCGCCGGCGGTGGCGGCGCTGACTGCCGTGCACCTCCACAAGAACATCGCCAGCGATGGCGGTGCGGCTAGAGGACGGCAGTCTACGAGAGCGTACTGTGGGAGCGAAAGGATCGTCGTCGGCCCTCGATGACCGCAGCGGCGACGACGATCGGCGGGCGGGAGGGCGGCTTTGGTGGAGCGAATGGAGTGGAGGGGACGGGGAGGGGTTTGGGGAATATTATTGGCTAGTTGGCCGAAGGGCGGTTGAATCTAGGATTTGGGGGGAATTTTTGGGTGGGGGGGAGGATTTTCGCGCGGTGGGCAGGGGGAGTTTGGCGCATGGTCGGTTTCTCCAAGTGCAGTCCCACATGTCAGTGAAGAGGCAAGCCGAAGCGCGTTCCGTTTGCGTGAGCCGCGTGCAAGACCGAATGTGTGTGGGGTGCAATGCGGCCGCGATAGGGGTGCTGTGAGTGTACCACCTTTTTTCCTTTTAAACTAGGTGCTTCGCCCCCTACAAAAACTTGTTGCTTCGTGCGATCCATTGATACTACTACTAGTAATCCAGTAATCCAGACTAAAACAGCACGGCCGGGTCTTTTCCCGTGCGATATGCTGGGAGGTTGGCTTAGTTGGTTTTTTTAGGACAAGTAATGCTACACCTACGAAATCCCAGTTACGTAATTAACGTAATGTGAAATGTGTGAACTGTTGATTGTAGATTGGGGGGAGGGAGGGGCCCACCACCATGAAAATCAGGGGGGAGAGAGAGAGAGGCAATTTACGTTAACCCTTTCGTAGGTTCCCGTAGATGTAGAAAGATGAGAAATGCATGAATGTGTAGTGGACGTACTATTGGAGTGCCTAAGATAAATTGTGTATGTATAGACCCTATGTGTTTATTTTACTTAGCATGTTAGCTTTGTCTCAGTTCAGTAAAAAGCAGAGTTGGTGATGATGGTGTGCCTGTCATCCTGCAATATAGGTCGTCTGATCTATATCTAACAGATAGGAAGGAAACTATGCCAATTTACCCGCACCCCTCTCCACATTAGTAGATAAGGCCTTCCCTCGTTCATCCTTTTCTTCCACAAGATCTTGATCTTCCGTGCAATGCACGGGCATCTTGCTAGTACTCCTACAATATACTATATTATTGTGAAAGTTCATATACACCGGCCGAGATTAATGCAAACACGGCAGATTTTCATTACATTTTCAACTTTTATAGGACAGAAAAATAAAAGAAACCCGACCCTAAACCTATTCTACGGCGGCGACCAACATCCTCCATCTGCGATCTCTATGTACGGGGGCGGGGTTCAAGACCCGTGAAGTGAAGGTGCGGTCTCCGACAAGGAAGAGTAGACCACGGGATACAGATCGGCCAGTTGGCACACCATGCCCTGCCGCCTCCCATGCCCTACTCATCCTCGGAGGAGTTCCCAACCTCGGCGGTGCTGGACGTTGGATGGCAGCAAGTAGGACGCATGGCTGACGGTGCTCCCATCATCGGCCGCCAGCGTGGCCACCGCTTGTGCGGTTGCGTCTGCGTCCGGCTACGCCGCTATTGCGTCGCGAGAGGCGACTTGAGCGAGGGTGGCGACCTCGAGCTTCATCCCCGAAGACAAGCTCTCCCGCAGAGTGTTCGCGCTTGCGGTCATGGCGGATGTGGTGCCAAGTAGGAGGACGATGCGCTATGGTGTGGAGGTTAGCTGGGTGTTGCCGCTTTAGTAGCGCATTTCGGTGAGGCCAAGCGTCCGGGTGCGTCATTAAGTCGCTGGAGTTGGTTCCTCGGGCACCGAGCCTCTTAACAACGACATACGAACGGACGACATGAATGCGGGCAGCTGGCGCCGGCCGGGAACACACCGCACGACAGCGCAAGGGACGAGGGTCTTTGGTGGGCCAGGGTAGTCAGCTGCGGTCATGGCAACGTTGGAGATGCCCTTTGCTCACATGCGATCCCCACATGTCATTGGAAAAGCAAGACGACCCGGCATGGTCTCAGGTCCTGAGGATGTAGTTGGCCGCGCTACACCACTCCACGGATGTGTCACGGCGCCCCGTGCATCCTCGACGAGCCGGGTGTTGGGGTGTGTTTGGATTGTGGCCAAAGTGCACCTTACCAAAATTTTGGTCATGACCCAAAGATTGGTCTTTGTTTGGATGGTTGCCATTTTTTTGGCATGCCAATGAACTCTAGCCAACTCTAGTTCATTTTTCTTGCCAATGTCGGCCAAATCATGGGCAACCAAAACCTCAACCAAAATTTTGGCTACCCAATGCTTTGATGGGGCAACCTTGGGCACACACAAAACATACTTTTGGTCGTGCCACAGCACTAACGCCACCCTCGGCACACTGAAACTGACCGTGTCTAGCGACGATGAGCATGTCGCTCACCGCGGTTGCCGTGTACAGAGGTGGTGCTGGAGCTGCGCCATGTTGTTGGCCCCCACGACCCACATGAACGCTTGTCGGTGGTGAGGAGGTCGTGGGCCAGCTCCTCCATTGGACTAGTCTGTGCTACATCATCCCGACAGGTGTGCCCCACATGTCGGTTTCCCTGTTTTTCCGGCCATATTCAAGCATCAGTGCTCCGTGTTGCGCATTAGGCCTTTCACTATGTAGGCCAAGCGAGACAACTTATTGTTTATTTGAGCCATTCAAGTATAATCATGTGGCTTTTGCTTATTTCTCAATCCTCTCCAACCCTCTTCTCCATCGATCATGTCACCGTCCGGTCGAGTCCATCCTCCCGCATGCCTCATTTGAACGTTTCGCCGAGTATCATTCACATGTGGGCCTAGACTATGCTTGTATTTCCAATGTTGTAATTTTTCCGACATGCATACAAACAAACGGTTCGTTTAAAGTTTCACTTTGCCTCCACTATGTGCCGCTTCGCGTCTTAGTTTTGACATCCCATTCGGTTCATGCCCTGACACATGTTAACGAGATCGATTGATGTTTAGAGATCAATTGCGTGTCATGCAAGGAGATAAACGTTTGGTCTGTTTCTATGATAGAAATGACCCACGGGGGGGGGGGGGGTCTGTGGGGATAAGAGGGAGTATATTGTACATTCATAAGCGAAACGAACGTATTGTACCAACCTAGTCCTCTTTCAATCGATCTCCGGACTCCGAGATGAAATCGAGAGAGAACGAGTGGGGGCATGTGTGAACGGAGGGAGTATTATGGATGCATGTCAGGAGAAGAACGCACTAAGAGAAAAATTTATCCATGGTTGCATTGTTTTTTAAGTCAATCTATTGTAATAATGAAAAATTATTTCAAAAAAAACTTTTTTACTATTGCAACACATGAAAATATTTTACAATACCTACCGTTCCCACCATCATCTTGTACCCTGCTAGCAGGAGGATGGTGTGTGGATTACCGATGGTGGCGATAGCAGCAGTCGAGCGGGTGCTGAGCCATCGTGTCATGAGGATGTGTACACGTTTGATGTGGTGCCTGGGGTGACCTTACATCTTCACAGATGGCTGTGTCGACCAACCGCCACCAATCAATAGCATGCTTCGTTTTGTCTTCATCACACTGAGCATCATGTTGGTCGTGGTGCTGGTGTTGGAGATGGACCCCTGTTGCACAGTCTTGCGACATAAACTATGGGTATGTGATTTTTCTCCCGCTGCAACGCATGGGTATTTTTGCTAGTAAGTTTTATGTGTAGTCAAAGTATCTCTACTTTGATCAAAAAAGTATCAACATTCAACAACACCCAATCAATATTGTTAGATTCGTACGTACTCCTAGATTTGTACTCGAGATGGTTTCCAATTTGTTTTCAACCACGTGAATTTGCTTGTTCTCACGCATGCTCTTCCTACTAGGATTTCGCCACGTATAGCCAGTCCAATAGTAACCCTTTTTAAGCTCCCTGTCCAATAGTACTAGTGGAGTACTGACAACATCTGTACTACAATATGTAGTGCTCATAGTAGTACTCCCTCCTTCCATTTATATAGGGCCTATGTGGAGGAGAGAGATGTGAAGAAGTAATGGGAGTGAGCTATCATGCAAGAGCCTAGCTATATACGCATTCCTAGTTAAATACAATAAATATGAAGAAAGAGATAGAGAGGAGATGGAAAAAAGTACTAATACAATAGCCAACCTTATAATTTTTTTTGCGGGAAAAACCAACCTTATAGCCCACACTACTGTATGAGTGCATATAATAGATGATGGCTATAGATGACATGGCAGTTCCTTATAGCCATTGACTGGCTATATTATTAACCATGCTCTAATGCGTTTTTCAAAACCGCACTTGACTATTGACAAGATTAATAGTACATGAGATGTATAATGTGAAAATTATATCATTGGAAGCTCCTTTCACATATGAATTTGACCATATGCTTTGTGAAAATTGCATGTCATATATTATTACTCTAACATTTGGTCAAAGTTAGCCTCGAAAAACGCATTAGGCCCTGTATAGTAAATGAAGGTTGGAGTAGTAGTGGAAGTGGATCCTCTGACATAGGTATCCCTGTCTTACCCTCCCTTTCGGTCACTTACTAGCGGACCCCATGCTTGCTAGGCCCCGCATGTCAGTTACTCAATGGGTTCGGCCACGTCAGGGGATCCTCATCCGTAGTATACTCCCTCTGTTTTTATTTACTCCGCATAAAACGGAGGGAGTGGTAGTATAAATGACGCAGGCGGGGAGGGGAGGGACGCCGGTTTGCTCTCAATCGCGGTCCCACAAGCGAGTGAAAATGCAAAGACGCGTTGTTCCATTCGGTGAGCGACGTGGAGGGTCCAGCGTGCCGAGCTGCAACGCTAATGCGACAAGAGCGATGTACAATCAAAACCGATTGACCGGTCGTCACCGAACCACTATTCACACCGTAACCTTTCGCCGCCGCCCACGCCACCACTGCCCTAAAACCACACCTAATCTCCAGCCCATTCCCCCACCTTTCGATCCCCTAGCCCGCATCAAGCGTCCCCTAGTTCGCCGAAAAGCCATGGTGCGTCACAAGATCACATACTACAAGATGCTGACGCCGGAGCGCCGCGCAGAAATCGCGGCGGCGGTCGGCGCTACAGACCTCCGTTCCCAAGCTCGCTTTGCGGTGGGCCAATCCCCGAGTTCTCTGGAGCCAATCTACGAGGAGGAGGAAGCCAATCCAATGTTCATGGTGGAGGTCGCGGCGCAGAAGGCCCCCGATGGGTATGAGACGATGGACGTCGACTTCGTGCCGGCGTCCAAGTCCCCCATGGTGCAGGTGGACCAGCGGTTCAACCTGGCGATACTAAAGGAGGACCATGAGGCAGAGGCTCAACTTGACGAGGAGCATGTGCATGCCGCTGCCATCGAGGCTCTCCTGCAGGCAGAACCGGATTTCATGGATGTGAACCGGGCGGCGGAGGCTCAACTTGAGGCAGAGTGCATGGATGCCGCTGCCATCGAGGCCCTCCTGCAGGTGGAACCGGACGTCCTGGACTTGAACCAGGCGACAGAGGCTCAACTCGACGCGGAGCGGGCGGATGCCGCTCTCATCGAGGCCCTCCAGCAGGCGGAACCGGGCGTCCTAGACTTGAACCGGGCAGTGGAGGCTCGACTCGACACAGAGCGCATGGATGCCACTGTCGTCGAGGCCCTCCGAGGACAACCACGGTGCGGAGACACACGCAAAGCCTACGGCTGGTTCAAGGCCAAAGATCCAAAGACGACAAGGCCATCTCTGCTCATGAAAGCAAAGGATAGTTTTTCTTTATGTTGTTGTTTTTATGGATCTTTTGCTGTGTAAAAACATATATTGTTATGCAAGTCGCATGACTTGGGTCAGTCTACCATTTCAGGCGGTTGATGAATATCCTATATCTCCTAACCCTTCTTCCTCACCTCTTGTTCTTCCCCAACAGACCACTGCTATGTCTTGAGCTTGCCTTGGTTTTCCTCGAAGAGGAGAGGGTGATGCAACGATAGTAGCGTAAGTATTTCCCTCAGTTTTTGAGAATCAAGGTATCAATCTAGTAGGAGGCTCCTCAAAAGTCCCACGCACCTACACAAGCAAACTGAGAATTCGCAACCAACGCAATAAAGGGGTTGTAAATCCCTTCACGGCCACTTGCAAAAGTGAGATCTAATAAAGATAGTATGATAAGATAAATATATTTTTGGTATTTTATAATATAGATGCAAAAAGTAAAGATGCAAATAAAAGTAGATGGAAAGCAAATATGATAAGAGATAGACCCGGGGGCCATAGGTTTCACTACAGGCTTCTCTCAAAATAGCATAAGTATTACGGTGGGTGAACAAATTACTGTCGAGCAATTGATAGAAAAGTGCATAGTCATGAGATTATCTAGGCATGATCATGTATATAGGCATCACGTCCATAACAAGTAGACCGACTCCTGCCTGCATCTACTACTATTACTCCACACATCGACCGACTCCTGCCTGCATCTAGAGTATTAAGTTCATAAGAACAGAGTAACGATTAAGCAATATGACATGATGTAGAGGGATAAACTCAAGCAATATGATATAAACCCCATCTTGTTATCCTCGATGGCAACAATACAATACGTGCCTTGCAACCCTTTCACATCCTTTGGGTAGGGACACCGCAAGATTGAACCCAAAGCTAAGCACTTCTCCCATGGCAAGAAAGATCAATCTAGTAGGCCAAACCAAACTGATAATTCGAAGAGACTTGCAAAGATAACTCAATCATACATAAAAGAATTCAGAGAAGATTCAAATATTATTCATAGATAAACTTGATCATAAACCCACAATTCATCGGATCTCGACAAACACACCGCAAAAAGAGTTTAAATCGAATAGATATCCACAAGAGAGGGGGAGAACATTATATTGAGATCCAAAAAGAGAGAAGAAGCCATCTAGCTAATAACTATGGACCCGTAGGTCTGTGGTAAACTACTCACAACTCATCGGAGGGGCAAGGATGTTGATGTAGAAGCCCTCCGTGGTCGATCCCCCCTCCGGCAGAGTGCCGGCGAAGGCTCCAAGATGAGATCTCGCTGATACAGAAGGTTACGGTGGTGGAAATTGTGTTTTGTCTGCCTGCTGGATGTTTTCGGGGTACGTAGGTATATATAGGAGGAAGAAGTACGTCGGTGGCCGCCCGAGGGGCCCACGAGACAGGGGGACGCCCTACAGGGGGGGCCTCCTATCTCGTGGGAGCCTCGGCAGCTTCTTGGCTTGCACTCCAAGTCCTGTGGATCACGTTACTTCCAAAAATCACGCTCCCGAAGGTTTCATTCTATTTGGACTCCGTTTGATATTCCTTTTCTTCGAAATACTGAAATAGGCAAAAAAACAGCAATATGGGCTGGGCCTCCGGTTAGTAGGTTAGTCCCAAAAATGATATAAATGTGTAAAATAAAGCCCATAAACATCCAAAAGAGGTAATATAATAGCATGAAACAATCAAAAATTATAGATACGTTGGAGACGTATCAACCACCGCACGAGCCATACGGATACTCCCCAACATGCGGTTGGATAAACATACTCTATGAACGAAAATTATGTGTTAGCGGTAGGATGGCTGAGTTTGGTTTGTTCACATGCGACAGCACATGTCAGTGAGGGTGCGTTCCCTTGGTTGGGTTTGCGGCATGCAGGAGCGACTGTGTGAGGGTCCGGTGCGACCTCGGCGTGCAGGAGCGACCATGTGAGGGTGCGGTGCGACTACGACAGCCGTGAGCAAGTGTGCCTCCTTTTCATTTTGAAAACTTTAGGCAAGCTTGGCAAAAATGTGTGGCGAAGTATGGCAATGCAAGGCCTAGACCCAAACAGGATAAGTACGTACGTTACTAGGAGTACTAGTGTTAAAAAAGAAAGGCGGGGTTTTCCTTCGCGGGATTAATCGATACAAATCCTCGTTTCACGTGTCAATTAATGCGTATTTTTTCTCCAAAGCCCAAAGAGCTAACCATCTCACTCCTCATCGCTTGATTAATGCAGCGCCATGCAAACCAACCTTCTCACTTCCGCATGCATGCAGCGGATATTAATGTCCTTGGTTGCTAGTTCGAGGCAAACCCCATCAATTTTGCTTCGATTAGTGTTAGTGGCCTTTTGCAAATTGTAATTTTGGTATACTCGCCTTGTGTACAAAAAAATGGAGGTAGTAACTATATTTGACTTCCTTCCCCATTGCGGTGACGTCGACGATATCTCGAACGTTGTGGTTTGGTGAAGTGCGTTCGACAGAGAACACCATTGAGGGAGACCACGGTAAGTTGTTCGCAAGTGCCACTTGCAAGCCGAGACAACCGCCTTATTTGCATCTAGGAAGTACGTTGAACCAAAGGACGCATACATGTGCTAGTACTACTAGTACACAATAGTGTCGTCCGTCCAGCTTTGTGCGGTGAGATGGTTTCTCGAAGAAGACGATGGAGAAGCAGAGTCAGCGAAGAATGAAATGATGGTTGCTTCATCTGTGCTTTGTGATTTGACGCCTCACTGCTTTGTGATTTGTGATAGAAGGGACAAGGGAGTAGACTCTGTGCTCTATACTGTACATGTGTCAAAGCACGGGAGAAAGAGGAGAGACGTTGCATTTTCCTATTCCTTCAATCAATCAATCAATCAATCAATCAGGGAGCTTCGGTTCCATCTTTTGGGCTTTGGCAACACCGTCCACAATGGTTCCCATGATGCCAAAAGCTATTTTCACATTTGGCTACACATTGTGGATGCCCTTAATCGTACCACTTGGTTTTGCTCCTGTGTGCTATCTATACAAATCTCAATTATATTGATCTAAAAAATTATAGAATCAAGATTAGTAAAAAGGAGGTGATTTTGCCACGCAGATGGCGGGGGAGGTTTCTTATTTTTAGAGGACGTTGTCCTGGCAGTTTTCTAACATGTGGTCCCACGTGTCAGTGCTTTACCAAGACGATCCGCGTCCCACATGAGGCAGAACAACGGCAGAAGCAACACGTGGTTAACTTGAAGAAGATGAGGGAGAAGCGGATTCAGCAATGAGTGAAATGATGGTTGCTTCGTCCCTCCAACTTCTGTTTTTAGCATTATTACTTTGACCTCCAACTTAACTGCGGGAAAGGTGCAGCTTTGTGATTTGACGCCTCATTGCTCATTACTACGCCGGCGCCATGACTGGGTGCTTCACCCCGGCTGCTCTGCACTGTATTCCGGTATGGCACGTGGACCTGGTAGCTTGATGTCCCACATGTCGTCAAAAAGGACTAGAAGATTTATGAAAGCGAGCGCTCCACTCTTACAGCGAAGGAGTACACGACACGACGGTCTAGTGAACTGTCACTTGTACTATATAGTACTATAGTTTTGCTGTTTCGCACGATCCATCGATACAAACCCAATTAAACAGGAAAGGGTGGGATTTTTCCCACGCGGTAGATGATACTGGCCATACATTTCAAAGGCAATTTTAATGTATGCAAACTGAATAATTAAGTAACAATATGATATCTAGTAAAACTAAAAACACATATGATTTATTGTGTTAGAGTGTAGTAGTAGTGCTGTATTGCATAGTTGTTAGATGTAACATGCGAGAACGTGTAGAGACGTAGTTTTGGAGGGCCTACAGAGAGAAAAGCGTAATACGGTCACCGAACTTCAGAAGAAGCTTATTACGGTCACTATATACGTTTTGCGGTGATTATACGGTCACTTGCTTACGGTTCAACATCGGATTGCACTCTGTTGACCGGCCAAATAGTCTGCATGGCACCATGTTCACTAGTTAAATTGACCATGTTCCTTGTGGGTCCCACCTGTCAGTTCGCATAGGGAAAAGGTCAGATAAACACAAATTTATGTAGGCGCGACAAGACTCCAACCCGTGCGCGGGAATCACCTGGTTGTGTATGTGTCTGTCAGGGCCTGATGTGTGTGCATGCACGTGTAGGTTGAGCAATTGAGCATGAGAGTGTACTGGTGTGTGCGTGTGTGCGTGTGTGCGTGTGAGTGTTGCGTGCGTGTGTGACTGCGTGTGTACGTGTGAGTGTTGCGTGCGTGTGTGGGTGCATGTGTTCGTGTGAGTGTTGTGTGCATGCAGTTCGTGTGCATGCGTGCGTGTGTGTATAATCACCACACCAGCTCATGTGTGTTAAAACAGACGGCTCAGCATACCAATACAAGGCCACCTTGTCCGCTGTGCCCACGGTCATGACTTCGAACCACCGTCCAATATTTTTTGTCGTTTGTTTTCATTCTTACTGATAACCCACAAGCATAGGGGATCGCAACAGTTTTCGAGGGTAGAGTATTCAACCCAAATTTATTGATTTGACACAAGGGAAGCCAAAGAATATTCTCAAGTATTAGCAGTTGAGTTGTCAATTCAACCACACCTGGATAACTTAATATCTGCAGCAAAGTATTTAGTAGCAAAGTAATATGGAAATAACGGTAATAGTGGCAAAAGTAATAGTAGCAGCTTTGTAGTAATTGTAACAGTGGCAAACGCAAAGTAACTAAGCAAAGATCAATATGTGAAAAGCTCGTAGGCATTGGATCAGTGATGGATAATTATGTCGGATGTGATTCCTCATGCAATAGTTATAACATAGTGTGACACAGAACTAGCTCCAATTCATCAATGTAATGTAGGCATGTATTCCGAATATAGTCATACGTGCTTATGGAAAAGAACTTGCATGACATCTTTTGTCCTACCCTCCAGTGGCAATGGGGTCCTATTGGAAACTAAGGGATATTAAGGCCTCCTTTTAATAGAGTACAAGACAAAAGCATTAACACTTAGTGAATAGATGAACTCCTCAAACTACGGTCATCACTGAGGGAGTCCTGGATTACGGGTCCTCGGACAGCTGGACTATATACTTTGGCCGGACTGTTGGACTATGAAGATACAAGATTGAAGACTTCGTCTCGTGTCTGGGTGGGACTCTCCTTTGCGTGGAAGGCAAGCTTGGCAATTCGGATATGTAGATCTCCTTCTCTATAACCGACTCTGTGTAACACTAGCCCCCTCCGGTGTCTATATAAACCGAAGGGTTTAGTCCGTAGGACAACAACAATCATAATCATAGGCTAGCTTCTAGGGTTTAGCCTCTACGATCTCATGGTAGATCAACTCTTGAAATACTCATATCATCAAGATCAATCAAGCAGGAAGTAGGGTATTACCTCCATCGAGAGGGCCCGAACCTGGGTAAACGTTGTGTCCCCCGCCTCCTATTACCATTAGCCTTAGACGCACAGTTCGGGACCCCCTACCCGAGATCCGCCAGTTTTGACACCGACATTGGTGCTTTCATTGAGAGTTCCACTGTGCCGTCACGATAAGGCTTGATGGCTCCTTCAATCAACTACAACGATGCGATCAAGGGTGAGGTTTTCCTCCCCGGACATATCTTCGTATTCGACGGCTTCATACTGCGGGCCAACTCGCTTGGCTATCTGGAGCAGATCGATAGCTATGCCCTTGGCCATCAGGTTAGGTTTGGAAGCTTGAACTATACTGTCGACATCCACGGAGACTTGATCTTTGACGGATTCCAGACCATGTCTGGTGCACCGAACAGTCACGACGGGCATGACTTAGATCTGCCATCGGACGGTGTTCGGGAGATCACACCTACGGCTGCCCCGGCTCTTAATTCGGAGCAGATCATGCCATCCGAGGACGGGTGGATAGACCCCGCCACGGAGGCCGCACACTCATCGGCGCTAGAGCCAAACACAGTCTTGACCTCCAAAGAGATCTGTGTCATCGGACCCTCGGACTCATCTCCGGCCATAGGTTCTGAAGCGCATGTGTCCGTGCCTATCGAATCTGATTGGGCACCGATCATGGAGTTTACCTCCGTAGATATCTTTCAGCACTCACCCTTGGGCGACGTGCTAAACTCACTAAAGCCTCTCTCCTTGTCAGGAGACTCTTGGCCGAACTATGTCCGGCTTGAGTGGGAAGCGGACGACGAAGAAATTCGTTGCCCACCCACCACCCACTTGGTAGCCACTGTCGATGACCTAACCGACATGCTTGATTTTGACTCCGAAGACATCGACGGTATGGACGACGATGCAGGAGAAGAACAGGAACCACCGCTGTCGGTGTCAAAACCGGCGGATCTCGGGTAGGGGGTCCCGAACTGTGCGTCTAGGCGGATGGTAACAAGAGACGAGGGACACAATGTTTTTACCCAGGTTCGGGCCCTCTCGATGGAGGTAAAACCCTACGTCCTGCTTGATTAATATTGATGATATGGGTAGTACAAGAGTAGATCTACCACGAGATCAAGGAGGCTAAACCCTAGAAGCTAGCCTATGGTATGATTGTTCAGATGTATGTTGTTCTACGGACTAAAGCCCTCCGGTTTATATAGACACCGGAGAGGGCTAGGGTTACACAGAGTCGGTTACTATGGTAGGAGATCTACATATCCGTATTGCCAAGCTTGCCTTCCACGCCAAGGAAAGTACCTCCCGGACACGAGCCGGAGTCTTCAATCTTCTATCTTAGTAGTCTTGGAGTCCGCGGATATTGATAGTCCCATTGTCCGGACACCCCTAGTCCAGACTCCTCAAGAGTCCCTCGAACCAGTCTTCAATGACGATAAGTCCGGCGTGCATCTTGTCGAAGGAAACATTATCCTGGTGCCAAGGAAACCTCAGCACGTTTAGCGAAGCGGTTTCCTTGGCACGTCTTGTCGAAGCAGAGATCGTGTTCCCCTTATTCCGGGATCCTCATCAATACGTGTGTGGGTAACCCAACCGCGCCATTGATGGTGGCGCTTGGGAGATAAGCGAGTTTTACCAGGCCGGTGGGGGGACGCATAGTTTTGTCCGCCTATATATAAGGGATAAGGATTCACCTTCTCACCTACGCCTTCTTCCTCCTTTGCTCATCCATCCCTGCGAACTCAAGCTCCAACGCCCAAGCTCGCACATCTCGCCTCAACCTTCTCCGAATATGTCCGGAGTGGGAGGTAAATGGTTAGCCTCCACCGCTAAGGAGGAGGACATCACCAAGCTGCACGACGCCGGATATCTTTCCAGCGATATTGCGCATCGGCTGCCCGACGAGGGGCAGCTCATCCCTACCCCCGGGCCTCACGAGAGGGTCGCCTTCCTCCCCACTTCCTCCGCTGGACTGGGCTTTCCGCCCATCCATTTGTCCGGGGCTCATGTTTTACTACGGCCTGGATTTCCACGATCCGGCGCCGAACTTCATCCTCAACATATCGGCGCTTATCGCCGGTGCGAGGCCTTTCTCGCATCCAGCCCCACTTCGCCTCAGGGCTCAAGACCTTCAACGCAAGTCAAGGTTGTGAAGGGACGCAAGCGAATGCGGAGGTGCTATGTTGGGCAATTTCCCAACGCCCCTTGGCTAGAAGGGACCTTCGTGGACTCCACAAGGGGTGGCAATCGGGTGGTTCTACATCACCGAGCCGCCAAGAAGCCCACATGGGCGGCGGCCCCGAAGTTTAGATCTCGAATCCCCATGCAGCTCACCTCCCGGAAAGAGAAGGGCTTGCAATGGGGCATCCGTGGAGGTGACGGACTCGAGCCTGCATCAAGAAGATGGTGAGCAATAGGCTCCGGCTCGCCGACGTGGTCCAAGTCATGCTCCTCCGCTGGATTCTCCCATGCCAAGAACGGGCATTCAATTTGTGGGAGTTCAACCGAACAACACCAGACACTAAACGGGCTCTTCGATACAACACACGAAGGTGCGTGGAGGGTGTTGTTCAAGGGCGCCAAGCCCCGTGATCCGTGACCAAGACCGCTGATTCAGCTGCAGCCTCCACCGACGAGGTAAGTGATTCAACCCCATTATGGGACACTTGTGGTAATTAGATTGACTCTAGTGAGGTTTTAATCTGCCTCTTCCTTTGACAGAATGGATGGAGAAGGCCAAGCTGCTCATCAGCCCGGCCCCATGCCGAAGAACCAGTGGACACCCGCTAGGGGGCTGCTGGTTCCGCACCGCACGTGGTGCCGAGAAGAAGGCCAAGAAGGTGTCCACGAGGACTCAAAGAGTTCCTTAATCAAAGGCCCGACGACGACGAGGACTCCTCCCCGAAGACGAGGAGGAGGAGTACTCTCCCGAGGAGGAGAGAAGAAGAGGAAGGCCTCCCCAATCGGGCGGCCAAGGGTCCAAGAGGGGGAGAACTATCCCCCCGGACAGTTTCGCCAACATCAGCGTTGGCGAGGATGAGTGGCCTCCAAGGGCCAGGCGTCCGGCCGGATCGTAAGTATTCAGATCATCTATATGCCGTACCTTTCATGTCACGAAGTATCCTTCTAACGCTGCATTATGTCTGTAGTCCGGCCAAGGATGATCTTCCCGAATCGATGAGCGGGTCGTTGGCCTCGTCGGAAGTAAATTCCGTCCCGACCGCCTCTACCCCGCACGCCGATGAGGACGCCGAGGTGGGATCCCAAGAGGGGACCCATCAGGAGGAGGCTCTAGAGGCGTCGTCAGGCGACCTCCCGGACTTTGTGCCGGACTCTACATCAGAACCCGTAGTGGTTCCAGAGTCCGGCAAGCGGCCCCTTCAAAAGAAGGGCAGGAGCGAGACGCCGCGGCCTCCGGCCCAAACCGTGAGGCGCCAGATAACCTGCTGGAGGCGCTTAAAGGCGCCCATCGAAGAACACCGCACTCTCATGAGTGCGGTGATTGAGAAGGTCCAACTCGCCAAGAGCGGGCTGACTGAAGCCTCGCAGCAGCCTTCTAACAAAGCTTTGAGGTAAGAAGTTAAAATTATGTAGTGTAATATCAAGATAGACAAGAGTTCTCGATGCTTAGTTCGTGTTCGGAAGGAAAAGCGGACTAAGGATCTAACAAGATATACGCAGGTTACTAAAAATATGTCAATATGGGTTTGCAGGTTGCGCTGTTGACCTTCGCCGCATTAACGGCGGAGGTCGAGGTGTTGAAGAAGAACTCGAGCGGTCCGAGCAAGAGCTCGCCATGCGAAGAAGCAACTCGAGGAGAAAGAAGGTGAGTAACACCTCTTTGAATAAGTACCTTCCAGAAAAGGATTTTGGTTGCAAATAAATGTAATAAGGATAACATGTGTATTGCTGGGGCCACTAATGAGGTGGCAGCCTCAAGGATGCCGTGTCCGCGCCGAACGCAATGCGCTGTGGAACGGGCTGAGCGAGAAAAGCAAGAGGCACCGTGGCGGAGTTCGGCAAGAGCTCCAAGCTCATGGAAAAGCATGAGAGTTTGGAGCGTGACTCCAAGACTCGAGAGTCCGAGCTTGCCACGGCTCTCGAAAGTGCCAAGTCCGCCAAGGCCGAGGCCTAGAAGGCCCTTCAGGAGGTTGAGGACATAAAGAAGATAGCTGCGGGTAAGGCATTTTTCATGCAAAGCAAGCATGTTAATGTGAATTACCGGATACTTACCCGAATTCGAGCCTTCCAGGCATTTGCAGATCTGCCGCCAGAAAGGCCCGATGCCGCCAAGATTCTATCGCGGGCGAGGAGGGAGCTCGACGGAGATGGTCTTCGGTCTCAAGATTCGAGGCCGCCATCCGGTGTTTCTAAGCGACCAATGAAGCAGCTGGTCGAACTCCACAAGGTAGCCGAGGAGGCCATGAAGGGTCTCATAGTCCGGTGTGGGCTCAGACAAAGCCATGCCCGGCAGCTACTTTGGCCTCGCGGCGCGCTCGTTGATGCGCGCCCTGTGCTTGATGTAGTCAAGCGCCGCCAGATCGAAGGCGCTGCCGGGCCCTTGCCCGCATAAAGGTGCAATGGGGCAAGCTGGATGCGAGAAGCTTCACGGATCCACCGCCGGGCAAGGAGCATCGCACGCCGAGCGGTATTATAAGATTGTCTCAAGGGAGCTCGCGATATTGCGTATGAGTGCTTCCCAAATGTGCGCGCTGAAAACTTCTTTCATATGCGCCATGAGCAACGCTTGTTTAATTTAAAATATTACCTTCAGGCGGCCGCTTGTTAAATCTGAGAGATGGCAAGTCGTTATTTCAGCCCCCAAGCCACGAAAGTGCCGGGTGTTCGTGATAAACTTGAGCACTTTTGTTCCCATTTTTGGGTCCATCTAGGAGGCGCCAACACGATGAACAAGGCGACCGGACTTATAATGCTTGAACACTCTCACTTAGCCATAGAATTCTATAATTTTAAATTTCGTGAAGCCTCGGTATTCGAAGACCGAACTGGGCGCTATCCACGCTTCGCTTCGGACATCATCCGAACTTCGTCAAGCGGCATGAGTCTTTAAGGACCGAAAAACCTCTCGAACAATGACCAGTCTCGCCTTTATCATGCCGCCGTTTTAGCTTTCCATCGAGGCGTTAACCCGGCTCAACCGGGCGCAATCGCAGTGGTTCTCCAGTGCTACCTTAGCCGACGGAACGGAACGTAAGGCACCAAAACATGGGAGCCGCAAACCCAACTATTGACCCAAGACATGATTCGAGCCGATTCAGATAATGCTATAAGTTCGGGTGCCGACTTGTGAAAGTGTTCGGACTTAATCACACCATAATTTGGGGAATGTAAGCCCTGGCGATTCGGGCCGCACTAAACTATACGGGTGCAAGATGTCATGTAATGAACATATATAAAAGATAACGCAATTGCAATAAAAAGGTGCTGCATTATTTTAAGAAGAAAGTATGATAGTAGATCGGACTGATACAAATAGTGCGGTAAGCAAGGGATTTGGACTAAACAAACATGTCCCCCTCCAGGGATGGGCTGCAGACTTGGTGTATATAATTGAATTTAATGCTCGTAATTGAGACCACCTGAATGTTCGTCGCGGCCTTCTTTGGTCCTTGACTGTTGTATCGTGAGTTTGGCAGGTTCGCCACCGATGTGGCTTCGTTAATAGAGTCCTGTACATAAAAGAAGAAAATAAAAAGAAAAGAAGGGGGGCACTCATGTGAGCCCCCGTGTGGTCGAGCCGCACTCTAGGTCCATTCTCGATCGTGCCTCGCCTCGCGCCCATGGTATCTCCAAGGCGTAATGATGCACGCGGAGTGTTATTCTTGAGATCATGCGCGGGCGAGGGTTGGGGCCGCATTGCTATGCATGCTCTGATCGCGCCAGGTGGTCTTGGTTGGCATTGCTCCGGGCGCGCTTTGATGTGTCCGGCCTTTTAACCGCCGGACTTGAGAATTGCCTTAGAAGGCTGCTCTGCACTTCTGCCGTGAGGGCCGCTGTATGTACCTCCGTTCGGAGGGAGTGTTCCATATTTCCATTGACCGTGATGACTCCACGAGGGCCTAGCATCTTGAGCTTTAGGTATGCATAATGCGGCACCGCATTGAATTTTGCAAACGCGGTTCGTCCGAGCAGAGCATGATAGCCGCCATGAACGGGACTATGTCGAAGATTAGCTCTTCGCTCGGAAATTATCCGGGATCCAAGACCACTTCAAAGGCGATCGAGCTCAGATAGTTGGCCTCCACTCAAATGACACCTTTAAAGGTTGTCTTTGTAGGTTAATCCTTGATGGGTCTATGCCCATTTTGCGACCGTATCCCGATAAAGCAGGTTCAGTTGCTACCGCCGCCCATCGTGACTCTTGTGAGGTGAAATCCATCGACGATTGGGTCTAAAACCACGCGCGAATCCGCCATGGCGATGCTGGTCGGATGGTCTCTTCGATCGAAAGTGATCGAACAAGAGGACCATGGATTGAACTTTGGCGCGATCGCTCCATCGCATAGACGCCCCGTAGTGCGCGCTTCCTCTCCTCTTGGGTATATGGGTCGCAGATATCATATTCACCGTCCGCACTTGTGGGGAAAACCCTTCCGTCTCTATTGTTTGGCGGCCGGTCTCCTCCTCGCCGTCGCTATTTAGCCCCTTGTCATTGTTTTCGCAATTAACTTGCGGCCTGCTTGAACACCCAACAATCTCTATTGGTGTGGTTAGCTGGCTTTTCAGAGGTGCCATGTATCCGCATAAGCGGTCGAGTATTCGGTCCAAATTGGACGGACCCGGAGTGGTTCTTTTAAATGGCTTCTTCCACGACCGGTTTGAGCTCGAATCCGCATTGACCGCCAGATCCTCCTTATCGCCGCCGTTAGCACGCGGCGCTTTGTTTTTGATTCGACGTGACTGCCGTTGTTGTCCTTAGTATCCGGACTGCCAGAATTTTTACGGAGATTGTTGCTTCGGCCAGCTAGCTGTCCTCTCCCGCACAAAAGCGGTCATTAACGGCGTGAGGGCTGCCATGGATTTCGGCTTTTCCCGCCCTGTGCGGGCTAGCCATTCGCCCCGGATGTTATGTTTGAAGGCTGCAAGGGCCTCCGCATGCGGACAATGACGATTTGGTTTTTCTTTGTCAAGAACCGCGGTCCGTAATTGTCCGCCGATTCATCCGCTGCCGAATGATGTGGCTTAGGTCATCGGCGTCGTGGTCGCATATGTGCCTTTGAAGTTATCAAGGAACGCGCCTCCGTGTCTTCCCAACACCCAATTGACTCGGGCAAGCTGTTAAGCCAATGCCGAGCTGGTCCTTCAAGCTTGAGGGAGATATTTGATGGCATGCGCATCATTGCCGGGCCATGTGAATGTGGAGAAGATAGTCTTCATCCAAACCGCAGGTCTGCTGTGCCATTGTAAGATTCGGCGTTTACGGGTTTAAACCCTTCGGGATCTGATGATCCATTACTTCGCTGAAGCATAACGGTGTGCGGTGCCCTCGTATTGAGTAATATCGTGACGCAGCTCGAGAGAGCGCCGCTCGCTATGTTCGCCCGCCGTGTTGTGTCCGCGCGACGGTATTCGTCAGGGTCGAGGGCGCCCACGTGATCTGTAGATGGATCTAGATTGCCTTGCCTTGTCCTCCAATATGTCTCGCAAGTCCGCATGTTCCTCTTGGCTTCAGACGCTTGGAGCGATGCCGGGCACGCTCGGGTGGGGCCTCGATGCCTTCTTCGCCACGACCACGGGTGGTCGGTCACCATATCGCGGCGCCGGTGAAGAAGGTATGTATGCTTCCTCCTCTAATCGGGAGCAGCTTGCGCCTTGGGTAACTTTTGAAGGACGCTCGAAGTTTATACTTTTCGCCGCGAGGACCTCGGTCCATCGATCGGCCAAGAGGTCCCGATCAGCTTGAAGCCGCTGCTGCTTTTCTTTAGGCTATTTGTCGTGGCGATGAGCCCGCGCTTGAAGCGCCTTGTTCGACGAGATCCTCGTGCACGATTTAATTGGCCATCGCTGAGGCTTGCTTCATCTTCGGAGGGAGGCATATAGTTATCATCCTCAACCCTTCGCTCTCGCCGCCCTCTCGTGGGGCTTGAGCTCGTGATCCTCCCGCGCTGAGTCGCAGCAGAGGGGATTGTCTTCGGCGCCTCGAGTGTTATTGTCTCTGTGGCCGAATCTCCATTCTTGCCGTGGCGGATTTAGAGCGGCGCCACGACGCCGGGCGTTGGGCTGCTTTTTAAAGAGTCCGCCTCCGCGCTTCTTCGCCTCCCTTCTTTTGGGTATCCACTATGTATACGCTATATGACGAGGTGGTTTTCCAAAGGCCCTCGTGGGCGCTGGTTCTCGCTTCATCTCCGCATCGCCGCCCATAGCATCGATGTCTTCGGAGTCGAGTTCTAGCATGTCGCTTAAATCTCGACAAGTGGCTACAAAGTGGGTGGTGGTGGGCTCAATTTCTTCATCGTCTGCAGATTCCAACCATCCCGCCATAGTCCGCCAGAATCTCCGATAGCAGAGATGCTTTAACGAAGTTTAGGATATCGCCAAAAGGCGAAGTGTTGGAATATGTCCGCGGTGGTGAATTTTATAACCGCGCCCAATCCAGATTGATCGATAGGGGCGCTGGAGGTTCGAGTCCGTGAGGAGTCCGCACTCGGAATCATGGGTCGCGTAGGGACAAGGTCGGTTCGCCCATCGCTTTGATGTTGAAGTTTCGGGCGGCGCTTATCCACCGATCTCGATCTGGCGATCGGCTCCGACTAATGGCCAAGCGATCCGAAAAGCGCCACCTGTGCACCGTCCGGCGGCAGAGCTAGATCGCGCCCATCGCCACAAAGGCGGTGCGCTTGGTGTGCTCGAGTCAAGTCTCCGCGAGATCGCCGTGAAGTTTAAGTTTTCAATCGACCGACGGCCAGGCATAGCTGACCGCTCCAGATGGCCAAGAGAATTGCCCGCAGCAGCAAAGCTGCAGAATACGAAGATCTCGTCCGGGAGAAAAGTTCACTCGACAGCGTTGTTGGTTGAAGATGCCATCGCTTATCACGACGGCTACGCAGGAACTCTCAATGAAAGCACCAATGTCGGTGTCAAACCGCGGATCTCGGTAGGGGGTCCCGAATCGCGCCTAGGCGGATGGTAACAAGAGACGAGGGACACAATGTTTTTACCTGTGTTCGGCCCTCTCGATGGAGGTAAAACCTCACGCCCCGCTTGATTAATATTGATGATATGGGTAGTACAAGAGTAGATCTATCACGAGATCAAGGAGGCTAAACCCTAGAAGCTAGCCTATGGTATGATTGTTCGATGTATGTTGGTTCACGGACTAAAGCCCTCCGTTTATATAGACACCGGAGAGGGCTAGGGTTACACAGTAGTCGGTTACAATGGTAGGAGATCTACATATCCAGATTGCAAGCTTGCCTTCCACGCCAAGGAAAGTACCTTCCTGACACGAGCCGAGTCTTCAATCTTCTATCTTCGTAGTCTTGGAGTCCGCGGATATTGATAGTCCGCTGTCCGACACCCCTAGTCCAGATTCTCAATCGCCCATGTATGCTAGACAGCCACCTCATCATATGATGTATACATGGTAGACACCCCCAAAGAAAGCAATGGCGATGAGGCAACGGAGGATAATCCCCTTGAGAAGAAATTTAAACATCGGCATCATAGGCGCCGCTCTAAGCCCCGCCATAGCAAAAATAGCTATACCGGCACAAGAGATGATAGCAATCCGGATGGTGCCGAAGACGAAAATAATCTCGCCTCGCCAGGCTTCGAGCAGGCCGAGCGGGAGGATGGGCAAGCTAGCCCTAAGGAACAGGAAACAGATGGAGAATTAGAGGATGACAATTACATGCCCCTCTCCGAAGACGAAATGAGCCTTGGCGATGAAGAATTCATCGCGGTCGAGGATCCCGTCGAGCAGGAGCGCTTCAAGCGCCGGCTTATAGCCACTGCAAAAAGCCTGAAGAGGAAGCAGCAGCAGCTTCAAGCTAATCAAGATCTGCTAACTAATAGATGGACTGAGGTCCTGGCAGCCGAGGAATACAGACTCGAACGCCCAACCAAAAGTTACCCAAAGTGCAGGTTGCTACCTCAACTTGAGGAGGAGGCATTAAAGCCTACACTACCAGCGCAGAATGCGGCTGACCGACCACCTCGTGGCCGAGACAAAGGGGCGTATCAGCCCGAAGTCCAGCCCGCACCCCGCCGCCAAACAAGCAAAAACACGAAGGCTCGGGGCTCCACGCATGACCTACGAGACAAATTGAAAGCCAAAGCAGGACAGTCAAGATCGATCTACGGATCACGAGGGCGCACCCAAGTGTGATGACGACCGTCACACCGGATATACTAAAAGCAAATTTGGCCCGACCGAACACAATGCACTGCACTCCATTTGAACTACGCCGGATGTAGCCCGCAAGATAGAGGCGCCACACCCCTATGCTTCATCGATGAAGTAATGGATCATGAATTTCGTATGGGTTTAAACCCGTGAACATTGAATCATATGATGGCACTACAGACCCCGCGGTATGGATAGAAGATTTCTTCCTCCACATTCACATGGCCCACGGGGATGATCTACATGCCATCAAGTACCTCCCTCTAAAACTCAAGGGACCAACTCGGCATTGGCTGAATAGCTTGCCGGAAAACTCCATCGGAAGTTGGGAGAACCTGGCAGACGCATTCCTGGATAACTTCTAGGGCACTTATGTGCGACCACCGGATGCTGATAATTTAAATCAATAACCCAACAGCCCGGGGAGTCAGCCAAGAAATTTTGGACTCGATTCCTAACTAAAAAGAACCAAATTGTCGATTGTCCGAATGCCGAAGCCCTAGCGGCCTTTAAGCATAATATCCGTGGCAAGTGGCTTGCCCGACATCTCGGCCAAGAAAAACCAAAGTCCATGGCAGCCCTCATGACACTCATGACCCGCTTTTGTGTGGGCAAGGATAGCTGGTTGGCTCGTAGCAACAACACAGCAAGCAATCCTGGCACATCAGAGGCCAGGGATAGCAACGGCAAGCCCCGACGCAACAAACACAAGCGTCACAAAAATGGTGATAACGCCAAAGACATGGCAGTCAATGCCGGATTCAGTGGCTCTAAGTCCGGTCAGTGGAAAAAGCCATTCCAAAAGAGCAATTTGGGCCCGTCCAGTCTAGACCGCATACTCGATCGTCCATGCCAAATTCATGGCACCCCAGGAACACCAGCCAATCATACCAACATAGAATGCTGGGTCTGCAAACAAGCCGGCAGGTCAGGTGCCACAAACAAGGAGAAAGGGTATCAAAGCGATGATGACAACGAGGAGCCCCGATCGCCAAGCAAAGGAGGGCAAAGGAGATTTCTCCTGCAAATCAAAATGGTGAATATGATAAACGCCATCCACATCCCTAAACGGGAACGGATGTGCACTCTTAGGGATGTCGACTTAATGGAGTCAGTCGCCCCACAATATAAACTATGGCCGATCACTTTCGATCATACGGATCGTCCGGCCAATACCAATCAGGGTAATTCAACCGCACTCGTCCTCGACCCAATAATTGACGGATTCCACCTCACATGAGTCCTTATGGACGGAGGCAGCAGACTAGATCTGCTGTATCAGGACACAGTGCGCAAGATGGGTATTGATCATTCGATAATCAAGCCCACTAAAACCACCTTTAAAGGTGTTATACCAGGTGTGGAGGCCCGTTGTACAGGCTCCATCACTCTGAAGGTAGTCTTCGGATCACCGAACAATTGCCGTACCGAAGAGTTAGTCTTCGACATTGTCCCTTTCTGCAGTAATTATCATGCACTGCTTGGACGAACCGCATTTGCTCGATTCAACGCGGTGCCACACTATGCCTACCATACGCTCAAGATGCCCGGTCTGCGTGGCATCATAACGGTTAATGGCAAGGCCGAGCCCATACTCTGCGCCAAAGAGTGTACTGCTGCCTTGACAGTAGAAGCAATGAAAGGCATCTTTCCATCGAACCTCGAGTCAATGGCCAAGCTCCCGGACACCATCAAGGGAGTCCGAACTACTTCACGGCAGGATAGCTCGGCTCGTTCGGAGCTCAATTAAAACACTCCAGTAGTAAACTGAGGCACAGCTAGGATAAGCCACACAATGCGGCTTAACCGCACATGGCACATGAATATCTTTTTTGCACTATCTTTGTAGGTCCACTTTTGCGTAGGCCAGGACTGGCAGCGTGGAAACAGCTCGAACACGTAAGGAAATCCTTAGAGATGCCCCTTGACGACCATCTGATTACACTCCAGACCCGCACACAGCCTCCTTCTGCCTGGTCTCAGCAGGTTCCGAAGTCGTATTTCTTTTTCCATCACATTATTTGTATTCGTATGCTTTGGCGTGTTATTCAATTACAACATATGGCTTTATATGATGCTCACCTGCTGTTGTTTCTTATCGACACTCTTTGTCAAATGGCATCCGTACATCATGATATGCCTTAATATGCCAGGGGCTTCATTGTACCCATAATACGGCAATAAAGTTCGACCACCTTCATGGTCGTTTAGCACCCCGAACTTATAGCATTATATGCATCAACTCCAAATCATGTCTTGGGTCAATATTTGGGTTTGCCCGGCTCCTATGTTTTGCTGCCTTATGTTCCGCTATATCGGCTAGGGCGGCATAGGGAGAACTACTGCGATTGTGTCCCGGTTCTTCCGGACGAGCGCCTTAGTAGAGAAAGCCAAAAACTGACTGGCATGATACAGTGAGAGTTGGTCAGCTGTTCGAGAGGTTGTAAAATCTTTAAGGATTTCTTCCGCATAATGCCATAACCAATGCAGCATGCGATGGATCGGTTTTTCTTCCAATCAGGCGCTTATAGAGCCCCTCGTGCGGTCTTCAGAACACCAGGGGCTGTGCCTACCTTCCTTTTGTCAAACTCCTATGGCTAAGTGAGAGTGATAAAGCCCTATAGTCTGATTGCCTGGTTCATTGTGCTGAACACCTCCTTCAAGGACCCAAAATCGGGATAAAGAGTGCTCAGTTTATCCCTAACACCCTGCATTTCCTATGTGGGGGCAGGTTTACCACTAGCCAATTTCGTGATTCATATATAAAACGGCCGCAGAGGAGGAAAAAAATTCAAATAACAGGCAATAGATAATAGAAATGACCTTGTTCAACATTACAAAGGACAGCATGAATGTATTCATGGAAATATAATGTCCTTGGTGCATTGCTCTACTGCAAGGCAGGCTCCTTTCAGGACACTGTCATAATATAATTCGGGCTTGCGATGCTCCTTACCCTCCGGCGGTCCCTCGGTCATCAGCTTTTCCGCATCCATCTTCCCCTAGTGCACCTTGGTGCGGGCAAAGGCCATCCGCGCACCCTCCATACAGACCGACCGCTTGATGACTTCGAGTCGAGGGCAGGCACTCACAAGCCGCTTCACGAGCCCGAAGTAACTGCTTGGAATCGGCTCAGCGGGCCATAGCCGGATAATCAAATCCTTCATGGCTAGTTCGACCGCCTTATGCAGTTCGATCAGCTGCTTCAGCTAATCGGCAAATGGCACCGGATAATTCGGCGCCAAATATTGTGACCAGAAGAGCTTCTCCGCAGTACTCTTTTCCTCAGCTCGGTAGAATTGGGCGGCATCAGATATGCTGCGTGGCAGCTCTGCAAACACCCCTGGAGAATTCAGAATTCAGATTACCAACTTGATTTTCTCCTTTCAAATACCCGCTTTGTATAGAAAAAGCCTTACCAGCCGCAATCTTCCTCGCGCTCTTGGATCTTCTGCATGGCACCTTGGGTTTCCCCCTGGGCATCGTGTGCGGCCTGGTGAGCCTTGGTGAGTTCGGATTCTTTCTCCGATAGACTCTACTCCAAGGCCTCGCATTTCTTCACGGCCTCTTGAAGCTCTTGCTCAGCTTCGATAACCCTGGCCTCGTGCTTCTCACGAAGGGCCTGCTCTACGGCTGCCTTTTTCTCGGTCTCGGCCACAGCCTTCTTAAGAGCCTCGACTTCGGTCATCGCCCTTAGAGCAAATCATGAAACATATTTTTATCATACTAAAAATTTGTTCGCACCGAACGCTATCCTCCAACTACCTTTTCAACTAGCCAAGTTCTTCTTCGGCCCTCTCCAGACTTTGATTCAGTCCGGAGACCTCCACAGTATGAGAGGCGGCAGTCACTACAGACGCCTGCTTATAAAAGAAGAGAGATAGATGTCATCAAGTGAGTCTCCTGCGAAACATAAATTTGATCCCTTGTCTGGTTCTTTCTTTCACCGAACAGTGTATCAGGGGCTACTATCTATACTATGACACTCTTCGAAACCTTATAAAACATACCTCAAAGCCTCTTATAAGGCTGATGAAGTTTCATCCACCCACTCTCGGATCAATCTTCTCAATCACCGCACCCATAAGGGCACGGTGTTCATCGATGATGGAGGCGCTTTTCAGCGCCACCGATAAAGTATCAGGCACCTCTAGTTGGATAGAGGTTGCCGGTGGAACAGGCACACCCCCTCCAGCCAAGGGAGGCCACCTGCCTGATGCTGGAGCCTATTGGTCTCTGGAATTGAGTCCTGCTGGGGGCCGAATTCAAGATGGCCCCCGCCGACGACGTCCATGGGAACCTTCTCTCCCATGTGTCCGGCCCCTGAAGTTTCACCTCCTGGCGCCGCCTTTACGATCTCCCCCCCCCCCTCCTTAGTCTGGGTCCTTCTGAGACGAAACCTTGGCGTCATTCACATGTTTGGGGGAAGGGACCTTTGGGGGTGTCCTGCTCTCCATAGCATCCGAGCCCAGTAAATCCTCCAACGAGGATTGTTCGGTGCGGGACCTCGCCGGACTGCAAAAGGTATGGCTCATATTAAAATATTATGCCATGATGGGTCTAGACGCATAAACGTGTTTGGATTTTATATACTTACGAGTTCACCAGGGGCTGGGCCCTGGGATCCCACTCCGGGCTGCTATCGGCGGCGCTGGTGGACTCCTCTGGAAGAGGAGTTTTTCCCCTCTTAGATGACTCGGCCTCCAAGGATGTGGAGCCCGCCCTTTTCTTTCTTTCCCCCGTTGGGGATTCGTCTTCCTCCTCCTCCTCGTCCTCTTCGGAGGAAGAACGGGCATTGGAGTCTTGGATTTTGTGTCCGAGGCGCCGCGGCGACGGAGGCCGCCCCTGATATTTTTGGCCTCCATCTCGGCCTTCTTCTTTTGCTCCTTGTAAGGCGCCAGGACCAGCATCTTCGTCAGAAGTGGGCCGGCCGATTCTTCTGGCAGTGGGGCCGGACAGTAGATCCGCTCCGCCTTCTTTGCCCAGCCCTGGGAGAGTTGTGTCAAACACATTAAGCATTTTCCTCAGGGTATGCGAATAAAACATATGAATTGCCAACATAACAGTGACTTACCGAACTTGCAGGACGGGACAGTTGGTACCTGCGGTCCTCGGCGGAATCCGGCCACGATTTGCCGGACTTAAAAAGCACCTTCCAGATGTCCTTGTGCGAGCAGCCAAAGAGCTCCAGTAGGGTTTGGTGCTTGGCCGGATCGAATTCCCATAAATTGCAAGCCCGGTGTTGACAAGGAAGAATCCGGCAAACTAACATCACCTAAACTACATTGACAAGTTTGATATTCTTGTCTTCCATATCCTGGACGCGCGTTTGGAGTCCCAATAGTTCGTCGGACGAAGAACAGTTCAGGCCTTTCTTGGGCCAGGACGTAAGCCGCAGAGGAGCTCCGGATCGGAACTCGGGAGCCGCGCCCATTCCATGTCGCGCGACTCAGTGATGTAAAACCACCGCTGCTGCCACTCTTTGATGGAATCATTAAAAGTACCTATTGGCCATGTGACGTTGGGCATCTTGCTCGCCATGGCGCCTCCGCACTCGACGTGCTCGCCGCTCACTACCTTGGGCTTCACATTAAAGATCTTCAACCATAAGCCGAAGTGTGGCGAGATGTGCTATGTCTTGAGCTTGCGTTGGTTTTCCTTGAAGAGGAAAGGGTGATGTAGCAATAGTAGCGTAAGTATTTCCCTCAGTTTTTGAGAACCAAGGTATCAATCCAGTAGGAGGCTCCTCAAAAGTCACACGCACCTACACAAACAAACAAAGAACTCGCAACCAACGCAATAAAGGGGTTGTCAATCCCTTCACGGCCACTTGCAAAAGTGAGATCTAATAGAGATAGTATGATAAGATAAATATATTTTTGGTATTTTATAATATAGATGCAAAAAGTAAAGATGCAAATAAAAGTAGATTGGAAGCAAATATGATAAGAGATAGACCCGGGGCCATAGGTTTCACTAGAGGCTTCTCTCAAGATAGCATAAGTATTACGGTGGTGAACAAGTTACTATCGAGCAATTGATAGAAAAGTTTAATAATTATGAGATTATCTAGGCATGATCATGTATATAGGCATCACGTCCGCAACAAGTAGACCGACTCGCCTCGTGATCTACTACTATTACTCCACACATCACCGACTCGCCCGCATCTAGAGTATTAAGTTCACAAGAACAAAGTAACGCCTTAAGCAAGATGACATGATGTAGAGGGATAAACTCAAGCAATATGATATAAACCCCATCTTGTTATCCTCGATGGCAACAATACAATACATGCCTTGCAACCCTTTCTATCACTGGGTAAGGACACTGCAAGATTGAACCCAAAGCTAAGCACTTCTCCCATGGCAAGTGTCGGTGTCAAAACCGGCGGATCTCGGGTAGGGGGTCCCGATCTGTGCGTCTTAGGCTGATGGTAATAGGAAGCAAGGGACACAATGTTTACCCAGGTTCGGGTCCTCTTGATGGAGGTAAAACCCTACTTCCTGCTTGATTAATATTGAAGATATGAGTAGTACAAGAGTAGATCTACCATGAGATCATAGAGGCAAAACCCTAGAAGCTAGCCTATGATGGTATGATTGTAATTGTGATCGGCCTTCTAAGGACCAACCCCTCCAGTTTATATAGACACCGGAGAGGGCTAGGGTTTACATGGAGTCGGTTACAAGGAAGGAAACATAATATCCGAATCGCCAAGCTTGCCTTCCACACCAAGGAGAGTCCCATCCGGACACGGGACGAAGTCTTGAGTCTTGTATCTTCACGCTTCAATAGTCCGAGCGATGTATATAGTCCGGTTGTCCGGATACTCCCTAATCCACGACTCCCTCAGTAGCCCCTGAACCAGGCTTCAATGACGATGAGTCCGGCGCGCAGTCTTGTCTTCGGCATTGCAAGGCGGGTTCCTTCTCCGAATACTCCAAAATAATTATCGAACACTTAAGCCATGTCCGGATCCGCAAAATGATCTTCACATACCACCGTAGAGAGAATGATATTTCACAAATGCAATCTGCTGACAACTTTTTTATAGACAACGCGACGTGTCATTACGGTCGGGTCATTATTCGAACCGTTTTCCCACAACCAGCCACAGCGCATATTGCGAGGCGGTTTTCTTAACACGTCTTGTCAAAGCAGAGATCGTGTCCCCTTATTACGGGATCTTCCATTAATACGGGCGTGCGCAACCCCATGACGACCGTCGGTACGATTCCTTGTGTTTTTAGATAAGTCTCAAGCGGTCACGCTGAGGACTCTTGATATTCACCCCCTTTATAAAGGGGTCGAGGCCTATGCCTCTTTTCCACCTCCCTCGCGCCTTCTCGCACCTCGAGTTCTAACACCCGAGACCTAAGCTCCAACACCCCAGACCTCCAATATGTCCAGATCCAACCCTCAAGGCCGGTGGGTGGCCTCCTCGATTCAAAAGGAGGACATTGCGAAGCTTATGGAGGTTGGATATCCGATCACGACATCCAAAGACAGCTTCCTGCCCAGGCAGGTCATCCCTACACTGGAGCCCAATGAGAGCGTCGTGTTTGTTCCTCGCTTCCTCCGCGGCTTGGGCTTCACCCTTGATCCTTTTGTGAGGGGGCTCATGTTCTATTACGGGTTGGAATTTCATGATCTAGCTCTGGACGCTATCCTCCATATCTCGTCATTCATTATAGTGTGCGAGGCCTTCCTCCATGTCACCCCACACTTCGGCTTATGGCTCAAGACTTTCAATGTGAAGCCGAAGATGATCGAGTGGCGACATGCAGAGTGCGGAGGTGCCATAATAAGCAGGAACGCCGATGCCCCATGGCCAGAGGGTTCTTTCCCCGAAGTATCCGATGTATGGCAACGGAGGTCGTTTTATGTTACGGCTCCCAGAGGCACAAAGTGGGTGGCCATCCCCAAGTTCCGCTCGGGCCCTCCATCACAACTAGCGTCTTGGACCAACGTAGGACAGAATTGGGGACTACCTGGCGATGTACCAAGATCGCAGAGCCGATCCGAGAGCTTGAGAGGGACATTAACCTTGACAAAGATAATGCAAGTGATGTTAATCCGACGGATGTTGTTGCGTTAACGCCGCCTCTCCGATGTGGGAGTTCAATCCAGAGGGTCCATGGATCGTTAAGCACTTCTTCACCAAGCTCAAGGATGTGCAAATTATTCTTCGGACCAAAAGTAGAGTGTCCGGACACCACCGAGGATGTGGTCCTAAGCTGCAATCGCCTAGATACCCAAGTAAGTAGCCTTGATACCGAACACCTTGTTTTGTATTTGTCATAGTTGTTATTCTGAAAATCATCCGTGGCCAGGAATGGCTCAGCAAGGCGGAGAGAATCAGGTGTCCGGCGCCACTTCTCGAAGGCTCGCCTGGTCCCACCATGGCCAAGATGCTTGACCGGGTACTCAGCAGAATGCCCTCAGGGAAAGACAAGGGGAAGAACGAAGAAACCGAACTTCACACGCTATGCATCCGAACCGAGGGAATTGTTACCTCCCCTAAGGAGGACAGTCGGGAAGGGGAGGCTAAAGCCTCCTCCCCACGCGGGAAGAAGAGGGCCGCCTCCGAAGACTTGGAGACGGAGATGCCCAAACCAGGGAAAAAGGTATCACCAGGGGGCTCTGCCCTGATGGGCACCCTCACCGCGTCATGCCCGCCAACGGGCCAGCCCTCCACCAAGCTGTAAGTCAATCGTTAATTCGAAGGTACTGCATTTCTCCTAGATCAATAACCAGGATTCGCCTTTTGCAGTCCGGCTAGCAGCTCTTCTCAACAGAGTTCGTCTTAGGTGGATCTTCCTCCGGAGATGATGGAGAGTGAGACCCCACCCACCTCTCCGCCCCATGAAGCGGGCGACACCGAGGTGTCGTCACGGAGGAGTCCGGATCTGCCAAAGCCGGTTAATGCGCTACCGCCCGAGCCCGAGCGCTTGGCTCCCACGGGCGATAAGAAGGGTCCCAAGAGTTCAATGTCCGCCGGATGTACCGACAGTTTATTGAGCGAAGCTGCGCTCTCGAGGAGCATCGCCATTAATGAGCGCTGTGCTCAGAAGATTTCATCCGCTAAAAGCGGTTTGAATTAAGCATTTACAAGCCTGCTCGTGAGGCTTTGAGGTATGTAGTGAAAATACACTATTTTTTGCCGTGAGGCACGCGCTAGGTGTGCTCCATATAGATAGTAGCCTCGAGACTTCGTCGTTCACCTAGGCGGCAAACGGGGATCATATAGTAATGATTGTGCCGTATATACGCCGCAGTATCTGTGGGTCCGCCACCACCAGTCCGTTGAAGTTACCGAACTAACGAGGCAGATAGGATCTATTGATACCGATATCACGCTGGTGAACAAGCGGCTGGACGAATCACAAGGTATGTGCTCTGCCTTCTTATTATGTTGTATAAGAAAATATGAGAGCGGCATAATATTAATGCAATATGTTCGGACTGCAGATGGTGTTGCTGCCGTGGAGGCCCTGAGGGCGGAACTTTCCCAGGCCAAGGAGCAAGCTCGGGTTAGCAATGCGGCTGCCCTAATGGCGGCCGAAGAGTTGAGAGCCAAACATGCTGCTCATCGCCGAAGCAAGGAAAAGATAGCCGAAATGGCTGTGGAGTTAAAAAATACCGCCGACCGGTATGAACTCCTTGAAAAGGAGAACAAGGCTAGTTCGGCGGACCTAAACAAGGCAGTTAATGCCACCAAGGATATGCGGACCGAGGTCAGGGGTGTGCGGGGGGAGCTGAAACAGGCCGGTAAAATCGTGGCTGGGGGCTCCTACTTACTGCGGTTGAAGTTTTTGGATCCGAAGTATGCTCCCCTGGATGGACGCTGGAGTCCTGCAGATGCGTATGCGGACTTGGCGAAGAGTACAACTGATGCAGCCAGGTTTTTCGAGGATCAAGGTGATAAAGAAGTGGAGAAGCTTTTCTGGTCGCAATTCAATGCTCCCGCGCACCCGCTGCCGTTAAGTGAGAAGATGGCTGCTGTGGCGGAGCTTCACAGGTTGTCCGGGCTTGCAATGCGGTTTGTAATAGACCATCTTTGGCTAAAGGGGCCGAAGCCGTACAGTTACTTTGGTTTAGTGCCACAGTTCCTTGGGGTCGTGCCTCAGATCGATGCCATGAGGAGGTCGGCGTGCATAGAGGGTGCACGCATGGCTCTTGCCCGCGTTAAAGCCTATTGGACAGATATGGAAACCACCATTGTAGCGACCTGCACCAAGGGAGGCCAAGATCCGCCGAGCACTACTTGGAGCAGGTGACAGAAGGTGCCCGCTTAATAGAGGCGCAGTGCTCGAAGAATGTATTATTCGAGTAACAAATCGAATCATTGTAAGAAACAATGTTATTTTGGTTACAAGGCTATATTTATACTTTTTGCCTGAAAGTATTATTGTGTCTCCTGTGCGGCCGTTTATGTTTATATATATATATGTGTGTGTGTGTGTGTGTGTGTGTGTGTGTGTGTGTGTGTGTGTGTGTGTGTGTGTGTGTGTGTGTAGGGAAAATCCATCCTACCACCCGGTGGTAGTTACCCCATATGTCTCATATACTACCATGTGGTACTATATTACTATTTTAAGTATGTTCATATACTATATCTAAGATATTTCAAAGCAAGTTACATGAAAAAATTGCATATGAGCCCATAGTTTTTGTTATATTTGTAAAATACTGACATATTTGTACGTAAAAATGAGCATACTCAAAAAATGGTACATACTACCTAAAATTTTGTATATGTACTACCTAATCATTGTTATATACTACATACTACACATATATACTCTCGGTTCCGACTGATACTACATACAACATACAAAACGCAAGTGGTGGTAACTACCACTGCTTATAGGAAACATTTGTCCTATGTGTGTGTGTGTGTGTGTGTGTGTGTGTGTGTGTGTGTTGGTGTGTGTGTGTGTGTGTAATCCGAAAGTTAGCAGTCGTTGGCTTCAGCCCCCATGCATACAATGCGGGGGTGTTCGCGAAAAATATGCATAATCACACTTGATCCAACGTCTTGGTTCATTAAGGAGGTGATCGACGTTAACTAGGCAACCGGACTATATAGTCAGTAACACATTCGCTAGCCATGGAGTTTAACTGGGGCTACTATGTAGCCCCGGTACTTTCAAGGCATCCGAATACGGGCGCAGTATGTACTTGGCCGAGAAATGGCCTTCGTTAATGCGGATGAATCCTAAAGATTCCGTAAGTCTTCGAGTGGTTGAACAGTCTCTCACAGATCATGACAAATGGCCGCTTTCATCGAGGTGCTCATCCGAATAACCAGGCACAATCGCAGAGTTCTCCTTTGGCCGCTTTAGCCGATAAGAACGGAACGTAGGGCGGTAAACCCAGAGCCGGCAAACCCAACATTTGACCAAAGACATGATTCGAGCTGATGCATATAAGGCCAAACTCGTGACGTCAACACTCCTCAAGGTATTCGGACTTTATAGCAAAAATGGGCTGAAGAATGCCCATTCATTATAAACCCCGTATTCCTGTGCACGCATTAGTCTGTCGTGGCGAAATGCCAATAACGGCAGTATCCTCTGTGGGTATGGAACCCATAGGATGTTTAAACAACAAGAGGCAATAAAAAGGTTTACACAGGGGCTTAATCTAAAAAGAAACCTTTTGAGCGAGGCCCTGCTGCACGTCTATGCCTTTGTCTCCATTGCGCCATATCTTGGAAGGGTATCGCGCGAATGTTGTCTGTAAAAAGCAAAACTCGTGTAGGAGAGTACAACGTAAGTATGCGATGGATAGTAAAAGTGTACGACGTTGGCTTGCCAATAAGGTTGAGCCAAGTGCGAGGCTATATTAAATATTTATAGCCCCTGGTGTCCTCTATGGGATTACATATACGGCGCCCTGGTTCATTTTTATCCGGGCTGCCGGACTCGTCTAACCGTGTCTGTGGTCTTGACGACCAGTCATGCGTTTTGGTATCGGAGGCCGCTTAGAGTTCGGCCGCTAGAGCCATCGCGTATTCCTCCGTGCGTGAAGATCGCTCTGTGTTTCCGTTAACGGTGATGACGCCACGTGGACCAGGCATCTTGAGTGTGAGGTAGGCGTAGTGCGGTAATGCGTTGAAGCGGGCGAAGGCCGTTCTTCCAAGTAATGCATGATAGTCGCTTTGGAAGGGTGCGATGGTGAAGAGTATTTCTTCGCTTCTGGAGTTGCCTGGGGAGCCGAATGTTACCTCCAGTACGATGGAGCCTCTATTGTAGGCTTCAATGCCTGGTATCACCCCTTCAAAGGTGGTGTTGCTTTGATTAATTCTGGATGGATCTATCCCCATCCTGCTGACAGTGTCCTCGTATATTAAATTGAGACTGCTGCCACCATCCATGAGGATGTTGGTGAGATGGTATCCGTTGATTATTGGGTCAAGCACCAAGGCCTCTGATCCTCCGCGCCAAATACTAGTTAGGCAGTCCGTGTGATCGAAGGTGATCGAACAAGCCATCCAATGGTTAGGTGTGGGTACGATGGGCTCTATATCATACGTGTCTCTGAGTGCGCGTTCATGCCTTCTCGTTGATGTGTGAGCCGCGTGGATCATGTTTACTGTTTTAACCTCTGGTGGGAATTTTTTCTATCCCCCAGTGTTCGGCTAGCGAGGTTCATCCTTGTCTTCACTTGGTGTTTCCCTTCCTTTGTGTTCGGTATTTAATTTGCCGGCCTGCTTGAAGACCCAACACTCTCTGTGTGTGTGGTTCGCGGGTTTGTCGGGGGTGCCATGAATTTGGCAAAGTCTGTCCAGGACTCTGTTCAGACCGGACGGCCCCTCTTTACTGCCCTTAAGTGGCTTCTTTTGCTGATCGGGTCGAGAGCCCCTGAATCCGGCGTTTACCGTTGTGTTGTCCGGGCTCTCTTCCTTGTTTTGACGTTTGTTTGTATTACGCCATGGCTTCCCGTTGCCATCCCTTATTTTGGACGTGCTGGGATTGCTGGTGCCTTTTTGGGCCAGCCAGCTATCTTCTCCCGCGCAAAAGCGGGTCATAAGGCTTGTTAAGGCTGCCATTGTCCTTGGCTTTTCTTGGCCGAGGTGTCTAGTGAGCCACTCGTCGCGGATGCTGTGTTTGAATGCCGCTAAGGCTTCGGCATCCGGACAGTCGACAATTTGATTCTTCTTAGTAAGGAATCTATTCCAAAGTTTGCGGGCGGACTCTCTGGGCTGTTGGATTATGTGACTTAAATCGTCCGCATCCGGAGGCCGGACATAAGTCCCTTGGAAATTGGCCCTAAAAGCGTCCTCAAGTTCCTCCCAACTCCTAATTGAATTTTTGGGGAGGCTTTTCAACCAGTGTCTAGCTGGTCCCTTCAACTTGAGGGGAAGGTATTTGATGGCGTGGAGGTCATCCCCTCGAGCCATGTGTATATGCAGGATAAAATCCTCGATCCAGACCCCTGGGATGCCGTATATTGTTATGTCGTATGCCTCTATATTCATAGATTTAAAACCCTATGGAAATTCATGGTCCAGCACTTCTTCGGTGAAGCACAGGGGGTGAGCAGCCCCTCTGTATCTTGACGTGTTGTGGCATGTCGTCGGCTGTTGTTGTGTCCGGTGCTTGTTCCGAACTAGTATTTGGTTGGTATGGTCGTTTTTGTGACCATAGTCCCTCGTCGGGGTGTGTCCTTTAGATCCATAGATGGACCTGGCCGCGCCGGCTTTCTTATCCAGGTGCTCACGCAGGTCGTGTGCGGCGTCGGTAGCCGCTCTGTTGTGGTTATGAAGTGGTACGTCTGGCCTCCTGGTCGTGTTATTCTTTGGTGGAACGCCTCGTCGTCAATTCGCAGTAGCTTTGCTTTTGATAGCTCTTTTGTATGGCGACCGCCATCAGATCTCTTCAAAGGTTCAGCACTTTATTCCATCTGCGGTTGAGCGTTTCCTGTGCAGCTTTTAGCCGTTGCTTCTGCTTCTTTAGACTTCTTGCGGTGGCCATAAGCTTTCTGTGGAGGTTATCTCGTTCCACGCGTGTTTCCGGGATGATGAATGCGTTGTCATTTGGACTTTGTTCTTGTCCTGGGGAAGTTTGATGAACTCGTCCCTCGGGATCATTGTGATCGGGCGTCCACTCGAATCGTGTTCGCATGACTCGCTCGCCCCGCCCATCGCTGGTCCGCATGGTCATTGTTGCCTTTGGAGTTGACTGGGGTGTCGATCTTTCTGGCGCTCTTGTCACTATTTTTACTGTTGCTGGACTTTGAGCGGCGTCTGCGCCGTCATTTTGGCTTTTGCCCGGGAGTTTTATCTTCCGGATTGTCGTCGTCGTCCTCCTTGGGCGTGTCCACCATGTATATATCGTGTGATGAGGTAGTAGTCCGGTGCCCTAGAGATTATGAATCTTCTCCTGCATTGTCGTCCATACTATTGATGCCTTCGGGGTCGAAGTCAAGCACGTCGTTTAAATCATCAACCGTGGCAATGAAGTGGGTGGTGGGTGGGCAACGAGCTCCTTCGTCGCCTGCTTCCCACTCGAGCCGGACATAGTTCGGCCAAGAGCCTCCTGAGAAAGAGAGAGACTTTAACGAGTTCAGCACATCGCCAAAGGGCGAGTGCTGGAAGATATCCGCAGCGGTAAACTCCATGACCGGAGCCCAACCAGAATCGGCGGGCACGGGAGCGCGCGGACTGGAACCTACAATCGGATACAAGTCCGAGGGTCCAGAGTTACAGGCTTCCTCAGAAGTGAGGCCTGTGTTCGGCTCCAGCGCCGATGAGTGTAAGCCCTGTGGGGCGGGGTCTATCCTTCGGTCCTTACGTAACACAACCTGCTCCGAATTTAAGTCTGGGGCTACCGCAGGGGTGATACCCCAAGCATTGTCCGACAGCAGGTCTAAGTCATGCTCGCGTGGATCGCCCAAAGGTTCTCGCATAGGCCCTAATCCGCTGAAGATCAAGTCTCGTGGATATCACCATGTAGTTCACATTTCAACTCGATCCGTGGCTGTGGGCGAAGCTGCCGATTCGCTCTAGATGGCTGCTTAATTGGCTCAAAGGCGGCGGCCGAACACGAAGATCTGTCCGGGGAGAAAAGTCTCACCCTGGACCGTGTTGTTGACGATGATTGAAGGAGCCATCGAGCCTTCCGGCGACGACACAAAGGAACTCTCAATGAAAGCACCAATGTTGGTGTCAAAACCGGCGGATCTCGGGTAGCGGGTCCCGATCTATGCGTCTTAGGCTGATGGTAACAGGAAGCAAGGGACACGATGTTTACCCAGGTTCGGGCCCTCTCGATGGAGGTAAGACCCTACTTCCTGCTTGATTAATATTGAAGATATGAGTAGTACAGGAGTAGATCTACCACGAGATCGTAGAGGCTAAACCCTATAAGCTAGCCTATGATGGTATGATTGTAATTGTGATCGGCCTTCTAAGGACCAACATCTCCGGTTTATACAGACACCGGACAGAGCTAGGGTTTACATGGAGTTGGTTACAAGGAAGAAAACATAATATTCGGGTTGCCAAGCTTACTTTCACGTCAAGGAGAGTCCCATCCGGACATGGGACAAAGTCTTGAGTCTTGTATCTTCACGCTTTAATAGTCCGGACGATGTATATAGTCCGGCTGTCCGGATACCCCCTAATCCAGGACTCCCTCGGCAAGAAAGATCAATCTAGTAGGCCAAACCAAACTGATAATTCGAAGAGACTTGCAAAGATAACTCAATCATACATAAAAGAATTCAGAGAAGATTCAAATATTATTCATAGATAAACTTGATCATAAACCCACAATTCATCAGATCTTGACAAACACACCGCAAAAAGAGTTTACAACGAATAGATCTCCACAAGAGAGGGGGAGAACATTGTATTGAGATCCAAAAAGAGAGAAGAAGCCATCTAGCTAATAACTATGGACCTGAGGTCTGTGGTAAACTACTCACAACTCATCGGAGGGGCAAGGGTGTTGATGTAGAAGCCCCTGTGGTCGATTCCTCCGCAGAAAGTGCCAAGGCTCCAAGATAATATCTCGCGGATACAGAAGGTTACGGTGGTGGAAATTGTGTTTCGTTGCTCCCTGGATGTTTTCGGGGTACGTAGGCTTATATAGGAGGAAGAAATACGTCAGTGGACGCCCGAGGGGTGTTGGAAATATGCCCTAGAGGCAATAATAAAAGGATTATTATATTTCAATGTTCATGATAATTGTCTTTTGTTCATGCTATAAATGTATTATCCGGAAATCGTAATACACGTGTGAACACTTAGACACAATGAGTCCCTAGTGAGCCTCTAGTCGACTAGCTCACAGATCAATAGATAGTCATGGTTTCTCGACTATGGACATTGGACGTCGTTGATAACGGATCACATCATTAGGAGAATGATGTGATGGACAAGACCCAATCATAAGCATAGCATAAAAGATCGGATAGTTCGCTTGCTAGAAGCTTTGCCAATGTCAAGTATCTATTCCTTCGACCATGAGATCGTAACTCCTGTTACCGAGGAGTGCCTTTGGTGTATCAAACGTCACAACGAATCGGGTGACTATAAAGGTGCATTACGGTATCTCCGAAAGTATCTGCGGTTGACACGGATCGAGATGGATTTGTCACTCCGCATGACGGAGAGGTATCTCTTGGGCCCACTCGTAATGCATCATCATAATGAGCTCAATGTGACCAAGATGTTGGCCACGGATCATGCATTACGGACGAGTAAAGTGACTTGCGTGGAACGAGACCGAACAAGGTATTGGGATACCGACGATCGAAGTCTCGCAAGTAACGCATCGATTGACAAAGGGAATTGTATATGTGGTTTGATCAATCTCGACATCGTGGTTCAACCGATGAAAACATCGAGGAGCATGTGGGAGCCAACATGGATATCCGCACTTCGCTGTTGGTTATTGCCCGAGAGTCGCCTCGGTCATGTTCAAGGTCTCCGAACCCGTAGGGTCTACACACTTAAGGTTCGTGACGCTTAGGGTTTGTAGGAAGTCAAGTATGTGACCACCGAATGTTGTTCGAGTCCTGATGAGATCCCGGACGTCATGAGGAGTTCCTAAGGGTCCGGAGGTAAAGAATAATATATAGGAAGTGGTGTTTCGCCATCGGAAAGTTTCGGGGTTACGCAAAAAGCACGGACCACCGGAAGGGTCCCGGGTCCACCGGTGGGGCCAACTATCCTGAGGGCCCCATGGGCCAAGGGGAAGGAACCAGCCCACAAGGGCTGGTGCGCCTCAGGCCCACCCGCGCCTAGGGTTGAAACCCTAGGGGGGGGCGCCCACCGGCTTGGGGGCACTCCACCCCTTGCCGCCGCCTCGGAGATTGATCTCAGGCCGCCACTGGGGCCTATATAAAGGGGGAGGGGGGGCTGCTGTACACAACTCCCAAGGCGCAGCCCTCCCTCCCCAACACATCTCCTCCTCCGAGAGCTTGGCGGCAATCGCCGAGATCAGATTCCACCATCATCACGCCTGCCGTGCCGCCGGTGGAGCCATCTTCTCAACCTCTCCTTCCCCTTGCTGGATCAAGAAGGAGGAGACGCCGTCCGTCTCCGCACGTGTGTTGAACGCGGAGGTGCTGTCCGCTCAGACTTGGCATCGGTGATCTGAATCACGCTCGAGTACGACTCCATCATCACCTTGCAAGCTTCGCACGCGATCTACAAGTGGTATGTAGATGCAAACTCTCTCCCGCTACTCGTTGCTTAGATGAACTCATAGATGGATCTTGGTGAAACCGTAGGAAAATTTTAATTTTCGCAACGCTCCCCAACAAAGGGCATCATGAGCTAGGTCTATGCGTAGTTCTCTATTGCACGAGTAGAACACAATTTGTTGTGGGCGCTGATCTTGTCATCTTACTTGCCTCTACTAGTCTTTTCTTGCTCAACGGTATTGTGGGATGAAGCGCCCGACCAACCTTACACGACGCTTACGTGAGACCGGTTCCACCGATCGACATGCACTAGTTACATAAGGTGGTCTGGGTGTCCTGCTCTCCCACTTTAGTTGGAGCGAATCGATGAACAGGCCCTTATGAAGGGTAAATAGAAGTTGACAAAATCACATTGTGGTGATTCGAGGTAAGAAAACGTTTGCTAGAACCCAATCGCAGCCACGTAAAAGATGCAACAACAACTAGAGGACGCCTAACTTGTTTTTGCAGCGATTGATCATGTGATGTGATATGGCCGAAGTTGTGATGAATGTTGAATTGTGATGTATGAGATCATGTTCTTGTAATAGGATTCACGACTTGCATGTCGATGAGTATGACAACCGCAGGAGCCATAGGAGTTGTCTTTATTTTTGTATGACCTGCGTGTCATTGAAGAACGCCATGTAAACTACTTTACTTCATTACTAAACGCGTTAGTCATAGAAGTAGAAGTAGTCGCTATGGCGTGACAACTTCATGAAGACACGATGATGGAGATCATGGTGTCAAGCCGGTGACAAGATGATCATGGAGCCCCGAAGATGGAGATCAATGGAGCTTGATGATATTGGCCATATCATGTCACAACTATATAATTGCATGTGATGTTTATTATGCTTTTACATCTTGTTTACTTAGGACGACGGTAGTAAATAAGATGATCCCTTATAAAATTTCAAGAAGTGTTCTCCCTAACTGTGCACCGCTGCTACAGTTCGTCGCTTCTAAGCACCACGTGATGATCGGGTGTGATGGATCCTTACGCTCACATACAACGGTGTAAGACAGCTTTACACAACGAAAACACTTAGGGTTAACTTGACGAGCCTAGCATGTGCGCATATGGCCTCGAACACGGAGACCGAAAGGTCGAACACGAGTCGATGGAAGATACGATCAACATGAAGATGTTCACCGACGATGGCTAGTCCGTCTCACGTGATGATCGGACACGGGCTAGTCGACTCGATCGTAACACTTAGATGACTAGAGGATGTCTAATCTAAGTGGGAGTTCATAATTTTGATTAAGAACTTTATTATCATGAACTTAGTCTAAAACCTTGCAAATATGTCTTGTAGATCAATGGCCAACGCTAATGTCAACATGAACTTCAACGCGCTCCTAGAGAAAACCAAGCTGAAAGATGATGGCAGAACTATACGGATCGGGTCCTAACCCGAGGATCATCCTCATAGCTGCCAAGAAGCAATATGTCCTAGAAGGACCGCTAGGTGCCGCCCCGTCCCCGAGAACCAAGACGTTATGAACGCTTGGCAAACTCGCTACCGATGATTACTCCCTCGCTCAAGGCGGCATGCTCTACAGCTTAGAACCGGGCTCCAAAAGCGTTTTGAGCATCACGGAGCATATGAGATGTTCAAGAGCTGAAACTAGTTTTCCAAGCTCATGCCCGGTCGAGAGATATGATGTCTCCGACAAGTTCTACAGCTTGTAAGATGGAGGAGAACAGTTCACGCTGAACACATCCTCAAGATGTCCGGGTTGCACGACGATGACCCAGCTTGAACATTAACCTCCCTGATGAGGCGGTCATTGACAGAATCCTCCAGCCGCCCCACCAAGCTACAAGAGCTTTGTGATGAACTACAACATGCGGGATGGTAAAGACCATTCTCAAGTGTTCTCGATGCTCAAGTCAGCAGAGGCTGAAATCAAGAAAGAACATCAAGTGTTGATGGTCAATAAGACCACTAAGTTCAAGAAGGGCAAGGGTAAGAAGAACTTCAAGAAGGACGGCAAAGATGTTGCCGCGCCTGTAAGCCCGCTGTCGGAAGAAGTCAAAGAATGGACCCAAGCCCGAGACCGAGTGCTTTTATTGCAAGGGAAGGGCATCGAAGCGGAACTGCCCCAAATACTTAGCGGATAAGAAGGCCGCAACACCAAAGGTATATTTGATATACATGTAATTGATGTGTACCTTACCAAGATCGTAGTAACTCCCGGTATTTGATACCGTGCCGCTGTTCACATATGTAACTCACAGCAGAGCTGCGGAATAAACGGAGATCGGCGAAGGACGAGGTGACGGCGCGCTGCGGGAATGGTTCCAAGGTCGATGTGATCGCCGCCGCACGCTGCCTCTACATTTACCTACGGGATTAGTTTTAAACCTCAATAATTGTTATTTAGTGCCAAGTTTGAGCATGAACATTGTATCCGGATCTCGCTTGATACGAGATGGCTACTCATTTAAGTCCGAGAATAATGGTTGTTCGATTTATATGAGAGATATGTTTTATGGTCATGTCCGATGGTCAATGGTTTATTCTTAATGAATCTCGAGCGTAATATTACACATGTTCATAGTGTGGATGCAAAATATGTAAAGTTGATAACGATAGTCCCACATACTTGTGGTAATCGCCGCCTTGGTCACATTGGTGTCAAGCGCATGAAGAAGCTCCATGCCGATGGACTTTAGAGTCTCTTGATTATGAATCGCTTGACACATGCTAACCTTGCCTCTTAGGCAAGATGACCAAGACTCCGTTCTCCGAACAATGGAGCGAGCAACCAACTTGTTGGAAATCATACATACCGATGTGTGCGGTCCAATGAGCGTTGAGGCTCATGGAGGATATCGTTATGTTCTCACTCTCACCGATGACTTGAGTAGATATGGGTATGTCTACTTAATGAAACACAAGTCTGAGACCTTTGAAAAGTTCAAGGAATTTCAGAGTGAAGTAGAGAATCAACGTGACCGTAAGATAAAGTTCCTACGATCAGATCGTGGGGGAGAATACTTAAGTCACGAATTTGGTACACACTTAAGAAAATGTGGAATCGTTTCACAACTCACGCCACCTGGAACACCTCAGCGAAACGGTGTGTCCGAACGTCAGAATCGCACTCTATTGGATATGGTGCGGTCTATGATGTCTCTTACCGATTTACCGCTATCATTTTGGGGATACGCCTAGAGACAGCTACATTCACTTTAAATAGGGCACCGCCTAAACCGCTGAGACGACACCGTATGAATTATGGTTTGGGAAGAAACCTAAGTCGTCGCTTCTAAAAGTTTGGGGATGCGATGCTTATGTCAAGAAACTTCAACCCGAAAAGCTCGAACCCAAGTCGGAAAAATGCGATTCATAGGATACCCTAAGGAAACTGTCGGGTATACCTTCTACTTAAGATCCAAGGCAAGATCTTTGTTGCTAAGAACGGATGCTTTCTAGAGAAAGAGTTTCTCTCGAAAGAAGTGAGTGGGAGGAAAGTAGAACTCGTGAAGTACTACCTCTCGAACGGAAAGTGGTGCGCGCAGAAACCGCTCTCGTAATGCCCACACCAATCAAGAGGAAATCATTGATGATGATCAAGGTACTTCGGATCAAGTTACTATCGAACTTCAAGGTCCACGAGGACACGCTCCGCACTGAGTGGTACGGCAACCCTGTTATGGAAATCATGTTGCTAGACAACAATGAACCTTCGAACTATGAAGAAGCAATGGCGGCCCGGATTCCAACAAATGGCTTGAGGCCATGAAACCGAGATTGAATCCATGTATGAAAACAAAGTATGGACTTTGACAGACTTGCCCGATGATCGGCGAGCGATAGAAAATAAATGGATTTTTAAGAAGAAGACGGACGCGATGGTAATGTTACCATCTATAAAGCTCGACTTGTCGCTAAGGGTTATCGACAAGTTCAAGGGATTGACTACGACGAGACATTCTCTCCGTAGCGAAGCTTAAGTCCGTCCAATCATGTTAGCAATTGCCGCATACTATGATTATGAGATATGGCGATCGACGCCAAAACGGCATTCCTTAATGGACATCTTAAGGAAGAGCTGTATATGATGCAGCGGAAGGTTTTGTCGATCCTCGTAACGCTAATAAAGTATGCAAGCTCCAATGATCCATTTATGGACTGGTGCAAGCATCTCGAGTTAGAACATTCGCTTGATGAGATGATCAAAGCGTTTAGTTATATGCACTTATGGAGAAGCCTCGTATAAGAAAGTGAGTGGGAGCTCCGTAGCATTTCTCCCGTTATATGTAGATGACATACTCTTGATGGGAAATGATACGACACTCTCGACAGCATTAAGGCCTACTTGAACAAGTGTTTTCAATGAAGGACCTTGGAGAAGCTGCTTATATATTAGGCATTAAGATCTATAGAGATAGATCGAGACGCCTCATAGGTCTTTCACAAAGCACATACCTTGATAAGATTTTGAAGAGGTTCAAAATGGATCAGTCCAAGAAGGGTTCTTGCCTATGTTACAAGGTGTGAAACTGAGCTCAGCTCACCACCCACCACGGCAAAAGATAAAGAAGAGATGAGTGTCATCCCTATGCTTCAGCCATAGGATCTATTATGTATGCCATCTTTGTGTACTGCACTCGATGTAAACCTTGCCGTAAGTTTGGTTGCAAGATACCAAAGTAACCCCGCAAGGAACACCGACAGCGGTCAAGAATATCTTGAAGTACCGAAAAGGACAAAGGACATGTTTCGCTTATGGAGGAGACGAAGAGCTCGTCAGAAGGGTTACGCCGACGCTTAGCTTCGACTCAGATCCGATGACTCTAAGTCACAAACCGGATACGTGTATATGTTGAATGGTGGAGCAAGAAGCTGGTGCAACCGCAAGCGAGCGCCGTGGCGGGATCTACGTGTGAAGCGGAGTACATGGCAGCCTCGGAGGCAGCGCATGAAGCGATTTGGGTAAAGGAGTTCATCACCGACCTAGGAGTCATACCCAATGCGTCGGGCCGATCAAACTCTTCCGTGACAACACCGAGCTATCGCTTCTAGCCAAGGAGCCAGGTTTCACAAGAAGACCAGCACATCAAGTTGCCGCTCAACTCCATCCGTGAAAATGTTCAAGATGGAGACATAGAGATTTGCAAAGTGCACACGGATCTGAATGTCGCAGATCCGCTGACTAAACCTCTCTCGCGGCAAAACATGATCAACACCGTAACTCTATGGGTGTTCGATTCATCACAATGTAACTAGATTGGTGACTCTAGTGCAAGTGGGAGACTGTTGGAAATATGCCCTAGAGGCAATAATAAAAGGATTATTATATTTCAATGTTCATGATAATTGTCTTTTGTTCATGCTATAAATGTATTATCCGAAATCGTAATACACGTGTGAACACTTAGACACAATGAGTCCCTAGTGAGCCTCTAGTCGACTAGCTCACAGATCAATAGATAGTCATGGTTTCGACTATGGACATTGGATGTCGTTGATAACGGATCACATCATTAGGAGAATGATGTGATGGACAAGACCCAATCATAAGCATAGCATAAAAGATCGGATAGTTCGCTTGCTAGAAGCTTTGCCAATGTCAAGTATCTATTCCTTCGACCATGAGATCGTAACTCCTTGTTACCGTAGGAGTGCCTTTGGTGTATCAAACGTCACAACGAATCGGGTGACTATAAAGGTGCATTATGTATCTCCGAAAGTATCTCGGGTTGACACGGATCGAGATCGGGATTTGTCACTCCGTATGACGGAGAGGTATCTCTTGGGCCCACTCGGTAATGCATCATCATAATGAGCTCAATGTGACCAAGATGTTGGCCACGGATCATGCATTACTGACGAGTAAAGTGACTTGCCGTGGAACGAGACCGAACAAGGTATTGGGATACCGACGATCGAAGTCTCGCAAGTAACGCATCGATTGACAAAGGAATGATATGTGGTTTGATCGAATCTCGACATCGTGGTTCAACCAATGAAAACATCGAGGAGCATGTGGGAGCCAACATGGATATCCGCACCTCGCTGTTGGTTATTGCCCGAGAGTCGCCTCGGTCATGTCAAGGTGTCTCCAACCCGTAGGGTCTACACACTTAAGGTTCGGTGACGCTTAGGGTTTGTAGGAAGTCAAGTATGTGACCACCGAATGTTGTTCGAGTCCGGATGAGATCCCGGACGTCACGAGGAGTTCCTAAGGGTCCGGAGGTAAAGAATAATATATAGGAAGTGGTGTTTCGCCATCGGGAAAGTTTCGGGTTACTGAAGCAAAAGCACGGACCACGGAAGGGTCCTGGGTCCACCGGTGGGGCCACCTATCCGGAGGGCCCCATGGGCCAAAGGGGAAGGAACCAGCCCACAAGGGGCTGGTGCGCCCTCAGGCCCACCTCGCGCCTAGGGTTGAAACCCTAGGGGGGGGCGCCCACCGGCTTGGGGGCACTCCACCCTGGCCGCCGCCCGGAGATTGGATCTCCAGGCCGCCACTCGGGGCCTATATAAAGGGGGAGGGGGGCTGCTGTACACAACTCCCAAGGCGCAGCCCTCCCTCCCAACACATCTCCTCCTCCGAGAGCTTGGCGGCACTGCCGAGATCTTGCATCTCCACCATCATCACGCCGTCAGGTCGCCGGTGGAGCCATCTTCCTCAACCTCTCCTTCCCTTGCTGGATCAAGAAGGAGGAGACGCGCTCGTCCCGCACGTGTGTTGAACGCGGAGGTGCTGTCCGCTCAAGACTTGGCATCGGTGATCTCAATCACGCTCGAGTACGACTCCATCATCACCTTGCAAGCTTCCGCACGCGATCTACAAGTGGTATGTAGATGCAAACTCTCTCCCATTACTCGTTGCTTAGATGAACTCATAGATGGATCTTGGTGAAACCGTAGGAAAATTTTAATTTTCTGCAACGTTCCCCAACAAGGGGCCCACGAGACACGGGGGCGCGCCCTATAGGGGGGGCATGCCCTCCTATCTCGAGGAGGCCTCGGCTGCTTCTTGACTTGCACTCTAAGTCCTCTGGATCACGTTCGTTCCAAAAATCACGCTCCCGAAGGTTTCATTCCGTTTGGAATACGTTTGATATTCCTTTTCTTCGAAATACTAAAATAGGCAAAAAAAACAGCAATACGGGTTGGGCCTCCGGTTAGTAGGTTAATCCCAAAAATGATATAAATGTGTAAAATAAAGCCCATAAACATCCAAAAGGGGTAATATAATAGCATGGAACAATCAAAAATTATAGATACGTTGGAGACGTATCAAGCATCCCCAAGCTTAATTCCTGCTCATCCTCGAGTAGGTAAATGATAAAAAGAGAGTTTTTGATGTGGAATGCTACCTAGCATAATTTTCAATGTAATTTTCTTTATTGTGGCATGAATGTTCAGATCCAAATGATTCAAAATAAAAGTTCATATTGATAAAAGAAATAGTAACACTTCAAGCATACTAATCAAAGTATAAATAAATCATGTCTTCTCAAAATAACATGGCAAAAGAAAGTTCATCCCTACAAAATCATATAGTTAGGCTATGCTTCATTTTCGTCACACAAAGATGTTTCCAACTTCTATACCCCCAATGACAAGCCAAGCAATTGTTTCATACTTAAATAATCTCAAACTTTTTCAACCTTCACGCAATACATGAGCGTGAGCCATGGATATAGCACTATGGGTGGAATAGAATATAATGATGGGGATTGTGTGGAGAAGACAAAAAAGGAGAAAGTCTCACATTGACGAGGATAATCAACGGGCTATGGAGATGCCCATCAATTGATGTCAACATGAGGAGTAGGGATTGCCATGCAACGGATGCACTAGAGCTATAAATGAATGCTCAACAAAAGAAAACTAGTGGGTGTGCATCCAACTTGCTTGCTCACGAAGACCTAGGGCATTTGAGGAAGCCCATCGTAGGAATATACAAGCCAAGTTCTATAATGAAAAAATCCCACTAGTATGAAAAAGACAACTTAGAGACTCACTATATGAAAAACATGGTGCTACTTTGAAGCACAATATATTAGACTCACTACATGAAGAACAAGGTGCTACTTTGAAGCACAAGTGTGGAAAAAGGGATAGTAACATTGCCCTTTTTATTTTATTTTTTTTATTTTTTTATTTTTTTATTTTTTTGGGCCTTTCTTTTTTTTCTTTTGGCCTTTCTTTTTTTTTCTTTGGGCAATGCTCTAATAATGATGATCATCACACTTCTATTGATTACAACATATGAATTACAACTCGGAACTAGAACAAGATATGACTCTATATGAATGCCTCCGGCGGTGTACCGGGATGGTGCAATGAATCAAGAGTGACATGTATGAAAAATAATGCATGGTGTCTTTGCCACAAATACGACGTCAACTACATGATCATGCAATGGCAATATGACAAAAGTAAAGTATGTCATGATGATGATGGAACGGTGGAAAGTTGCATGGCAATATATCTCGGAATGGCTATGGAAATGCCATAATAGGTAGGTATGGTGGCTGTTTTGAGGAAGATATAAGGAGGTTTATGTGTGATAGAGCGATCGTATCACGGGTTTGATGCACCGCAAAGTTTGCACCAACTCTCAAGGTGAGAAAGGGCAATGCACTGCATCAAGAGGCTAGCAATGGCGGAAAGGTAAAAGTGCGATAATCCATGGACTCAACATTAGTCAAAAGAACTCATATACTTATTGCAAAAATTTAGAAGTCATCAAAATCAAGTACTACGCAAGATGCTCCTAGGGGATAGATTGGTAGGAAAATACCATCGCTCATCCCCGACCGCCACTCATAAGGATGCACAAGCCAGGTACACTTCATGTTTCAAATTTGTTACACAACTTTAACCATATGTGCATGCTACGGGACTGGCTAACTTCAACACAAGCATTCTTTGAATTCATAATCACCCAACTAGCATGACTTTAATATCACTACCTCCATATCTCAAAACAATTATCAAGTATCAAATTGATCATAGCATCCAATTCACTTCCTATGATAGTTTTTATTATACCCAACTTGGATGCCTACCATTCTAGGACCAATTTTAAAACCATAGCAAATACCATGCTGTTAGAAAAAACTCTCAAGACAATATAAGTGAAGCATGAGAGACTAGCAATTTCTTCAATATTAAGTCACCACCGTGCTCTAAAAGACATAAGTGAAGCACTAGAGAAAAACTATCAAGCTCAAAAGATATAAGTGAAGCACAAAGAGTATTCTAGCAAATTCTAATCAAGTAGGCTTCTCCCAAAAGGTGTGTACAGCAAGGATGATTGTGGTAAACTAAAAAGCAAAGACTAATATAATACACGACGCTCCAAGCAAAACACATATCATGTGGCGAATAAAAATATAGCTCCAAGTAAAGTTACCAATGAACGAAGACGAAAGAGGGGATGCCTTCCGGGGGCACCCCAAGCTTAGGCTTTTGGCTATCCTTGAATATCTTGGGGTGCCTTGGGCATCCCCAAGCTTAGGCTCTTGCCACTCCTTATTCCATAGTCCATAAAAGCTTTACCCAAAACTTGAAAACTTCACAACACAAAACTCAACAGGAAATCTTATAAGCTCCGTTAGTGAAAGAAAACAAAACCACCACATAAGGTACTGTAATGAACTAATTATTTATTTATTTTGGTGTTAAACCTATTGTAATCCAACTTCCCTATGGTTTATAAACTATTTTACTAGCCATAGATGCATCGAAATAAGCAAACAACACATGAAAAACAGAATCTGTCAAAAACAGAACTATCTGTAGCAATCTGTAACTAACGCAAACTTCTAGAACTCTAAAAATCCTACCAAAAGAGGAAGTCCTGGAAAATTTGTTTATTGATCAGCAGAAAAAAGAATCAACGCAAAATCACGTTTATGTGATTTAACAAAACTAAATTCGTGCGTGCAAAGTTTCTGTTTTTCAGCAGAATCAAATCAACTATCATCATAGGTTATCCTATAGGTTCTTCTTGGCACAAACACTAATTAAAAGATAAAAACACATCTAAACAGATGGTAGATGCAATATTTAGTACTAAACATGAAAAAAAATAAAAAAACACAAAGAAAATTGGGTTGCCTCCCAACTAGCGCTATCGTTTAACGCCCCTAGCTAGGCATAAAAGCGAAGATAAATCTAACGAGTGCCATCTTTGGCACTAAATTCATAAGTAGAGCGCTTGTGATCTCTAGGGATTTCTCCCCTTTTAGCAATGGCTAAACCTTTAGGCAAAAATTCAAGAAATTCATTGGTAGCAAAAGGTTCCTTAACGATAGAGAGACAATTGGGATGAACACTTATGGATTTGAGATCCGCGTCTCCCTTACTAGAAGATTCACCCTTATTTTTAGGAACATAAATAAACTTGGCAGTTTTCGTAGGGGGTTTTGGAGTTTTTTTCATGGAGGAAAACGCGGAACCTAAGTTTGTAATGATATCCTCAAGTTTACCGATTCTAGTAGAGTCTAGATCTATTTTTTCATTGACTATAGGTTCTTTTTCTTTAAGATTTTTCAAAGTAACTCCAACCCTAGATCCATATTGGGTAATGTGATTATGAATATTTTTATCCAAATTTTCAATCAACTCAACAGTGGCAATTTTATTTTCAATAATCTCAAGCTATTGCATAACGTGTTCTAAAGTTAAAACAGTTCCATTGATCAAAAGAGGTGGTGGGCCAAACAAATCTAACATAACATTGTAAGCATCAAGCGTATGGCTACTCATGAAATCACCTCCGATAGCAATACCAAGAACACATCTATTCCAAGGAGTGATGCCTACATAAAAACTGCAGAGAAGAACGGAAGTAGAAAGCTTCCTAGTAGATTTATATTGGGCATTGCAAATTCTATGTCAAGCATCTTTTAAATTTTCTCCCTCCCTTTGCTTAAAATTGAGTTCGGGAGTAACAATAAGGATAGGAGGACTAGCCATAACGACAAGGTGAACGAACTAGCACACGGGCAAACAAAAAAAGGCAAGCGAAAGAGAGAGAAAGAGATTGGGAAAGAGAGGGCGAATAAAATGGCAAGGGTGAAGTGGAGGAGAGGAAAACGAGAGGCAAATGGCAAATAATGTAAATGCGAGGGAGATGAGTTTGTGATGGGTACTTGGTATGTCTTGACTTGAGTGAAGACCTCCCCGACAATGGCGCCAGAAATCCTTCTTGCTACGTCTTGAGCTTGTGCTGGTTTTCCTTGAAGAGGAAAGGGTGATGCAGCAATAGTAGCGTAAGTATTTCCCTCAGTTTTTGAGAACCAAGGTATCAATCCAGTAGGAGGCTCCTCAAAAGTCACACGCACCTACACAAACAAACAAAGAACTCGCAACCAACGCAATAAAGGGGTTGTCAATCCCTTCACGGCCACTTGCAAAAGTGAGATCTAATAGAGATAGTATGATAAGATAAATATATTTTTGGTATTTTATAATATAGATGCAAAAAGTAAAGATGCAAATAAAAGTAGATTGGAAGCAAATATGATAAGAGATAGACCCGGGGGCCATAGGTTTCACTAGAGGCTTCTCTCAAGATAGCATAAGTATTACGGTGGGTGAACAAGTTACTATCGAGCAATTGATAGAAAAGCGAATAATTATGAGATTATCTAGGCATGATCATGTATATAGGCATCACGTCCGCAACAAGTAGACCGACTCCTGCCTGCATCTACTACTATTACTCCACACATCACCGACTCGCCTCGCATCTAGAGTATTAAGTTCATAAGAACAGAGTAACGCTTAAGCAAGATGACATGATGTAGAGGATAAACTCAAGCAATATGATATAAACCCCATCTTGTTATCCTCGATGGCAACAATACAATACGTGCCTTGCAACCCTTTCATCACTCGTAAGGACACCGCAAAATTGAACCCAAAGCTAAGCACTTCTCCCATGGCAAGAAAGATCAATCTAGTAGGCCAAACCAAACCGATAATTCAAAGAGACTTGCAAAGATAACTCAATCATACATAAAAGAATTCAGAGAAGATTCAAATATTATTCATAGATAAACTTGATCATAAACCCACAATTCATCGGATCTCGACAAACACACCGCAAAAAGAGTTTACATCGAATAGATCTCCACAAGAGAGGGGGAGAACATTGTATTGAGATCCAAAAAGAGAGAAGAAGCCATCTAGCTAATAACTATGGACCCGTAGGTCTGTGGTAAACTACTCACAACTCATTGGAGGGGCAAGGGTGTTGATGTAGAAGCCCTCCATGGTCGATTCCCCCTCCGACAGAGTGCTGATGAAGGCTCCAAGATGAGATCTCGTGGATACAGAAGGTTACGGTGGTGGAAATTGTGTTTTGTTGGCTCCCTGGATGTTTTCGGGGTACGTAGGCTTATATAGGAGGAAGAAGTACGTCGGTGGACGCTCGAGGGGCCCATGAGACAGGGGGCGCCCTATAGGGGGCGCGCCCTCCTATCTCGTGGAGGCCTCGGCTGCTTGTTGACTTGCACTCCAAGTCCTCTGGATCACGTTCGTTCCAAAAATCACGCTCACGAAGGTTTCATTCCGTTTGGACTCCGTTTGATATTCCTTTTCTTCAAATATCAAATAGGCAAAAAAAACAGCAATACGGGCTGGGCCTCCGGTTAGTAGGTTAGTCCCAAAAATGATATAAATGTGTAAAATAAAGCCCATAAACATCCAAAAGGGGTAATATAATAACATGGAACAATCAAAAATTATAGATACGTTGGAGACGTATCAAGATGCGGAGAAAGGCCTTGCACGCGACGATGAATGCCAAGATGTTGAGGAAGGAATTGGGGGATAGATCGTGAAAATCGATCCCATAATAATACATGATGCCGTGAATGAATGGGTGGAGGGGAAACCCTAGCCCGCGGACAAAGTGAGAGAGGAATACAACCCTCTCGTGGGGTTCCGGAGTAGGGACGATCTATCCCGCCGTCAGAGGATAGTGGCTGATTTTCTTTGCCAGATACCCGGCCTCCCAAAGCTTTTTGATATCCTTCTCCCGGACGGTAGAGGCCATCCACTTGCCTCCTGCTCCGGATCCGGACATTTTCGGAAGACCTTTTTGGGCGGAGAATATGAACGCTTGGGCGATAGATCTCGAGCGAGGGGGAATGGATGAGCAGAGGAAGAAGAAGGCGTGGGTAAAAAAGGGAGTCCTTATCCCCTTATAAAGGCAGCAGGGATCCTGCGCCTCCCCACTTGCCCGATAAACTCGCTTATTCCCCAAGCGCCACGTTAATGGTGCGGTTGGGTTACCCACATCCGTATTGATGAGAATCCCGTGATAAGGGGACACGATCTCTGCTTCGACAAGACGTGCCAATAAAACCGCCTTGCGATATGTGCGGTGGCAGGTTGAGAAAAACGGTTCGCATAATGACCGGGCCGCGGTGTGATGTCACGCTATGGAAAGTTGTCAGTAGATTAGATTTGTGGAATATTGTACTCTATACGATGGTATGTGGAATTTGTTGAGCCGGACACAATCCTTGTGTTCAAGATCTTCTATGGAGTATTCAGAGAAGGAACCCGCCTTGCAATGTCGAAGACAATCTGCGCGCCGGACTCATCATCATTGAAGCCTGGTTCAGGGGCTACTGAGGGAGTCCTGGATTAGGGGGTCCTCAGACAACCGGACTATATACTTTGGCCGGACTTTTGGACTATGAAGATACAGGATTGAAGACTTCGTCCCGTGTCCGGGTGGGACTCTCCTTTGCGTGGAAGGCAAGCTTGGCAATTCGGATATGTAGATCTCCTTCTCTATAACCGACTCTGTGTAACCTTAGCCCCCTCCGGTGTCTATATAAACCGAAGGGTTTAGTCTGAGGACAACAACAATCATAATCATAGGCTAGCTTCTAGGGTTTAGCCTCTACGATCTCGTGGTAGATCAACTCTTGTAATACTCATATCATCAAGATCAATCAAGCAGGAAGTAGGGTATTACCTCCATCAAGAGGGCCTGAACCTGGGTAAACATTGTGTCCCCTGCCTCCTGTTACCATTAGCCTTAGATGCACAATTCGGGACCCCCTACCCGAGATCTGCCGGTTTTGACACCGACAATCACCGAGAGTGGTCCAGATTATTGTCACTTCGGGGTTGCTCGATCATAACACATAGTAGGTGACTATAGACTTGCAAGATAGGATCAAGAACTCACATATATTCATCAAAACATAACAGCTTCAGATCTGAAATCATGGCACTCGGGCCCCAGTGACAAGCATTAAGCATAGCAAAGTCATAGCAACATCAATCTTAGAACATAATGGATACTAGGGATCAAACCCTATGTAAGTGCATCTAGTGCCCCTTAGTGATTTTGGTGTATTGAAGACTTATAGGTTAAGGGACTAATGCGCTTGTGAGTGTACATAGGTCTATAAGTCTATGAGGAGTTTGATATTTACAGAGAAAGTCTAATTCTAAAAATGAAGTTCTTCGATCAAGACTTTGATATTCTCAAGACTTTCAAAACTTTGAAAGTGAAGAAATTGGTGTGACCTTGAAGACTTGGTATTCATTTGAGGAGCATGAAGCGTGAAGACTTTTGTTTTCGTAGTTTCATTTTTCTTTCTTGAGTCATAGGAAACTTTGTCTGTTTAAGGGGTCAAGAAATACTAAGGAAAATTTTCCATGTGATGCTCAACTCAAAATCCTACACCTACCAATCCCTTCGAGTGAAGCCTTTGAAATCTCATACAGTTCAGTCACTTTCTTCAAAGGATGAGACGAAGTTCTTCCGTCATCGATGAATTTGTTCGATCGAGGAGATAGGAATTCGCCAGCGAATTGCCTACACAAGGAGGAACATGATAGCCCCGAGGAATTTGAGAGTCAAATTTCCGATCCGTTCTTTGTCTTCTTGGCGCTAGCTGTCCCAAAATATCTTATCCACCTAACGGTCATATCATTGAAGGGCATTTATGTCTTATCATGTCGGGCTGCTCCCTAGGCTATAAATAACCGCCCCCTACAACCACTAGCTGGTTGCTGCTCCGAGAGAACTTGACACTTGTCATTTGAGAGCAACCCATCCTCCGAGGACTTTGAGCGAAAATCATCAAGTGAGGAAAACCCAAAACCAAACCCCTACAAACCCAAAGTGATTGAGCATCACTGAAGAAATTGATCCTGCGTGGATCCAACGCTTGTTACCTTTGAAGACTGTGCTTCTTCCAGACGGTTAGGCGTCATGGTCTAGAGCATCCAAGAGGAATTGTCGATCGCTGAGTGACCAAGTCTGTGAAGGTTTGGAAGTCGCCTGAAGACTTACCACGAGTGATTGGACGAGGTCTATGTGACCTTAGTTCAAGGAGAATACGGTGAGGACTGGGTGTCCTGAGCTGCATGCTCACGATCGGGTGTCCGGACTGTGTGTCCTCGAGTTTAAATACTCAGCGCCCAACTAGACGCATAACCGAGACAAAGCAGTTGGAACTGGTCTACCAAATCATTGTCTTCACCAACCTAATCGGTTCTATTTCCTCAACCCTTTCATTTCCTCATTATTGTGTTGAGTGTTTGTTCATATATGTGTTTGAAGACTTCGATCAAGACTTTCTTAATTTCCTCGATCAATTTCTTCACCGTTTGTCTTCACCTTGTGTTATCCTCGTGATTACGCTTTCTCGTACTCAAGGCTTGTCTTCGTTTCATCTTGATGACCATGCTTGTATTCTGTTATGCTTACTTCTGAGTACTTATTCCGCTGCTAGTAGTTCTTAGCTAAGGAATTTCCTCACCGGCAAATTCCTCAGTGAAGAATTCATAAAAATTGCCTATTCACCCCCCTCTAGTCGATATAATGCACTTTCACCCTAACAAAACTAACTCGATTACATGGTAAATCTCATCCAACCCATCACCGTCCAGCAAGCCTATGATGGAATTACTCACGCACGGCGGTGAGCATCATGAAATTGGTGATGGAGGAAAGTTGATGATGACGACGGCGACAGATTCCCCTCTCCGGAGCCCCGAACGGACTCCAGATTAGCCCTCCCGAGAGAGATTAGGGCTTGGCGGTGGCTCCGTATCGTAAAACGTGATGAATCCTTCCCTCTGATTTTTTCCTCCCCGAACGTGAATATATGGAGTTCGAGTTGAGGTCGGTGGAGCATCAGGGGGCCCACGAGGCAGGGGACGCGCCCAGGGGGTAGGGCGTGCCCCCACCCTCGTGGACAGGGTGTGGGCCCCTGGCCTTGATTCTATCGCCAGTATTTTTATTAATTCCAAAAATATTCTCCGTGGAGTTTCAGGTCATCCCGAGAACTTTTATTTTTGCACAAAAATAACACCATGGCAATTCTGCTGAAAACAATGTCACATCCGGTTAGTTCCATTCAAATCATGCAAGTTAGAGTCCAAAACAAGGGCAAAAGTGTTTGGAAAAGTAGATACGATGGAGACGTATCAACTCCCCCAAGCTTAAATCTTTGTTGGTCCTCAAGCAATTCAGTTGACAAACTGAAAGTGACAAAGAAAAACTTTTACAAACTATGTTTGCTCTTGTTGTTGCAAATATGTAAAGCCAGCATTCAAGTTTTCAGCAAAGATTATGAACTAACCATATTCACAATAACACTTAGGTCTCTGATAGTTCTCCGTCGTATCTACTTTTCCAAACACTTTGCCCTTGTTTTGGACTCTAAATTGTATGATTTGAATGGAACTAACCCGGACTGACGATGTTTTTAGCAGAATTGCCATGGTGTTGTTTTATGTGCAGAAAATAAAAGTTCTCGTAACTAATTCAAACTCCACTAACACCTTAGAAAAACAATAAAAATCCTCGCAAAAGATGAAGACCAGGGGCCCACACCTGTCCACGAGGGTGGGGCGCCCCCGGCGCGCCTCACCTCGTGGGCCCCCTGGTGGCCCTCCGACGTGATACGTCTCCAACGTATCTATAATTTTTTATTGCTCCATGCTACTTTATCTACTGTTTTAGGCAATATTGGGCGTTATTATCCACTTATATTATTTTTTGGACTAACCTATTAACCGGAGGCCCAGCCCAGATTTGCTGTTTTATGCCTATTTTAGTGTTTCAAAGAAAAGGAATATCAGACAGAGTCAAAATGGAACGAAATCAACTGGAGAAGTTATTTTTGGAAGGAAAGAAAACCGGGGAACTTGGAGTGCACATCAGGGGAGATACGGGCTGCCCACGAGGGTGGGGGCGCTGAAAGTGCAATCTTGCTCTTAAAGAATATTTTTGATATTGATGACAAACCTACATATAGGGGACTAACCTTGTTTGCTAAGTATATACAGAGGTCGTCTGTCCTCTGGTTTTCTTTAGTGAGCATCATGATCGCATCATATGAGATTTTACTCAAGCAAATTATCAATGAGGAAAGGAGCAAACAAAGATGAAGTATTGTGCTCTTTTATTTCTTGAGTAATAGGAACCCCGCACTATTAAGAGGGGATCCGAAGTGTAGGTTCAAGACTTGCTCACATTTTGTCTCATAAACAATTCTATCACGATAGACCAAAATCCCTAGCAATATCCCTTAGCCAAATCCTACCACCTCTCCTAGCCGGATCATCCGGACGGCTACCCAGATCATCCGGGCTTCACCCGGATCAGCCGGACCCTGCACCGGATCATCCGGATAAATTGGTGCTCTCCATCACAGAACGGTGTGGCTGAAGCCGGATCATCCGGACGTTCCTCCGGATCATCCGGTTGTTCCCGGATCGCCGGATCCTCTTCCGGATCGTCCGGATAACTGTGCCTGCTTTTCACGAAGTATTATATGTTGTAGCCGGATCGTCCGGTCAGCATCCGGATCATCCGGGTTGCCTCCGGACTGTCTCGGCTGCTTTCGCAGCTCGGCTGCAACCATCTCAGATCCGGATCATCCGGATGGTGTCCCTGATCATCCGGTGGTCAACTTGTGTCCAAACGGCTCTATTCTCGACATGGTATAAATAGCACCTTACCCTTCGTGATAAGGTTGAACACTCCACACAAACATGCCTCAAGAACACCAAGCTTCCCTCTCTTGCTCACACACTAAATCCCTGATCCCGGCTTGATTCTTGAGAGTTTCAAGAGTTGTTCCAATCAAAAGAAAGATCTTCTTCCTCCCTTCTTGTGACCAAAGCAAATCAAGTTTGAGCAAGTCTTGAGTCTTTCCCTCGGATCTTGTTACTCTTGGAGGTTGGAGACTCCTAGGCAAGAGGAGTCATTCGTGAGGAATCAACGATTGTGATTACCCGGAAAGTTTGTGAGGGTTTGGAGACCACCCCAAGGTCTACCACTAGTGGTTGAGAAACACCTTCGTGGTGTTGTCTCAAAGGGAGAATAGGGTGAGCCTTCGTGGCATAGGTGTGCCTTCGTGGTAACATCCGCCTCTAACGGTGACTAGCTTCCTCCAAGGAAGTGAACATCGCATACATCCTCGCCTCCTGAGTTGCTGCTATTCCTAACCCTAACTCTATACTTGTGGTTACTTGTTGTGATTGCTCTTACTTACATCTTATTGTGCTTGCTCACTTATACACTTGTGTTACTTGCCTAGTACTTTGTACTTACTAGCAATTGTTAGGCTCACCTTCATATTAGGCTCACCTTCATATTCCGCTCTATTGCCTAAAATTGCTTAGTAATAATTAAAAATTGTAATTGTACCTATTCACCCCCCCCTCTAGGTCCATCTCGATCCTTTCAATTGGTATCAGAGCCTCGTGCTCTATTCTTGTAGCTTAACCGCCCTAGAGCGAGATGAACCCGGATGGGACTCCCCTGGTTGTAGATCCTAAGGATAAAGGTGAGGCTGCCTCTGAAGTCAAGACCTTTACCTCGGAGGATCTAGAACGGGCCCTTGCTAAGCAAAAAGAGGAGCATGATGCTTCTCTTGAGGCCTTGGTCCAAATGAGATTAGCCACGTTGTCCACAGTGCTTGCACCACTCTCGGGTGGTGCTGCTTTGAGGCCAACTGTGTTTACTCCATCACTTGGTTAACAACCTCCTAGCAATGAACACGCCAGTGTTCCTTGGCTTTATGCAAGACCTCAAAGTTGAGAAACCAAGATATAACCCTCAAGGCAAACCTCCTTTACTAAGTGCCACTCCGATTTTGCCTTGTGGAGAGTTGTTATGAGGATCATCTTCGACATGGAAATGACGAGATCTGGAAATCTTGAGTATGGCTATCATGTGGTTGATCCAAAGAACCCCACACCAAGAGAAATATATGACAAGAACCTCAATGACACTGCTATCATGTGTATAAGGAGAGGCATGGATGAAAAGCAAAGGAGACCGTTCATACACATCACAAGTGCCAAGGAACTATGGGAAAGTATCATACGATCCAAGACTGGCACCTCTACCCTCCGGAGTGCTCAATATGAAATTGCCAAGGGGCAACTGCAAAAATTTTGTATGGAGAAAGGTGAAACCCCCAATCAAGTCCATGAGCGCCTCATGACTCTCACTGTCGATATTGAGTCATGTGAGTGTGACAAGACACAAGATGGATTCAACATGACAAAAAGATTCCTTGTGGATAAATTGCTTCATGCTCTTGCTCCATATCACCATCAAATGGTGTGGGACATAAGACAACACCATACCTTCAAGGAAATGACTACAGATGACATCATATCCACCTTTCAACTATTTGAAGAGTCAAAGGCTAATGCCACAAAACATCTTGCCATGCATGGTTCCCCATCATCAAAGGTCAATCTTGCATTGAAGGCCAAGCATGTATATCAAGATGAGCAAAGTGAAGAAGAAGAAGAAGATGATGATGATGAAGATGGTGATGAGATTGAATCTGACGAGGGTCCTTCATATGAAGACATGGCTCTCTTTGTCAAGAAGTTTAGCGCGGGAAAATTCAAGGGAAGATTCCAAAAGAAGAAAGTGAGAAAATGCTACAACTGTGAGGAAACCAACCACTTCTCAAATGAGTGCCCTTATGAGAAGAGAGAGGATAAACCAAGGTTTCCCAAGACCTTTCCTAAGAAGAAATTGCCAAATCCTTTGAACTCCAAGCTCAAGAAGAGAGATGGGAAAGCAATGGTTGCTCAAGAAGAATCCGATCCGGATGATGTTAGTGGTGTTGCCGGAGTTGCTCAAGATTCTCAAAACACATTGAGGCTAGTCAATAAGAGTGGTGAAGTTGTCACCTACAACTACATGAAGGATTACAAGGGCAACGCTCACAAGTGCCTCATGGCGAAGGCTGTGGTAGAAGATGGAGAGGATCAACACTCTCCTGACAAGGTCAAGGTAACCCCATGATCAAACCCTCCTCTTTTCACTCCTCCTACTCCTAGTGATGAGTATCTTGATGCGGAGGATAGTTATGAGGATGATGATCTAAATGACCCTATGCTTGCTAAACTTAATAAGTTCATGTGCTCCCTCAAAGGAAAGAAGCTCACTATGTTTCATATGCTTATGGAGATGGTGAGTAAGCACACCATCACCATTAAGGAACTCGAAACCCTCGTCACCGAGGAAAAGGAAAAATGTGAAATCCTTGAGCGGAAAGTCCAATATGAGGAAACACGAAATGATGAACTATGCTTAAAAATTGGCACAAATATTGATGTTCATACTTTGCCTCCTTGAAAAAGGCTATTGGCTCTTGTGAAGAGTTGATGAATGATAAAAGTAAGCTTGTGAAGTCTCAGCTTCTCTCTCTAAGGATTGTGAGCTTCTATCCATGTCCCTCAAGACTAAGGAAGAAGAGCTCACCCTTCTTACAAAGAGTTTTGAGACGCTCAAACTTACTTATCTTGAAACTCTAGCTAAGGCCTACTCGTCTCCTATTATAAATGTTGATGCTTGTTCTACTAACTCTAGTAGTGATCTAGCATCTATTCTTGAGGAGAATCGTTTTCTCAAGGCTCAAATTGAGAAAGGGCTCATGACATGTGCTCAAGGGCAAAAGAACCTTAATGAGGTGTTGATCCAACACAATGAAGTGTTCGCCAAAGAGGGTGTCGGTGTACTAAAGTAGGGGTACCTTAGTACCCCGAACTTGTGCACGGGCAGCCGCAGCACCCCGCAGCCAGGCTTGCCGGGCGCCCGCCAAGACCCTCCGTCAATACCTACTACTGCCATTCAAGAACAAAGTGTCAACTAAGAAGACAAAGGCCTCGGCAAGAGGAGCTTGCCGGGAAGGCTAGCCAAGGCGCTCCTAGAAGACTTGCCGCGACGCTCACAAGGTCCCTAAGAGCCAGCCGGCAACGGCAAGCTTGCCAAGCACAACAAGAGAAGGGCCGCGACAAGGCACTCGCCATGTAAGGCTGCCACCCAAACTCCAGCGCATCCAGCGACGTGTCACCCCAAGGCCATCCCAGGGGCACGTGGCGAGGCGCCGCACAGCCATGCGGAGCAAGGTGGCAAGCAGAGCTGACAGAGACGCCATCGTGGCAACCGGTGGCTCACCTAACGGTCGTTTCTTTGCACTGTTGGGGCGACCAGACGGGCATTAAATGCCCTTGTCCCCTGCCGTCAGAGTTAGGTAGGGGGCACTGTTGGTCACTGTTGTACCAACCTGCGTTTTTACCTTTTTACCCCCTCTTCCTATGTAGCCACCTGTGGGTGCCCCCTTCAGACTATAAAAGGGAGGCCCATGCGCACGTAGAAGGGGTTCAGTCCATTCGACACACGCAACACCACCATACACTCGCACGCTCGAGCAAGATCAAATACAAACACAAAGCAGCAGTGGGGGTATTATCTCTCCGGAGAGCCCCGAAGCTGGGTAAAAATTGCCCGTCTCCCCCGCGCGCTCGACCTTGATCTGCTCTGCGCACGTCCTCCGCCCCCCTTGCCGGACTAGAAGGGGCCCCCGTGCCCCATAGGTGCTCGTGGCCGCACAGAGAGCTCGCCCCGACATCTTTGGCGCGCCAGGTAGGGGCTGCGTCGAGGTCGTAAGCATCTGATCCGGCCTCCGCGCGCGCTACATCAACGTCTTCATCAACATGCCACCGAAAAAGAAGCCTTCGGAGGTGGCCGCTCTGTCTACATCGATTCTGCCACCACCGCCAGAGCAAGCGGGCGGTGGAGTGGACGCCGGCGAAGGAGCGGGCGCCGACGGTGGGACTCACATCGTCACCAGGTCCAAAAACAAGGCCCCGCAAGCGTCAGCGACCGTGCAGACACCACACCCTTCCCAGGAGGTGCAAGGTCGACAACGCCCCGGTGCTCCTAGCACCGTGCTCGCATTGGAGCAAGGCCAAGCTGGTGGGTCGCGGGACGTTCGAGGTCACCATGCACGCCAGCATGCTGGCGCGAGTGAGGTACGGTCACCCGGACGGGGTGTGGCACCTCCCAATCCAGTTGGGAGTCCGAGCACATCCGCCTCGCGCCGCTTCGCCGCCACCGCCACCAAAATAGCAGAGAGAAGCGCTAGCCCGAGCCCACCTGCTTTTAGATTACCCTCCGCGCCACACAAGATCGACGATCGGAGGATGACCATATATACCTCATCGGCCGCTTAACGGCGACAAGCCCCGGCAGCCGAGCGCATCGAAGCCCCGGCAAGGCGCCCAGGCGCAAGCCGACGCCGACAAGACCGCTGGGGGTGCCACCTCCGTGCACTCCCAGCCCCGAAGGCCAAGATCGCCAGCTCGCCGGACCAACCCCGACGCCGACTCCACCGCGTCGTCGGACCCGCGAACTCGCCGTGATCAACGCCACGTTCTCCAAGAACAGCAACACGAAGACGCCAGACCTTTTCGAATCGGCCGAGAGAAGCGCGACGTTAATCGACCAGCGCGGCTGGGCCCACTCTGTCGGCGGCACGCACTGGGGAACCAGCGACTTGTCCGACGCGGCAGGTTGCCCTGCGTTCACCCGCGAGCCGCGGCAAGTCCAAAGGGCCCAAAACCAAGAATTTCAAGCCGACGTGCCGAGAAGTACGATGGCAGGATACATCCGTCGGAGTTCCTCAAAGATCTACACCATCGCGGTGCAGGCTGCGGGCGCGAAGAGAAGATCCTCGCCAACTACTTCCGCTGGTGCTCAAACCCAACGCCGATCTTGGCTCATGCACTTGCCGGACGGCTCCATCTCTTCATGGGAGGACTGTGTCATCAGTTTGTCGGCGCCTTCACAAAGTGCCACAAACCCCATGGCTGAGAGAACGATCTGCATCTACTTGTCCGTATGAGGAGAGCCCTGCGCAAGTACATACAGAGATTCAGCCAGTGCAGCGCAACATCCCGTGACGCCCACCCGCCGCAGCTTATCGCTAGCGTTTCATCGAACATGCGTAATCGCAGGATGAGGGAGGAGATGGCGATGTGCAAGATCAGAGATGTCAGTGAGCTCTATGCTCTGGCCGACAAGTGTGCACGGGCTGAAGAGGGGAGGAAAATCCCCGGAGAGATTGCAGGAGCAGAAGGATCTGACAGTGAGGATGCCGCCCCGGCAAGGAAGAACCGGAAGCGGAACAACAGGAAGAGAAAGGCTAAGGATGTGCTAGCTGTTGAGCATTCCGGCAACGGAGGCGGCTCCGACAAGGCCAAAGCCGATGACTCCGGCGAGGCTGTGGTAGCCGCCAACAAGCAGGATGGCTCCGGCAAGCGATATTGCAAGATTCACCGCACCAAGGGCCACGACCTCCAAACCTGCAAGAAAGTGGAGCAGATGGCGGAGCTACAGAAAGCTGAGTACGAGCGCCGCGATAAGGAGAGAGCCCAGGGAGGTGGCGGAGGATCCGGCAAGAAACTTCCCGCCCGGGGAGGGCACCGCGGCAAGGCCAAGCCGCGGCAAGGAGACAGGCCTCCCCGCGGCCGCGACAAGGACGAAGATGAGGATGAGGATGATGAGATGGAGGAGGATGAGACTGATGACCAAGAGTTTCAGAAGGCAACAGAGGTGTTGTGCATCAACGGCGGCGCCTCTCTGCACACCTCGCACCGCCAACTCAAACAAAGGTGCGAAGTGAACGCAGCGGAGCCGTCCGTCGAGTCACGCAGCCTCTGAAGTGGTCCAAGACGCCCATCATCTTCGACGCTGAGGACCACCCGATCGCATCATCGCGGTCGGGTGCTTGCCGATGTTGGTTTCACTCAACAATCCGCAACCTCAAGGTCACGAAGATGTTGGTTGACGGCGGGCCGGCCGAACCTGATTTCCTCCGCAAGACTCAAGAAGCTCCAGATCCCGACAATGAGCTCAAGAAATTGGTACCTTTCAAGGATAAACCGGGAAGGAGCAAGCCCAAGGGGAAGATCACACCGCAAAGGACATTTGGCAGCGAATCGAACTTCGTGATGAGAGGGTCACGCTTGATGTTGCCGATATCCCATTACCCTACAATGGGATACTCGGCCGACCAGCGCTTGCCAAGTTCATGGCAGCCTCTCACTATGCATACAATGTGCTCAAGATGCACGGTCCGATAAGTGTCATTTCTGTCCAAGGTGACAAGAAGGATGCACTTATTTGCACCGACAAGATCTCTAGGGAAGCAAAGAGCCATGCGTAACGCAAGCCACTTGCCACTAAAGCTCCCCGGGAAAGAAGAAAGCCAAGTCCGCAAGAGTAGCTCGATGCCCACTCCGCAAGCGCACCTCCCAGTCTTTCTTGTTGCCGCCGAGGACGCACCATCGAGCTCCACCGGCAAGTACAAGAAGGCAAAGGCAGCTTCACCAGAGACCAAGAAAGTGGCCGCTAAGGGGACGGCACGGTGGTACCTTCACCATCGCCACGCTTGATCCTAAATAGGAAGCGCACTTCGTTATTTCTCTCGGGCGAATGTCGATGTGTTTGCATGGCAGCCATCCGACATCCCCGTGTTCCTGTGGAAGTAATCGAGCACCACCTTGCCGTCCTCGCCTCACGCGCCCGTCAAGCAAAGAGTCGAAAGCAAGCGATGAGCGCCAAGAATTCATAGTAGAGGAGATCGAGAAAGTTGGAAGCAGCGGGCCTGGTCCGAGGAGTACTCCATCCGACGTGGCTAGCCAACCCAAAGAGTCGTGCGAAGGTAAACGGGAAGTGGAGACTTTGCATCGACTTCATCGATGTCAATAAGGCCTGTCCCAAGGATCCATTCCCTTGACGCGCATTGACCAGATTGTAGACTCCACAAGAGGATGTGATCCGCTTTCTTTCCTTGATGCTTACTCAGATATCAATGATCTTCATGGCGTAAGAGGATGAGGAGAAAACCGCATTCATTACCCCATGTGGCACGTCATCGCTCGCATTTAATGCCTTCGGGTTAAAGAATGCTGGTTCGACATTTGTAAGGGTAGTCAGCCATGCTTTTGAGCCACAGTTGCACAGAAATGTAGAAGCTTACATGGATGACATAGTGGTCAAGAGCAAGGACAAAGAGACCCTGATCCAAGATTTGGATGAGACCTTTGCAAATCTGCGCAAGGTCAACCTCAAGTTGAACCCCGAGAAGTGTGTGTTCGGAGTTCCTTCCGGCAAGCTTCTCGGGTTCTTTGTGTCTCAGAGGGGAGTTGAAGCCAATCCCGACAAGATCAAGGCCATTGAGCAAATTGAAGCGCCAAAGCGCGTAAAGGATGTGCGAAAGCTTGCCGGCTGCGTTGCTGCTCTCAGTAGATTCATTTCCAAATCTGCCGAACGTGCCTTGAAAAAATATTTGTCCCATGAAATGGACTCCGGAAGCGGAGGCTTCGCTGCAAGACTTGAAGAAATATTTGTCCTCCACTCCGACACTCGTCGCACCTAAACCACAAGAGAAGTTACTGCTATACCTAGCGGCAACCAATCAAGTGGTTAGTGCTGCGTTAGTGGCGGAGAGGGAGGCGGATGATGAGCCAGCAGCCACGGCAAGCAAGTCCAGCGACAAGCAGAGGGTTTCTCCGACAAGCTGTGGCCCGGCAAGCCCTGATCCGACGAGTTCTGGCTCCGCCAAGGATGGATCTGTGCAGTTGCCGGAAGAAAAACAGAAGAAGAAGGTGCAGCGCCCAGTTTACTTTGTCAGCTCCCTTTTGCAGGGGGCGAGGTCAAGGTACTCTGGCGTGCAGAAGCTGCTCTTCAGCCTACTCATGGCCTCAAGGAAGCTGCGCCATTATTTCAAGCACATGAGATCACAGTGGTCACTCGCTTTCCGTTGAAGAGGATATTGCAAAATCCAGAAGCAACAGGCAGGATTGTCGAGTGGGCACTGGAATTGTCAAGCTTTGGCCTCAAGTTTGAAAGTACTTCAACCATTGAGCCGAGCATTGGCAGAATTTATAGCGAATGGACGCCAACACCCGATGAAGAAACTCGAGAGGAGCATCCTCGTCAAGGAAGCAGCAAAGAATGGATCATGTACTTTGATGGTGCCTTCTCATCGCAAGGCGCCAAAAGGGCGCATTTACTTGTCGCACTCCACCGGAGAGCACCTCAAGCACGTGGTCCGGATGCACTTTCCCAAGGAGCAAGTAACAAACAATACCGCAGAGCATGAGGGCTTGCTTGCCGGACTCAGATCGCGCGTAACTTGGGATCAGGAAGCTTATTGTCAGGGGTGACTCATAGCTTGTCGTCCGCCAAGTTAACAAAGATTATCAGAGTCCGTTGATGGAAGCATACATTGATGAAGTGAGAAAGTTAGAAGAGCATTTTGACGGCCTGCAATTGGAACATGTTCCAAGAGCTCAGAATGACATTGCAGACGGCCTATCAAAGTGCGCCGCACTCAAGTTGCCTGTGGAACCAGGGATTTTTGTGCTCAAACTGACTCAGCCATCTGTGACACCATCAACTGGACAGAGCAAGAAAAGAAAGTTGGTTACTGGCGACTACTTTCCGGCAAAGCTCCCCAAAGCCGCCGCCAAGAAGGTCCCCAGGATCAACACAGAAAGTGCCGAGGAGCGATCTCGCCCGACAAGCCCTGTGGCTGTTTCATTGAAGCGAGCGCCCCGACAAGTTGTGTCCCGACACGCTTGCCGGGAGCATCACGCCGGCAGGATCCGAGATCCTTGCCGTGGAAGCGAATATTCCGCAACAAAGATTTGCGCCTTTAATCCTTGTCGCCGAGCCTCGTGCTCCGCATGGGCACAACAGATCGCCCATTTCCTTCAAACAGGGAACTTCCCGAGGAACAAGAAGAAGTGGAGAAAGTAGCCCGGCAATCAAGTATGTACCAGTTTGTCGATGACATATCGCATGTAAGAAGATTCAACGGAGTGAAATTGAAGTGCATTTCCGGGAAGATGGACGGCACTGTTGGCGGAGATACATGGAGGCATATGTGGTCACCACATTGGCGCAAGAGCACTTGCCGCAAAGCTTTCCGGCAAGATTTCTTCCGCCGACAGCCTCCAGATGCAACCGCACAAGTAACCAAGTGTGAAGCGTGCAGGCCCATTCCAAACAGATTCATCAACCAGCTCAAGCTCTCCAAACGATCCCTTTGTCCCGCCATTTTCGGTCCGGGGCTCGACATCCTCTGCCTCTTCCCCGAAGCCGTCGGGGCTTTGAGTACTTGTACGCTATGATCGACAAGTTCACAAAGTGGCACGAAGTGGAACCAGTGAGGAAGGTGACAAAGACAATCAGCGATCAAGTTCTTTAGGTCGATTGTTTGCCGCTTGGGATCCCTAACGGGATCATCACCGACAATGGCACATAGTTTACGAGCCACACCTTCATGCAAGACGCCCAAGATCTTGGCACCAAGATCTGCTTCGCTCATTGCTCACCCAAGAAGCATCGGTCAAGCGGAGAGGGCGAACGCTGAAGTGTTGCGTGGCTCAAGACCGTAACTTTCGGACAGGCTGCATAAGTGCGGAAGGAATTGATCGGCGATTGCGGTGGTTCTCTCGTCGATCAGACGACACCAAATCGAGCCATCGCCGGACACCTTTTGCTCTTGTCTATGGAGCAGAGGCAATTCTCCCCACGGAACTCAGATACGGATCGCCACGAGTGCTCGCTATGATGAGCTTGAGCAAGAGCAGCTGCGGCAAGATGACGCGCTGCTCCTCGAGGAGGATCGTCTTGAGTCAACATGCGAGCTGCTCGCTACAACAAGCTTTGCGCCGCTATCATAGCCGCAAGGTTAATGCCGAAGCTTCGAGGAAGGCGACCTTGTTCTTCGCGCGCTCAATCCGCCAAGAATTCAAACAAGTTGACTTGAAGTGGGAGGGCCCTTATCGGGTGAAACGAGTCACTAGGCCCGGCGCTGTCCGCCTTGAGACCGAAGATGGCATTCCGGTGAGAAATTCTTGGAACATAGAACATCTTCGCAAGTTTTACCCATAAGGCGCGGTTGCCGGACTCGTTCCGGCAACCACCTTTTGTACAAGCCTTGCCGCTGTCGCATGTAACACTTTGTACAAAGCCGGGCGCAGCCCCCGTACGTAAATAAAGTTTATGTGCACTGCACATCTTGTCAAATTTATTGCATCTTTATTTTCTTGCATATATATCTGACACTTTGTGCAGTACTTACCCCCGGTAAGCAATAAAGAACCTCAGGGTCCTATATCATTATTTTCTCTTCTTTCTTCTCAAAAAGAAGATTCCTCCGCCCACAAGTTCACCGGGGGGGAGAGGAGACGATAAAAGTCGGGACCGGGCGCCGTTCAAAGGAATCTAGCCTTGCCGGAACGAAGAAGGCAGAAAAGCTAAGTAGCCAAAGTTTGAGCTTAGTCAATTTTGAATTTTTCAAGTTATATTCCTTGAACGTTCGTACCTTGTATGGAAAACCTGTGCGCGGAGGAATCGACTCGCGGCTAAGTTGCGCCCTTGCGTTGTTTCCGAGCCCGCTCAACAATACAAGTGGGCCGCAACTAGCCCCGACAAGATTTCTTGCCGGAGGCAGCACCAGGTGCTGACGTTCCGCACTCAGCAAGTGTGCTTGCGCCGGCAAGGTTCCTCAAAGCGTAGGGTAAAAGCATACAAGGGATGCAACAGAGCAAAGGGAATAACATAGCAAGCAGTACCCAGAATAAAGTTATATTACAAGAATGACTTATTGTGGCACTGACCAAATTGTTCTCGTAACCAAAACGGCAGCAGCAAGAAAAAGGGAGAAGAAGGGCGGCCTAGTCCGTGCGCCCGCCGTTGACCCTCTTGACCTCGTTCACCTTATCCATGATGGGTGCGATGATGGCCTTGAGCTCCTCAAGATCGGCGCCCTCCGGCAGCTTCTTGGTGACGCGGGAGAGGTCGATGCCCGGGTTGCGGAAGAGGACCTTCACCAACACCTTCTCCAGACCCGGCGCAGATCAAGGCGACTCGTCGGCCAGCTTGCTTTGGATCCTCTCCGGAGCTGCCGGAGAGCCGCCACCACATCCTTGAAGAAGAGCGTGAGCTTGGCGCTGGCTGGAGATTCTCTTGAGAGAGTACCAAGCCCGCTGTTCAGCTCCGCCAACTCCTCGTCAATAAGCGCGGCGATGTCGACGAGGCCCTCCGTCCAGAGCTCCACCGTGGTCTTGAAGGTGTTCTGGGTCTCGGCAGCCCTCGTCAGCAGCTCCTCGTTACCCTTGAGATCTTTCCTCAGGGTATCTTCCCGCTTCTTGGCGGTGTCCAGCGTCTCCATCAAGGTGGACAATTTCAGCTCTAGATCAGTGCTTGAATCCTTGGCAGCGTTCAGCTCCTTGATCTTCTCGGAGAGCTGAGCTTGCAGGTCGCCATGGGCGCGTGCATCCTTCTCGCGATCGCGCTGGAGTGCGGCAAGCTCCTCATTCTTCCTTGTCGCGTCCGCCTCCAACTGCGTCACCTTCTCCTCTAGCTCCTTCCTGGCGGCTTCAGCAGCCGCAGCGGCATCCTTTGCCTCCTTGAGCGCCCCGCCAAGTGATTGTTCCCAGACAGCGAGCTCCTCGTCATGGCTGTCCAAGTACGCCTTCCTCTGTATCAGCTCACCGTCCCGCTTGGACAGCTCCTCGGCGGCGAGCCTCTGTTGCTCCTCGGCTTCACCTTCTCCAGATTTAACGCCTTCTTCGCCTCATCGAAGCTCGCCTCTCCAAAGAATGGACCGGAGGGCGTCTTGGTTTGACTCTTGAGCTCCTCAAGATGCTTTCTATATCAACTCCCGCTGCGACAAGCGCTTCCGGGACTCAAGCTTCGCTTGCGGGCGCGTAGAGTGACACCAGCTTGAGCAGCTGCTCCTCCTCGGACTCGCCATCGCTGCTGCTTGGCTGTCAACCATCGCCAGCCCGGCAGAGGCGAGCACCTCCCACAAACTCCTCTCCTTCAACCGGGCGCCAGAGCTAGATGCCCAGGGAGCTTGATATATACGCCGGCTTTCAAGCAGCGCTGGCTGGGGCTCCTCGAGCCCCAGCCTGCGTCAGGGCGGAGGGGTCGGCAGTCGGTGCAGCGCCTTGCGCTCCTGCGTCCTCTGGATCGTCGGTGCGGTCGCCAGACCCCTCGTCAGCCCCTGTGCCAGCGACCTTGGCGGCCTCTTCGCCGGCGGGCTCTTCCGCACCAGCCTCTTCCTCAGCGGCGGGGGCATCCCCTGTATCGCCGCGCCCGCCCTCCTCGCCGGTGGCCTCAGCCTCCATCGGGTCCACAAAGGGAGGATCTGAAGACAAGGGGAGGAAGGGGCAGTCAAGCAAATACCCAAAAGTAAGAAAAGGGAGACCAGTGGAACCCAAGGAGGGCCTCTGACGAGGAAGGTCACCTGTGCTGGGCTCTGTGATCATGGGCTCCACCACCGGGGGCTCGCTGGTTCCACCCCTTGCCGGGGATCCCTTCCTTGCCGGAGAGGGATCCCCTATCGGGGAATCGGCCCTTGGTGGCGTAGTCGATGCCGACGACACCTCCGGGTCGGCCCCCGACTGCTCCTGGTGGGCCTGTTCTGCTCCTGTATACAAAAGAGTCAATAATCAAGGTATTGGCAGAAGAAGAAGCGACCATGCACGCCCCACGACAGGAGGTGAATCAAGGCACTTACGCTGGGGGCTGTGCTGGGAGCTGTTGCGAGGGGAAGGGACCGGGTCCGTCAAAGTGGTCTCGGACGTATCTTCTGCCACCACAGCAGGATCGTCCTCGGTGTTGACCACGGGGACCTTGGCCCTCTTCGCTGCTCTCTCCGCCAAAGTCCTGAGACGGAACAGGGGTTTGGGGAGAAACAGATTAGATGCAAGACAAACAACAACAAGGATCAAAAGAAAGATAAGTGCAGTATGAAGGAAGCCTTACTCCTCCTCCTCCTCCTCCTCTTCGTCGTCATCGGAGCTCAGCGCGGAGAGGTCGAACTCCGGTACCCTCTCAGCGCGACGTGGCGGAGGAGTAGGCTCCCTCCGGCGCTTGCCGAGGGCTGCGGCAGGATCGTGTGGCGGCCGGGAGGACCCGCCTCGATTCGGGCGCGGCCTGGGACCCTCCCGCGGCTACGGTACTTGCCGCGGTGGAACGTGCTAGGCGGCCTGCTCCTCCGCCAGCTCTCCGACTCGACGGAGGCGCCTTCTCGGACGGAATTGGGGCTGTGCTGTGAGCTCCGCCTGCGGCAAGTTGCTCGAAGACGGCTGGCCGCTCGCGCCCGCGGCGGACTCGGCCGTTTCGGCCTCGACCTTCCCTTCGCCATCGCCTTCTCCGGCAAGTTCTTCCCGGGCGGCAAGGCTTGCCGCTGCAGCTGCGTCCGCCTCCGCCAACGTGAAGCCAAACTCGCCCGCTGCGGCGGCTGCCGCCGCCTCTTCGGCCCTGCTAGCAATATACGCCAGCTCCTCGGCAGTGGTGGCGCGGGTGAGGAGTTTTTGCTCGTCGGAATTGACTGCCACCTCCGACAAATCATTGAAGAATTGCTGCACGACCTCGGCAGCAGGCTCTATCCAGTTTGCACTTATCCCATGCGAGTCGCACTCTGGCATCATTGCGCAGATACGATCGCGCTGGGAATTATTGCACAAGGGACGACGCCGCGCCTAACTGGAACCACTCGATGATTGGGGTCATGCTTGAACATCTCCTCAAAGATCGCGCCAAGCTCCATGACCGTGAAGTTGAAGTTGAGGCTGGGCGCAGCCTCATGAAATCTGTCGGGTCATTGAATCGCTAGGGCGGGCCTCCCCTCGCTGCGCAGAGAGGCGATACGGCGACGGCGAAATCCGCGCCAACTGCCTGTTGTAAGTCCGCATGCTCGAGCCGGAGGATTCGGTGGTAGCGATTGTCGACTTGGCGTCATCCGACGACAGAGCACTCGATCGTTGCCACGCACCACCCGGGTCTTGCGCAGCTTATTGAACGACGGCGGATTGGCATCACAGATCCAGCACCACTCCGCCCTCCACTCGTCCCACTTGCTGCGGAGTTCGCCCGACAAGTACACCTCCTTCATGCCCATCCGGAGGTCCAGCAATTCCACCGCCGCTGGCTCCCTTTCGCCCGAGGGGAGAAGTAATGACGGAAAAGGGCCACATTGGGGAGGATACCAACGAAGTTCTCGCAGAGGTAAAGCGAAACCGCCATTGTCAGAACGGCGTTGGGGGTGAAATCAAGCAGATGAAACCCGTAGGTGTTCATGATATCGCAAAAGAAATCGGAAAAGGTGGGCAGAGCCCGCAATAGAAGAACACAGGGAAGAAGTAGTACCCTTTGGGGCACTTCTTCGATTTGGAGGCCTCATGAAGCACCGGCGCGCGTGGATGCGCCCGCTTCCGTCGACGAAGAGGTAAAATTCGCGCGCAACGCCCCGAGTAAGCTCGGGAAAGCACTGCGCTTCTTGGCGCCCGAGCTCCAGCGCCCACCGATTTCGAGGCCTTCGCAGCCTTCAGCGGCCTCAGTAGCCTTCCGGCCTTGAGCCATGGCGGGCGGCGGGGAGGCGAAAGCGACGGCGACGACGGGCGGCGGAGCGCAGTTTTCCTCTCGATTCAGGAGACGGAGGAGAACGGCGAGCTTCGGAGGAAGGAACCGCAAGTGGCGGAAGTGGGGAACGGCCCGCTTCTCTGCTTATAAACGGGGATGCGAACGCTACGCATTTCGGAATTAAGTATTGACCACGTTCTCTCCCACGACGCCGCAATCGACGCGGCTGCTGCGAGAGGGCGCGGTGGACACGGAGTCGATTTTGTGTGGACCCAGCCGCTGCGTTCGAAAGACCGCTTTTGGTCTGGCCCAACAACGCCGGCACCGTATGGCCCAGCCCGGGGGCTCTGTCGGTGTACTAAAGTAGGGGTACCTTAGTACCCGAACTTGTGCACGGGCAGTCAGAAGACACCCGCACCAAAGCTTGCAAGGCAGCGCCAAGACCCTCCGTCAATACCTACTACTGCCATTCAAGAACAAAGTATCAACTAAGAAGACAAAGGCCTCGGCAAGAGGAGCTTGCCAGGAAGGCTAGCCAAGGCGCTCCCAGAAGACTTGCCGCGACGCCTGGCGTCCGGCAAGCAGCCCGGCGGCAAGCTTGCCGCACAACAAGAGAAGGGCCGCGCAAGGCACTCGCCGCGGCAAGGCTGCCACCCAAACTCCAGCGCATCCAGCGACGTGTCACCCCAAGGCCATCCCAGGGGCACGTGGCGAGGTGCCGCACAGCCATGCGGAGCAAGGTGGCAAGCAGAGCTGACAGAGACGCCATCGTGGCAACCGGTGGCTCACCTAACGGTCATTTCTTTGCACTGTTCGGGCGACCGGACGGGCATTAAATGCCCTTGTCCCCTGTCGTCAGAGTTAGGTAGGGGGCACTGTTGGTCACTGTTGTACCAACCTGCACTTTTACCTTTTTACCCCCTCTTCCTACGCTGCCACCTGTGGGTGCCCCCTTCAGACTATAAAAGGGAGGCCCATGCGCACGTAGAAGGGGTTCAGTCCATTCGACACACGCAACACCACCATACGCTCGCACACTCGAGCAAGATCAAATACAAACACAAAGCAGCAGTAGGGGTATTATCTCTCCGGAGAGCCCCGAAGCTGGGTAAAAATTGCCCGTCTTCCCCGCGTGCTCGACCTCGATCTGCTCTGCGCACGTCCTCCGCCCCCCTTGCCGGACTAGAAGGGGCCCCCGTGCCCCATAGGTGCTCGTGGCCGCACAGAGAGCTCGCCCCGACAAGGGACTCGGGTTTGACCCAAGCACAAGCAAGAAGAAGACATTCTCTCAAAAGTGCACCACCCCTTTAAAATAAACTTTTGTACGAGAAGGACACAAGGAGAAAGGTAAGGTTGCTAGTGGGAAGGCCACAAGGGGCATGCCCACTCTCAATAAGCCAAAAGAGTTCATGCCTCCATCCTATGTACTTCGTAAGACTAAGGATGGAGAAGTTTATGCAAAGTTTGTTGGTCCTCGAAATGCATTTCGGTTTTATGCTATTTGGGTCCCTAAGACCCTTGTGACTAACTTGAGAGGTCCCATTGCAAGATGGGTGCCTCTAACCAAGTAATAATTGTGTGTAGGTCGCCTTCTCCGGTGGAGTAAAATGGGTGATTGATAGTGGATGTACCAATCATATGACCGGAGATAGCAAATTGCTCTACGATTTCATGGAAGCTATTCAACCATTTATGAGCATTATGTTTGGTGGAGGATCAAAAGGACAGTACTTGGGTTGGGGAAGGTGGCTATCACAAATGACATGTCTCTTGCAAATGTCATGCTTGTCCAATCCCTTAAATATCATTTACTTTGCTCGTCAATTGGCATCTGTTGGTTATGATACACTATTTGGACTAACGGATGTGAAAGTCTTTAAGAGAGATACTCTCAAGTGGCCTTCGTTGAGAGTTGGATGGCAACCTTTACACGGTTGATTTCTAAAGAGAGCACATTCCATGCAACTTGTCTAATGGCCAAGGCCGACAAGGGTGGCTATGGCATCGCCGGCTAGCCCATGTCGGCATGAGAAATCTTCAAGATCTCTTAAAGGGTAATCACATCCTTGGACTAACAAATGTCTCTTTTGAGAAAGATCGTGTGTGTAGTGCATGTATAGCTGGGAAGCAACATCAATCAAAGCACCCACCCAAGAATATTGTGTCTACTTCAAGGCCTTTGGAGCTCCTTCATGTGGATCTTTTTGGGCCTCCTTCATGGGATAGTCTTGGTGGGAAAAAGTATGGACTTGTCATTGTTGATGATTACTCAAGATATACATGGGTGTTTTTCCTCAAGTCCAAGGACGAGACGAAGATCACTTTCATTGACTTTGCCAAGCAAGCACAACGCAAGTTTGACAAAGAAATCTTGGCAATAAGAAGTGACAATGGATCGGAGTTCAAAAACTACACCTTGGAAGAATTCCTTAGTGATGAAGGGATTGAGCATCAATATTCAGCTCCATACACTCCTCAGCAGAATGGTGTAGCTGAAAGGAAGAACCGCACCCTTGTGGAGATGGCAAGGTCCATGTTGGATGAATACAAGTCACCACATAGTTTTTGGGCCGAAGGTGTCAACACCGCATGCCATGCATCAAACCGGCTTTTCCTCCGCACTATATTGGAAAAGACTCCATATGAGCTTCTAACTGGAAACAAGCCAAATGTCAAGTACTTTCGTGTATTTGGGTGCAAATGTTTCATCCTCAACAAAAGAGAACGGTTAGGAAAATTTCAATCCAAAACGATTGAGGGTATATTTGTTGGCTATGGATCAAACTCTCACGCCTATAGAGTCTACAACAAATCCAATGGATGTGTTGTAGAAACTTGTGACGTGGTGTTTGATGAATTTAATGGCTCCCATGGGGAGCAAGTTGATCTAAGTGATGTAGGTGAAGAAGATTCTTCTCAAGACATTTTGACCATGGGTGTTGGTGCACTTCTTCCTATGGAACAAGAACCTCATGATGATGATGAAGAAGATGGAAGTCTCACACATCATCAAATTACTTCAACATCCATACCACCACAAGCTCCTATTGTTCATCCGATACCCTTAGCCCAAGTTGAAGAGGATGATCAAGTTCCTCCTCATGACAATCTTCAAGAACAAGAACAAGAAAATCCAATCATTGATGATGAACCTCAACAAATGCAATATGAACAAGAAGATCTTCCTCCACACATTAATGATCCATATGTTGAGGATGTGGATGATGGACATGAAGTTGAACCTCGTGAAACCCTTACCTCTATCATGCCACGAGTGGCCGGTCGTGTTGATGTTGACAAAATACTCACCGGCATATCGGAAGGTAGGGTCACTCGTAAACATTTGACCAACTTTTGTGCTCACTTTTCTTTTGTGTCTAGTTTTGAGCCCATCAAGGTACAAGATGCATTGATGGAAAACGATTGGCTAGTTGCTATGCAAGAAGAGTTGAACAGTTTTGAACGCAACCAAGTGTGGTCATTAGTCAAGAGGCCACCGCCGAGCACAACGTCATTGGAACAAAATGGATTTTCAAGAACAAACAAGATGAGAATGGTGTGATCATCGAAACAAGGCAAGGTTAGTGGCACAAGGGTACTCACAAGTTGAAGGTTTGGACTTTGGTGAGACCTTTGCCCCGTTGCCTGCCTTGAATCCATTCGCATCTTACTTGCTTATGCTGCTTTCAATGGTTTTACATTACATCAAATGGATGTGAAGAGTGCTTTCCTTAACGGTCCTCTACAATAAGAAGTATATGTATCACAACCACCTGGGTTCGTTGATCCCGATCACAAAGACTATGTGTATAAACTTCATAAGGCTTTGTATGGCCTCAAACAAGCACCTCGTGCTTGGTATGATCATATTAAGAAGTTTTTACTCGATGATGGTTTTGTGAGAGGGGTGATCGATCCCACTCTTTTTACTAAGAGGGATAAGGGTGATTTGATCTTATGCCAAATCTATGTAGATGATATCATTTTTGGTTCTCCTAACATTCATTTGCGCAAGAAGTTTGCGGACTCAATGACCAAGTGTCAGGACCCCGACTCAATGTCACATCGATCTAGCCTGTAACACATCATATCACTTTGCGGCCTCACGCACGGTATCCCAACGGGTGTCGCCTTACCTTAGCCCGGGACCGTTTGCGCCTTTTGGCACGGGTATATGATAGTGTCGCTAGCATCCATATGAAAAGGAGCCCGGGCTGACATGGCTAGTCGTAAACCCAAAGTGGCACAGACTTACGAGGACAGCATCCATGACCCAAAGATCGAACGTGTCGGTCATCACGAGTAAGTTCCGGCTGTAGCACTGGCTAGCAGATTCGGTGAACCGGCAGAAGCGGCTAACAGACTCCGGTACTCAACGCGTGACATTTCCCGAAGGATGTATATGTGAACGAAGAAGGACACATGCCGCCAGCCTAAGTGTTCCGGAGCAAGAGCACGCTACCATGGCTCGATGGAAACACTAGGAGACATTTCCGTAAGAGAGGCTACTAAAGATAAACAACTAGATAGTCGATCGCACACATACCTGCATTTCAATAACATACACACAATATGCCCGATATGTGCAAATACAACATGGCATCACAACATGACTCTACGACTCAAGTATTTATTCAATAGGCTCCGAGGAGCGAGATATTACAAACAGGGGTCTCATGACCCAACATTCAGAGCATACAAATCAAAGCACAAGCGGAAGCTAACATGTCTGAGTACAGACATCTACAAATGAAAAAGGCTTAGAAGCCTGACTATCATCTAGATCCTGCCGAGGGCACAAGATCGTAGCTGAGGTATCAAGCTAAACGTCGAAGTCCAAGCGGAACTACTAGCGAGATCAAGTCTCTCTCGCAAAAACATAAAATAGGCAAACGTGAGTACAAATGTACCCAGCAAGACTTACATCAGAACTAGCTACATATGCATCATTATCAACAAAGGGGGTGGTGGAGTTTAACAGCAGCAAGCCAGCTTTGACCCGGTGGCTATCCTGAACTACGACTGCAAGTAACTCTTTTGAGGTGGCGCACACGAGTCCACATATTCACCATATCAATACACCACTATGGATCCGCACCTGCCTCCCTACGAGTACGCCATCCATAGCACTCACACTTATCTTGCGTATTTTAGAGTATCCACTTTCACTTGTCTATGAACTGTTATAGGCAACCCAGAAGTCCTTTACCGCGGACACGGCTATTCGAATAGATAATGTTAACCCTGCAGGGTGTACTTCTTCACACACGCTCACCACTTACCGCCGTTTACACGACATGTACTCGGCAACCTTCAAGCGGAAGCCCAACGTGGGTGTCGGCCACGGCCTACCTAAACACTCAAGTCCCTAGTCCAGGTTTATCGCCTATTTGGGTTCCATCTATGAGGAGTTCCGGCCAAGTTTCGCCACAGCCCCAAACGATGTGAACAGGTTCCCGAGACACCAAACGGGCGCCCGGTACACCGTGCACGCGTGCCTACCGTGATCACAGCCCACCCCTACGGTCAGCGCGCAAGACGGCCTCCAAAGATAGTACAAACACGAAACTACTTGCAACTCCCGGACAGAGGACAAGGGTGATTAAGAAGCGAGAGGGTCCATTGGTTTCGGGCCCAATGCGTGGTAGTAGCTGAATCATGGATCACAAACACGTAACTCAGTTCTCGAGGACGGCTGCAATGAGACAACCCACCATGTACTCCTACATGGCCTCTCACCGCTACCTTTACCAAATCGTGTTCACACACTTAGCTCACACACAGAGAGGACATGTTCACACACCTCCGATTCATCCTCGATGAATCGGACCCACACAACTCTAAGCAATAGCAGGCATGACAAACAAGCATGAATGAGTAGGCACAACAGGCTCAAACAACTCCTACTCATGCTAGTGGGTTTCATCTATTTCTTGTGGAATGACAGTCATGCAAAGGATAAGGGTTCAGCTACCGCAGCAAGTAACAGCTTGAATCGTTGTTGTCCTAGTGCAGTAAAAAGAGAGCGAAGCGAGAGAGTGGGATTGTATCGAATGAACAAGGGGTTTTGCTTGCCCGGCACTTCTGAAGATAATATAGTTCTTCATCGGTGTCATCGAACTCGTCGTCGGAACCACGTCTATCGAGAGGGGACAACACCGGCAAACATAGAAGATACACGATTAATGCAATGCACAATATGATGCATGCTATGACATGGCAACATGCTGGTGTTTTTGAGCTAATGCAACTAGCAACAGATTAAATGAAGTTGGTTTGAATACAAGATTCAAATTCAAACTCCATATGTGATTATTCAAATGCCCTTTTATTTGTTTTGTCCAAAACAGAGGACAAACATTGTTCAAACATGCATGAAAATGCTACAGATGGATTCCTTGAATTTTTCTGATAATTTTTCATATATAATTTGTTTGATTTGGAGCTATGGTTGATTTTATATGAATTTTAGAAGTTTAGGCCATTTTCTGAATATATTAAATCATTTAGGATTTATTAAAATTCCAGAAAGGAATTATTGCGTCCGCATGACCTCATAGTGACGTCATCAGGTCAACGGGCGCCAGTCCAGGTCAAACCTGACGGCTGGGGCCCACATGTCGGTGTAACAGCTAACTAACAGGTTAGTTAGTGTTACGTCAAGACTAACCTAGGTTAATTAGGGCTGGCCCTTTGGTTAGTGACTAAGCTAACTGTCGAGGTTAATTAGCACTAATCTAAATTTGACTAGAGGTTAACAGGACGGCCCGCGTCGCTGACTCTGGGGTCAAACCCCGCCGGTCAAAGTGGTCAACACGCCGGCGCTTAGTCACGGGCGAGGGCCGAGACGGCGGGGCTTGGTTTGGTCCTCCGTCGACCAAATCGACGGCGGAGAGGCGCCAGATCTTCTGCTGGTGGACTGGCGTCGATGGTGCCGATGGGAGGTGCTGGGTGGCGGAAAGAGCGCGGCGGCGAAGTGAGGCGGCGGCGGCGCGGCGGGTGTGCTCGGGTCGGCGTTATACCGCCACGGCAGAGGCCACGGAGGGTGCTATGGGCACCTTGTGATGCATCGAAGCGCCACGGTGCGGTCGGTTGCGGCTCTAGGTGTCGGTGGCTACGGCGGCGGCATGGCGGCGGAGCGAGCTCGCGCTCCGGTGGAATCAGCGACTACGGATAGGAACGAGCCCGGAAGGAAGGGAAAGACGCAGGCTCACAAAGGAGTTGGACGGCGGTCTCAGCGGACTCGGGGGCGCACGGGTGACAGCGAATCGGCGGCGACCATCGGCGGCGGTCGAGGACGAAGACGATGGCATGGAGGCGATGCAGAGCTTCCCGAGGGGCTTGGCTCGGTGGGGAGGAAGAGTGGGTCGAGGCGGAGCTCCTGAGCTCAGCGGATGGGCGAGGGGTGGCCAGTGGATGCGGCAATCGGCGGCGGCGGCGACGAGCTCCGCTCGGTGGTTGCGTGCGAGAAACAGAGGAGGGGGTGAGGAGCGAAGAGAGTGACGGGGCGGTCGGAGCGATCCCGACGGCTCTCGCGGGTCTGTCCGCGGCGCCACGCAAGCTAGCAGGCAGGAGGTGGCACGGGCGCGTGTGTGCACACGGCGAGCACACGCTCGGCGCCTTCTGGCGCGGTGGAGACGACGACTGGCAGCGCCAGTCAGCTGGGCCAGTGCAGATGGGCCGCCAGGTAAGTGGCCCAGGTGACCCTCTCTCTCTCTGTTTACTAATTTGTTTTCTGTTTTCTAATTTTCCTGCAACTGTTGGGCTTTATTAAAAATACCAAAACGTTTTCAAAAATCCTGAAAATAATTGTGGGCTCTTTTGGGATTATTCCTAACAACCCAAAACTAGTTCCAGAATTATTAGAGCATTTAAAAATGTTTATAGGATTTAAATGCCCCAATTCAAATACAATATGAGTGAATTCAATAATCCAAATGTCATGGAAAATGTGCAATATCTCTGTTATCTTGTTTCAAGATTTCCCAAAAATGGTGAACATTTTTGAAGGCCATTTGGATTCATTGAAAAATATTTTCTTAGTTGAACCTATTTGAATTGCTTTAGTGCTAGGGCTTGGTCATCCCCACTTCAAATTTCCTTTGAAATCAAACATGATGCATGGATGCAGATGCCACTAACTACAAACAACTCGGGGCTGTGACAACTCACCCCACTAAACAAAAATCTCGCCCGAGATTCGTGTGTAGGGTAAGATGAAGGGGAACATAAACGAACGTAATCTTCATGATCCAGTGCAATTCAAATGGACGTTGATTCGATCACCATCATTGTCTTGATGTCTTGCTCTAAGAACTCCAACTAACATGACAATGAAAGGAAAGGAAAACTCCGTATGATCGATCTTATTGAAGGTCTAACAACTCACGATCAACTCACGAGAGGGACATTGAAATATCTCTCGAGCTGAGATACAAAGCACACATCTAGAGGAATGGAGGAACAGATGGCGAGGGTTCACTAGGTAGACAACAATTCCACACCTAGGAGGGTGGTGATCGGTTGTCAACGTAGCGAGAGTTTGAGTTGCCATGATACCACAGCGAGACATTTTAGAGGAAGGCAATTCGTCGAGGGTTTCAATTAGCGAGGATAAACTGCCAGGATTCCATAACGGGGCACCTTGGGAGAGGAGACTCGTAGAAATATCCCCTTAAGTGGCAAAAAGAATTACATTTGATTCAAAGATCATTGAAACTCTTTATACCAGCCTAAGGCAATTCACAGTCGATCATTTGAAGGAGTCCGAAAGAATAACATTCTCGGGCCAGAATGGATGATGTGGATTACCTTGTTGAAGACAACACAAGGGATGATTTTAGTAACTGAGGAAAGTTCAACAGTAGAGCGTAATTCCGCTATTGGAGTGGTTATAGCATAACCGAGGGACTGAGAGCAAGCCCAGTTAGTGCCGATGATAGCACCTAATGCTTGTGCGTGCTCTCAAGAACTTGAGCATTTCCATATTCATCAAGGTTTTACCAATATCCGTGTCAGGGATCCTGGCAACACAACATACTACCATGACGAATGCCGGTGGAGGATGCAGATACAAAGGAAGACAACACTTTCTCAGATTTCACCTTAGCGGGGCCAAGGGGATGAAATCTGGATGATCGACCGAGAGACATTTAGCACTCCGCTTCTAATGTTCTCCATGATGTACCAGTGTATCCCATTCATAGATATGGTTTGATATCTGGAACATCAAGTAAAGGTCGGACTTCGGAAACACAAAAGTCCATAAGGCACACAAATAGGGAATAATTCCTACGAAGTCCTTATGGAGAGGTGGCCAACTTCTCAATCAAGATACTATAATAACAGGTCTTCCGGTTGGGTGTGTTGACCACGACATCCATTTTACCGGGTTACAGAGAGACCAATATTATAGATCTTGGGAAACGTTCCAACCATCATATCTGCCTGAGATTCAGATCTGGTTGGTGTCAGAATAATCTAGACTCATCGAGTCTAGAAAGAAAAATGAAAGTTTGCAACACAAGTCGACGAGATGACGTTGCGAGATTCTCGGGAAATGAACTACGATAGCAAGCTCCAAAACATGAGCTGGTTACGCTACAAACACGTGAACACGCTGTCCAAGACAAGCATGACCACATAGTAGTCTTATAATAAAACACTAGCGAGTTCAGGAGGGAAACCATCATCGAGGATATCGAAGTCCTTGCATAAGTCTTGCTCTTAAGAAGGAACTTCTTCTCCTTGAACAAATCAATCAGTGGCTTGGTGTGCTACGGAATACATATGGAGTGGAGGTAATTAATCTACCAAACCATAGTATACTTTGCACATGTGTGACTAACTTGGGATGATTCCAAGGAAGCAACATTGACTTTATCGAATTCATGGCGGCAACTTACACCAAGTACCGTGAATTAGAGGAAGTCACTTCTTTCATCCGAACATATACCTCATGAACGGAGCATGAAGGCAATGCTTACAAAGTTTCCAAACACTAGCTTAATGTTCAACAAAATCATGGAGGAGACAAGGGTGTTGTCGATGGGCTCAACAACAATTCATCCTGGTTTCCATGGAGATGGAATTCCATAACTATGTGAACAAGGTGATAGTATTGGTCAGACCCAAAAGACATAATGGTGTATGCTCGAGGAAAATCCACGAGTAAGACAACATTACGAACATCGTTGGTTCTGATTTGATTTGAGAATAGCCCACAATCAAACCAAAGTTTTTTGGCAAGACAATAGCTCCAACAACTGGTCACGAGGATCAGTCGATGAAGATACCATCTTTCTTCAACACGCACACAAAAACATCCCTTTGGAATGAGCTAAGTCGGACAAGCTTTTATCTCCCAACTCTCCAAGTTGTTGTTTATCTTGACCAAACAGCTCAGGGATATGCAACACAGATTCTTGGAGAAGGGGTGGTTTATATGAAACCAACTTGACCACGAGCTCAACATAGCGGTCAGGTGACAACCTGGTAATACTTCCGAGAAGATATTCGGAAAATCACGAACCACCGGTATGTTATTAAGCTCGAGAACAATCTTGCTTTTGAGGGCAAGATGATATGATCAAATGAGCGAGGACTTGACAAGATCCTAACTCATTAATCGAAATGTGCACCAGAAAATGGACTAGGTAGCACGATCAATCTTAGGGTGACGATTCAATAACCAACATGCTAGGTATGAGGTTATTGTCCATTTAACTACCAAGCAACGGAGTTGCCAAAGATGATGATTTCACACACCACGATTCACTTGTCGGCATTCGGTTACAATAACACAGAACCGAGGAATGAACAATGATGGCAAGAAGTATTACTGCATCAAGAATTCATAAGAGGTAGTGCAATTCTCATGACAGTCCGGACATAAAGATGGTAACACTCCAAGGTAGAACAGAACAAAAGCTGGATTGGCATTTTGATCTGCGAAGTACAACTTCTTTGATCCAATCCTAGAAATGGATGAGATACTGGAGTTTGATTCTCCTAGTCATTCTGGAATAGAATGGCTTGTCGGACCACAAGAATAATAGGCACCGATGAACGGATGCACACATACTCTTGACTATCAATTGATAGACGAGGGTCAGAATACCACTAAAGAAGGACAACTCAAAGGAACATATAATTTTCTGAGTTGTGGATGCATAGATTAGTATGTCGAACCAAGTTCAACATATTTCTTCCAGATAACCCATGCAGAAAGGTAGAACTGGCAGAGTCACAATATAAAATGGAGGACTCATCGAGAGCACTCTTGTTGTGATCTTTTGGTTTAACAAACTTCTGCCAAAAGTGGTTCATAGTATTTGGAAGAAAGAAATACCACGGACCTCGAGGACTAATGCAAAGGTTACTAATTTCCTAAAGGAACTAGCAAACACTATCAACATGAGGTAAGTAGGGTGAGTCTTGGGTTCAAAACCCAGGAATAGAATACCTACGAACTAAATGGCATCACGGATGCTTCGAGAATGTTGGCGTAATGATCACACTGGGAACACATAACATAGCTAGATTACTAGATGATCCCCTAAGACACCTAGGGTCATAATAATAATTCCAACATATATGTCGAGGCAATAGAATACCTCAACTCAGCATTTAGTGTGATTAACCTGGCTCAAAGGAGCATCAAAACCAGAGGGAAAGGATTTGCAAGTGCATCAGACTATTTAGAAACCTGGGATGACTCGGACAGCATAACGGCTGTAAATGCTCAAAAGATTGGAGACATGCTACAAAAATGGTGGCATAGCCACTCCAAAGCACCATATCAAGGTTTCGAGATCAACAGATTATGAACACAAGGAAGTAGTAAAACGAAGCTGAGATTTGAAACTAACAATTCTATAAGTCTATGGATTAGTAACACGTCATCCTCGATAGATAGATGAGAAGGCCTAGTTCTTAAACCCCGTAGAAAAGAAGAGGTTGACTCAGATCAGAGGCCATGAGGTATAAGGAGTAAAAAGAGCCTTACGTTCCATCCCACAATCAATTCCCTTACATAACTAAAGCATTTCTAGACACAACTTGACCAGTTTGGCTTGGTAATCCTCACAGCGATCAAGCTCGATACCAAAGCTGTCAGACCCGACTCAATGTCACATCGATCTAGCTCAGAACACATCATATCACTTTGCGGCCTCACGACGGTATCCCAACGGTGTCGCCTTACCTTAGCCCGGGACCGTTTGCGCCTTTTGGCACGGGTATATGATAGTGTCGCTAGCATCCATATGAAAAGGAGCCCGGGCTGACATGGCTAGTCGTAAACCCAAAGTGGCACAGACTTACAGGGACAGCATCCATGACCCAAAGATCGAACGTGTCGGTCATCACGAGTAAGTTCGGGCTGTAGCTTTGGCTAGCAGACTCGGTGAACCGGGCTGTAGCGGGCTAACAGACTCCGGTACTCAACGCGTGACATTTCCCGAAGGGACGGATATGTGAACGAAGAAGGACACATGCCGGCCAGCCTAAGTGTTAGGAGCAAGTAGCAAGCTACCATGGCTCGATGGAAACACTAGGAGACATTTCCGTAAGAGAGGCTACTAAAGATAAACAACTAGATAGTCGATCGCACACATACCGAGCATTTCAATAACATACACACAATATGCCCGATATGTGCAAATACAACATGGCATCACAACATGACTCTACGACTCAAGTATTTATTCAATAGGCCCGAGGAGCGAGATATTACAAACAGGGTCTCATGACCCAACATTGAGAGCATACAAATCAAAGCACAAGCGAAGCTAACATGTCCGAGTGAGACATCTACAAATGAAAAAGGCTTAGAAGCGACTATCATCTAGATCTCGCCGAGGGCACAAGATCGTAGCTGAGGTATCAAGCTAAACGTCAAGTCCAAGCGGAACTACTAGCGAGACCAAGTCTCTCGCAAAAACATAAAATAGGCAAACGTGAGTACAAATGTACCCAGCAAGACTTACATCGTAACTAGCTACATATGCATCATTATCAACAAAGGGGTGGTGGAGTTTAACAATGACAAGCCAGCTTTGACCGGTGGCTATCTGAACTACATAACGCAAGTAACTCTTTTGAGGTGGCGCACGAGTCCACATATTCACCATATCAATACACCACTATGGATCCGCACTCCGCCTCCCCACGAGCACGCCATCCATAGCACTCACACTTATCTTGCGTATTTTAGAGTATCCACTTTCACTTGTCTATGAACTGTTATAGGCAACCCGAAGTCCTTTACGCGGACACGGCTATTCAATAGATAATGTTAACCTGCAGGGTGTACTTCTTCACACACGCTCACCACTTACCGCCGTTTACACGACATGTACTCGGCAACCTTCAAGCGGAAGCCCAACGTGGGTGTCGGCCACGGCCTACCTAAACACTCAAGTCCCTAGTCCGGGTTTATCGCCTATTTGGGTTCCATCTATGAGGAGTTCGGCAAGTTTCGCTCACAGCCCCAAACGATGTGAACAGGGTTCCCGAGACACCAAACAGGCGCCCGGTACACCATGCCACGTGCCTACCGCATCACAGCCCACCCCTACGGTCAGCAACAAGCACGGCCTCTAGCATACTACAAACACGAAACTACTTGCAACTCCCCGGACAGAGGACAAGGGTGATTAAGAAGCCGAGAGGGTCCATTGGTTTGGGCCCAATGCGTGGTAGTAGCTGAATCATGGATCACAAACACGTAACTCAGTTCTCGAGGACGGCTGCAATGAGACAACCCACCATGTACTCCTACATGGCCTCTCACCGCTACCTTTACCAAATCGTGTTCACACACTTAGCTCACACACAGAGGACATGTTCACACACCTCCGATTCATCCTCGATGAATCGGACCACACAACTCTAAGCAATAGCAGGCATGACAAACAAGCATGAATGAGTAGGCACAACAGGGCTCAAACAACTCCTACTCATGCTAGTGGGTTTCATCTATTTCTTGTGGAATGACAGTCATGCAAAGGATAAAGGGTTCAGCTACCGCAGCAAGTAATGATTGAATCGTTGTTGTCCTAGTGCGAAGAAAAGAGAGCGAAGCGAGAGAGTGGGATTGTATCGGAATGAACAAGGGGTTTTGCTTGCCGGCACTTCGAAGATAATATAGTTCTTCATCGGTGTCATCGAACTCGTCGTCGGAACCACGTCTATCGAGAGGGACAACACCGCAAACACGTAAGATACACGATTAATGCAATGCACAATATGATGCATGCTATGACATGGCAACATGCTGGTGTTTTCGAGCTAATGCAACTAGCAACAGATTAAATGAAGTTGGTTTGAATACAAGATTCAAATTCAAACTCCATATGTGATTATTCAAATGCCCTTTTATTTGTTTTGTCCAAAACAGAGGACAAACATTGTTCAAACATGCATGAAAATGGTACAGATGGATTCCTTGAATTTTTCTGATAATTTTTCATATATAATTTGTTTGATTTGGAGCTATGGTTGATTTTATATGAATTTTAGAAGTTTAGGCCATTTTCTGAATATATTAAATCATTTAGGATTTATTAAAATTCCAGAAAGGAATTATTGCGTCAAGATGACCTCACAAATGACGTCATCAGGTCAACGGGCGCCAGATCCAGTCAAACCGACGGTGGGGGCCACATGTCGGTGTAACGGCTAACTAACAGGTTAGTTAGTGTTACGTCAAGACTAACCTAGGTTAATTAGGGCTGGGCCTTTGGTTAGTGACTAAGCTAACCTGTCGAGGTTAATTAGCACTAATCTAAATTTGACTAGAGGTTAACAGAGACGGGCCCGCACGTTTGTGACTCTGGGGGGTCAAACCCCGCCGGTCAAAGTGGTCAACACGCCGGCGTTTAGCCGCCGGCGAGGGCCGAGACGGCGGCGGGCTTCGGGTTTGGTCCTCCGTCGACCAAATCGACGGCGGAGAGGCGCTGCATGCTGCTGGTGGACTCGCGCGTCCAGTGGTGCCAGTGGGAGGTGCTGGGGTGGCCGGAAACAGCGTCGGCGGCGAGTGAGGCGGCGGCCGGCGTGCGGGTGTGCTCGGGGTCGGCGTTATACCGCACGGCAGAGGCCACGGAGGGGTGCTACGGGCACCTTGTGATGCACTGAGCGCTACGGTGCGGTCGGTTGCGGCTCTAGGTGTCGGTGGTACGGGCGCGGCATGGCGGGCGGAGCGAGCTCGCGGCTCCGGTGGAATCAGCGACTACGGATAGGAACGAGCCAGGAAGGAAGGAAAGACGCAGGCTCACAAAGGAGTTGGACGGCGGTCTCGCGGACTCGGGGCGCACGGGTGACGGCGATCGGCGGCGACCATCGGCGGCGGTCGAGGACGAAGACGATGGCATGGAGGCGATCTGAGCTTCCCAAGGGGCTTGGCTCGGTGGGGAGGAAGAGTGGGTCGAGGCGGAGCTCTGAGCTCGGCGGATGGGCGAGGTGGCGATGGATGCGGCAATCGGCGGCGGCGACGACGAAGCTCCGCCGTGGTTGGTTCGTCGAAACAGAGGAGGGGTGAGGAGCGAAGAGAGTGACGGGCGGTCGGAGCGATCCCGACGGCTCGCGGAGTCTGTCATGGCGCCACGCAAGCTAGCGGTGAGGAGGTGGCACGGCGCGTGTGTGCACACGGCGAGCACACGCCGGCGCCTTTCGGGCGGTGGAGACGACGATCGGCAATACCAGTGAGCGCGAGGCTGAGATGGGCGCGCGAGTAAGTGGCCCAGTGACCCTCTCTCTCTCTGTTTACTAATTTGTTTTCTGTTTTCTAATTTTCCTGCAACTGTTGGGCTTTATTAAAATACCAAAACGTTTTCAAAAATCCTGAAAATAATTGTGGGCTCTTTTGGGATTATTCCTAACAACCCAAAACTAGTTCCGAATTATTAGAGCATTTAAAAATGTTTATAGGATTTAAATGCCCCAATTCAAATACAATATGAGTGAATTCAATAATCCAAATGTCATGGAAAATGTGCAATATCTCTGGTTACTGTTTCCAGCATTTCCCAAAAATGGTGAACATTTTTGAAGGCCATTTGGATTCATTGAAAAATATTTTCTTAGTTGAACCTATTTGAATTGCTTTAGTGCTAGGGCTTGGTCATCCCCACTTCAAATTTCCTTTGAAATCAAACATGATGCATGGATGCAGATGCCACTAACTACAAACAACTCTGGGGCTGTGACACCAAGAATTTTGAAATGTCTCTCAATGCGGATTTGAAGTTCTTCCTCAAATTTCAAATTCAACAATTTCAAGAAGGAATTTTCTTGTCTCAAGCAAAATACCTCAAGGATATCTTAGAGAAGTTTGGTATGTCTGATGCTAGTCCATGTAAGACACCAATGCCAACCAAAATAACTCTCACTGAAGACACAAACGGTATCCCTTTCGACCCATCTAAATACCGCTCTATGATTGGTTCATTGCTTTATATTTGTGCATCTAGACCAGACATCATGTTTAGTGTATGCATGTGTGCTAGATTTCAAGCTTCCCCTAGGGAAAGTCATCATAAGGCGGTTAAGCATATTCTTAGATACCTTGTTCACACCCCAAAGTTGGGTCTATGGTATCCCAAGGATGCTAAGTTTGATCTCATTGGGTACACGGATGCGGATTGGGCCGGAGACAAAGTGGATCGTAAGTCCACTTCCGGTGCATGTCAGTTTCTTGGACGCTCCTTGGTAAGTTGGTCATCGAAGAAACAAAACTGTATTGCCCTCTCTACCGCAGAAGCTGAATACATTGCTGCCGCCAGCTGTGCAACTCAGTTATTATGGATGAGGCAAACTTTGAAGGATTACGGTATCACCTATAGAAATGTGTCTCTTCTATGCGATAATGAAAGTGCCATCAACATTGCTGAGAACCCCAAGGATCATCTCCGCACCAAGCACATTGATATTAGGTATCACTTCTTGAGAGATCATGTTGAGAAGGGTGATATTCACATTGATCACATTGGTACAGATTTGCAACTGGCAGATATTTTCACCAAACCATTGGATGAAGCAAGGTTTTGTCGACTTAGGCGTGAACTTGGTATCTTGGAGCTTGACAACATTATCTGAAATCTCGTACTCATGCATGCATTTTCATAATGTCTTGTCTTGATGTAGGCATATTCTTAGGGGGAGACATTCAATTTATGAGTACTCTCTCCCTTACATAATGCATAAATAGAACCAACACTCTCAAAGTCACTATGACACTTACTTTGTGTCCATAGTACTTTAAAATGATGGAGTAATAACCATGGGTCCAAAAGTTCAAATTTTTGGTCTCCAAAGTTATATATACTCATACATGGTGACTTAGCCTAATTTTTTTGGGGGGGGGGTGGTTATATGGGTTTGAGATATTGTTGTGACTAAGGCTACTTATATATAGATATCTCTATAACAAACACACACAAAATATATATATCGTCATCACCCCATCACTCTTCATCACATCCAAACCAGCTCTCAGAATTTTTGGCTAGCCGGATCATCCGGACTTACATCCGGACGTCCGGGCTGTGTCTGCCCGGATATCCGGGCTCACTTCCGGACATCTGTCCCAGCCCGGATCATCCGGGGCTCCTCCTGGACATCCGGGTGGGTCTTCGACTTGTCCAGTAGCATATCGGGCCGGTGGGGGGGCACAGGGAGTTATCCCTTCACTTTTCCCCTCGACCTCACCCTCTCACCCCGCCGTCGGCGGCTGCTCATCGTCCCGCCCCGCCAGTCCGGCCGGCTAACTTGCCTGATCTCGTGCTCACGGGCTAGCCTCGCCTCGATCTACTCCCTCCTCACGCCGTTTTCCCCAGGGGCCGATTGGATCCTCTCCAAACTCGGCCTCCGCCCCCAAACTCCGCCATGGTGGTCGGCCGTGGTGGTACTGGCCGGAGCTTCAAGTCGACCTCCTCGGGTCCCTCTCATGGTATCTTGTCTGCCCCCCTTCCTCGTTTTTCCTCTTGTACTCATCTAGGGTCAGTTACTCATCGAGCTCGCTGATTTTTTTTTGTTCTTTTCGCTCCAATGTGTATGCATAGAACCACGCCGCCAAGCATCAACGGACTCCGAGGAAGCTGCTCATCCACTCAAGAAAGCACCAGGTCGTGCTCGGCCGTCCTATGCCGGGCTGGACGATCCTGATTATGAGGACGATCTCCAGGAGGACGAGCTCGTGCCAGTTCGCTCAACGACCAAGGCCAAGAAGAAGAAAGCGGCTTCTACCTCAAGCTCGCAGCCTGCCGCACCTACCGGTCTCATTTTGTCCATGGCCAACCCCACCAACCGTGGCCGTCGTACTATCAGCTATCAGTCCATGGATCCATCTGAGTATGCAGCTTTAAGGAGTGAAGTCAACCAATTTGCTGCCCCGGCCAATGCAACCGATCCTAGGTTTTGCACCTTGGTTCAACAGGACATCTATCAATCGGTCATTGCTCATCTAGGGTTCTCTCCTCAGCATTATGTGAACTTGGATTACATTGAGAACAATCCAACCAAGTTCGATGGTGTGTTAGAGAAGATTGAGGGCATGGGGCTGCGTCGTGCTATGACTCTCCACTGTGATTGGAATGAGTCGCCATTCGCAATTCTATGCCACGTGTTTCTTCCATCCGGATCGCTCGATCACTTGGATGACTCATCATTCTCAGTTCCTTTGTCTCTTTTGAGGAGTTTGTTGCTGCCTTGGGCATGCACGGATCTCGAGGCGGTCTTTTGAATCCATGAGGTGAATCCCAAGTTTGAGGCTATGCCTATCGGTGCTTGCAGCTTGTCTCACCATGCCTCCTACTCAGCTATCCACAAAGGCAACAAAGCAAGGAGCTTAATGACATCAGTATCTTCCGTCTCAAATACCGGTGGCTTTTTCAGTGCATCCTCAACTCTACTGCTCCCAAGAAAGGGGATCGTGGGATGGTACGAGCTTACATCATTGACTTGATGTACTACTCATGGAAGAATCCCACTCGTCCCATTGACATGGCAGATTTTCTTTGGCATGAGATTCACATGGCTAGTTGTCTAAAGGTTCGTACTCTTCCGCATGCTCCTTTCATTCAGACCGTCATTGACTCTGTCTTCACTTGCCCCATCAACAAGAACAACATTCACTCCATGTGGACTCCGCGTGATGACACTTCTAGGGGCAAGGCTCCTGCTCCGTCGTGTGGTGAGAGCTCTTCTCGCCACACCAAACCTTTTGTCAAGCCGTTTGACCGCCTTGCTCGCTTTATTGGGAAGTCCCATAAAGCCATGTTTGACACCTGCCGCTACACTGCTTCTCACATTGCTACCAAGGAGGTTCGCCGCATCTTTGAGGCAAATGCCCTTAGGGCTCGTCTTCGTGCGCGTCCTGGCAGTCCTGTCGAGCCTGATGAGCCTATTCCTGCTCGACTTCCTCTTCCGGAGGTCGATTTTCCTTCTGCCACTGAGTTCCCCGAGTTCTTCCTTGTACCTGCTGATCTGAGTGATGGTGATGATGATGATGCTGAGGATGAGGATGATGCGTGATTCTCCTACTTTCTCGGCCGTCTTTCCCTTTTTTGGTACTTGCTGTCAAGGGGGAGATGTAATTCTTAGGAGGAGTTTCAGCGTGTGTCTGGTATGCTTATGCTTAGAGCTTTAGTGGACTCATTATTATTATTGTAATGGTACTATGGTACTTTGGTCATGAGTTATGAGTCTATGTCACTATGCAAGTGCTTACTGTAATGGTACTATGGTACTTTGGTCATGAGTTATGAGTCTATGTCACTATGCAAGTGCTTAAGTATGCTGTCTTTATTCATTACTTATGATGATTTTAATGATGTATGCCTATACTATACTCCGAATGTGGGCATCCACTTCATATGTGCATGACTTTGTATGTTTATCACCTTATTCCATGCATACATTAAGGGAGAGCTCCTCTTAAAACACATCCATATGCATAAATTAAGGGGGGGGGGCTCTTCCTAAAACACATACCGGTCTACTCTCCTAGAATCATTCGTATCACATTTCACTATTAAATGCTATATGTAGTTTGTCATCAACTACCAAAAAAGGGGGAGATTGAAAGTGCAATCTTGCTCTTAAAGAATATTTTTGATATTGATGACAAACCTACATATAGGGGACTAACCTTGTTTGCTAAGTATATACACAGGCCGTCTGTCCTCTGGTTTTCTTTAGTGAGCATCATGATCGCATCATATGAGATTTTACTCAAGCAAATTATCAATGAGGAAAGGAGCAAACAAAGATGAAGTATTGTGCTCTTTTATTTCTTGAGTAATAGGAACCCCGCACTATTAAGAGGGGATCCGAAGTGTAGGTTCAAGACTTGCTCACATTTTGTCTCATAAACAATTCTATCACGATAGACCAAAATCCCTAGCAATATCCCTTAGCCAAATCCTACCACCTCTCCTAGCCGGATCATCCGGACGGCTACCCAGATCATCCGGGCTTCACCCGGATCAGCCGGACCCTGCACCGGATCATCCGGATAAATGGGTGCTTTCCATCACAGAACGGTGTGGCTGAAGCCGGATCATCCGGACGTTCCTCCGGATCATCCGGGCTGTTCCCCGGATCGTCTGGATCCTCTTCCGGATCGTCCGGATAACCGTGCCCGTTTTTCACAGAAGCCATATGTTGTAGCCGGATCGTCGGATCAGGCATCCGGATCATCCGGGGCTTGTCCGGATCATCCGGGGTTGCCTCTGGACTGTCCGGGATGCTCGCAGCTCGGCTGCAACCATCTGCATCCGGATCATCCCGATGGTGTCCCAGATCATCCGGGGTGGTCAACTTGTGTCCAAACAGCTCTATTCTGGACATGGTATAAATAGCACCTTACCCCTTCGTGATAAGGTTGAACACTCCACACAAACACGCCTCAAGAACACCAGTGCTTCCCCTCTCTTGCTCACACACTAAATCCCAGATCCCGGCTTGATTCTTGAGAGTTTCAAGAGTTGTTCCAATCAAAGAAAGATCTTCTTCCTCCCTTCTTGTGACCAAAGCAAATCAAGTTTGAGCAAGTCTTGAGTCTTTCCCCTCGGATCTTGTTACTCTTGGAGGTTGGAGACTCCTAGGCGGTAGGAGTCATTCGGTGAGGAATCAACGATTGTGATTACCCCCGGAAAGTTTGTGAGGGTTTGGAGACCATCCCAAGGTCTACCACTAGTGGTTGAGAAACGCCTTCGTGGTGTTGTCTCAAAGGGAGAATAGGGTGAGCATTCGTGGCGTAGGTGTGCCTTCATGGTAACATCCGCCCCTCTAACGGTGACTAGCTTCCCTCCAAGGAAGTGAACATCGGCATACATCCTCGTCTCCCGGAGTTGCGGTTATTCCTAACCCTAACTCTATACTTGTGGTTACTTGTTGTGATTGCTCTTACTTACATCTTATTGTGCTTGCTCACTTATACGCTTGTGTTACTTGCCTAGTACTTTGTACTTACTAGCAATTGTTAGGCTCACCTTCATATTAGGCTCACCTTCATATTCCGCTCTATTGCCTAAAATTGCTTAGTAATAATTAAAATTTGTAATTGTACCTATTCACCCCCCCCCCCTCTAGGTCCATCTCGATCCTTTCAGGCGCGCCCATCCCCCCGAGCGCGCGCCCTACCTCGTGGGGCTCCCATAGCTCCATCGACGTACCCCCTGCACCCATATATACCTACGTATCGTAAAACTTCCAGAACAGAAGATAGATCGGGAGTTCCGCCGCCGCAAGCCTCTGTAACCACCAAAAACCTCTTGGGAGCCCGTTCCAGCACCCTGCTGGAGGGGGATCCCATCACCGGTGGCCATTCTCATTATCCCGGCGCTATCCATGATGAAGAGGGAGTAGTTCACCCTCGGGGCTGAGGGTATGTACCAGTAGCTATTTGTTTGATCTCTCTCTCTCTCGTGTTCTCTCTCGTGTTCCCTCTATGGCACGATCTTGATGTATCCTGAGCTTTGCTATTGTAGTTGGATCTTATGATGTTTCTCCCCCTCTACTCTCTTGTGGTGAATTGAGTTTCCCCTTTGAAGTTATCTTATCGGATTGAGTCTTTTATGAGAACACTTGATGTATGTCTTGCCGTGATTATCTGTGGTGACAATGGGATATCATGTGCCACTTGATGTATGTTTTGGTGATCAACTTGCGGGTTTCGTGACATTGGGAACCTATGCATAGGGGTCGGCACACGTTCTTGACTCTCCGATAGAAACTTTGGGGCACTCTTTGAAGTACTTTGTGTTGGTTGGATGAATCTGAGATTGTGTGATGCATATCGAATAATCATACCCACGGATACTTGAGGTGACAATGGAGTATCTAGGTGACATTAGGGTTTTGGTTGATTTGTGTCTTAAGGTGTTATTCTAGTACAAACTCTTTTATAGATCGATCCGAAAGAATAACTTTGAGGTGGTTTCATACCCTACCATAATCTCTAAGTTTGTTCTCCGCTATTAGTGGCTTCGGAGTGACTCTTTGTTGCATGTTGAGGGCTTGTTATATGATCTATCTATGTTATTATTGTTGAGAGAACTTGCACTAGTGAAAGTATGAACCCTAGGCCTTGTTTCCTATCATTGCAATATCGTTTACGCTCACTTTTACCACTTGTTACCTTGCTGTTTTTATATTTTCAGATTACAAATACCTATTTCTACCATCCATATTGCACTTGTATCACCATCTCTTCGCCGAACTAGTGCACCTATACAATTTACCATTGTATTGGGTGTGTTGGGGACACAAGAGACTCTTTGTTATTTGGTTGCAGGGTTGCTTGAGAGAGACCATCTTCATCCTACGCCTCCCACAGATTGATAAACCTTAGGTCATCCACTTGAGGGAAATTTGCTACTGTCCTACAAACTTGTGCACTTGCAGGCCCAACAACGTCTACAAGAAGAAGGTTGTGTAGTAGACATCAAGCTCTTTTCTGGCGCCGTTGCCGGGGAGGTTAGCGCTTGAAGGTATATCTTTAGATCTTGCAATCGTATCTTTTTGTTTCTTGTTTTACCACTAGTTTAGTTTATAAAAGAAAACTCCAAAAAAAATGGAATTAAGGATGCCTCATACGCTTCACCTTTTTAATATCTTTCGTGAGTATGATGAAAAGGAAAATTGTACCAAAGTGTTAGAAGAAGAATGCATTAAAATGTTTGGCACTAAATCTTTGAATGATGAGCATGATTGCAATGTTGTTAGTATGAATTCTTTGAATATCCATGATGCTAATGATGATTGCACTAGTTATGATGAAAATGCCTCCTATAAGCATGTCAATTTTTGTGGAGTGCATTGGGCTTGCAAGGACACACCAAATAGGGAAGATAGATATTGCAAGAGGCATATGTACTTAGAAACTAAATGGTTGCAAGAAAGGCTAGATGCATGTGCTGAAAATTTATTTTTTTCTTAGTCATACTTATGAACTTTGCAATGAACGTGATCATTTTAGTACCCAATGCAAATTGTTTCATGATCGTATCGTGTCCAAAAATTGTGATGACTTGATTTCCCTTGCACATCATAATGAGCTTAATTTGCTCTTGGGTTATGAAGAAATAAAACGTATAACTAAGATTATTCCAGAATTTGCCCTTGATAGAATTCTTCATTTTGATCTAGAAGAAATTTATATGTATTGTGCGGTGAATTTCATTGAAAATCCTTATATTGCCAATTACCTAAAGAAAAGAAAGCAAATGGAAGATGATGAGAATACTAATGAAAGGGAAGAGGCTTCCCAATCTCCTCCTATTATTTCTTATGATGAATCAGGTAACGAGGAGGAGCTTTCTATTCAACCAATCTCAGCAATAAGGAGCTCAAAGCGGAAGGTTGAACCTACACATAATGTGAAGAAGAAAAAGAAAAGAAGGAGCAACAAAGGTAAAAAGGTATCCCTCCCAAATGATGTTGCTCCTACTACTTGTGATGATGATAATTGCTATACTATTGGTGCTATCCATATTTTTAATGATGAGAGTGATTATGCTTATGATATGAAAGGGCCCAAGCTTGGGGAAGCTATGTTTGATGAGGATGAAATATTTGAGAATATATTTTCTGAAATTAATGTTTATCCCAAGCTTGGGGATGCTATGTTTAATGAAGATGATATTTTAGCATCCCAAGTTTTGATATGCAAAGTTGTTTGATGATAGCATGCCTCCTACTTATGATGATTATATTGATGAGAGTGGTTCGGAAGAGTGTCAACTTTAGGAAGTAGTGATCCCACTATTTTTGAGGATGTTGAATTTTATTGTGATGAATATGAAAGTGGATTTGGAAGAGTGTCAACTTTATTTAGTGATTCCACTATCTTGGGAGAGGTTTCAATCGATTATGATGAGAACGAAGTTGCTACTTATGATGATTATTGTGATGAAACTTATGCTATAAAAAGTAGTGATGATTATATTTGTCATGATTATGATTACCCTTTTCTGAACATTACTCTTTTAATGTGGAAACAGTTTTTAGTGTTCAAGTCTCTTATGATACTCTCACTATTCCGAATGAGAAGAATTTTGCTTATGTGGAGAGTAGTAAATTTTCTATGCTTGTAGATCATGAAAAGAATGCCTTAGGTGCTGGTTATATTGTTGAATTCATTCATAATGCTACTGAACATTATTATGAGGGAGGAATTTATGCTTGTAGGAATTGCAATAATGTCAAGTTTTCTCTCTATGTGTTGAAAATCTTGAAGCTATGCTTGTTTTGCCTTCCTATGCTAGTTGATTATTGTTCCCATAAGTTGTTTGCTCACAAAATCCCTATGCATAGGAAGTGGGTTATACTTAAATGTGCTAGTCATGTGCTTCGTGATGCTCCCGTTGTGTTTCAATTCTTATCTTTTATGTGAGCATCATTGTCATCATCATGCCTAGCTAGAAAGGCATTAAAGAAAAGCGCTTGTTGGGAGACAACCCAATATTTATCCTTACTGTTTTTGTGTGTCCACATGATTATGCTACTGTAGTAATCATGTTTTATAGCTTTTGTTTCAATAAAGTGCCAAGTAAGACCTTTAAGATAGCTTGCGGTGATAGTTGTGTTGATCCTGCTGAAAATCAGAAACTTTTGCACCCAGTAAATTAGTTTTGTTAATTCACATAAATGTGCTTATGATCTGATTCTTTATCTGGATTGGTACACAAATTTCTCAGGTCGTCCTAATTTTGTAGAATTTTTGGAGTTCCATAAGTATACGTTTGATACAGATTACTACAGACTGTTCTTCTTTTGACAGATTCTGTTTTCTATGTGTTGTTTGCTTATTTTGATGAATCTATGAGTAGTATTGGAGGGTATGAACCATAGATAAGTTGGAATACAGTAGATATTACACCAATATGAATTTAGAATGAGTTAATTATAGTACCAATGTGGTGGTTTTGTTTTCTTATACTAACGGGGCTTACGAGTTTTCTGTTGAGTTTTGTGTTGTGGAGTTTTCAAGTTTTGGTTAAAGATTCGATGGACTATGGAATAAGGAGTGGCAAGAGCCTAAGCTTGGGGATGCCCAAGGCACCCCAAGGTAATATTCAAGGACAACCAAGAGCCTAAGCTTGGGGATGCCCCGGAAGGCATCCCCTCTTTCGTCTTCGTACCATCAGTAACTTTACTTAGAGCTATATTTTTATTCACCACATGATATGTGTTTTGCTTAGAGCGTCATTTTATTTTGTTAGTATTTGCTTGCTGTTAGTTAGGATAATGTTTTGCATCTTTAGTTTCAATAAAGAAGTCAAGGATAGCCTTTGCTTGCTGTTTGAATAAAGTATCAAGATCTGAAATTATTAAATGAGAGAGAGTCTTCGCATAGTTGCATAATTATTTAGCTACTCATTGACCTTCACTTATATCTTTCGGAGTAGTTTGTCATTTGCTCTAGTACTTCACTTAGATCTTTAGAGCATGGTGGTAGTTTTATTTTAAAGAAACTATTGATCTCTCATGCTTCACTTAGATTATTTTGAGATTCATTAATAGCATGGTAGTTTGCTTAATGTTAATATACTTAGTGTTCAAGATATGTGAAACTTTATTTTAAGTAAATTGAATACTAAGATAAGTTTGATGCTTGATAATTGTTTTGAGATATGGAGGTGATAATATCAAAGTCATGCTAGTTGGGTGATTGTGAATCTGAGAAATGCTTGTGTTAAAGTTTGCAAGTCCCATAGCATGCACGTATGGTTAAAGTTGTGTAACAAATTTGAAACATGAAGTGTACCTGGCTTGTGCATCCTTATGAGTGGCGGTCGGGGACGAGCGATGGTCTTTTCCTACCAATCTATTCCCCTAGGAGCATGCGCGTAGTACTTGATTTTTTATGACTTCTAAATTTTTGCAATAAGTATATGAGTTATTTTGACTAATGTTGAGTCCATGGATTATACGCACTCTCACCTTTCCGCCTTTGCTAGCCTCTTCGGTACCGTGCATTGCCCTTTCTCACCTTGAGAGTTGGTGCAAACTTCGACGGTGCATCCAAACCCCGTGATACGATACGCTCTATCACACATAAACCTCCTTATATCTTCCTCAAAACAGCCACCATACCTACCTATCATGGCATTTCCATAGCCATTCCGAGATATATTGCCATGCAACTTCTATCATCATCATCATGACATACATTACTTTTGCCATATTGCCATTGCATGATCATGTAGTTGACATCGTATTTGTGGCAAAGCCACCATGCATTATTTTTCATAAATGTCACTCTTGATTCATTGCACCATCCCGGTACACCGCCGGAGGCATTCATATAGAGTCATATCTTGTTCTAAGTTTTGAGTTGTAATCCTTATGTTGTAATCAATGAAAGTGCGATGATCATCATTATTAAAGCATTGCCCAAAGAAAAAAAAAGAAAAAAAATGAAGAAAGTCCAAAAGAAAAAAAGGCCCAAAAAAAGGGCAATGCTACTATCTTTTTTTCCACACTTGTGCTTCAAAGTAGCACCTTGTTCTTCATGTAGTGAGTCTCATATATCGTGCTTCAAAGTAGCACCTTGTTCTTCATGTAGTGAGTCTCATAAGTTGTCTTTTTATACTAGTGGGAATTTTTCATTATAGAACTTGGCTTGTATATTCCTACGATGGGCTTCCTCAAATGCCCTAGGTCTTCATGAGCAAGCGAGTGTGATGCACACCCACTAGTTTTCTTTTGTTGAGCATTCATAGCTCTAGTGCATCCGTTGCATGGCAATCCCTACTCCTCATGTTGACATCAATTAATGGGCATCTCCATAGCCCATTGATTATCCTCATCAATGTGAGACTTTCTCCTTTTTTGTCTTCTCCACACAATCCCCATCATCATATTCTATTCCACCCATAGTGCTATATCCATGGCTCACGCTCATGTATTGCGTGAAGGTTGAAAAAGTTTGAGATTATTTAAGTATGAAACAATTGCTTGGCTTGTCATCGGGGGTATAGAAGTTGGGAACATCTTTGTGTGACGAAAATGAAGCATAGCCTAACTATATGATTTTGTAGGGATGAACTTTCTTTTGCCATGCTATTTTGAGAAGACATGATTACTTTTATTAGTATGCTTGAAGTATTATTATTTTTATGTCAATATGAACTTTTGTCTTGAATCTTTCGGATCTGAATATTCATACCACAATTAAGAAGATTTACATTGAAGTTATGCCAAAGTATCACTCCGCATCAAAAATTCTTTTTTATCATTTACCTACTCGAGGACGAGCTGGAATTAAGCTTGGGGATGCTTGATACGTCTCCAACGTATCTATAATTTTTGACTGCTCCATGCTACTTTATCTACTGTTTTAGGCAATATTGGGCTTTATTATGCACTTTTATATTATTTTTGGGACTAACCTATTAACTGGAGGCCCAGCCAGATTCTTGTTTTATGCCTATTCGGTGTTTCAAGAAAAGGAATATCGACGGAGTCAAAACGGAACGAAATCAACTGGAGAAGTTATTTTTGGAAGGAAAGCAACCCAGGGAACTTGGAGTGCACATCAGGGGAGATACGGGCTGCCCACGAGGGTGGGGGCGCGCCCATCCCCCCTGGCGCGCCCCCCTACCTCGTGGGGCCCCCGTAGCTCCACCGACGTACCATTGTATTGGGTGTGTTGGGGACACAAGAGACTCTTTGTTATTTGGTTGCAGGGTTGCTTGAGAGAGACCATCTTCATCCTACACCTCCCATGGATTGATAAACCATAGGTCATCCACTTGAGGGAAATTTGCTACTGTCCTACAAACATGTGCACTTGCAGGCCCAACAACGTCTACAAGAAGAAAGTTGTGTAGTAGACATCACGACGCCAACTCCAACTCCATATATTGGCTTTCGGGGAGAAAAAAATCATAGAGAAGAAATAATCGTGTTTTACGTTATGAAGCCGCCGCCAAGCCCTAGTCTCTCTCGGGAGGGCTGATCTGGAGTCCGTTCGGGGCTCCAGAGAGGGGGGTTCGTCGCCTTCGTCATCATCAACCATCCTCCATCACCAATTTCATGATGCTCACCGCTGTGCGTGAGTAATTGCATCGTAGGCTTGCTGGACGGTGATGGGTTGGATGAGATTTATCATGTAATCGAGTTAGTTTTGTTAGGGTTTGATCCCTAGTATCCATTATGTTCTGAGATTGATGTTGCTATGACTTTGCTATGCTTAATGTGAGTGCCATGATTTCAGATCTAAACCTATCATGTTTTCATCAATATATGTGAGTTCTTGATCCTATCTTGCAAGTCTATAGTCACCTACTATGTGTTATGATCTGGCAATCCCGAAGTGACAATAATCGTGACCACTCCCGGTGATGACCATAGTTTGAGGAGTTCACGTATTCACTATGTGCTAATGCTTTGTTCCGGTTCTCTATTAAAAGGAGGCCTTAATATCCCTTAGTTTCCAATAGGACCCCGCTGCCATGGGAGGGTAGGACAAAAGATGTCATGCAAGTTCTTTTCCATAAGCACGTATGACTATATACGGAATACATGCCTACATTACATTGATGAACTGGAGCTAGTTCTGTGTCACCCTATGTTATGACTGTTACATGACGAACCGCATCCGGCATAATTATCCATCGCTAATCTGGTGCCTACGAGTTTTCCATATACTGATTCTCGCTTATTTACTTTTCCGTTGCTACTCTTACAATCACTACAAAATACCAAAAACATTAATGTTGTTGTCTTTACCTTTGTTACCGTTACCACTACTATCATATTACTTTGCTACTAAACACTTTGCTGCAGATACTAAGTTTCCAGGTGTGGTTGAATTGAAAACTAAGCTGCTAATACTTGAGAATATTCTTTGGCTCCCCTTGTGTCGAATTAATAAATTTGGGTTGAATACTCTACCCTCGAAAACTATTGCGATCCCCTATACTTGTGGGTTATCAAGACCTTTTTTGGCACCGTTGCCGGGGAGCATAGCTCTATTCTTTGAGTCACTTGGGATTTATATCTGTTGGACACTATGAAGAACTTGAAAGATGATTGAACTACTATTTTGCCCTCAACTATGAGGGGAGGTAAGGGACTGCCATCTAGCCTTGCACTAGATTCTCCTTCTGTTATGAGTAAGTTTGCGACACCTAAACCTGTTACTGCTGTGAATTCCGATATGTCACATGTTATTGATGATGCCACTTCTGCTATGCATGATACTTATGATGAAACTACTTCTATGCTTGATACTACTGTGCCCCTTGGTGAATTTCTTGATGAGCAAATTGCTAGGTCTAGAGAAAGAGAAATTATTGAACCTGAACACGATGATGCTAGTGATGATGAAAATATGCCTGCTATTCCTGAGGGTTATATTTTTGATGCTGAATCTTCTGCAACTATTCTTGCTTGCCAGGATAGACATGAACTTAAGAGGTTGCTAGTTAAATGGAGTAAAGAATCTTTTAGAGATAGAATGAAACCCGACCCTGCTTTTGCTACTTCACCTATCTGTGTTCCCGATAATGATTATTATGATTTTTCTGTTGATCCAGATATAATTACTTTGGTTGAATCTGATCCTTTTTATGGCTATGAATCTGAAACTGTTGTCGCACATCTTACTAAGTTAAATGATATAGCTGCCTGTTTACTAATAATGAGAGATCGCGCTACCTTTATTTACTCAAAATATTCCCGTTCTCATTAAAGGGTGATGCTAAGATATGGTTTAATTCTCTTGATCCTGGTTGTGTGCAAAGTCCCTGGATATGATTTATTACTTCTCGCTAAATATTTCCTGCTCATAAGAAACAAGCTACTTTGAGGGAAATATACAACTTTGTGCAAATTGAAGAAGAGAGTCTCCCACAAGCTTGGGGGAGGCTTCTCAAGTTACTTAATGCTTTGCTCGATCATCCTCTTAAGAAACCGAAATATTTGATATCTTTTATAATGGACTAACTGATGCTTCCAGAGATTACCTGGATAGTTGTGTTGGTTCTCTTTTCAGGGAAAGAACACCGGATGATGCTGAAATTCTATTGAATAATATGTTGGCAAATGAAAATAATTGGGCACCTCCCGAGCTACCTGCTAAGCCAGTTCCTGAGCCAATTACTGAGCCTATTCGTAAGCCAACTCCGAAGAAGAGAGGTGTTTTATTTCTCAGTCCCGAAGATATGCAAGAGGCAAAGAAATCTATGAAAGAAAAAGGTATTAAAGCTGAAGATGTTAAGAATTTACCTCCTATTGAAGAAATACATGGTCTTAATTTACCGCGTGCTGAAGAAGTATATGATCTCAATTACTTATTTACTGAAGAACCTCCCGATATCCCGACACAGGTAGTAAAGGTAAATTCTCTCTATAGATATGATAAAGCTGAAGTCCCTCCTACTAAAATTGCTAGTCAGTGCTTGGATGAGTTTGATGACTTTATGTTTAAGCAAGATGACTTTAATGCTTATTTTGGTAGACAAATTAAACAGAATACCGTTATGATTAAACGCTTGGGTGATTATATGGCTGATATTAGAGGTGAACTTAAACTTGTTAGCAAACATGCTTCTATGGTTACCACTCAAGTAGAACAAGTACTTAAAGCTCAGAAAGAAGTGCTTGATGAAATGAATAGTAAGAAAAATAATTATGTTGTTAGAGTGGCTACTAGAACTGGTAGAATGACTCAGGAACCTTTGTATCCTGAAGGCCACCCTAAGAGAATCGAGCAAGATTCTCAGAGAAACAATATTGATGTACCTAGTTCTTCTAAGAGGAAGAAAAAAAATGGTAGGACTTTGCAAACTTCTAGTGAACCTATTGCTGAACCACCTGAGAATCCAAATGATATCTCTATTTCTGATGTTGAAACACAATCAGGTGATGAACATGAACCTAGTGATAATGTTAATGATAATGTTCATGTTGATGCTCAGCCTAGTAATGATAATGATGTAGAAGTTGAACCTACTGTTGGTCTTGATAACCCACAATCAAAGAATCAACGTTATGATAAAAGAGACTTCGTTGCTAGGAAACATGGTAAAGAAAGGGAACCATGGGTTCAGAAACCCATGCCTTTTCCTTCGAAACCATCCAAGAAAAAGGATGAAGAGGATTTTGAGCGCTTTGTTGTAATGATTAGACCCATCTTTTTGCGTATGCGATTAACTGATGTGCTCAAAACAAATCCTTATGCTAAGTATACGAAGGATATCATTACTAATAAAAGAAAGATACCTAAAGCTGAAATTTCCACCATGCTTGCTAATTATACTTTTAAGGGTGGAATACCAAAGAAACTTGGAGATCCAGGAGTACCTACTATACCATGCTCCATTAAGAGAAATTATGTTAAAACTGCTTTATGTGATCTTGGAGCCGGTGTCAGTGTTATGCCTCTCTCTTTATATCGTAGACTTGATTTGAATAAGTCGACACCTGCTGAAACATCTTTGCAAATGGCTGATAAATCAACTGCTATACATGTCGGTATTTGTGAGGATGTGCCTGTTGTGGTTGCAAACGTTAATATTTTAACGGACTTTGTTATTCTTGATATTCCCGAGGATGATAGTATCTCTATTATTCTTGGAAGACCTTTCCTTAATACTGCAGGGGCTGTTATTGATTGCACCAAAGGCAATGTCACTTTTCATGTTAATGGCAATGAGCACACGGTACATTCTCCGAGGAAACAACCTCAAGTTTATAGTATCAAATCTATTGGAAAAATTCCATCGATTATATTTGGAGGTTTTGAATTTCCTCTCCCTACTGTCAAGAAAAAGTATGATATTCTTATTGTTGGGGATTTTCATATCCCCATTGAGGTAACTTAGTGTTATTCGAAATTTCTCCGGTTCCGTGATTATTCGAAATGAGTTTGTTAACAAGACTTGATCAACCTTGTTAGTGGGTTCATTTTGATGATCACGAGATGGATGAAACTAGAAGCACAACCTTTTGTACCCTCTTTATATTTTCTGTTATTGAGTAGAAATAAAGTAAAATAGTATTTTTCTATCTGTCTCCTGACTTATCCGTGCAATATAAAAAATATCCCGTAAATAAAAGTCCTCGGAATGCGATGCCAATTTAATATGATTTTTTTCGGGAATATTTGAGGATTTACTGTGCAAAAATTACCACGGGGGGAGCTACCACCTGGTCACGAGGGTGGAGGGCGTGCCCTACCCCCCTAGGTGTGCCCCCTGCCTCGTGGGCCCACGGTGGCCCTCCTCCACTTATCCTTGCACCCATCTTCTTCCTCTGCCTCACACAAACACGAAAAACCAACTCAAGCACGAGTTCTAGCCCCCGTTGCTGTGATTTTCGATCTCCTTGCTCAAAGGACCTCTTGCAAAATTGCTTGGGGAGATTGTTCCTTGGTATGTGACTCCTCCATTGGTCCAATTAGTTTTTGTTCTAGTGCTTTATTCATTGCAAATTTGTGCTGCATAGGTGACCATGTTCTTGAGCTTGCATGTTAAATTTATATGGTTCCAAGTAGTTCCAATGCTTTATATAGGCTCTAGGCACTTGTGGGAGTTGTTGCTATCAATTTTATTGAAGTTGGTTCACTTTTATTTGAAGTTACTAAAAATTTCAGAAATTTTCCAGAGGAAAGAATATGCTTAGGAGGATGTTCCAAGGTGGTCCTTCAAGGAAGCAAGGTCCCAGGCTTGCAATACGTGATGCTGGCGAGGAACCACCAAGAGACGCTCCTGTGAGGCCTTGTGAATGGCCATCGGAAAATTTTATGAATCAAGTGGGAATCAAAGAAGAATTTAGCACATATTTGAGTAACGCCGGTCTTGAGGACTTTGAAGTCGACAAATGCCCCAAGATCATGATCTCGAAGTTCATTTGTGAGGAGGTTTGAGTTTTCATCTTCGCGTAATTCTCCTTCAGTCATGTTTGACCTTTATGACAAATCTTATACCATGGACTTAGAGGATTTTACTTCTGCTTGCAAACTTCCATCTTGGGGTAATGTCAGGGATCCCCCTAAATCTGAATATAGAGACTTTCTTGCTAAAATAACTGTGGGGGAATCTAGAGATATAACACAAGCTACTATAGGGAGCGTTCACTTTCCTGCTATACATTATTTTGCTCTCTTCATAGGTAGATGCATAAATGCTAAGGATGAAGCATGTCACATGTGTGTTCCTGATCTCAGCATTATCAGGAGTGCTGTGTTAGGAGACCAATCTTATCACATGGGAGCCATTGTAGCTCGCAGGTTGCATCAGAATAGACATAGCGGAGATTTCTTTGGAGGAATTTATGCAACCCGTTTAGCTAATTTTCTTGAGATAGACATTTGTGAGGGTGATATGGAGTTACCCCCTTCTTATTTAGATTTTGATTCTATGGTTTCCCACCATTTTGTTGAGAGGACTGAACCACCTCTCTAGTATCGACTAATTTTTAACAGACGTCGTGTAGTCCATATTGCTCTTCCTGCCCCTGCTTTCTTTGATTCACAGGCAAAAAGAAGATATATTATTACCAGAGAGGAGGCAGATGAGTACGAAAGGAGAGCCGAGGCTGCTCGACTCCACGCTACAGCTCAAGCGGCGATAGCCGCTGCGTCACAGTATGACCCCAGCTTCACCTATGGGTATCCGCCAGGCTATCCCTGGCAATAGACCAACTTAGACCAAAAGCCTAAGCTTGGGGGAGTACGTATTTCCCACCGACATTACATTCATGTTCACACACACTCATTGCTAGCTGTCGGTGCTCATACTCTTTCACTATAATATCCATGCTAGTTTTTTTTCTTTTTCCTGCTTTCTTCTTTTGTGTTTAATAAAACCTTAAGAAAAAAATTAGTAGTAGTTTATTTCTTTGCTTCTAGTAGTAACTAAAAAGAAAACCCAAAAAGATTTACCGTTCTTCTTTTGTTTGTTGGGAGCTTTCCTGTGTAAATAGTTTTTATTCCTTTTCCTTTCTTTGGGGGTTGAGAAGACCATATTGAAAATGCTTAGTGGCTCTTTTATGCATGATTGATTATTTAAACTTAGAGCCCATATTACTTGTCTTCTCTCTTGAGTTGAATGCTTGCAGATTCCAGCTTAGTCCAATGCACGTGCACTCTTATTATTATACACACCATTCGGTCGTGCAAGTGAAAGGCAATAATGATGATATATGATGGACTTATTGGGATGAGAAAAGCTGGTATGAACTCGACCTCTCTTGTTTTTGTAAATATGATGATTCATCGTTCCTGAGTTAGCTATTATGAAGTAAACATATTTGCAATGACATTTAGAGATTATAGTTGCTTGTGCCATGCTTGATTAGCTATGAGTTATAATGGTTTACCTTGCGTGCCAACATGCTATTAGAATGATTATGATGTGGTATGATGGGATGGTATCCTCCTTTAAATGAATTGAGTGACTCGACTTGGCACATGTTCACGCATGTAGTTGAATCAAATCAACATAGCCTTCATGATATTTATGTTCATGGTGGATTATATCCTACTCATGCTTGTATTCGGTGTAAATTAATTTTAATGCATGTTTACGATTGTTGTTGCTCTCTCGGTTGGTCGCTTCCGTCTTTTGCTAGCCTTCACTGCACTAAGCGGAATACTGCTTGTGCATCCAAACTCCTTAAACCCCAAAGTTATTCCATATGAGTCCACTATACCTACCTATATGCGGTATTTACCTGCCGTTCCAAGTAAATTTGTATGTGCCAAACTCTAAACCTTCAAATAAACATTCATTTTGCATGCTCGAATAGCTCATATGTCAACTAGAGCTGCCCTTATCTTCCGTGTTAGGCGGGTTATTCTCAAGAGGAGTGGACTCGCTCCTCATTCACGAGAAAATGGCGGTAACCAGGATGCCCATTCCATGCTTTATGCAAACTAAATCAAAATAATCGCAAACAAAACTCCCTTGGGACCCGTTGAATGTTGGAGGCACTCGTTGTTTCGAGCAAGCCATGGATTGATGCTTGTGGAGGAAGGGAGTATAAACTTTACCATTCGTTTGGGAACCGCCTATAATCTGTTTAGCATGGAAGATATAAATGCGTCTTTTAGTTGTTATGTTGACAATGAAAGTATGTCGCTCAAAATATAATTTATCTCTATTTCAAAACCGAGCTCTGGCACCTCTACAAATCCCTGCTTCCCTCTGCGAAGGGCCTATCCATTTACTTTTATGTTGAGTCATCATCCTTCTTATTAAAAGCACCCGCTGGAGAGCACACCGTCGTTTGCATTCATTATTATTGGTTTATATTGGGTATGACTTGACTGGATCTCTTTTACCATGAATTACAATGTTTAGTCAGTCCTTGATCTTTAAAGGTGCTCTGCATTTATGTTTTGCGGTCTCAGAAAGGGCTAGCAAGATACCATTTCGTTATATCATGTTATGATTATTTTGAGAAAGTGTTGTCATCCGAGTTTTATTATTATGGCCCGCTAGCTAATTATGCTATTGATATGAGTAATTGTGACACCTACGTGTTATTGTGAGTATGGTTAGTTCATAATATTTGCTGAAACTTGAATGCTGGATTTTCATGTTTACAACAACAAGAGCAAACAGAGTTTGTAAAAGTTTTTCTTTTTCTCTTTCAGTTTGTCAACTGAATTGCTTGAGGACAAGCAAGGGTTTAAGCTTGGGGGAGTTAGTACGTCTCCATCGTATCTACTTTTCCAAACACTTTTGCCCTTGTTTTGGACTCTAACTTGTATGATTTGAATGGAACTAACCCTGATCGATTTGTTTTCAAAGCAGGATTGCCATGGTGTTGTTTTATGTGCAGAAAATAGAAGTTCTCGGAATGACCTGAAACTCCACAGAACACCTTAGAAAAAACAATAAAAAATCCTCGCAAAAGATGAAGACCAGGGGGCCCACACCCTGTCCACAAGGGTGCCCCCCCCCCGGGCGTGCCCCCCTACCTTGTGGGCCCCCTGGTGGCCCTCCGACGCCAACTCCAACTCCATATATTGGCTTTCGGGGAGAAAAAAATCAGAGAGAAGAAATAATCGCGTTTTACGATACGGAGCCACCGCCAAGCCCTAATCTCTCTCAGGAGGGCTGATCTGGAGTCCGTTCGGGGCTCCGGGGAGGGGGATTCGTCGCCATCGTCATCATCAACCATCCTCCATCACCAACTTCATGATGCTCACCTCCGTGCGTGAGTAATTGCATCGTAGGCTTGCTGGACGGTGATGGGTTGGATGAGATTTATCATGTAATCGAGTTAGTTTTGTTAGGGTTTGATCCCTAGTATCCATTATGTTCTGAGATTGATGTTGCTATGACTTTGCTATGCTTAATGCTTGTCACTAGGGCCCGAGTGCCATGATTTCAGATCTAAACCTATTATGTTTTCATGAATATATGTGAGTTCTTGATCCTATCTTGCAAGTCTATAGTCACCTACTATGTGTTATGATCTGGCAACCCCGAAGTGACAATAATCGGGACCACTCCCGGTGATTACCATAGTTTGAGGAGTTCATGTATTCACTATGTGCTAATGCTTTGTTCCGGTTCTCTATTAAAAGGAGGCCTTAATATCCCTTAGTTTCCAATAGGACCCCGCTGCCACGGGAGGGTAGGACAAAAGATGCCATGCAAGTTCTTTTCCATAAGCACGTATGACTATATACGGAATACATGCCTACATTACATTGATGAACTGGAGCTAGTTCTGTGTCACCCTATGTTATGACTGTTACATGATGAACCGCATCCGGCATAATTATCCATCACTAATCCGGTGCCTACGAGTTTTCCATATACTGATTCTCGCTTATTTACTTTTCCGTTGTTACTGTTACAATCACTACAAAATACCAAAAACATTACTATTGTTGTCTTTACCTTTGTTACCGTTACCACTACTATCATATTACTTTGCTACTAAACACTTTGCTGCAAATACTAAGTTTCCAGGTGTGGTTGAATTGACAACTCAGCTGCTAATACTTGGGAATATTCTTTGGCTCCCCTTGTGTCGAATCAATAAACTTGGGTTGAATACTCTACCCTCGAAAACTGTTGCGATCCCTTATACTTGTGGGTTATCAGTCTCATGTTTACTCATATCAATGGCATAATCAACTAGCGAGCAATAATAATAAATCTCAGATGACAACACTTTCTCAAAACAATCATAATATGATATAACAAGATGATATCTTGCTAGCCTTTCTGAGACTGCAAAACATAAATGCAGAGCACCCCTAAAGATCAAGGACTGACTAAACATTGTAATTCATGGTAAAAGAGATCCAGTCATAGTCATACCCAATATAAACTAAATAGTGATGCATGGAAATGACAGCGGTGCTCTCCAACGGGTGCTTTTTAATAAGAGGATGATGACTCAACATAAAAGTAAATAGATAGGCCCTTCGCAGAGGGAAGCAGGGATTTGTAGAGGTGCCAGAGCTCGAATTTGAAACAGAGATAAATAATATTTTGAGCAGCATACTTTCATTGTCAACATAACAACCAAGAGATCTCGATATCTTCCATGCTACACACATTATAGGCGGTTCCCAAATAGAATGGTAAAGTTTATATCCCGCCACCACCAACAATCATCAATCCATGGCTTGCCCAAAACAACGGGTGCCTCCAACTAACAACAATCCTGGGGGAGTTTTGTTTGCAATTATTTTGATTTGATTTGAGCATGGACTGGGCATCCCGGTTACCGGCCATTTTCTCGTGAGTGAGGAGCGGAGTCCACTCCTCATGAGAATAACCCACCTAGCATGGAAGATATAGACAGCCCTAGTTGATACATGAGTTGTTCAAGCATACAAAACAGAATTTCATTTGAAGGTTTAGAGTTTGGCACATACAAATTTACTTGGAACGGCAGGTAGATACCGCATATAGGAAGGTATGGTGGACTCATATGGAATAACTTTGGGGTTTATGGAAGTGGATGCACAAGCAGTATTCCCACTTAGTACAAGTGAAGGCTAGAAAAAGACTGGGAAGCGACCAACTAGAGAGCAACAACAGTCATGAACATGCATTAAAATTAATAGACATTGAGTGCAAGCATGAGTAGGATATAATCCACCATGAACATAAATATCGTGAAGGCTATGTTGATTTTGTTTCAACTACATGCGTGAACATGTCCCAAGTCAAGTCACTCGAATAATTCAAAGGAGGATACCACCCTATCATACCACATCACAACCACTTTAATAGCATGTTGGCACACAAGGTAAACCATTATAAACTCCTAGCTAATTAAGCATGGCATAAGCAACTATAATCTCTAATTGTCATTGCAAACATGTTTATTCATAATAGGCTGAATCAGGAATGATGAACTAATCATATTTACAAAAACAAGATAGGTCGAGTTCATACCAGCTTCTCTCATCTCAATCAGTCCATCATATATCGTCATTATTGCCTTTCACTTGCACGACCGAACGGTGTGGATAATAATAATAGTGCACGTGCATTGGACTAAGCTGGAATCTGCAAGCATTCAATTCAAGGGAGAAGACAAGGTAATATGGGCTCTTGGTTAAATCAACAATAATGCATAAAAGAGCCACTTCAACATTTTCATCAAGGTCTTCTCCTCTCGACCCCCAAAGAAAAGAAAAGAAATAAAACTATTTACACGAGAAAGCTCCCAACAAGCAAAAGAAGAACGAGAAATCTTATTGAGTTTTCTATTTAATATTACTACTGCAAGCATGGAAAGTAAACTAGCTAAAAGCTATAACTAATTATTTTGGTTTTTCTTAAGGTTATTCAAACACACAAGAAGAAAGCAAGAAAATAAAATGAACTAGCATGGATAGTACAATGAAAAAGTATGAGCACCGACAACTAGCATGAGTGTGTGAACATGAATGTAATGTTAGTGAGAAATATGTACTCCCCCAAGCTTAGGCTTTTGGCCTAAGTTGGTCTATGCCCAAGGATTAAAGCTACTCTCTCCGGTGTACTGAGGAGTGTCATCTGAGTGCCATTGGTTGGCGATCTCCTCCGGATCCCACTGATAAATGGACTGTCGACAAGGGTCAAGTGGTGGTTCTGGCTCAAGCTCTGGAGCTGGTGTCAGGCTTCGGTATGCGTAAACGGCCTCTGGCAAGATGAGGTACGTGCCTGAAGATATGTTAAACAAAGAGGGTGCAGGCAAGATAATAGTCTCACTATGAGTTTTATTAAATCTCAAATTATACTTAAGCATCATCTCATTATTTTTAACAATAAATTCATGTGCTACCATACTCTTATAATCTCGAAAAATAGAGGGCAGCAACTTTTCCTCTTTCTCATAATGCCTAATAGGTATCTTAAAGTGTTTAGCAAGGTGTGAAGCAAAGATGCCTCCAAAGATGGGACCCTTTGTACGATTCACACTTAATCATTTAGCAATAATAGCGCCTAAACTAAAAGTGTTATCGCGAAACAAGGCATGGCACAAAATAACAATATCAGGGGCACTAAGGTCTCCACAGTTCCCGCGACCAATTAAGCATCTACTAGCAAATATCGCAAAGTAACCTAGAACAGGAAAGTGTATGCTAGTAATTCTTGCATCGAAAACCTTCTCGTCTCCCCTACAGCAATCATATCAATAAATCCATCCACATCACTACGATGTGGTTCCTCTATGTTGCCCGCAAAGGGTATCTTGCAAACCCCACAAAAATCATAGAGTGACATCTCCTTAACCTCATCATGTAAATGAAACTCCACTGAAGGTGGTGATTTCTTAGTATGAAAGTAAAAAAATTGCACAAAAATATTAGTGAGTAGGAGATACTGATCGAGCTGGTCGTGGAGGAAGTCGGTGATGCCTGCATTCTCAGCCAAATAATAAAAATCATCATGAATCCCGGCTGCTCTCAAGAACTCATCACAAGGCCATTCACACGGTCGAACCTCCGCAACGTGAGGGAGATTATATTTGGGCTTTTTATTCTCTTCACTTTGCTTATCCTTTGAGCTTCGTCTCGAAGAGCCCCTCAAAAATCTCTTCATCATTTTCTGAAAATTTCTAAAAAAAATAGTAACTTAAAATAAAAGTGAACCAAACTCAACAAAATTGATAGCAACTACTCCCCATAAGTGCCTAGGGACTATATCATGCATTAGAACTACTTGGGAACAAATAAATTTGACATGCAAGCTCAAGAACAGGGTCACCTAGGCAGTAAAAATTTGCAATGAATAAAGCACTAGAACAAAAACTAATTGGACCATTGGAGGAGTCACATACCAAATAACAATCCCCCAAAACAGTTTCATGAGTGGAGCTTTGAGAAAGCAGATAAAAAATGGCAGCAAGATGAGCTAGAACTCGTGCTTGAGCTGGTTGGCGATTTTTTTGGGAGGAAGAAGAAGTGTGTAGGTGCAGGGATAAGTGGAGGGGGGCCACCCGGGGCCCACGAGGCAGGGCGCACGCCCCAGGGGGGTGGGCGTGCCCTGGACCCTCGTGGCTAGGTGGTTGCGCCCACTGGTGTGTTCTCAGTGCTAGATATTCTCAAATATTCTAGAAAAAAATCATATTTCATTTTCAAGGCATTTGGAGAACTTCTATTTTCGGGGTATTTTTTTATTGCATGGATAAATCAGAAAACAGGCAGAAAAATACTATTTTTACTTTATTTAACCTAAATAACAGAAAGTAAAAGGAGGGTACAGAGAGTTGTACTCTCTAACTTCATCCATCTCATGCTCATCAAAAGGAATCCACTAACAAGGTTGATCAAGTCTTGTTAAAAAACTCATTTCGAATCGCATGAAACCGTAGAATTTTTGAATAGTACTAGGTTACCTCAATGGGGATATGTATGTCCCCAACAATAAGAATATCATATCTCTTCTTGACAGTAGGAAGAGGAAATTCAAAACCTCCAATAATGATTGATGGAATTTTTCCAATAGAATTTATATTGTGGACTTGAGGTTGTTTCCTCGGAAAGTGTACCGTATGCTCATTACCATTAACATGAAAAGTGACATTGCCTTTTTGCTATCAATAACAGCCCCTACAGTATTCAAAAAGGGTCTACCAAGGATAATCGACATACTATCGTCCTCGGGAATATCAAGAATAACAAAGTCCGTTAAAATAGTAACATTTGCAACCACAACAGGCACATCCTCACAAATACCGATAGGTATAGCAGTTGATTTATCAGCCATTTGCAAAGATACTTCAGTAGGTTTCAACTTATTCAATTCAAGTCTATGATATAAAGAGAGAGGCATAACACTAACACCGGCTCCAAGATCACATAAAGTAGTTTTAACATAGTTTCTCTTAATGGAGCATGGTATAGTTGGTACTCCTGGATCTCCTAGTTTCTTTGGTATTCCACCCTTAAAAGTATAATTAGCAAGCATGGTGGAAATTTCAGCTTCCGGTATATTTCTTATATTTGTAACAATATCTTTCATGTACTTAGCATAAGGATACATTTTAAGCATATCAGTAAAACGCATATGCAAAAAGATAGGTCTAATCATTTCAACAAAGCGCTCAAAATCCTCACCATACTTTTTCTTGGATGGTTTTGTAGGAAAAGGCATGGGTTTCTGAACCCATGGTTCTCTTTCTTTACCGTGTTTCATAGCAACAAAGTCTCTCTTATCATAACGTTGATTCTTTGATTGTGGGTTATCAAGATCAACAGCAGGTTCAACCTCTACATCATTTTTATTGCTAGGTTGAGCATCAACAAGAACATTATCGTTAACATTATCACTAGGTTCATGTTCATCACCAGATTGTGTTTCAGCATCAGAAATAGAAATATCATTGGGATTCTCAGGTGTGCCAACAACAGGTTCACTAGAAGCATGCAAAGTCCTATCATTTTTCTTTTTCTTCTTTTTAGAAAGACTAGGTGCATCAACATTAGTTCTCTGAGAATCTTGCTCAATTCTCTTAGGGCGGCCCTCGGCATACAAAGGTTCCTGAGTCATTTTACCACCTTTAGTCACAACTCTAACAGCCTTATCATTTTTCTTATCATTTAATTTATTGAGCAAATCATTTTGAGCTTTAAGCACTTGTTCTACTTGAGTGGTAACCATGGAAGCATGTTTACTAATAGGTTTAAGTTCACCTTTAACTCTAGACATATAATCACTAAAGTGTTCAATCATATAAGCATTACATTTCAATTGTCTACCAACATAAGCATTGAAGTTTTCTTGTTTAACAATAAAATTATCAAACTCATCTAAGCATTGGCTAGCAGACTTATAACGAGGAATATCACCTTCATCAAATCTATAGAGAGAATTTACCTTTACTACATGTGTCGGGTTATCAAGACCATGTATTTCTTCAATAGGCGGTAAATTCTTAACATCTTCAGCTTTAATACCCTTTTATTTCATAGATTTCTTTGCCTCTTGCATATCTTCGGGACTGAGAAATAGAATACCCCTTTTCTTCGGAGTTGGCTTAGGAGTTGGTTCAGGAAGTGTCCAATTATTTTCATTAGTCAACATATTATTCAATAGCAATTCAGCTTGATCAACTGTTCTTTCCCTGAAAACACAACCAGCACAACTATCCGGGTGGTCTATGGAAGCATCGGTTAGTCCATTATAAAAGACATCAGGTATTTCATTTTTCTTGAGAGGATGATCAGGCAACGCATTAAGTAATTGGAGAAGCCTCCCCCAATCTTGTGGGAGACTCTCTTCTTCAATTTGCACAAAATTATATATTTCCCTTAAGGCAGCTTGTTTCTTATGAGCGGGGAAATATTTAGCAGAGAAGTAATAAATCATATCCTGGGGACTACGCACACAACCAGGATCAGGAGAATTAAACCATGTTTTAGCATCACCCTTTAATGAGAACGGAAATAATTTAAGGATATGGTAGTAACGAGTTTTCTCATCATTAGTGAATAGGGTGGCTATATCATTCAATTTAGTAAGATGTGCCGCAACAGTTTTAGATTCATAGCCATAAAAAGGATCAGATTCAACCAAAGTAATTATCTCAGGATCGACAGAGAAATCATAATCCTAATCAGTAATAAAGATAGGTGAAGTAGCAAAAGCAGGGTCATATTTCATTCTAGCATTCAGAGACTTTTCTTTCAGCTTAGCTAATAATTTCTTAAGATCAGATCTAACATTGCAAGCAAGAAAATATCTAGCAGTCTCTTCATCCATAACATAACACTCAGGCACAACATGCAATTCGTATATAGGGGGAGAATCTTCATCATCACTTTCATCAATATTATCAGTTTCAATAATTTCATTCTCTCTAGCCCTAGAAAGTTGTTCATCAAGAAATTCGCCTAATGGCACAGTATTATCAAGCATAGAAGTAGTTTCATCATAAGTATCATGCATAGCAGAAGTGGCATCATCAATAACATGCGACATATCAGAATTAATAGCATAAGCAGGTTTAGGTGTTGCAAGTTTACTCAATACAGATGGAGAATCAAGTGCAGAGCTAGATGGCAGTTCCTTACCTCCCCTCGTAGTTGAGGGATAAATCTTGGTTTTTTCGTCTTTCAAGTTCCTCATAGTGATCAGTAGATATAAATCCCAAGTGACTCAAAGAATAGAGCTATGCTTCCCGGAACGGCGCCAGAAAATAGTCTTGATAACCCACAAGTATAGGGGATCACAACAGTTTTCAAGGGTAGAGTATTCAACCCAAATTTATTGATTCGGCACAAGGGGAGCCAAAGAATATTCTCAAGTATTAGCAGTTGAGTTGTCAATCCAACCACACCTGGATAACTTAATATCTGCAGCAAAGTATTTCGTAGCAAAGTAATATGGAAGTAACGGTAACAGTGGCAAAAGTAACAGTGGCGCTTTTGTAGTAATTGTAACAGTGGCAACGGTAAAGTAACTAAGCAAAGATCAATATGTGAAAAGCTCGTAGGCATTGGATCAGTGATGGATAATTATGTTGGATGCGATTCCTCATGCAAAAGTTATAACATAGGGTGACAGAGAACTAGCTCCAATTCATCAATGTAATGTAGGCATGTATTCTGAATATAGTCATACGTGCTTATGGAAAAGAACTTGCATGACATCTTTTGTCCTACCCTCCCGTGGCAACGGGGTCCTATTGGAAACTAAGGGATATTAAGGCCTCCTTTTAGTAGAGTACTGGACCAAAGCATTAACACTTAGTGAATACATGAACTCCTCAAACTACAGTCATCACCGGGAGTGGTCCCGATTATTGTCACTTCGGGGTTGCCGGATCATAACACATAGTAGGTGACTATAGACTTGCAAGATAGGATCAAGAACTCACATATATTCATGAAAACATAATAGGTTCAGATCTAAAATCATGGAACTCGGGCCCTAGTGACAAGCATTAAGCATAGCAAAGTCATAGCAACATCAATCTTAGAACATAATGGATACTAGGGATCAAACCCTAACAAAACTAACTCGATTACATGGTAAATCTCATCCAACCCATCACCGTCCAGCAAGCCTACGATGGAATTACTCACGCACGGCGGTGAGCATCATGAAATTGGTGATGGAGGAAGGTTGATGATGATGACGGCGACGGATTCCCATCTCCAGAGCCCTGAACGGACTCCAGATCAGCCCTCCCGAGAGAGATTAGGGCTTGGCGGCGGCTCCGTATCGTAAAACATGATGAATCCTTCCCTCTGATTTTTTTCTCCCTGAACGTGAATATATGGAGTTGGAGTTGAGGTCGGTGGAGCATCAGGGGGCCCACGAGGCAGGGGGCACGCCCAGGGGGTAGGGCGCCCCCCACCCTCGTGGACAGGGTGTGGGCCCCCTGGCCTTGATTCTTTCACCAGTATTTTTTATTAATTCCAAAAATATTCTCCGTGGAGTTTCAGGTCATTCCGAGAACTTTTATTTCTACACAAAAATAACACCATGGCAATTCTGCTGAAAATAGCGTCAGTCCGGGTTAGTTCCATTCAAATCATGCAAGTTAGAGTCCAAAACAAGGGCAAAAGTGTTTGGAAAAGTAGATACGATGGAGATGTATCTCTTACTAGCAAGATGCCCGTGCATTGCACGTAACATCAAGATGCATTTGTATGACTAGTTTATCTTGTGAGAGAAAAGGATGAACGAGGGGAGGCCTTATTTGCAAATGTGGAGAGGTGTGTGGGTACCTTTTTGCAAAAATGCCATAGTTTTTTCCTATCTGTCAGATATAAATCGGACGGCCTATATTGCAGGATGGCAGGCACACCATCATCACCAACTCTGTTTTTTATAAGAGTGTAGATGTAGAGTAGATACAAGCCGACAGGTGGGCCCGATGGTAGTGAGATAATGTGATGCAACACTAGAGGTGCCACGTGGAGCGTTTAACTGGTCAACTAGTCGTGTCTTGAGCAAATACAGAGTTGTACGGTGAGCCCGTGACTGTATAATAACCACAAAACATAAATGGTGACCGTAACGAGTGGATTCTGAAGTCCAATGTACATATCGTGCTTTCGCTTCAAATACAATGATCGTCACTGCATATATCGCGAGAGAAAGATGAAACATGTGTGAATGTGTTGGGGGCTTACTTTTAGAGGACCTGGAGAGAGGTTGTTTGCGTACGTGAAAGGGGCGTAGAGGGAGGCTATGCGATGGAGAGAGAGAGATGCTCTCCGTTTCTCTTTATTATGACTAACTTTATATATAGTATAAAAATATACAAATTCACAGTGCGGAATAAATATCATTGTGGGCACCATGCAATGCAAATTAGCGTTCATACTCCTCCATATAACTTTGTAATGTTGTATATATGTAGAAATTCTAAAATAATTTTTTGGCCACACTTTATTCAAAAGGAATGTTGCATGCGAAATAAACGTGAAGAGAGGGCTTTTTAGATCAATGGGGTACGTGATATAACATGTGTGAATGTGTAGTGGATGCATTTGGCAGGGCCTAGAGAGGTATGTGTGTGTATTACATATTCAAGAGAGGAATGGATAGGGGGGCGTGGGAGAGATAGCACGAGAAATGAGAGTGGTGTAGAAAGAGAGAGACGAATATGACGTCATGGCAAGAGATTCCCTTGAGTATGTATATGCAAGGGGGGAGGGGATAGAGGCACCAGGAGAATAAATTTTTTGTGTGTGGTGTCCCTGTTGGTATGTGTGGGTGTGAGAAGATAACGAGATGTGGGGGCAGAGGGTGTGTCACCGCGTGAGGTCCGATGGGTCGATGTGAGGCCCTTCGTTCGGTTCCGTCCTGCGCCGCATTGGTCGGCCCGTGACGCATTTAGGGAGACCTTTGGATGACTAGTCGTACAAGACAAAGATAGCATAATTGTGAAGGACTCTGTGTCCACTAACAAAGCCGGCTAGGATTTGTAACCCTAGGTTCTCGGACTAAGGTAACCCCTTTATCTCTGATATTACTATTCATCCAACCTAACTTTAAGGGGCATCCTACAGAATGCTCTGCTAGAATCATACTCGCCGATTAGGAAGAGAGGTGTGAGACAATGCGTGAGAGACAGGCCTAAAGATAATGTGTGTACAGGAGACACGTGGGCAGGTCTATGTATATAGAAAGGGTCGATGGGGATTGTGCATGTGTATGCTTGCGAGAGGAAGAGTGCTTGTGATAAAGGTTAGTGAAAACAGTCGTAAATGGTTACGAGAGGGAGGGAGGGTTATATCGAGAGAATGTGTGCGAGAAAGAGACCTCGGGAGAGAATGTGTGAGCATGTGTGAGAGACCACCGACGGAGAGTGAAACTACATGTAAAAGACTGTTGTACACATTGATTAAAGATATAAGTTGTATCCAAATATTAGGATGGGATCATGATATTTGCAATTCGTGTAAGGAACAGTCATTGATCCATCATACATCTAGATTCTATCGAATTTGAGCATGTCTATGTTATTACTCGACACAATTGATCCACATAGTTAGTATTTTGAACTCCAGACAATGCATCGCTTTAGCAATCGAATATAAATGTGAGTATAGTTCATGTTGTGTGTGTAAAGCACATTATACATACGAAAGTTACACAATGAACATTTTAAATAGCTACCTATGAACTACCATACATTTGAATTCAACTTAAGGTGGTTTAAAAAAATCAAATTCACATGAAGTCCATTCAATTTTTTGAATTTGATATCATGGCATTTGTAAATCATACCTAAATTATGGGAGCACCAATCATTGCTCTGATTTTGTACATAATAGCATATGTAGTCGTGTAGAAAATAGATTCAAATTTAGCTCCTCCATTCCAAAATAATCGTAGTTATAGGATTTTCAAGTGTCAAAATTTCAAAAAGAAGCGGATAATTTAATGAGGTTTTCAAACATACAAGGTCAAATCTAACGTTGTCTATTCAGGTCAATCCTTAGAGTTCAAGAGTACTCTAAACGTGAATGCTTGTGTTTCAAAATTTCGAACGAAGTTACTAAAAGAGCCTCTACTACTTGAAACCGCGTGAGACGTATGTTTGGTAGTACAAGGAAATTACTTTCTAATAACTCCGACCCATGAAACCTACCGGCCCGACGTCCAAAGGTCTAAACCGAGGTAGGTTTGTAGCTTCATCTAGACGCCACGCAACTGCCTCCGAAAAACATTCATACACAATGGCCGCTTAAGCACACATGCACGCAGCTGAAATCGCTCCCGCCCACTATTTGGGACACCTGGCATTACCATCCTACCCCCGACCTACAGTAGGTCCAAAATTTAAGAGGGGGGCAAAGTTTGTACTTTCCCCAATTTTCAAACAAGCGCGTCCCATCTTTTGTTCAAAAAAGCCAAAAACAAGTGTGTCCCAAACCGAAACATGGCTCTCCCCCCCCCCCACCCACCCATCTGATTCCCCATTCGTACTCCATGGGCGCAGAAACTACCTCTCCACCAGCCGCGAAACCCCGACGTCCTCCGTGCGCCACCCCATCCCACCCATCAACCGCCGCCCTCCTCCATCACGCTGGAGCCGATACCCCGACGTCGTCGTCCATTGCAACCTCAACCGCAACGCCCTCCATGGCTAGTAGTTGAAGCCGAGGCCGAGCCGTCCATACTCGAGCCAGTTCAACCACGCCGTCTTGCGCCTCACCGCTGCCGCTCCAACTTCGCCACCGTCCACCGCATCAGAGCTATTCCTACTACACCGTCCTTCGCCGCCTCGGATCTGCTTCCCCTCCGCCGATATACGGCCACAGCAACACAGTCAACAATTTGGCCATGGGTTTGTCCAAGGATCCACGGTTCTCCAAAACATTCGTTCCCCTGGGAGAAAAAAGAAGATCGCCGCGACATATGGAAGAGACCACACTGGCAACCGATAAGGGTACTCCTCTTCCCTTATTCGTGCAAATCTTACATGTCTGCTTGCACGTATTCATCCCACAGAAGACACTAGTTGACCGCTTCTTCTTGATACTAGATGTTCCTAGTAACTCGCGATGCACAAGGTTTCTCCTCATATACTATTTCACCATAGCTAGAGGTTCGTCGCCCCCCTGAATTTCAATTCCTGGTCAGTTGATTCCCAATTAACGGAAGCATTCCCCAACGTAACAGGCGCTACTCCGCCTATTACGTCGGGGAAGCAGCGCCTCGGTGTTTATCTTAGGGGCATGTGGGGCCTAGAGCTACTGGCGCCTGAGCTGGAGGTCGGCCGGGATTAAAGGGCTAGACGAAGGCCATCTTCCCGTTCCTTATAGATCGGACGGTTCATTAAAAAAATCGAATGACCTATTTATTTTCAGTCGACTGTTATCTTGATATGACCACATGTGGTGGTGTGCTGGAGGAGTACCTGCATTTCCTATGCTCATATATTACAAAATCATACAGAGTAGAATCTAATTTTGTTTGCCATGCAATGTTGTAGAGCTATCATATGTCTCCTGTCATTTATTTTTCAGCCACCTGCTATCTGCTACTTTTACAATGCACTAGTTCTGCACACACTTCACCCATACTCTCACTATTGTGTTTTTATGCAAGGGTATTTTAGAGTCTGCCTCGAGAGAAGCAGAAAAGAAAAGAGATAAGTTGCTCCAACTTTCTACGCGGGTAAGCACGGCACGTTACAGCGCTATAAAGGGTACAGTGTCAGCAGATGGAGACGGTAAACGTAGCTCTGGAGTTGATGATCTGGCTCGCAATGAACCACCATCCCAGGTGCTTGCTTTAACTTCGCGGTGTCATATGTGGTTGCATGTTCCATATGGTGTCTAGCTTGTATTCAAAAGGCCGAAGTCGGTCTTTATTAAGATAAGGAAAGATATTTTTTACATGAACCACCATCTCGTGAGCACCAGAAGACAAATAGCTAGTCGGGAACCTTTGGTCCACCGGTGACCAGCCCAAGAAAGACAGCATCACCGAAGCCAACTAAAAGCCGCGATGGTGGCGAAGCAGCCCGCCTCCCACCAGGCTCTCAGGTCCTATATGATCATGCTCACCACTCCAGCCGGATGTCTAGCTTGTATTGCTTCCAATTTGGTTAAATTGCATCTCCTTAGCTTACACATTATACCTTTGAATATGACATGCCTTGCTGTTTTTGGTGCATACTAGTACATCTGTGTATTAACCATGTTCTTGCATCAAACTAATGTTCTTGTGTATCCCTCATCAATCACTTATGATGAGGCAGTCAGGCAAGTGGACTACTCCTCATTTAAAGAATGCAGTGTCAGCCTCCCGACATGATTCTCAAGAAACAACAAGGCTAGATGAAGATAGTGAACGTAGCTCTGTAGTTGATTACCGCATTTCCCCTACACTAGCATCGCCGGTGCTTGCTCTAACTTGGCAGCGTGATATGTGGTTGCATGTTGCATATGGTGTCTAGATTGTAATTCTTCCAATCTGGTTAAACTGCATGTGCTATTCTGCTTAGCTTATACATTATACCTGTTAATGTGGCATGCCTTCCTGTATTTAGTACATAGTATATCTGTCTATTAAGCATGTCCTTACATAAAACTATTGTTTTTTTGTATCCCGCATCAATCAATATGACGAGACACCTTTAGTATATGCCGTGCGATATTAGTTGCATCTTTCATATGATTTATAGCACGCGCTGCTTCTAATTTGTTGAAATTCCATTTATGATGGGACGCTTTTAACTTGGCAAAGTCATATTGGTTGCATCTTTCATGTGGTGTCTAGCTTGCATTGCTTCTTATTTGTTGGAATGGTTTCTACTTAGTTTACACAAACAGTTGTGAACATGCCATGTCGTCCTGTTTTTCGTACATATTCCATCTTGGTATCATGTGTTTGCCTTACATCAAAGTAGTGATTATCAGTATCATGCATGAATGAGTTCTGAAGAGAGAATTTTATTGCTTTTTCTTGTTGGTTTTACTTGACAATTCAAAATCAATAAAGCAGAAGGAAGTTAGCAAGGCAGCAGATAAAGGTGCTCCTTCCAAATGGAGGGCCTCTACAGTTTCTACTCCTCCATCCCCCCAGTATGATTTCCAAGACAACACATGCATAGACACTCAACATAGCTGTGTTTATGATGAGCACATCTCCCCTAGTGCACCATCATTGGGGCTCCAAGTTGGCACTGTTATATGTGGTTGCATGTTATGTGTGATGTCTAGCTTGTATTGCTTCTAATTTTGTTGAATTCCATCTGCTTACTTTACACATTATACTTGAATAAGACACGTGTTCCTATTTCTAGAACATACAATATCTGTCTATCACACCATGTTCTTACATCAAATTACTACAGTTGTGCAACCTGCAACAATCACTTATCATAAGTCATGTTTGACTTTGGAGTGTGATATAGGTTACATCTCGCATTCTTTTCTAGCTTGTACTACTAATTTGTTGAAATGGCACTTATGACGAGACAGTTTTAACTTGGTAGAGTGATATTCGTTGCATCTTTCATATGGTGTCTAGCTTTCATTGCTTCTAATTTGTTGAAATGCCTTCTCCTTAGTTTACACATCATAAGTTATGAATATGCAATGGCACTAATGACGAGAGACCTCTAACTTGGTAGTGTGATGTTGTTTGCATCTTGCATATGATTTATTTCTTGTACTGCTTCACATTTGTTTAAATGCCATTTATGATGAGACACTGTTAACTTGGCAGAACGATATTAGTAGCATCTTTCATATGGTGTCTACCTTCCATTGCATTGCTTCTAATTTAGTGAAATGTCTTCTTCTTAGTTTACACATCATAGTTCTGGTTATCTCTTCCGTCCTATTTTTCGTACATATTACATCCTCCTATCATGTGGTTGTCTAACATCAAAGTTCAGTTCGTCTGTACCACGCATCAATTAGTTCTGAAGAACTAAATTGTTATTCATTTTTCTTGTCGGCTTGACTTAACATTGCACAGAGAAAGAGGAAAAAACACAGAATGGTAGGGAATGGGAACCGGAAGAATCCTGCAGATTCTGTTGGTACTAATGGTGCAATAGAAGGTCAAAGTTCAGCGGAAAATTCTACAAACAAGGTATCCCATGCTACACGAGTTGCAGAAAAAGCCAAACAGAAACAAATAGCTTCCACCAAACAAGCAGAGACAACCCTAGTTCTTGCAACACCTTCCACAATACTACCAGCTGCACGAGTTACTCGTGCGTCAACTGAGCTAGCAGCACGTTCCCAAGCTCCCTTGCCACCTGACACTACTTCCCAAGCACTCTTGACAAAAGACGAGTTGGCAAGATCAGATGAACCTTGTGAGCTTCAACAGCAAGAAGGTAGTTGCTAGAGTCAAGTTATAGTTGCACGCTTCTTTATATGTAGACTCATAGTTTGATGTACACTAACACTTCCTATGTTCGTTGTTGGACTAGCATCTAGGCGCAAAAGGAAACAAACATCAGGGATAATGCTCGATAGGTTAACTAAATCTAGAGGAGGAAGAATGGAGATTTGTTTTGAGGCAGGTTTAAAAAGGCCATGTGATGCTACAGAGTCAGCCAAGTTAGTATCAGAGGCAGCGGTTGCCGTTAGGTGTCATGTATGTATCCTCCCAACATGGATTCAGTACAGGAATGACAAAGACGAAACCCAATTCAACACCTTCCTCGACCATTTATCTGTAAGTATGGTCATGTATGGAAACTAGTAATATTGTCTTGCTCTGTCCCATACTTTCTAGGTTGCTGATAATGGGACTCCCATAATTTTCAACAGATGAGGTTCAAGTTGGATAGCCAAGATGATGCAACCAGACAAGCTTGCACCCATGTTTTCAAGTCTGCTCTGCGACAGTATCGATATAACTTGAGGAAAACATACTTTGAAGGCAAGGCTAACAGCCAGTGGAAAATATATCAGATGAAGACTGGAGGGGCCTCGTTAAACACTGGTCTGATCCGAAGTATCAGGTACATTATATATATGTGATCAGATCACATGTCGAAGTCCTATTTATGCATGTGCCACACAAATCTATCTTCTTGTAGGTGAATTGTTCAAAGAACAAGGCCAACCATATGAAAGTGAAATTCCAACAGACGACAGGATCTCGTAGCTATATTGCACACTGGGAGGCTCTTGTAATTAGCTGATGTTTCACTCTTTTCACTATACCATATAATTAGATCTATATTTACTTGTTCCAAATGCAGAGGAAAGCCCGCAAGGACCAAAAAGTACCTGAACCAAATGTTGTGGAAATCTTCAAGGACTGTCACACCAGCAAGAAGAAGGGCATGACTACACCAGTCAAAGCCGCTGTTGTAAGTCCTTAATCCTCATGCCTTTTAACTACTACTTACTCTGACTTGTGCCTTGAACTGCATGATTTGCAGCCAATGTCTATTACTCTTTTCAATTTTATACACAATTGTCTTAGCGTATCATTGCACCTTACAAGGTTTAAAAGAGAGGAGCGATGTTCCTTTGATCTTGACATGTAATCTAGTTCCATGCTGGACCTGCCCACACAACATTACAATTGCCTGTTTGTCTGTTCTCAGTTGTTTTGTGATATGAATGATGTCATACTATGCTTACCGTATTATAAACTTCGTCTCTTTATCCTTAGCCCTCAATACAATGTGAAGAAATAGACAATACATTAGCGATGGTACATGGTCATATGTTTGGAACCTGGTTTTATTATGTACTTTGTAATAAAATACAACTAATATTTACATGGGTTCACCAGAATAAGTTCTGTATATAGACCAAAGCTATTTTGTTTGGTTTTGCTGCCTCCTTAATATCTTCTGTTCTGGTACTACTAATGTAAAAAAACTCAACTTTTCAGCGAGCTATGGAAAAAATGGTGGAACTGCCACCTTCTAAAGGTGGCGAGGCAACTATAACCGCAATGTCAGCTCTTGCTGCAGTGGGTCGGTACCTGTCCACTAACAGTGCCAAAATCACGCTCCTACGTAATACTAGGTTGGTTGTTAAGGCAATCTCGTCCAAACTTCCTCATGATCAAGATATGCAAGCTCAAAACAATGTTGTATCTGTGCTCCAGACACAAGTCCATTCCCTAACAGAGACCCTTTGTGAGACAAGGAGAGACATTGTTCGATGTCGTCAAGATATGCATGTTTTTGAAACCAGACTATCAGCATTTGCTATGTTGTTCAGGAGCCTAGGAGAAATGAAGACGAAGGTTATGGTGCTCCATCGGACAATACATCATGAAAACATAACAGTCAGGTCAAATGAACTGAGCTTCTGAACTTCTGGTGGTGCATTTATCTGCTAGACTGTTAACTTTTAGGCCAACCTTCCTTTTGTTTTATAGTTGTAATTTGTTTTGGTGTGACACAAAATTTGTTCTTAATGTGCAGCCACCGGCTGAAGAAAACAGCAAGCCATTTTTGTATAGTGTAGGGTGTTCCCTATATTTGCACTGGTGGCGATCTTTGATGCCGAGTGGATGTAATCTGCAATCGCTTTAATAGCCTAGCGTTAGTTTCGCCTTATTTATTTCCTAGTCTTTTTTCCCTGGTTTGCTAGTGGCGCAACAACCATGGGCCATATATGGACCGTGGTAACCTTGACCCTACTATGGTCAGTAGGATCCATGGGTCTCCTACGGGCCGTCGATAAATGGGCCTCCAATAGGGTCGTAGAATTGGTGGGCCTCGGGCCGTCGGATAAATGGGTCTACATGGGCCGTAAACGGGCGTAATTGGTATCGGCCCAGCACGATAACGGACCGTTAACAGGCCGGAGGACAACAAATGCTTAATTCTGTCACAGGCATAACAGGTCGTTAATGGGCCGGAATATAGGACGGGCTGGAAATGGCGCAACGGGTTAACAGGCCAGAAACGGGCCGACTCTTGCCACGGACCGAATTTGTCCCATTAGGGGAACAGGCCAGTAACGGGCCGGAAGTAATCGAGGGTCGGAAAGGAGCCCAAGAACGTATGGGCCGTCAATAGGCCGAAAGCTAACACGAGGTGGAAATGGCCCATGTGAATCACGGCCCGTTAACGGGTACAGAGAAATTTAATGTTCATTATGGGCTAGAATCACCGTGGGCCTCTAAAGGGCCTAAAGATACAAAGGCCTCATATGGGTCGAAAGACGTTGTGGGCCATACATGGGACGAAAGTGAAACGGGCTAGTGTTATATTCGACGGCCCACATGACGTTGTTGGGCCGATTTCCATTAGGGCCTAACGGGGCGTGAGTTACCGGGCCGTAAAATGGGCTATTTGCGAAGAGACCGTTAACAGGCTTTTCATGGGCCAGCCCATTAACTTTTGACCAAGTCAAACGGGTCGGCTTTGTAAGCTAAATGGGCCAGTGGTGGGCCATCGCACGTGTCGACATATCATAGGCGCCTATTTGACCCACTGACGAGCTGACATGTGTTTCATCCGGCCAATAAGAATTTTACACGTGGAAATTTCCCATTGGTCCGGGCTGTTAACGGGTTATCGGATCCAAAACCCGACCCGATAGCTTAATGGCGTTCCGTTACGGTGGATGCCATGTGTCGGTGTACTAAGGTAGGGGTACCTCAGTACCCCAACTTGTGCACGGGCAGCTCCAGCTCCCCGCAGCTAGATCCATCAAATGCTTGCCGGAGACCATCTCCGCTCCACACCAAGCCGCTCAAGAACAAAGTATATAAGATAGAAGCTCAAGACCCCGGCAAGAGGAGCTTGCCGGAAGGCCATTCCGTGCTCAAGGCTACATTACCCTGCAGATCCCCGGCGAGGAGCTCGTCGGGAAGACCAAGATCACATCACGAAGACACGCCACGGCGGCTTGCCTGGCGAGACCCGGGAGCGGCAAGTCACAGAGCCCGACAAGCCCGGGTCGGCAAGATCAAGGCCCGGCAAGGTGCTTGCCGGGAGAGCTATGCTACGTGCCCGCACTCCGGCTCATCGCCCACGCGTCGCCTCCGGCCTTCTCCGAGACGCGTGGCGGGTGGCGTCTTTGCATGAGGAATGCGGTGGCACTCCACGGTGGTGGCCGCGCCCGCGGGCGCAAGAAGACGCGATGGCGGGAGCTTTTGGGCGACGGCGACGGCATTCAATGCCCTTGTCCCCTCTGTCAAAAGTAGGTAGAAAGCATCAGAGCTGCTTGCTCCGCGACTGCTCCAACTACCACCTCTTTTACGTTTCTACCCCTCTACCTCACGCTGACACTGTCGGTGACCCTTGCCCTATAAAAGGAGGCCCATGCACAACGAGAGGAGGTTCCATGACCGCTACTCTCGCGAGGGCTTCACACACCACTCCACCATTCTCGCTCGCATTCTTGAGCAAGATCAAATACAACACAATGCAGAAGAGGGTTTACGCGACCATCGCGCCCGGCCGGGTAAAAATCCCGCAGCGTCGCCTCGATCCGCTCTCTCCGCAGCCTCCGCCCGCATCAACACACGAAGGCCCCGCCCCATAGGTGCCGCGCCACCCATCCGCCGCGACATCTCTCGGCGCGCCGGTAGAAGCGCCGAGGTTATGCGAACTCGATCCGGCGTTCGCGCGCCAGCGCTCTTCATCAACCTCTCCAGCTTCGTCAGCAGCTTCATCGACAACTGCGTCATGGCCCCGAAGACGAGAGCTTCGAGGGTCGCAGACCCATCTCCGTCTTCCCCGCCGCCACCGGAGCCAACGGCGGGCGGAGGAGGCGCCGGTGGAAGGGTGGACACCGGCGGGGGCGCTCGCGGTGCCACCAGATCCAGAGACAGGACGGAGGACCACGCCTCGGTCTTCGTGGATCCACGTCCGTCTCAGCGCGCGACGTCCCAGCGGCGCCGTACCACGAGAGGTGGTACCCGCAAGTTGGGATAAGAGCATGCTGGGGGCTCGCGGGATGCTCCGGACCGCTGTCCATGCATGAGCAAAGCGAAGTGCGGGAGAACTTTGCTCCTCCTATCGCTACTAGGAGTCCGGCGTGTTACGTACCTCGCGCCGCCGCTCCGCTTCCCTACGCCCGGGCGGCGTACCTCCTGAGCGCTATCTCGACGCCGAGGACGCGCCATCGAGCTCTAGGTCGGCGAGGACGGCTGGCGCTCACTCCGACAAGCACGGCCCCTTGAACGCTTATAAGCCCGGCAAAGACGACTCGATGCCCGTTCCGCAAACAGCGCACCTCTCCGAGTGCTGCGCCGTCGTCGAGGACGCGCCATCGAAGCTTCACCGGCAAGTGCAAAGAAAAGCTAAGTCGCCGAGCCTTCGCGCAAGCAGGCACTTCTAGCTTCCATACTTTTTATCTGTTATATCCTCGACACTCGCCCTTTGTGCACGAAACACGTGCGCCGAGGAGCCTGCTTGTGAACAGCCGCACCCTTACTTCGCTTCGAACACACTCAACGAGTAAAAAAGCAAGCCGCGACCAGCTTCGCGCCCTTGTTTCGTTTCGAGTCTGTTCAGCAAGTTAAGCGCGTCGCGAACTGGACACGGCAAGGTTGCTTGCCGGAAGCAACGCCAGCCGGCTGCCGACGCGTCCAGACTAAACAAGAAGCGTTAAGCGCAAGTTCCTAGAAGCGTAGGGTGGAAGTGTGCAAAGGGCGTAAAGAAGAGGGTGTGACGTGGCGAGCCCTGCCGAGAGGTGTCCTTCATATGAGAGACTTGGGCGCAAGAGGAGCCGAGTCGTGGCCCAGTTGCGTACTTGTTTTGTTTCCGAGTCCGCTCAACAAACACAAGTGTGCTGCAACACCCTTATCTTGCTTCCGAGCCACGCTCAGCAGGTTAAGCGTCGCAACTGGCCCGACAAGGTTGCTTGCCGGAAGCGACACCACCAGCGGGCTGTCCCGCGGCAAGCGTGTTCGCCCCGGCAAGCTCCCCAAGAGCGTAGAGTGCGAACATACGAAGGACAAAACCCGGCATCGTATTGCTTAGCTAAGATTTATATATACATGCACGTACACGTGTGTTGAGCAATTGCATATCTACCTCAGCTATTTTCATGGCTAAAATTGCAGCAACAAGAAGGAATCAAAAGGTCGCACCATACCGAGGCCCGGCGAGTCGGGTCGCCGAAACTGCGGATGCCAAGTTTCTTCTTGGCGAGCCAGCCTCATTGGGCTGCGAGCATCGAGATTCGTCTCCGCGAGCTAGTGTCGCCGGGGCTGCGATTTCAGATAAGTTCTTCATCCTCATCATGCATCCTCTCATGGACCGGAAATGCGGATGCGTCTTTGAACGATCGTGTCTTGTAAAACTCGACGTGGAGGAACCGAAGTCGTGACCGATATGCACTTGGTTTGTTTCGAGTCCGCTCAACAAACCCAAGTGTGCCGCTGCACTCTATCTTGCTTCCGAGCCTCTTTCAAGCAAGATAGGCGTCAGAATCGCCCGACAAGGTTGCTTGCCGGGAGTGACACCACCATGGGCTGTCCATGATGTCGCTAAGCGTGTTCGCCCGGCAAGCTCCCGATAGCGTAAGAACACACAAGGCACGCAATCAAGTAAAAGACTCAGTCCGCAAGCTTTCCCTCTTTTCGTTAAAAACATCCAATTTAGTACAAGTCCATAGAGGATGAAAAACATGATAGAGAGGATTACAAGTTCTTAAATGCAGCTAAATGCCCGAGGGCTTACAATCTGAAAAGATAAGGTGCCCGTGATCCTCTCTGTTTCTCTGCTCAGAGTTCAGGAGGTAGGTCAGGAGCCCCGGCAAGATAAGCTTGCTGGAGAGGAGACCCGCAAGAGGAGCTTGTCGGGAAGGGCTAAGGAGCGCCTAGGAGAGCGTGGCGGTGACGCCGCGTGCCGCAGAGCTGCGCAAGGTGACGGGCATGGGGAACGATGCCCGGAGCCAGCCGACAAGTCCTCAAGGCCACGGAGGACCACGGCGCCGAAGACCCTAAGAGAACACCCCGGGCCGCCAGAGCTTGGCGGAGACGAAGGCGTCGGAGGCGAGCTTGAAGACGGGTAGTGGGACGTCAAGACGCTCTCGAGGGCTACTCGCTCGTGCCGCGACGAACGGCACCGCCGCCCTCCCCTCTTCCTCTTCGCTTCTACGCCAACCGCCCAAGGAGACGGCCCGGAGCCAGGAGGCCGGCAACCCTAGAAGATGGGGTTGCCGGTGGCCTTGAGGCAGCGGTGTCCGACGCCTAGTCGGGCCCGCCATCCCCTCGTCGCTGCTGCCGCTCTCCTCCTCATCACTTTCGCCGAGGAGGAGCCTTCGCTATCCGAGGAGCTGTCCACACAGCAGCGCACCCGGTTCCATAGTCGCCGAAGACCTTGACGGCGAGGAGGTCACCATCCAAGAATTTGAAATGGAGGGTGAACCCGCCGCAAGCTATGGATCCGGCGAACGTCTTCCACCCTCGGCCGAAGAACATCACGCCGGGCTGGGGACGCGACACTCACCCGAAAGTGCCGCCGATCCCGCAGCCCCTCATGCGTAGCTCCATCACGCCGGGCGGATCCGCCCCATTGCGTCATGAACGGGGCGGCAACCGGCGACGACGAGGCGCCCGCAAGCTTGATGAAGAACTCCTGGGGTCATCTCCGGTGTGGACGCGCCGTGGTCGAGACGCCGGAGGAGACGGGAGGCTCACCACGACCGCCTCTCCTCGACCGCCTCGGCCACGCCCTCGGCCTCGACCGCGCCCGCCACGCCCTCTCCTCTCGTGGCGGCTCCACCGCCACGGAGCGAGATGGGGAGCGCGCGCTGCCTAGAAGCAACCAGCGCCGCCACCGCCGAGGAGCCGGATTCCCTCCTTCCATGGCGGCAAGAAGAACAGAAGACGAAGGCGAAGGAAGAAATGGATGAGTGTGGCCGTTGCACCCCTTCCGCCCTATTTAAAGGGCGGGTGGGGACTCAACCGCCTGGCCGACAAATCAGAAGCAAGGAGGCTGAGGAGCGGGCCGACTCGCCCTCTCCGCCCCGTGACGGCTCGGTCTCCCACCTTCGCCGCCCACGACCCCCATGCATGAGGGCCGCGTGGCGAAAAAGCAGAGCCGGAGCGACAGGTGAAGCGACCCCGCTCTGCGCCACGATCACGGGTGGGTGCCTTGAAGGCTGCATGCGCCGCCCACATCTCCCACGACGCCGAATCAACGCGGTTGCTAAGGGAGGGGAGACGACAGATGCAAAGAACAGATTCGACGCGCCATGGGCTTCGGCTACCATGCAGACGCTTGGGCCTGGCCCAACGGCGCTCGGCTTGCGCTGTATGGCCCAGCCGGGGCTCTGTCGGTGTACTAAGGTAGGGGTACCTCAAGTACCCCAACTTGTGCATCGGCAGCTCCAGCTCCCCGCAGCCTAGATCCATCAAATGCTTGCCGAGACCATCTCCGCTCCACACCAAGCCGCTCAAGAACAAAGTATATAAGATAGAAGCTCAAGACCCGGCAAGAGGAGCTTGCCGGAAGGCCATTCCAGCTCAAGGCTACATTACCCTGCAGATCCCCATGAGAGGAGCTCGCCGGGAAGACCAAGATCACATCACGAAGACACGCCGGCGGCGCGCCCGGGCGAGGACCCGGGAGCGGTAAGTCACAGAGCCCGACAAGCCCCGGGTCCGCAAGATCAAGGCCCTGCAAGGTGCTTGCCGGGAGAGCTATGCTACGTGCCGCACTCCGGCTCATCCGCCCAGCGTCGCCTCCAAATTTTCTCCAGAGACGCGTGGCGGGTGGCGGCTTTGCATGAGGAATGCGGTGGCACTCCACGGTGGTGGCTTCGCCGTGGCGCAAGAAGACGCGATGGCGGGAGCTTTTGGGCGACGGCGACGGGCATTCAATGCCCTTGTCCCCCTCTCACAAAAGTAGGTAGAAAGCATCAGAGCTGACTGTTCCCAAGACTGCTCCAACTACCACCTCTTTACGTTTCTACCCTCTACCTCACGCTGACACTGCCGGTGACCCTTGCCCTATAAAAGGAGGCCCATGCACAACGAGAGGAGGTTCCATGATCGCTACTCTCGCGAGGGCTTCACACACCACTCCACCATTCTCGCCGCATTCTTGAGCAAGATCAAATACAACACAATGCAGCAAGAGGGTTTACGCGACCATCGCGCCAAGCCGGGTAAAATCCCGCGCCGCCTCGATCTGCTTCTCCGCGCAGCCTCCGCCTGCATCAACACACGAAGGGGCCCCGGCCCCATAGGTGCCGCGCCACCCATCCGGCCGCGACACCATGTGTCGGCCACCCTTGACGAAAGCACTTCTGTGACGCGCGATTTATCGTCATGGAAGTGGACACTTCCGTGATGATAATTTTGGTAATGTCATGGAACACTTATACGATAGCAGAGGTATGACTATCTTAGATTCTGTCATAAAATCGTCATGGATGTACATGCATGACAAAAAACGCGACCTACTGTGACAAACACGTATCATCACCGAAGTGTATTTTTTTGTAGTGAGTATATGAATCTATTCCTATGAACCAATTGGCTCGAAAGGAAAAAAATCATATTGGTCTTTCTTTGTAGAATCCTCCCCCATCTTTATAGTTACCTCTCGAAGATGAATGAAATGATATATACTGGGTATTCTATATGTGCATTTTGGTACACAAAAACTCGGTAGAAGTTTGTGAGGTTCGAATTTTCAATAAAGCTATGTGCACTGCGTTTTGGAACGGAGGGAGCATACGGCAGTTGCTAACACTCACGTGGAAGATTTGTGTGTAGGAGGAGCGGCTGTTCTGTTAAATGACATGGCAAAACTAACACTGTCCGGTGCCGATCTAATGATTCTTACGATGTTCGTCAGGAAAAGGCTTGTGGCGAACGTTTGTCGGATAATGATTTACGGAAACATGCATTGCATTGATACATGTCCCCTCTCTCTCACGCACACACGCACCCTCACGAGTCACGACTCTCCCGAGTCCTCTCGCACCCACCGTCTATCTGCAGGTAAGACGTCACACACATATGTGCTCTTCACACCCTACCCTCAGAACTTCTAAAAAACAAAAGACGTCACGCATATTTTATTTTAGCTCACACGTCACACACTTATACTATTACTCTTGTGGCGAATATTCTTTGGGCATAGTATATTGTACTCTCACGAAGATAAGCGGTGCACGCACACACTAGTTCTCTCACACCCACTCGCGGGTACACGTAGGAGCACATTTTTTCTAAGTTGGTACAACAAAATGTGCTTGCTTTACTAGGGTTCCTCTCTTTCACTCTCTCATGCTCTCTAGATCTAAGCAGGACATAGGTAGCCACACTCTCTCTCTCTCTCTGCTCATAGCTGGTCACAAATCCGGTTGGACCACCTCGAACGGGGCAGGGGTGTGGGTGCATCGTTCATGCTGTCGTCGGTGGCGAGGGAGGAGACCAACGGTTGCCCGCGCGTCCCGATCGGTGGCCGTGCCATTCTCTCCGAGAGAGTGCCGGCTCGGGAGGGCTTCCGACCCCTTCTTCCTCCCTACGGTATTGTGGCCGAGATGCGGCCTCCCGACGCCGTCTTTGCCACATGCCAACGACCCTCAAGTATATATTCCTTCAAAATCTGCCTTGCTCTACTGCTCCAGCTCCCCACTTGGCTGCGTGTGGATCTTTTTCTACTTCCATCTGCTGTTCCAAAGCCACCTAGACTTTTACTATTTTTAGAGGTAAAGCTAGTTCATATAGTCGACTCTAAGAGTTGGTTCAAACAGGGAAGAAAGTGGGAAAGCTGTAACATGAATCTAGGACTTGATACTAAGAGGAAACGGGGGAAAGTAGTAGACAATGGCTACCCAACCGGTCTCTTGGTTGAAAAGGTGAAGAAAGTATGGTGGATGGCGAAGGGTGGGGGGAAGTGGACCTATCTCTTGCTTGAAAAAAGGTAATAAAGTGAGGGTGTTGGGGGACAAGCAAATGAGAATGAGCAGGTCTAGATTTCCTGTGCTCACATAAGAAAATGTCGCCGAGGAGATAAAGAATGGGACAAATGCAGACATGTTGCCTGAGTGTTTGGCGCTCTCGGTAACCACATCTGCCTCACCACTTTATGCCCCTGCTGTCCCTACACCCATATCGCTACGGTTAATGTAAAATCACATGAAGCATTAAGCAATGCCACCTAATGTCACTATAAGTAATGGTCTAGTGCCGTCGATAAATTGAAGCAATGCCACCACCATCTTATGAAGTGCTTCTGTCTTGCTTTATTTCCCATGAATTGTGTTTTTGCAGTTACACTTAAATCTCACACTTCTAACATTGCTTCATCCCAGTGGAACTGCACAAATTTGATTGCACATTTACTAACCATGTGCTACTCTCATGACAGTAATACTAATGATATTGTTCTGCATGTTAATCTAGTGGCAGTGTTGATGTGATGTGATGCTACTTACTTAAGGGCACTTTCATGTTGTCAATCGAGTGCCAATTATAACACAATAGATGCTGATGTTAATCATACGCCACTGCAAATATATGTCACTGTTTAAATAACTGTATTTCATATTTGCGCAAACAGGGATGTCTGTCTCCATATCGTTTCTATTTGCGCAATCAAAAGTACACACCTCAGTTTTAGTACAACTGCACAAAATGAGATGGCTATTCCTAGCTGTCGTCCTCTAACCACCAGTGTTCTAGGTATTCCTACATTGGTAGTAACTAGGTAGAATGACCAACACAATCTAAAAGGAGCTGATTCGTACGTTTTACTTCCTAATTGCAGTGCAGGGACAAGCGAAAACAACTGCATCCTAGTCCAGAATGCACTTTCTACCAGTTCATCCATGCACCATGACTACCTGGCACGGCTGCATGACGGTTTTTTGGACAGGTGCGCGGACAAGAGGCATTGTGGTCTGCTTATTTCTGCAAATAGCGGTGCTTAAAATTAGTGGAATGCACAAGAATTTCAGCTGGTCAAGATAATCGCATGAGTTCGATTCAAAGATTCCGGTGAGAACACAATTATAATTGGTTATTCTGGAATGGGAGAACCAACCCTGGATGGTGGCAACAAGAAAAAACCAGAGTGAACTCCAAGAAACTTAAGCCTGACGGGAGGCCCTTTGCTCAGAGAAGCCTTGCTTGTTTTTTCCTGATTTGTAAACCTTCTCACAACTTTGTCTTTTGTTGTGAACTAGTAGTGTTGTTGGACAAGAAGCCCATAGTGTGTGACATGAGATGGGTGGATTGGACTTACATTGATGACAATTTCCTAGGTGTGCATGAGAGCTTCAGGATGAATGAAGTTGACAAGTTTGTTAGCCAGAAATTGACAAAGTGGAATGATGAAATGGTAATGCAATCACTACAAAAAAAGACACATCCGTGACATTTTGGGCCGAACGAAAAAAATTCTGTCATACATATGACACTTCTATGACGATAATTGTGACAAAACCCGTATCATCATAGATGTGGTGGGCTCCTACTTTATGACAAAAAATCATGATGTGAAAATGGGTTTTTAAGTCCGGCGGGCGGAGACGCAAATGCATGACATTCTTTGGGCCGCCCATGACGGAAAAAACCGTGGTAGAAGCGAGGGGGAGGAAAATTTCGAGGAGTTGCTGGTTACGGTGGGGAGGTCGGGGGCCGAGCAATGCGCGTTTCTCTCGTACGTACGTGCGTGTGTGCGAGGCGTTGGCTCTAACTGAACCCGAGCAATTGCACCGCAGTTACGCTCATCGAACCCGAGCGATCGATCGATGGTGTTAATCGAACCCGATGGAGCGATTCTTCGCTATCGCCGCTAATCAAGCCGATCGATGCCACTGCGATGAGCAAGTGAGCGCTATGGGGGGTTGGATGAATAGTGAGCGGTGGCGTTGCCTCTGGATGAACAGGAACCCGTGGTGTGGAGGGCTGGATGAACAGTAGACGGTGGAGGGGTGGCCGTGGAGGGGTGGTTGAACAGGACCCCGTGGTGTGGGGGGCTGGATGAACAATAGACGATGGAGGGGTGCCCGTGGAGGGGTGGTTGAACAGTAGCCGATGGAGTAGCGCGCGGTGGAGGCTGGATGAACAGGAGCCCGTGGAGGCTGGAGGAGGTCGACGGTGGAGATGAATAAAGATCTGTGGAGTCCTGCTGGCGCGACGCCACACCCCTGCTTCGACCGTAGCACTCCAACACAAGTCCGTTTCGTCCGCTTTTTGCGGTATGCCACACCCTCTCGATCAACAGACTCTTTGACCGTAGGAGGTCCGTTTAAATCCGCTTTGCGGACGCCACACCCTCCCGATCAACAGACCCCGTTTCGACCGTAGGGAGGTCTCCCTCCGTTTTTGAGACGCCACACCCTCCCGATCAACAGACCCGTTCGAATGTAGGAGGTCCGCTTCTCCGCCAGCGGACGCCAGCCTTGTTTCCATCGCCTGTTCCGTCCAAGCCCTCCCGATGAACACGACCACGCATTCCGTTCCGACCCAGCCGGTTGGCTCCCACGCGTTCCGTTGCCTCCCGATGAACATGACGCATTCCGTTGCCTCCCCATGAACACGACACATTATGTTGCCTCCCCATGAACACGACGCATTCCGTTGCCTCCCCATGAACACGACGCATTCTGTTGCCTCCCCATGAACACGAGCCCTCGCCGTACGTATGCACGACTAGGTGTTCGAGACCCCGCCCGTATGTACACATACGTGACCGTATTTTCTTTCTTGCACCCTGGCCGTTGTACGTATGTGTACATGCTACGTGCGCGCCTCTGCTATACGACGTCGGCGCGCTCTACTACGACACGCGTGCCTCTACATCGACCAAGATGTACGTACATCGTTCGCGGACCGGGATGACAACGCTATGTACGCTTCGACCGTGGGTCCCGATCGTGCACTTCCTTGCCTGCGAAGATGTAGCTGGTGGGTCCGAGCAATCAGGGGTGAATCAATTTTTTTTGCCCAGACGCACTTCCTTGCGTGCGAAGGTGTATCTTTGGGTCCCAGCCAGATCAGGGGCGAATCGTTTTTTTATCGGACGACTTCCTTGCGTGCGAAGGTGTAGTTCTTGGGTCCCAGCGATCGGGGTGAAGTTTTTTTTGCCGGACGCACTTCCTTGCGTGCGAAGGTGTAGCTGGTGGGTCCCAGCAATGGGGCTTAATCGTTTTTTTTGGACGCACTTCCTTGCGTGCGAAGATGTAGCTAGTGGGTCCCAGCAGTCAGGGGGGCGAATCAGTTTTTTTTTGGACGCACTTCCTTGCATGTGAAGATGTAGCTGGTGGGTCCCAGCAGTCAGGGGGCGAATCATTTTTTTCGCGAAATACGGTGGCCCGTCCGGTGGGTCCCTGCTGTCAGGTGGAGGAATCATTATTTTGTGCGTAATAAGGAGGCACTTCCTTGCGGCGGCCGTGGACCTAGCTGTCAGCCTCTCCACGTACAGTCCACGTCCAATGGAAGTCGTTCCTTGACCATGTTGACCATGCTGCGCCGAGAGCACCACGGCGGTGGACGACGGCGAGGCCTAGGAAGGGGACAAGTCAGAACCGGGGAAGACGCAGCAGTGGATGCCCATGCGAAGAGGAGTACGAGGATTCATTGGCTCGGCTGCGGTGTGAGGCTGTTGTCGTCGCAGAATAACAGGGGGTGTGGGTGAGTAGAGGGATGGCCTGGACAGCGGTGGGAGTAGTAGGGGGCGGTGAGGCCTCCGCGGCATCACAGCCGGCCACGGGAGGCAGGAGCACGCGACACGACCGGCGCTGGTTTGGGCGGCTGGAGCAAGAAGACCAGAGGTTGAAGAAGCACTACGGCCGTTGGATGAACATTGTACGGTAACAGGAGCTAGAATTGTTCATATTGACTAAGTTGACAAAGCCCTCCGTCCCCGTCAACTTGGTAGGCCCACAAGTCAGCCTCCCACTATGCTGGGTTCCAGCTGGCAGGGGGGTATTCATTTTTTTGTGCGTAATAAGGAGGCACTTCCTTGCGTGCGAAGATAGCTGGTGGGTCCGACATGTCGGCTGGGGGCACGTTTTTTTTGCGAAATACAGAGGCCCTTCCGGTGGGTCGCAGATGTCAGGTGGAGGAATAATTATTTTGCACGTAATAAGGAGGCACTTCCTTGCAGTACGTGGACCCGGTATCGCCGCCTCTCCACGCATGATCCACGTCCGATGGAAGCCGTTCCTTGACCACGTTAAACACGCCGCGCCAAGAGCACTAGGGCGGTGGACGACGGCGAGGCCTAGGAAGGGAACGACATGGAGGCAGGGAAGACTCGGCAGTTGTTTCCCACGCGGAGGGGAGTACGTTGACGAGGGTTCTTGGTTCGTCTGCCTCGCCGGAGAATAACAAAGCAGTGTGGCTGTGTGGGTGAGTAGAGGATGGCTAGGCCAGCGATGGGAGTCTGATGGGCGGTGAGGCTCAGACGGCACCTGGCCGTCAGGAGGAGGAAGAGCAGTCCAGTCCGGCGCTTGTTTGAGCGGCTAGAGCAGGAAGAGCAGAGATTGAAGAAGCACGACGGTCGTTGGATGGACATCGTACGATCACTGGAGCTAGAATCGTTCATATTGACTAAGTTGACAAAGCCCTCTGTCCCCGTCAACTTAGTAGGCCCACAAGTCAGCCTCCCACCATGGTGGGTCCCAGCTAGCAGGGGGGTATTCATTTTTCTGTGCTTAATAAGGAGGCACTTCCGGTGGGTCCGAGCTGACAGCGGGGGGAACGTTTTTTTCGCGAAATACGGTGGTCCGTCCGGTGGGTCCCAGCAGTCAGGGGCAAACGTTTTTTTCGCGAAATATGGTGGCCCGTCAGGTGGGTCCACGATGGTCGGGGAAACGTTTTTTGCGAAATCTTGGTGGCCCGTTCCCGGTGGATCCTATTTGTCCGTGGAGGAATAATTATTTTGCGCGTAATAAGGAGGCACTTCCTTGCGGCTGCCGTGGACCGGTGTCACCTCTCCACGACAAGACTTTTTCGATGGAAGTCGGTCGTTGACCACATTGACCACGCCGCGCCGAGAGCACCAGGGCAGTGGATGACGGCAAGGCCTAGGAAGGGGACGACGTGGAGTCGGGGAAGACGCGGCAGTGGATGCCCATGCAGAGAGGAGTACGAGGGTTCACTGGTTCGGCTGTGGTGTGAGGCTGCCGTCGCCGCAGAATAACAGGGGGAGTGGGTGAGTGGAGGGATGGCCTGGCCAGTGGTGGGAGTAGTATGGGGACGGTGCGGCCTCCGCGGTAGCACAGCCGGCCACGGGAGGCAGGAGCATGCGGCACGACCGGCGCTGCTTTGGGCGGCTGGGGCAAGAAGACTAGAGGTTGAAGAAGCACTATGGCCGTTGGATAGACATCGTTGACCACGCCGCGCCGAGAGCACCAGGGCGGTAGACAATAGCGAGGCCTATGAAGGGAACGACAGGGAGCCGGCGAAGACACGACAGTGGCTGCCCACGCAGTGGAGAGTACGAGGGTTGACTGGTTCGGCTGCCGTCGCCGGAAAATAACATGAGGTGTGGGTGAGTAGAGGGATAGACAGGCTAGGGATGCGAGTATGATGGGGCCATGAGGCCTGCCCGGCAGCACCGCCGGCCACGGGAGGTGGGAGCAGGCAGTTCCGACGGCGCTGGTTTGGGCGGTCAGGGGGAAGATCGAGATCGAAGAAGATGATTGCCGTTAGATTGACATCTAACGGTCGACGCCGGTAGAGTCGATTGTTGACTAAGTTTCTTTTTTAAGAAACCTTGTGTACGCATGAACTAGTTAGGCCCACAAGTCAGCATCCAAATCTGTCGCATACAACATAAAGCCCATTTGCTATTTTTTACAATTTGCAGCCCATTTGCTATTTTTATAATTTGCACCCCATTTGCTAATTCTTAAGTAATTTATTAAAGCCCATTTTCTCGCCCAGACCACGGTCAAAAGTTCAACCTTATTTTGCATATTTCGTGGAGTCCAAACTGTTGTAATCCCGAAATGATAAACATTTTTAAGAACTTATTGATTTGCCAAAAATCGTTTTGTTTTTGTAAGCAAATAAGACGTGGGACAATTGAGTTGGTTTAAGGAAAACCGGTGGTAAAAAAATCAATACGGGTGGGAAAAACAACAAAAATAAGGATGTAAATATGAAAAGGAACTTTATGTGTTTTCAATATAATGATACGTGTATATGAACTAGTAAAACTATAGGTAGAGATTAGAAAACGGATGTAGGACATGTGTTTCAAGAGGAAAATAGAACTGGGTTGTGCGTTTGATTCAGTAAAAAAAACTGCCTGCGGATGTTGTAAGACAAAATATAACTAACTTATTTGGCGGGCGAGGCCGAGAGATACCGCTGGATCTTTGTGCCCCGTTATCGTCATGGGCTGGGCCTGTTAAAAACAAAACCAACCCTGGTCAGTCTACAGCCCAGTTGAAACTTGCTCGACCTGAAAAAACAATATACGTGCTCAATAAATGAGAGAATTCTGCAAGCACAGACTGATAACTAGGACACAACACGGATATTGTTTTTTATCGTGATAATAAGTGCATGCACTTGTTTCGAAAAAACTGCAGAACTGGGAATTCAAACGGCGGGTGCTTATGCTACCCATCAAACAAAAATCAGGTGCCTGAGAATTTGTTTCAAAACAAATGATTCAGCTTTATATCCACGTCGACCCTCGGCATGATGGTTGGAAGCAAATGCAAGTTCATACCAAAAGATCATTAACAACAATACCAACTTGCAGACGACAAGGTAGTACAACTACCAATACCAAACTACTCCTGGCCCTAGTGTTCGTGCGGTAGAAAATCTTGCAGAGGACCAGCTCCGCTCCTTCTCTTGCTCCGTGTCCCCGAGGTGGTTTGGTGCATCACCCGATTGGTCCTCTCGCTGGTGAAGTTCTTGTTGGTGTGCAGCATCGTAACCTTTTCTTTGCCCGTCTGCCGCCATTGACCATCACAAGCAAGGTATTGCGGTCTTGTGCCACATCGCGTGCATGCCCGACTCGATTGTATCTTGTGACGCGTCCATGTGCCCTTTTGAACATACTCGAATTATACTGGAAGAAATGCTTCCTTAGGCCACTCAGTGTGATACCTGCAGTATTGTGGAATACAGGTTTTAGTGTACCTAGTTGGCATTTTCATAACATCTTTGGCGTGTTGCAGTCACTTGTTTCACTTTATATTAACTACCAAATTGTAATTGTTTCACCAGGTCTGCGTCTAAAAAGAAAATAGATCTATAAACAAAGGAATATGTTTGTGCAAGTAGACGGCCGATCGGTGTCTTACCTGGAAGTTTCTCAGGTTGGGTGTAGCATATGCCGTGCTCGCTGTCGATGGTTGGTATGAAAAAATCGATGAGAGACCGAAATCTCGCGCTGTCAACACTCACTTTGGCCTCAAGGTGCTCGATCAGCTCCTGATCCGTGGGATCGAACTTGACGCCAGCCGGCAGCACCGGCCAATCCTTCTTCGACTTGCATCGGTAATTCCAGTTATATGGTACTCAATGTATGATCAATCGACTGTTTTAAGTGAATGATGAAAGATTTCGACAGAGTAAAAACTCGCGCTTCTTCAACAGTTGTACGAGAGTAATTGCCATGCCGTTTTGCAAGGGCGCTTGTAAAAACTCTAAACTCTATTCTCCTCTTATTTAATGGATGAGGCAAATCTTTTGCCTCAGTTTCGAAAAAAAAGATTTTGACAGATAAGTGGTACTCCAAATCTGAAGTCCGGAATACCCAAACACGTCGTCGGGATTCTTGTGTCACCTCACGCGCAGCGTGTTGTCACATCAATTCAATGTGTGGACATGATGAATAATTTGACCGACGATACTAGTATCAAGCATTGTACTACTTACTAGTCGTATTTAGTGTCACAATTTATACATAGGTTTTACTAACAAGTACGCACTTGAAGCCTAACTGATATATATGTATATATATGGCTTCTGCACAGCATCTCCATCATCATTATCGGTACATCCTACGCAGTGAGTTAGGATGCACTTGATCCCGTGAAGGTATCTATCCTTCAAACCAGAGGAGTGCTTCAAACTAACAACAAGACATAATATCCAACAAAAGAGGGTCGTGCTACAAAACAGCAAAATACATGGCTCGATCTAGATATCAGCACGAATCAAGTTGTGCATATTTGCTGTTGGCATGAACCACATCGTCAAGATGTCGGGTTTGCAAAAGCCATCCATTGCATGGAAGCTTGATGCCTTTCACACATCAAGATTACCCGCAACAAGCTGTGTCAACGAATCTCTGGATATGGTGATTCATGAAACCCATGGTATGATGTGTAAACACAGCCCCCCCTCGCGAATGGAAGTTGCATAGCACAGTACTCATTGCCGGTGATATGATCGATGATTGATTGGATGATCAGATAATTGAGCCCGAGGAACAAGGAGTGGTTGTCGAGGCTGTAAACCCGCCTCCAGTTGAATACGCCTGGCCCAACGGAGCTGGGATCTTTCTCGAACACGAAGCAGCCATAGCCATCAATGTCACTTAACGCCCATGCATTGTATCGCATGTGGTTTGATGTAATGGTTTGGTCAATTTGGTATGTGCGAATGAGCATCAAATGACCGCCGTCGGTGAACGAGCGATAAACCAACACCCATCGGCTGGTATGATTCCGTGTCCTAGAATCATGAAGGCCAGCGATTTCGTCTCACTGCAACAATTCAAATTGGAGACCAAAAGGACAAAAATAAACAATCATGTTCGAGTATGTGTGGAATTAAGATTATTATAACAAATGACACATATCATAGACAGAGAATTGCAATGCCGTGGTCATAATCATACCCCAAGTTAAAAAATAAGCCAATGGCTTTCATATTCTAGCAATATGTCATGGTTCAAACATCATGTAACAATGAGAGGAAAACAGCTATGACAAATACCTACTCATATTCTACCATAGCACTTACTACTATTGTTCTCATATCCACTCTAAGCAATAACATGCGTTGTTATAAAAATCTTGTAAACGAGAGTAACATATAGCAATCATGATGTTATGCTCATAATATGTATTCTAACAATCATTAGATGCCAATTGTTCTCATATCAACTCTAACAATAACATGTGTGTTCATAAAAATCTAGGAAATGAGAGGAACATATAGCAATGATGTGGTTATAGACATGCTATGCATTCTAAATTTGTAACAAATGAACAGGCAGTCGTATTCATAAGGTAAAGATGAGATGAGATAGAACAATTACACGATGATAGATTCCACCAGTATAGGCAGCCAATCTGTGCATCGACCGCGTAAACGATGCCATCGTGCACTATAGCATCAGACAGAAATGTTGCCTCAACAGGATTGATGATGAGCCATAACCATGTATGGCGACCGGATTCCAGATAGACTAATCCCATGTTGAACAAGGCAATGAGCTTGTAATCCATGTAGTCTTCTGATGGTGTGGGCACTTCGCAGATTACAACTTTCTGCAAACAGAGGTCGAGCCAAAAGCTTGACGCGTCTCGTGCGTAGTAGGCAGGAGTGTCCGGCGGGCCGCGAGGCTCGATGTCGGCGGTATCCAATGATGGAAGGGTGATCTCTCACTGGGTGTAGATATCCACGAGATGCCACGGACTACCGGTGTGGTGGATGAGGACGATCCAGTTGGCCTTCATGCCCGCCCAATAGTGGTCGTGCATGAAGGACAGGTGGACGGGTAATGGTAGCATGTCGAGGGGCACCACGGCAACCTCCGTAGGATCATCAAGTCAGTGTCTGGGACACCTGCGAGGATCGGGCATCAGCAAGCAGGGTGTCTTGAAAAGAGCCGGTCGGTTGTAGACGAGTAGACGGTACAAAGACACCGAGCATGCGGCCAGATGGACGGTGCTGAGTAGGTCCATACGACTACAGATCTGCTCCAAGATAACATCGGGGAGGGAATTCCAATCGCGGCTCTGCGTGTCAGTTGGTTATGCCATTGGGGTTTTCGGTGCCTGCGAGACAGCGGGGAAGTGGATTCGGGCGGGCAAGCGAAGAAGCTTCTCCTCGTGTGGCCGAGCAGTGAGCGGGGGGATATGGTACGCGCGAGCTACCAAGGAAGAAGGCACGGGCGGGTGAGCAGTGAGTGGGGGTAAATGGTGTGCGGCTGACAATGGGGAAGATAGGAGGAAGAAGAAGAGAGGAGGAAGGAGAGTGGAAGACGGGGAAGAAAGTGCATTAAATCTCAATTCTACTAGTACTACTACCAGGATATAGGCACCGTCCTCCGGAGTGTAAATAGTTACACCGATGACATGTGGGTCTACCACAATAGGGCCCATATGTCAGTTAATGGAGGACACAGGTGCGTAGGCGTATTTGCGGAAGCGTGCTCTACTGGCAAACATGATGGTAGTACTAGGTAAGGCTGATTTAGTAACACCAACATGCTGGTTCAGCTTATTAATTACGTGTCCCAACAGCTGCAGCGTGTATTGTCACTTCACTGCAAAGACTAGTTGAATAGTTCTCTCTGGTCGAGATGGGGAATGATGGATCGCGAGGATTTCCTTTCTACAGTATCCCTATGCCTCTACGCTCACTTCACTCATTTTGCTCCGTACCTAGTCACTTGTTGAAATCTGTAGAAAGACAAATACTCCGTATTTGAGAGCAGAGGGAGGCTTTTACTCCGTACTGGAGTATTTGGGAACAGAGGGAGTATCACCATATGGAGGGAACAGAGGAAGCTTGAAATATGAACATGTCAATGGGAGGGAGTAAGCCCCATGCATGCATGCATGCATGCAACATGCAACACTCACACGTACTCCACATGGACGCACGCAACACTCACGCACCCATGCGGCACACAGCACACAATGCAACACACACGCTCACGCTCAAGTGCTCAACCTACTCCCTACGTCCGTGAAAGACTCTACATTTAGAGATTTACACATTGACCAGGGTATAATTAACGCCCAAAAGTAGCAGACTTATGTGTGCATGCGACCATTGAGATAAGAAGATTAAATGAAGGCCGTTGCATGCTGTAATTAAGGATAGACATGTAGCCTATACCTACAGCACAAGTTGGTGCATTAGTCAATCAATATCGATTTAGATTAAAGGCTAAATGCATTGGAAGTGTAGATGTACATCATGTACTACTACACTCTTTGTTTTTATAGCCGATGTACACTCTTTGTTGGAAGGCCGAGGGAGGACACGTGCATGCACTCACATACACATCCAGGGCGGTTCGGGCGCAAGGGTTGGACTCGTGTGGCGCTTGCATAAAGTTTTGTTTAACTGATTTCTTTGCTCCGTCAACTGACAAGTGGGACCCAGAAACCAGGTGACAATTTAACCAGTCAACAAAGTGCCACGTCGACTATGTGGTCGGTCAGTAGGGTGCAATACAGTGCTCTACGATGAGCTAGTGATCGTATAATCGACGCAAAACTATATATAGTGACTGTAAAGAGCGTATTGTTACGTACGTTGACCACCAGTGTATTTTTATCGTTTCAAATTAAGCCATATTAATCGGAAAGGACGCAGTATGGACTACTACTAGTACTAGTACTGCTTTGATGTGTCCCGTTAACTCACCGAACGAGGAGAAGCTTGCTTACTACGCCTCTCCCTTGCCCACGCGCGCGGTGGTTCGCAGGACGAGGAGAGGGTTTTGACTACAGCGCCCTCTCCCTCTTCCTCTCCCTCGCCCTCACCCTCGCCCTCGCGGTGGACGTGTAGCTGTTCAATTGGTGTCAGATTGCCAGAAGCATATTGTACTATAGTATCATCATTGTTGGACCTTCCGAAGAGGCGAAGAGGCAAGTGCAAGGTTCACACGAGTACGAACTGTTGAACCTCCCGAAGAGGCAAAGAGCCAAGCGCAAGGTTTTATAGTTGTCGTCGTCCTAGTAGGAGTGTACTACAACTATAGCGAACGATGCTACTGTATGATGCCACCACGTCACGTATATCCAAAGTTGTGCCACCTTTTTTTCTCAAAGAGCGTGTTGGAGCCCGTGCAACAACCACACAAGTTGCACGGACACATAACACATTTACTAGTAATAAATTCTAAAGGACAAATGCCAGTATGCCACACAAGTTCATCTCCAATTCATGTGATAAATTTGTGCACGACTAGTCTACATATATTCACAGCGCTACCGTTCACAATTACCGTACTCCACTTACACGTTATAGATGGGCTACATGCATGTCCTCCTCCAGGTTCCAGTCCCAGGTGTTCTTCATGGATGGCACAATCCATAGTGGTGGGCAACGGGAATCATTGTCGCAGCTTTCTAGTCCGGTTCCACACAATGGAGACTCATCCAAGCTGAAGCGGCATAAATCAGGGATAGCGTGTCCCAGCATGTCGTTCATCCGGCGGTGCGCAATGAAGACACGACCATGCTTCATAAACGGCAGGCCTTCCATGTCGTGCACGGAAGGTGGCATCCGCTTCACAATGGGGTAGCTGTCCCCGATGAAAAGCGAGTACTCTCCAAGAGTGTTCCTCGTCACCCACGTAGCATCACGGGGGTCGAACTCGGCGCCGTTCATCTGGTACACACGGCATCCCAGATCTGGACACATGGTGACGTACATAGTCAAGGTCCATGCATAATAATGTTGTGCTCAAATATGGCGGTCAGTGATACTGTGCAGCAAATAGTACTATTCCGGTATAGAGGAAGTAAAATAACCGTCTTATTATATATAGCCACTCTTGGCTACATGGATGAGATAGTAAGACATGGAAAAAAATGGTGGCAGGTAGTGGGTTCAAGTCTTCAAGGGCCCAGCTAGCTATACGCGTCCTCCAAGGTAAAAAGTACTCCTACTAGTAGTACTAAGTATACTACTAGTACAACAATGAAAGAGAAGGCGAGAGGGTTAGAAAATTGAATACCTGGGTAGATGGTGACGGTCCGTTCGTGGTAGATTGTGTGACCATGTTGCACATCAGTGGTACCATGGGTAACAACTGCTAAGATAGTTGATCCCAATATGCCAAAGTCAGCTACAAGGTTCCTGGTTAGGCCGAATCGCAGATGCAAATGCACATCCAGGATCGGCGATCTTATTTTGATCGGGGGATGACTGGTCCGTGCAAAATAATGGAGTACCGTTAGGGATGCAAATGATGGTTTGTGCATTCTGTTTGTAATCTCCCGTACCGTAGGATGGCAACCAGATGAAACAAGTCCCCTGGCTTGTCACCGCGAAGATGCGGCCTAGATGGTGCACGGCGTCTTCGAACGTGTAGGGGTACAAATCTGCCGCCGCCAACATGCGCCAGCGTCTGCCGTTACTGCGTCTTGCATTGATGGCAATCCTTATGTCGAACACCACAATGAGATAGTAATCGTCGTAGCCGCGTCGTTTTGTCGGAGGGTCCGCAATTGCTATCTTCTTCAATCTCATGTAGGCATCATCATACATATTCAAGCCCAGCCAGTTCGGAAGGCCGATCCCAATGGTGGAGAAGGGGTCTACCGGAATGGCCGCACTGCTGTGGATGTTGTGCAAAATGATGGTGGTATCCGGCCGGAGGTATGCAAGCCAATCTTCGTTGGCACCGACCCAGACCTATATATAAGACAGTGGGCAGCGGAGAAATTACGGGATGGAAATGGAATAACTAAGTACTACATGATCAAACTCCATTACTGACCTGCTCATCGGACAAAATCCGACTACCTCTCAACGTCGGCAACTCTAGCGGAGTCAACGTGCAACCATGGCCAGGGAGCGGCGAACTGTTTGAAGGATTGTCCCATAGAAGAACCTTCTCCTCGAGGACGCATGGAAGACCAACAAGCATGGCCTTTTCCTAAACCTGTTTAAGCAGCGTCTTGAAAAAGTTGGTGTAGGAAGCACCGAGTCTTGCGGCGGTGAGGACGTCGGAGCGGCGTGCGATTTCTCCCAGAGGATCGTCGTCCAAGGTCTCCCAGCCCCGACGAGGAGGAGAACCGCCTGGCGAATCCATGGGAGCAGCAACGAACTGCCTTCTCTTCGGGGGGAGGGGAACTGGCGAGGAGGAGATAAGAGCGTAGTAACCGCAGGACCTCGTCCCTTCCAAGTGTAGATCGTTCCTCAGCGAAGGGGTGAGGCTATTATTTACTACTAGTACTAGCATTATGGAAAGTTATGGGATTGCATTATACTGTAAATAATAGCACTAGTAAGAAATTTTTGGCACTAGGTAGTAGTTTTTGATGTGGATTAAGAAATTTTGGGTATGTTTTTGCCATTTTTTGTACATGCCAACTAGTGTCAAAAAACGTCTTACATTATGTGACGGAGGAGTACGCACTCGTATTGTAGCAGTACCAGTACTACTTTTCTCAACTAGGAGTATTAGTGCGATGTACTGTACTTCTAGTCTAGTCTAGTATAGTGCACCAGTTTTGAACTCTTGAATCTCAGGGCCAAGGAGCTACAGTTGGAAGTGGAGGGTACTACTGTTCTCTAGAACCATCGTTGTACTATCAATGCAGGGGAAGTACACCTGCGTAGTGGCCTAGTGGGTACTCTCGGTGCTATATTCAGCCGCTCCTCTCACGTAGGAGTAGCTGGCCTACTCAGCCGCTCCTCTCACGCACACACTAGCAGCCTGTTTATCAGCGACGGTTACTGCGGGGGCAGAACATTTGAGTTATTTGATACAGTGAGACTAGGCTTTTCGCTTCCATTTGTGGAGGTGTAATGGATCTCGTCGAACTTTGTTAGTAGTTCCTTCTTTATGAATGAGATGAAGCAAAGCTTTTGCCTCCGTTTCAAAAAAAACACGTCAAGAGGAATTTCTTTTATAGTAGAGCCGATAATGGAGTGAAGTCCATGCGTGCAACGCTACAAGCTACAGAGTACTAGTAGTACAACACTTTACATACAGAGCCATATTGCACAGTTCCCAATGCCCCGCCAGGCTTTTTTGGCTCCTTGGGCTTAATTGGGAGGCGCTAGTTTAAATATGCTACTAGCTGATGAGGAAGCTGCAAGCAAGGTGCGGCTAGGGCGAGCACGCGAGCCACGGGATGCTGGGAAGGAAAACCCATTCACATGGCTAGGCTGTCCAGTGCACCCAGATTGTGGGGCCGCACGTCCATTTGACTTCAAAACTCAAACTACTCATGTAAAATATTGGCTCGCAGCGAAGTGTAGTAGTACTATTTTTCTAAAAGGCCACTGTGCGTTCGGCCGGGATCGAACCCACAAAACGAGGTATACACTCCCGCGACCACTAGTAGTACTCGTTGGAGTACAACGCAACCTAGAATCGCCTTTTGTCGCTAGTAGTACGTACATTGTTCCTTACAAGAAACCCCTAATAATGCAAGAAACCACTAAAATGCCAAGAAACTACTACCACTTGCATACGTGGCAGACTTAAGATAAGACTACCTTATCAACCATTGTACATGCTCTTACCAACAAAAATCCTCGAGTGATCTCCTACCTCCGGCCCGTCCACCTAGTCATCCTCGGCCATGGGACGCAACTACCGCCGGCAGAAGGCAAGGTCAAAACCGCCGGAGGTGTGGAGCCCATGTTGTGGCAGCCCGGATGCCAGCTCCGTCCGGCGCTCGCGGCCGCTAGCTAGCCAAGATAGCTCCGCCCAGCTGCTTGTCTGCAAGATTTGCTAGCTAGATTGGCACGGCAACGCGGCGGCTTGCTCGCGCGTGCCGCGCTCAGGCCAGCCATCTGGCACGAGCGAAGGCCAGCGCGGTGGCTTGCTCGCTCGTGAGTCACGCTCAGGCCAGCCTGCCAACCCGTGCGGAGGCCAGCGCGGCGTCCGGCCCGTCCAGAGGAGCGGCGGCCAACTCGCTCATCACCGCCGCCACCGACGAACACGCATCAGTACTATTTGAAGTAATGTTCAGGAAAAATAATGATTTGAGGGGGAATAACATGATAGAAGCTCATATGTGGGTCCCTTGTGTCAACGGTCAAACAAAGTGTGTTGGTTTAAGCTGCCTCGTCAGCACGGACGTGTGGGCCAACCCAGTCATAAATGGGTTTAAACGAACCTAATCGGTAGGAGTACTAGGCAGTAATTTTTGGCGTGGATTAAGAAATTTTGGGTATGTTTTTGCTATTTTTTGTACAATAGATTCTTCCTAGGGCTGGTTGAAAGTGGTAGTTTTTTGTTAAATACTCTACATATTGTAAGTAGGAGTGAAAGTTAAGCTTTGGAAGCCAATAAGCAAGGCTAGTTACATAGTGCATATGTGTACATGATTGAAAGTAAATATCAACCATGAGTGACTAATATCTTGATGGAAAACTTCGAAACTATGGAATACTAGGAAAAAATACATGGTTGGAAATACTAGCAATGTTCATGTCCGTTACAGCGAATCATAATTAGAATAATACTTATTCACAAACTTGGTACAAAACACCCTAATTTTGATATACATATGTCACTAGAGATATATTATGTTTCAATTATAATATATTCCTTGGGCTGTTTTGGTGAGGTCAGGGAGGGATGTGGTTGGTTTTAAGATACTAATTATGGGTTTTTACGCAAATTGGTAGACAAGTGGGATGTTGGTGAGAAAAGGCAACAACTTACCTCACAATCGTTAGATGTAGATCTAATGGTCGAAGCGACGGATGGCGAGACACCGGCATCACCAACTTAGTCTTGTGTAGGAGTACTAGCAAGATCCGTGCATTAACGGAACATCAAGATGCATTTTTTTTATAAAAACACTTGTTGTGATTGACCCTTGCGGGAGTAATCTCATATGTAAAAACTAATGATATCTCGAGAAATATGAGATAAGGTGAAGAGGAGTTGGGTGTGGTGGTGGTTGGTGGTTGGACTGAGCGGAGGCATGGGGATTGACGATGCCGGTAGCGGCCACTAGGCCAGTTTGTTCCAGAGGCTTCCTTTCTTAATTGCTCAACAATGAGGGTTGTTGGAGATAAGGATGAATAAGGGAAGGCCTTGTCTGCAAATGTGGAGAGGGGTGCGGGTATCTTTTAGTTTAATTTCCATCCATCAGATATAGATCGGACGGTCTATATTGCAAGATGGCACACGTACCATCATCACCAACTCGGTTTTTTATAAAAGAAGAAATATAAGTATGGAGATACAAACGTATTGTCGATACTTGCTTCCGTAAACTAGCATCTACATTCTATTCAACGCCTCGGCATGTGGGGCCTTAGCACAATGACTTCTCAACTGTGTAAAACAAAGATTTTCCCATCGCCGACAAGGAGGGGGTGACGGCGGCGTGCTTTTTGGCTTGCTCTAGTCCTAGTAGTCATACTAGGTGGTCTAAGCACGTGTAGATTTATTCTTTTTCACGTCTCGTGTTAGCCGTCTTGCCACGACTATTGATGAGTAGGCGGTAAGTTATTCACGGGAAACCCTTGTTGGCGTGTTTGCAAGAGAGAGAGAGAGAGAGAGAGAGAGAGAGAGAGTGTGCGATATGTTAGAGGCTGAGGCAATGATAATGATTCTTTGTGTCTATGTGTGTGGAGGATAGAGAGAGACATGTACATGGGGCTTTGTGTTGTGTAATGTGGAGACACATATACATAATTAGAGAGTGAGTGTGTGAGATACACATGCAGACATGGGGAGAGATGAGGATCCGGATAAATGGGTGTTTGTGCGTGTCTGTGTGTGTTTGTGCAGCGTTTGTGTGTGTGAGGAGAGAGTGTATGTGGAGTAGAGACCACTGATGATGTAAACCTAGTATAAGGGAAGGGGGAATGGTGTGACATGTGTAGTAGCGAGATAGCATGGGTGCGGGCGGGGGGAGCAGACTATTTGGAAGAGACATCGAGTGTGTGTGTGGGAGAGGGGTGTGAGAGCGAGAGAAAGAGAGAGCTAGTGACAGAGAGAGAGAGAGAGGGCGAGAGGGGTCGTTTGTGTCCATAAATGGCGTATAGATAGGGAGACAATGTTGATGTTGTCCAAAATTGGCCTATGAACGGAGACGCAGGGGAAGCGAGTCATCGTGTGTGCGTGATAGGGACTTCATGAGAGATCTAGAATAGATGGTGTAGAGAACAATGTGCGAAATCGAGAACGATCATACATTAGGGAGCTATGCAAAGAGTCACGACATATATGTATCAGGGAAGGAGGCTGGGCGGGTCCGCATGTGGGAGAGATAGAAAGAGGGGAGTGGTGCACAAGGAGACAAAGTGTGCTTGTTTGCGAGTGGGGGTGGTGTGTGAGGTGAGTCTTGCGAGAACCACATAACTAGGGAGATAGGCGTTTGGGGGCGGCGTTTTGTGTGTATGGGAAATATACACTCTACATAGTGCGTGTGCTTGGGTAAGAGAGATAGCGGGAGACCTAGAGAGTGAGGGAAGAGATGTGTGCATGCAGGAGACAAAGTGATAGAGACCTATGTTGGGGTCCGGACTTTACAAGAGAGAGGGGTGTTAATGTGCTCGTGTGTTGGTGTTTGGGGAGAAACGACTTCTCTATGTGTGTGTGTGTGTGTGTGTGGTGGTGGGGGGGGTTGACTTGAGATAAAGAGTGAGGTGTCTATATTTGAGGGACTTTAGCGTAATTGAGATATTGTGCACTCATGGTTGATCAATTTGTTTCACAGTTTGTACTATGAGATAACGATACTTTTGAACATGTGTGATATACCTTGATGTACGAATTACAAACCTAAGATTGGAATTTTGGAATTGACTCCATCATTAGCTTTTGTAATTCATTTAAGCGGAGGTACATTTTTAAGCCGAATTTCGTGATTTCAAATTCATATATCAAACCTAGAGATATACACATACGGGCATGTTCAAACTTTATAATCATTCACTTTATTCATACACATACACATTTTTGCTTTTGTCATCATATTTAGGATAAACACATTTGGAATTTCATTTGAATTGGACCGTATGATGGTATTTGCTTGTAGTAGCTCAATGATCCATATTTGAATTGAATGGACAATCTAAGTTTCGAGTTGGAGACATTGATTTTCAAAACTTGCACATTTTTTTGCGTGCAAAACAAACAAATTGTCGGCCATGATATCATAGTCGGACGTACGAGAGCAGAATACTTATAATTTTAGGCGCCAAAAGCTTTCAAACTTCCCGCTCACATTGAAATATCACGCGCCCGAAAGTTTAGCCCTACGATATTCCTATTTTACCCCTGCCACATGAACGGAAAAGGGCTGCTTTGGTAACTCCATTGTTTTCCCCTCTTTGCCCCAACATTCTTCCCAGAGCCCTCCCTTCCTCCCGACCCCCCAACCACGGCAAGCCGCGAATCTAGTCCTCCGCCAGCGGTGGACCTCACACCCCGGATGGATCTACCTTCCGCACCTTGGAACCCCAAATGCCAACTCACCACTTCACGGAGCCGCTTGATGGTGGCTTGTCCACCGCTCCAGATCTCCTTGACCGCCATCATGGTCCACCGCACGGATCTGCTTAACCGGCGCCCTCGTCCACCACAGCGTAGGCCCTTCACTGACTCCCTCGTCCGCCCCTTCGCTGGCCCTTCATACAAGCCCTCGTCCTCGCAGCAGATCCGCCTCACCGAAAGCATCAGACTGCGCGCCCGAAGCCTTCATCCACTGCACCGGACCCACTCCACGGATGCCATATTCAACTCCACCGGCCCTGCTTTACCGACGCCGCAGCCTCATCAGGTTATTTCGATTTGTACTCCTTCAGTTTTTCTCTTTATCGTGCAACTATTCACTTACCACAGATGAGCTTTCTTGTATGTCGACAGGCGCCGCAACCGTAGCATCGGAGCCGCTTCAGCGACGGCGACAGCCGACCCAAACTCAACCGCAACACGAGCACCACCGAAGATCCTTAGCTATCAAGTATGACAACGATACCCATACGCCGCCGAGAATCAGGTACTATCATCCAACGGCCGGTGCCTACGTTCACTTTCCTAGCATAAGCACCTCACCTTTGAATTTCTTCAGGGCATCATTCAGTTTTTCATGAGGCGCGTTATTACGCTTGCACTGTAGGGCCATACTTACAGCGATGAACATGTTACATGTGCTAAATTACATACCGGTGCACATATAGTTAATATGCTTTAGTTTTGTTACGATGCCACTGTTGGTTCCATCGATGGTTAATGTTCTCTATGTAATTACACATCAACAAACTAGCATGTGGTTCCGCTGCTTTTTGTTCGTTTTACCCTACATTTTTCGATGCTAGCTATTACATCCTTTGCTCGAGCCTTTATTCATTACTTGTTTGTGTGTTCTTGATCTTCCCAAGTTGCATGACTAATTTGATGCTTCTATTAATTATGGAGCTGCCAACCCCATCAAGCAAAATATTTGTTCTTTTGGGGTGGCACCTCGAACAAGCATAAAAATAGAGGAAGCAGATATATTGTCGTGTATGCACACACCCTTCTTTCATTAGTTTAGATGAACCATTGATGATCAATTCGGACCAAAGTGCATGCGATTAAAATTAATTTTACCTAAATAGATGGTGCAGAATAAACTACAACAACTAGATTTGCAACCACGGGATCTTGTGATATTTTCAAAGAACATTGCAACAGCAGCTAGGCTTCACTGACAACATATGGTAAGCCAATGTGTTTTAGTACATGTGAAATGTAATGTGAGTGGGCTGCTTTCTTGGCTTGTGCCCTCAACGTGTAATCCTACCGAATTACAAATAGTTCGGTTATGCGCTTTCTTTGTATTGCTTGATTGAATGCTTGTTTGTTGTTACGCTATACCGAGTTGGCCAATATGTCGTGATTGCTGTTGTACTATCGTAAAGAAATGCATGCCTATTTCATTTGAGTCCTTAACTTTTCCTCTCAACTTCATCACAAGACTGTCTTCGTAGTTTATATGAGGCCACCTTTGTTAAGTGCTTTCTTAGATTATTTCAAGCTGCTTAGATGCCTTGGCAACTTAAATATAGCGGTTGTACACTCCCTTTCAACTAGGGATGTCAAGCTGGGTCTGTTTAATCGATTAAAGTCCACTAGTGGTATGATAGTTCAAAAGAGTTTTTGTTTTTTGAGGAAAATGAACTAGGGAGGTAGCAAAAACTAACTAGATGGGACTGGCGGATGTCGTTTATTTGCCACTTACATCCCTAGTTTCATCTTACCATTTTAATTTCTTTTTGGCTGATGCTACTTCAAACCATTCAAATATAGTTTGCCATGCTCGGCAATAATTCGTCCGTCGTTTACCATGTAAGCTTCTTGCTGGATCATCGATAACTATCTCTTACTTATGTCCGGTGAAACCTTTCAGGATGTCGTTCACACTAGGACACAATGTACAACCCAGAATCTATTTGTGGAAGCGAATGCACCATCCATGTTACGGATGGTAGCGATTCAGAGGCAACACCGCCACAGAGAAGCGATCGAGCACAGATATTATAGTGCTTGAGGCTCTACTAGAGGCGAAAAGAGATGGTGTGGCTGCCATGAATGAGGTAATCTTTATCTTGAGGCTGGAAATTACGGAATTAGTGGCACGCATTATGCAAGCAACCCAAGAATTGGAGGAAGTAAGAATGTTGCATTTGAAGGCGGAGGAGGTCCTGCTTTGTTTACGCTATCTGAAGCCCAAGGTAATCCGGTTCTTCTTTAGATACCAGTTGAAATTGTCATTAGATTATTGTACTTGCATGTTGTGTCATGTCTCTGAATGGATTATGTTGCAAGACCCTCTATGTTGTCTGGAATTCCATGTTGTCCATGTGTTGTAATGATCCAAATTTTTTAGGCGAGGTAATCCTCAATACTTGTATGATTGACATAAGGTGAACTATTTTTCGTGTGAGCATATCGTATTGGATGAAATAACTGTTTGAATCAGAGTGTATCCAACCTACTGAATTCGAAGATCACGGCATTTCTAAATCATAATCATATATAAAGGTGGAATAAATCTTTGTTGTGGTGTTGAAGAAATAAATAACAAAATGTATAATTATCTGTGGATATTCGTAATCGAATACAAATTGGATTTGAATTTAGTTTGCCAGGTCCCAGGGCAAATGTGAATGCTAATTCTCCCAAGTTTTGAACGAAGCGGCTAAACACCCACTATAATTTGTGGGCTGCCCGAAGCAAGTGTTTGCGAGATGGAAATTACTGTCTACCCCTGACACTTACATCCTTATCGACCGGATTTACACTGCTGTCGATAGAGGTAGACTAGTAACTTCAATCAGACGTGACACGACGGCCTCTGAGCCCATTCAGACATGGTGGGCGCCAAACGTGGGCGGCAAAACACATTTGATTCAAGCTCGTTCGAAAGACATGTGTCTCTTCCTCCATTTCCCCATTCATACACAGTGGGCGGCAAAACAAACTCTCCTCATCCGAAATCGATGTAGGCTAATATTTTAAATAGGGGCGGATGTGTAACTTCCATCGGACGTGACACAACCGCCCTACTGTCGACCCGTTCATACATCGTGGGCGCCAACCGTGGTGACAAAACACCCTCTCCTCGCCTTGAAATAGTTACGGCAAATATTTGGGAGATACGAGATTACCGTCCTATCCCCAACCGACGCGATGTCCGAAATTTTAAGCGGGGATAAGTTCGTAACTTTCCCCATTTGAGAAGCGTCCCAAAGTTTGAGATCCCCCTCCTCCATTTCCCCATTCATACACCGTCGGTGCACGACAACCTCCACTGCGGCCAACCTCCTCCGTCCGCCACCCCATCCTCCACCTTGCGGAGCCGCTACCCCTACCCGTCGTCCCTTTGCAAGAGATGGGCGTCTCTCATCCGCGGCTGGACCAGGATCCTTTCACCGCCTCCTCTCGCTTCATCGGTGCCGTCGTCCACCTTGCCGTTGCCGCTCCTACGACCGCCTCGTCCACGGCAATAGGATATATCCCCCGACCCGGACGTCTGCCGTCTAAAGTCTTCTTCCCCGCCGCTGATAGCCATCGCACCCGCAGCACCCTCAACGTATCAGCATAGGCCTACACGGCGTCGCAAGAGAGGTGGTACTCTTCCATATGTGCTTAAGTTATTGATCTCACCCGGAAAATAGATTGTAATTTGTTTACTGTACTTTTCTTGTCCGTACCAAATCATAGTGGCTAGTTGAAAGCAAACATTGGTTGCAAAGTAGCTTTGTCTGGTTTACACCTTCAGACGCCATGGCACGGGCACTATACTCGTAAAGCTTATGGTTTCCCCCCTTTATATTCACTACCATCATCATAGGTGCTTCGTGTCGTGCTAGCACTGCTCCTCAAGACCTCAACCCAAAGCTTACGTGTTGAAATACGAATCTGATATGATGCTCATATCACTAAAACAGAGAATGTTTAATTGGTCACCTAATGTTCCTATATTCATTTCGAAAAGCATGTGCGCCACCCACTGGTCCAGCTAGTTTCACTTTCTGATTTTTCTCTTGATGCTTAGGGTTTTCCCTTTTATCTACTCTACTATGATCTGTAGGTGCTTTACGTCGTACTAGCATTACTCCACCCTTCAAGCTAAACAACACAACACTCGAATTGAAAGCTTAGTTGTTCAAATATGATTGTGATATGATCTTGATATTAGTTAACCGACACATTTAATTGGTTAGCTAAAGGTCCCACTTGAGTTTCCAAATGCATGTCGCGACATATAGAGAACAACATAATTGCATTTCTTTGTCACTTGTTGACCGTACTTTCTTGTCCATACCAAATCTTAGTTGTTATTTCAAAGCAAACATCGGTTGCTAACTACCCTTCTTGCGGTTTGCGACTTCAGATCTGCCATCCCTTCGCCACGGTCGACTTGTACTCATCATGCTTATGTTTTCCCCATTTTATGATGACCACAATCAGCCTACGTGGTTCGTGTCGTAATAGCACTGCTCCACCCATCAAGCTAAACAAGCTTAGTTGTACAAATTCATATATGATATTATTGTTGATATTAGTAAAATTGAGAGATGTTTAATTGGTGAGCTAAATGTTCCTACTTTAGTTTCGAAATGCATGTGAGCCACATATGGAGAGACCGGAAAGAATAGTATTTCTCTGTGCGCTCTGGTTCATCATGGGTGGCCAACCGACATTGTATTGAAAGACTTGTAATATCTTCAATCTGCTTGCTCTTCTGCTCTTCTTTAAGATGATACTCTTCTCTTGCGGTCGACTGGTCAGGTCGAGTTGTTCTCCCTTAGTATATTTTGAATCTGTCAGCTCAGGTCGACTTGTTCTTCTTTACTGTATGTTGAAGCTATCATCTGCGAAGTGTCATCACTTCTGGAGCTCTCATATTTTGAGTAGCAGGCCACATTATATTAATGCACACAACAAATTACATCATGCATGGCATCTTTTAAAAGAATTACAGAGATAGCACAAAGAGGTTTACAGGGAGGCAGTATTGGATTAGAATCACTTCTGCATTACAAAGAAAATCTCACTTGTTTTTATGTTTTCATGCATGTGAGATATTGAACATTATCAAAATGAATATGAGAATGGGCGCACGAGAGGAATATTGTGGAACGATCCACTGGCTAACAAACTTGGCATGGTGGAGGATGGCCTACCTTATTCACCCATCAAGGTGCTTGCTCTAGCTTTGCAAAGTTGTATTGGTCGCACATATTTTGCATCTGACCTCTTGCATTACTTCTACTTTGTTACACCATCTGCTTAGTTTAAGCATCATATATGGTTATATGCCATACCTATCCATTTTCTATACCTATTCCATGTGTCGTCACACTATGTTTTTCCAGTTAAATGTTGTTCTTTCGTAATAGATGTCCAAAAGGAAGAGGGTGAGTGCAGATCCTCAAGGAGTACAAACTAGGTATTTGGAAAAGGTAGTGATACCTGTTAAATCAGATAGATCGGCAGACCACAGAAAACACAGCCCAACTGTACCACACTTTACCCCTACTCCGGTGGCCAAACCCTATTAGAACTCTTTGGGAGCCCAAAGTCAGTCTTGTCTATGATATCAATTCAAAATTTGAACTCCTAAATTTCTACTTGTGCCTTACCTTCTCTCTTGTATGAAAACTAATTTTAGATGAATCTCCTTGCTCAAAGGATCATACGATCTCAAAACAATAATGGGCTCTGCATTGCTCTCGTCAGTACCTCTCTCCCTTTTGCCTTGTAACGTTGTACTTAATTAATTGCTATTTGATTATGTATCATCACTGCACATCTGAGCTTCATTATCCTCTGTTTCTTCCAATATTATTTGATCTATATTTACTCTTTGCAAAATGTAGAATAATGGCAACGCTTATAAAGAATTTTCTTTGGGGAATTTATTGAATTATCCTTCCATCAACATGGAGAAGGGCTTTGTCCAGCCTGTGTTAACATGTAATGTAAGTTCATCCTTCTCATGCCTTCAAACTTTGTTCTAGTATAGATTTGGATAGGCATCATTTCCTCCACTGTTGTTTGCTTTGTTGTTTACATCTGATTGGATGTTTGCAACAACTACCAGTTTCAAATTGTAGTTGTAAAAACATGTTCCTTATGCAGAACAAATCCATTTATTTGCTTATATAATTGTGAAACACATTACGTGTCTCCTTGTTTCTCTTTCGAGTCGTATCTCTTACGAGCAGAACTTTAGGGAAGATAGTGAGCCAAACCATCTTGTGGACAGCGAGATGACCCCAAGGTCTGTCTTGATGAAGACAAAGTGAGTTGAAGCTACTCACCGGCAGGTGTGAGACAACCTTTGTGCGATGTTGCCTCAATCGATTCGACTTCTTGGTCTCAACTTAAAGCGGAAAGGCTTGCTTTAGCTCAGCTCCGACTTGAAGTCAAAGATGCAATGAAGATGTCAGAGGACTGCCGTGCGCACCATCAAGCCTTAAATCTAGTGTTGATGCATCTATCGTTGACACAACAGAGGTCTACTCAGCTTCTTCAGCTATTTGGGGGGCCCTTCCTGGCCAGGCCTAGTGCCTTCTGAAGTGCTCTCAGTTTTGTATATATTTTTGTCGGCACGTTTATTTGCACTGGTGGCGAACTTTGATGCCCAGTGGATGTAATATGTGATAGCCGTGATAGCCTAGCGTAAGTTGCTTGCTTATTTATTTCCTTGTTGTCTTGTTTATTTGTTTGCTTGTAGTCATTGCAGTTCTTTTTCCGTGGTTTGCTAGTGGCTGCAATAACCTATTTTTTAAAACTAGGCTACAATAACCATGGGCTAATATTTATTGTAGTGACACTGGGCCTCCTACGGGCCGTAGAAACAGTGGGCCTTCTACGGGCCGTAGAAACAATGGGCCTTCTAAGGGCCGTAGAAACAATGGGCTTTCTACGGGCCGTATCATCAATGGGCCTTATACGGGCAGTATGATAACATGGGCCAATAACAGGCCGCATTATGGCCGTAAACGGGCTAGAGTTGGAATCGTCCGTTCATGGGCCGACCATAACGGGCCATCGTTAATAGGCCGTATTTCATGACGCTATGAAGACGGCCCAACGTATTAACGGACCACAAACGGGCCGACTGTAACCACAGGTTGAATTTGGCCCAAAAGCAGAAAATGACAGTAACGGGTCGTAAGTAAACGAATGCTGGAAATGAGCCCAAGAATAAATGGGCTTCGAGAAGGCCGAAAGATAACATGGGCTGGAAACGGCCCAACGGAATAACGGGCCGTTAATGGGTATAAAGTGATACACTGTTCATTACGGGCCAGTTTCACCATGGACCGTTAATGGGTGTAAAGTGATACACTGTTCATCACGGGCCAGTTTCACCATGGGCCGTTAATAGGCCAAGAGTTACATAGGGCCTCATATGGGCCAAAAGACGTCATGGGCCATACATGGTCCAGAAGTGAAAACGGGCTGGAATCATATTGGGTGGCCTAGATGACGCTACTGGGCCTAATTCGGATAGGGCATAACGGGCCTTTGGTTAGCGGGCTGTAAATGGGCTATATGCGAACAGGACGTTAACAGGCTTTCCATGGGCCGGCCCACCACATTTTAACCAAGTCAAACGGGCCGGCCTTTTCACAGGAATGGGCCTCTGTTGGGCCGTGCCACGTGTCGACGTATCATAGGCGCCTTCCGTCCAATGAGTGGATGACATCTGTCCCAATGATGAGCAGACACGTGTTTCCTCCAGCCAATGATGATTTTACATGTGGAAAATCCTCATTGGTCGGGGCTGTTAATGGGTTATCGGATCCAAAACCCGACCCGATAGCTTAACGGCGTTCCGTTACGGTGGATGCCACGTGTCAGTCACCCTTGACGAAAGCACTTCTGTGACGCCCGATTTATCGTCATGGAAGTGGACACTTCCGTGATGATAATTTTGGCAATGTCATGGAACACTTCTACGACAGCACGGGTATGACTATCTTGATTCTGTCATAAATTTGTCATGGATGTACATGCATGACAAAAAACGCGACATACTGTGACAAACACGTATCATCACGGAAGTGTATTTTTTTGTAGTGTCTCCACTGCTCATTTCTATTCGGATGGCAAGATTGTCTGGATGACAGAAGGAACCATGTATCAGTCAACAATCTCTGAATGGGCCAAGCTGATCAATGCCCCTGAGGAGGATGACAATAACATAGACGTGTATGCCAATCCAAGAAAGGATCACAACTCAATGGCAAATACGCACAAGGAAATTCCTGATAAAGCTTTGGAGACTCACAAGTTTGGATCAATTTACTATCTTCTCTCTGGCTTGACCACCATCAACACCATCTTGAGGCACACTTTGTTGCCCAAGTCAGGAGATCATAGGATGATCTGTGGCCATTCAGTCAACTTGCTTCATTTGTTTGATGTGCCGCAAAAATTTAAGGTGACAAGTCTTATTGTTGAAACAGTGAAGAGAACTGCAGTTGATCAGAAAAGATCATGTGGATATGCCCCTCACATACAGATGCTTATTAACTCCAAGAAGGGGACAAGGACATATCTTATTGACAAAGAGCATCTTCCCCTGAGGCCAGAATTTTAGGACAATGAGCTTGTCATCTATGCATCTCATCCAACGTGTGCAGAAGCCTAGGAGAAGATAGAGAAAGCAAAGGCTGCAAAAGCAGCAAAATCAACTAGTGCTCCAGATGCTTCACAAGTGATGCTCAAGACCAAGCAAGATCAACTCAGTTATCTACTTGAGGCTACAGTGAGGATTGAGAAGGGCTTGGCCACCCTGACTCATAGTCATGAGAGTCTTGAGAGGATCATTGAGACAAAATTCCATGATCTAGATGTGAAGGTCACAGAGATCCAACCTACTGTGGAGAGACTCCAGGAAGAGATTGAAGAAAGGAGTGATAGACCAACCACTGATGCTTTTCAGCAAGTGCCTAAGACATAAAGGTCTTCAGTTGTGCCAGTTGCTAGTGATACCAGGACTACATTGTCAGCACCTGCAGCAACTGCCTCAGTCATACCTCCAGTTTCAACTCCTCCACCTCCACAGACATCACCTGAAGCTTTTGCAGACGGACTCCTCTCCACGCCATCTACGCACACCGGAGCGACTAGCCAGAAGACACCTTTAAGAGCTCCCGGAGATCGTGCCTAGAGTGTCGCATAACACTATGCATTTTCAAGCTTTTTGGTAACTTGTTACCAAAGGGAGAGAAAGTGTATAGATCATTAGGCTTCGAGAGAGAGTGTTTTGTCTTTTGTTGCCTCTCTTGCTACTTTGCATTTGCTTTGATCATTTGCTTGTTTGATGCATGCTACAATATTCGTGCTTTTGCGTGAGATACTCTTATGATCATGTGTTTGATCATATTATGCTTTAATGTGTGCTTGCTTGATGATATCCATGATACTCGTGTATGATCAATCATGTTTGTCCTTGGTGATGAGTGAGGGAGTCCTAGATTAGGGGGTATCCGGATAGCTGGACTGTGTACAACGTCCGGACTATTGAAGCGTGAAGATACAAGACGCAAGACTTCGGCCAATGTCCGGATGGGACTCTCCTTTGCGTGGAAGGCAAGCTTGGCGATCCGGATATTATATTTCCTTCCTTGTAACTGACTCCATGTAAACCCTAGCCCTCTCCGGTGTCTATATAAACCGGAGAGGTTGGTCCTTAGAAGGCCGATCACAATTACAATCATACCATCATAGGCTAGCTCTTAGGGTTTAGCCTCTACGATCTTGTGGTAGATCTACTCTTGTACTACCCATATCATCAATATTAATCAAGCAGGAAGTAGGGTTTTACCTCCATCGAGAGGGCCCGAACACAGGTAAACATCTGTGTCCCTTGCTTCCTGTTACCATCAGCCTTGACGCACATATCGGGACCCCCTACCCGAGATCCGCCGGTTTTGACACCGACATTGGTGCTTTCATTGAGAGTTCCTCTGTGTCCTCGCTGTCAGGCTCGATGGCTCCTTCAATCATCATCAATGACGCTGTCCAGGGTGAGGCTTTCCTCCCCGGATAGATCTTCATGTTCGGCGGCTTCGCACTTCGGGCCAATTCGCTTGGCCATCTGGAGCAGATCGACAGCTACGCCATTGGCCATCAAATCAGGTTCGGAAACCTGAACTACGCAGTGGATATTCACGGAGACTTGATCTTTGACGGATTCGAGCCAGCGCCAGGGGCGCCGGACAGTCAAGATGAGCACGACTTAGACCTGCTATCAGATGATGCTCGGGATATCTCCCCGGCAGAAGCCTCGAATATAAATTCGGGGCAGGTTGCGTTGCCTAAGGACGGAGGGCTGGACCCCGCCCCGCAGGCCGTACCCCCACCGGCGATGGAGCCAAACACATGCCTCACTTTTAAGGAAGCATGTGACTCCGGACCCCCGGATTCATATCGGGATGAAGGTTCCAACCCGTGCGTTCCCGGGCCCGCCGAGCCTGGTTGGGCTCCGGTGATGGAGATCACCGCGGCGGACGTCTTTCAGCACTCGCCCTTTGGCGACATGCTGAACTTATTGAAGTCTCTCTCTTTGATAGGAGACTCTGGGCCGAACAATGTCTGGCTTGAGTGGGAAGCGGACGATGACGGAATTCGTTGCCCACCCACCACCCACTTCATTGCCACGATCGATGATTTAACCGACGTGCTTGACTTCGACTCCGAAGACATCAACGGTATGGACGACGATGTAGGAGAACTATAGGGACCACCGCCCACAGGGCGGTGGGCGGCCACCTCCTCATACGATATATATATGGTGGACACTCCAAAGGAAACCAGTAGCATGCGAGGCAACGGAGAATAACCCCTCAGGGAGAAAAGCAAAGCATGTGCGTTATCGGCGCCACTCCAAGCCCCGCCACATCAACACCAGCCTTGGAGACGAAAGCAGTCTGGATGGTACCAAAGAGGAATGCAGCCCCAATCAGCCTACCCTCAAGCAGGCCGGACCGATCACGATGGGATACTTGGAGAGGGACAATTATACACCCCCCCCTCCGACGACGAGGTAAGCCTCGGCAATGACGAATTCGGCGTACCTGAAGACCCAGTGGAACAAGTTCGCTTCAAGCGACGGCTCGTGGCCATGGTAAGGAGCCTGCAAAGGAAGCAAGAGCAGCTTAAAGCTGACCAAGACGTGCTAGTGGATAGGTGGACCAAGATACTGGCCACCGAAAAGTACGAACCCGACAGCCCCAGCAAAGGGCATACACGACACAACTGGCTACCTCAACTCGAGCAGGAAAACCACAGGCACGCACCCAGACGCCCACACATCACTATGGTCCAAGACAGCAAGAAGCATACACGAAGAGGCACCCTCAGGCCTCGACACAAAGGTCACAAACATCAAAACAAGGAAGCTGGTGCCAAGTCCGGCAACTCTCAGTCCGGTAAACGGACAAAGAACAATCGAAGCCTACTCGACCAAAGTCACACACTAGATCAACCGTGTGAATCTCACGGTACCCCCAGAAGGACGGCAAAGCATACCAATAGAGAATGCAGGATCCTCAAAACAAAGCAGCTGGTCACACGCCGGAAGCAATAAGGGGAGGCGCTTCGTCAAGAACCCCCCCCCCCCAGAGCATAACAGTACGGCCAATCGCCCAGAATCACATAAACCACAACAAGTCAATTGCAATACCTCTAGACCTAGTAGTCCGGGGGCTCTATAACACACAAAGCCCACACGGGTATGAAGCCATGAATAACATCTCCTAAAAGATGTAAGGCACAAAGGCCAAGTTTTATTGACCCATCGCCCTGACGGTTGTCTTCGGATCACCCACAATTGCTACGCCAAGGAATAAATCTTTGGCACCTCCCCACCATGCGGTAGTTTACCGCATTACAACGGGACAAACCACGTTGATTAGATCCCACATGGTAAATCGCTCATGCCAACTATCCGGACACCCATTGAGGAGTCCGCGCTACCTCACGGTATAACGGCTGGGTTCACCAAGGTCCAATAAGGAACCCTTGGGACCAACCACAAGAGGATGCTCAGCTGCTTTCAAACATTTGCATTTAAAAACTAACGATTGACGTAGAACAGGGTTGTCAGCGTGGAATCAGCCCGGACACACAATGGGGGGAACATGCAGGTAGAAGGTAGTTCGGATTCTTTCTTGATTCACTCACAACCCCCTCCAGTCCAGCCACCACAGGTTCCGCCAAATAACACCTCTTTTTCATACATCATACTCATACGCATAGACATATCATCCTACTACAATGCGTGGACTTGGAAAATACTCACCAGCCGTCGCGTATCATCGATGCCCCTTCGCGAAAATGCACCACGGCGTTCGCTGGTTATACCGGGGCTTCACAAGATCTGCAACAAAGTCCGACCACCTTTTCGGTCGCTCTGCACCCCGAACTTATAGCACTATATGCATCTGCTCCGAATCATGTCTTGGGTCATTGGTTGGGTTTGCCCGCCTCCCATGTTTTGGTACCTTACGTTCCGTTCTATCGGCTAAGGTAGGCTGGAGAACTCTGCGATTGTGTCCGGTTCACCGGACGAGCACCTCAGTAGAGAAAGCCGAAAACCGACCGTCATGATAAAGCGAGAGCCGGTCCGCTGTTCGAGAGGTTATAAAATCCTTAAAGATTTATTCCGCACAATGCCATTATAAATGCTGAATGCGATGGATCAGTCTTCTGATCAGGTGCCAATAGAGCCCCTAGTTCGGCCTTCTGAACACTAGGGGTTGCGCCGACCATACTCGAATTCCTATGGCTAAGTGAGAGTAATAAAGCCTTATAGTCCGATTGCCTGGTTCGCAGAAAGATACACCTCCTTAATAGGACCCAACTATGGGATAAAGAGCGTTCAGATATATCCCGAACACCCCCGTATTCTTTTTACGAGGGGGCAGAAGCCGACGACTGGCCAACTCTCAAGATTTGCATACAATAAACAGCCGCACAGGAAGAACATATGTTCAAACAAAATAGGCAATATATAATAAACATGCCATTATCCCATATTACAAAAAGCGGCACAAATGCCCTCAGAGAAATATAATGTCTTTAGCACACTTGTCCGCCACAAGGCGGGCCCCTTCAGTACACTTTCATAGTAACACTCGGGCTTGCGGTGCTCCTTACCCTCCAGCAGCCCCTTAGTCATCAGCTTCTCCGCGTCAAGCCTTCCCCAATGCACTTTTGCACGAGCAAACGCCATGCGCGCACCTTCTATGGTGATCGATCGCTGATAGCATCAAGCGAGGACGATCGCCCACAATCCGCAGCGAGTCCAAAGTAAGCGCTTGAATCAGCTCCATGAGCCACAGCCGGACAATTAAGTCCTTCATGGCTAGTTCGACCTTCATGGCTAGTTCGGCCGCCTGGTGCAGTTCGACCAGGTGTTTCAGCTAATCGATAAAGGGCACCGGATAGTTCGGTGCCAGATACTGCAACCAGAAATCCCTCTCCGCAATCTTCTTTTCCTCGGCGCGGTAGAATTGGGCGGCATCTGATATGCTGCGAGGAAGATCCGCAAAAGCCCCTGGAAAAATAAGAATTCAGCTTGCCGCTTAGGATTCTTCCCATTATCACATGTAAAGAGCTAAGAATACAGAAGGCCTTACCAGCCACAACTTTCCGGGCCTCCTGAATGTCCTGCGCAGCACCTCGGGCTTCTTCCCGAGCACCTTCCGCAGCCTCCAGAGCCTGGGCGAGTTCGGATTCATTCCCTTTTAGACCCTGCTCCAAGCCCTCGTTTTTCTTCATAGCTTCCTGGAGCTCTTGCTCAGCTGCGATAACCCTGGCCTCGTGCTTTTTACGAAGCGCTTGTTC